>CM060988.1:185075564-185723064 GCA_030765065.1 Deroplatys truncata | reverse complement strand
TGTATGGATTACTTAAATTTTCTGCTGGGTATCTCGAACTTTATAAAATTATGTTTATCACATTTTAACCGTCACAATATTATAGTGGGTAACCTAACGTGAATTTAAGCTTTAGTTTTTATTAATAGATTATTTTAACTCGTTAGTTTTCTAGCTTTTTGAATTATCTTAATATATTTCAATAGTTTAAACATGTCATATACAACAATTATTTCAAATAAATAAATATAACATGCGAACGGGGCGAGGTACAACATTTTGTGTGGGGAAGAATTGCAATCTGTGAGGGAATCGAACTGGACACGCCGTCCAACTAAAATTGCTAGTATGGGGGGGGGGGTGGAACTGGTACACATTCAGGCAGAGTGGTGCCTCGTGTCGAACCCCTATACAAGTGTTTTTAGCCTGGTACGTCGCGTTCTTGCTAACTGGATGTACAAAATGCCAACAAAAAGCCAGGCAGCGCATGACGCATGGCGCAGATGCGAGCGGAGTGATTTAGCGTTAGTTCGCTAAACGCAAAGCACCTGATTTAACTCCCAAGTGCCTCTTTATTCCTTGCCAAATATATTACTTTGTCTCTATGGCGGAATATTAGCCATGAAAAATGTTGCGCGCTCTTCATTCAACCACGCTCTACCTTAAAGAGCCGCTGCTTGGGCAAACAGTTGCTCGTTTTTAGCTTCTGACGAACATGCTTTGTTATTAAGGCTCATTAAGACTGGGGAAATGTGATATAATGAACCTTATACGTAAATGTTCGTTACCATGGTTACATCTGTATGAACGGTGCAAAAACAAAAACAAGAGCTGAAAAGAAACCAGGTCATGCATATGTCTCTATAAGGCAAACAAAAGTTATCTTCTTAGTTTAATAAGAACTGTGTTACACTCACAAGAGTTTCTCAACCCATTCTTCTACAAACTATTCTTACAAAAGCTTATTTTTCTATCTGCATCATGTTAACATGGATAAACATTTGCAGAAATGACTTTATTACAAATTTCCTTGCACCGACAGGAAAAATGCAGGGGGCCTAAGTGATAGTCAAATCCATCGCTATGTAATGACTTTGTAGTTTAATGCTGTTTGCAGGACCCGTGAGAAAAACTAATTTATCTTATTTATTTTTCTTCCTCCAATGAAAGGGTGGTACATAAGGGCAAAGTACGAGTATCTAAACATATCTAAACATATATATTCCCTCAAGAAAGTATTCGTTTGCACTTTAAAAACTACTAACAGCCCAAATAATGCAGGGAAAAATCTGATATTTACTTCCCCTATTACGTATAGTAAGTAGGGGAAGTTGAAGTAGATGGTTTCTTACGTTATTTTTTTTTTTAACCGCACGTATGCTACCCAGTTTCCGGTAGCCTACGCCCCAAATTTACATTAACTTTGTAATTAAACTGTTTCTTTAAATATTAAACATTTATGTTTGCCTCGGCTGCGTCAGTGTTTATTTTTAGACATGGAAATCTTAGCAGGGTTGTGATGCGACAAGAATGTAGGCTTACACAGATTATAATGTTTAGTTCACTCCTTTTATTAATGCTTGACATGATTTATATAACACTTCACTGATATAGAGAGCTGTGAGATTCTTTTATTTAATAATTACACTTTTTTTAATACGTAAACTATTTTCGTCTCACACGAACACGAATAAATTTCTCGAGGACACATCTTGCATCTGATTAGTAACACTACTTGCAGGCAACTGAACTGATTTCAACCGCCCAAACTTGTAAATTTTTGTATTTCAAGCCTCTGATTGGCTAATCCTACTCAAATAAATACCTGCATTTGACTAAAGCTTTTTCTGGTTGTTAATTCGCTATTCTTTTAAACTGTCTCAAAAATTTACATTATTGTTACTCCAGTAATCAGAAGTAGTATTATTAAACTCTCAAACTCATTATTGCCTTAAGGTTACCTCATTGTTAGCAACTTTAAACTTATTATTCTCACAGCTCCTACATTATTAAATTTCGTAATATATTCACATAACATTATTACACATGGATACAATAATACAAACATATACAATGACTGTTATATACACTTTTTACAAATTATTACATACATATTGCTTCAAGGCGGGCTGTTATTGAATTTACATATTATATAATTAGACTGAAATCATTTAAGTGTAAAAAATACTGCCTCAAAGTATTGTGTTCTACTAAAAAATTCAATACAGAGATTTCAACGGAAATACATGTTTTGAGGCCCCCTGAATAAAAAATGTTTAGAAAAAGCTCTGTGTGTGCGTGTGAGAGAGAAAGGCGGGAGGGAGAAAGGGAACAGCATAACTCAGAAACGAAAAGCTAGATAAACACCAAACTTGGTGCTTAGGTTCAGTACCTTCCAAAGATGCGACACGAGGATTTTCAAGAATCCCCCCCAGACTATACTTTACGTGGAAGATTTTCCGAAATGTTAACGATTTTTATTAAATACCATACATTAAAATATTTACATTACAAATTAAATGTCTGTATTCAAATTTCTGGGTATAGCCTGAGAAGTCCATTTAATTTGGAAGAAATTTTGTATACACTTGTATAACTGGTAAACGTTAAGCGATAGACGAAGACGTACCACACAAGAAATGTAGATCTCTAAAACACAGAGTTTATTTCAAATAAGCTTTCAGTGGCTTCAGCCATTTCTGAGATATCTGTTATTAAATCTTCAAATTCTTCATTTCTTGATCATTCTCTTAATCCTGTCAATATTCAGTTGTTTCTGGCGATGTCATGGAAACAATAAGGAATTTTAAGGCCAGCATATAGCGTCCAGTTGTTAAACATTTGACTATCGCTGTTCCCTTTGTATCTATAACGAAATGTGTAATGTAGCTATTTCTGCAAAGGTTTATTTGGATTAAAATGTGGTAAACAGAAAAATAATATTTAGTAAGAGTAATTTGTGTATTCACTAATACAGATAGAGGTAGAGGAAGACATGTGAATATAAAACATAAGATTTTTACTTTCTCTACTACGTACAGTAAGTAGAGGAAGTATTGTATTCCACCTAAAATTTCGATACCGAGATTTCACCGGAAATACATGTTTTGAGACCCCCTGAATCCAAAAAAAGCATTTTTGGAAACATGTCCGTGTGTGTGTCTGTGTGTGTCTGTGAACAGCATAACTCAGAAACGAAGAGTCGGATAAGCACCAAACTTGGTATTTGGGTTCAGTATCTTCCAAGGATGCGTCACGAAGGTTTTCAAGAAAATCCCCTCACCCAGAGTACCCTTTAAATGGAACATTTTTCGAAAATTTTAATTTTCTCAATAATGGCTTTAAGGATTTTGATTAAAATATCATATATTTAAGATATTTTCATGACAAATAAAATGTATATCTTGAATTTCCTGGGAATGTCTCCAAAAGTATTCTTTATTGTGAACGACTTTTGCATAACTGGAAAACCATAAGAGATAGACAAAATTTTACTACACAAAAACTGTAGATCGCGTTAAAATACACAATTTATGCCATATACATTTTTTTAGTTGAGTGAACCATTTTCGAGATATTGCTTGTTATTTCCTTAAATTTTCCAATACTTATACTTTTTGTCAAATTCGTTATTCAATTTTTTGTCCTGGATATGCAAACAGAATAGAATGCGCTACATAGCAACCAGCGCCTAAAAGATTTGACTATCGCTTATAACCTACCATGTTCTCCTTGCATCTACAAGAAAATCAGCAATAAGATTGACATTTCGATATCTCGAGTAACATGAAGCATATGGAGAATATACGTTTGTAAAAATAGTTTGTACAAGAGTAGAGAAAGTCATGTGAGTGTAACACATCAGATTTTTTTTTAACATAAAGATCAAATGTTAATACAGTTTTGTGTTTTGGCATTTTTTTCAGATCGTTTTTGAAAAATATGCCATAATTGCAACTGTTTTGTAGGTGATGTTTGCAATACTGTCTTTCTTGCATTGGGTAGAGCATTTTTTGTGCTTACATGCACATACTTTCATCGACATGTGACTTAAACTGGTGCGGAAATAAATTCGTGAAGTCGTAAATAGTGAGCCGAAAATTAGGAATTAAGACAAAAACATTGAAAACTTTCAATTTTGTCATTTTATTCCTCCGTAAAAATAAATTCTAAATTCGCCACAAAATCAAGTAATAAACAAAAAGTGCCAAAAACCGTCAAACACGTAAATCACATATATTACCATTTGATCTTTATGTTAAAAAAATCTGATGTGTTACACTCACATGACTTTCTCTACTCTTGTACAAACTATTTTTACAAACGCTTATTCTCCATATGCTTCATGTTAAACGAGATATCGAGATGTCAATCTTATTGGTAATTTTCATGTAGATGCAAGGGGAATATGCTAGGTTTTAAGCGATAGTCAAATATTTTAACGCTGGTTGCTATGTGGAGTATTCCATTCTCTTTGCATGTCCAGGACATAAAAAAATCTGATGTGTTACACTCACATGACTTTCTCTACTCTTGTACAATCTAATTTTACAAACGCTTATTCTCCATATGCTTCATGTTAATCGAGATATCGAGATGTCAATCTTATTGCTAATATTCATGTAGATGCAAGGGGAATATGGTAGGTTTTAAGCGATAGTCAAATATTTTAAGCGCTGGTTGCTATGTGGCGCATTCCATTCTCTTTGCATGTCCAGGACATAAAAAATATGAATAACGAATTTGAGAAAAAGTATAAGTATTGTAAAATTTAAGGAAATAACAAGCTATATCTCGAAAACGGTTCACTCAACAAAAGAAATGTATATGACATAAGTTGTGTATTTTAACGCGATCTACATTTTTTGTGTAGTAAAATTTTGTGTATCTCTTATGGTTTACCAGTTATGCAAAATTCCTTCACAATAAAGAATACTTTTGGAGCCTTTCCCAGGGAATTCAAGATATACATTTTATTTGTCATAAAAATATCTTAAACGTATGATATTTTAATCAAAATCGTTAGAGCCATTTTTGAGAAAATTAAAATTTTCGAAAACTCTTCCATAAAAAGGGTACTCTGGGGTGGGGGGATTTTCTTGAAAACCATCGTGTCGCATCCTTGGAAGATACTGAACCCAAATACCAAGTTTGGTGTTTATCCGACTGTTCGTTTCTGAGTTATGCTGTTCACAGACACACACACACACAGACACACAGACACACAGACACACAGACAGACAGACACACAGACACACACGGACATGTTTCCAAAAATGCTTTTTTTGGATTCAGGGGGTCTCAAAACATGTATTTCCGGTGAAATCTCGATATCGAAATTTTGGGTGGAATACAATATTTCCCCTACTTACTATACGTAGTAGAGAAAGCAAAAATGAATAAAGAATTTGAGAAAAGTATAAGTATTGGAAAATTTCAGGGAATAACAAGCAATATCTCTAAAATGGTTCACGCAACAAAAAAAATGTATATGACATAAGTTGTGTATTTTAACGCGATCTACATTTTTTGTGTAGTAAAATTTTGTCTATCTCTTATAGTTTACCAGTTATGCAAAAGTCATCCACAATGAAGAATACTTTTGGAGACATTCCCAGAACATTCAAGATATATATTTTATTTGTCATGAAAATATCTTAAACATATGATATTTTAATCAAAATCGTTACAGCCATTTTTGAGAAAATTAAAATTTTCGAAAAATCTTCCATGTAAAGGGTAATCTTTGGTGGGGGATTTTCTTGAAAACCTTCGTGTCGCATCTCTGGAAGATACTGAACCTAAATACCAAGTTTGGTGTTTATCCGACTGTTCGTTTCTGAGTTATGCTGTTCACACATAGACACACACACACACACACACACACACACAGACACACACACACAGACATGTTTCCAAAAATGCTTTTTCTGGTTTCAGGGGGTCTCAAAATATATATTTCCGGTGAAATCTCGGTATCGAATTTTTGGGTGGAATACAATACTTCCCCTACTTATATACGTAGTAGAGAATGTGAAAATAAACTAGTACATTCTTGAGGGTGTGTATGTGGTTGAACAATATAAAACAATATAGGACCCTAATATCAAATACCTAAAAAACACCATAAAAACAATAAATCAAAAATATATGTTAAATTCGCATGACTTTCTAGAGCCTCTATCGTTTATTTGTGGGTATGCAAACATTCATCCGAAAGCTTGTTTTACGTACATAATGGCTAGAGAAGGTATTCCATTCCCACCATAAAACCGATACCAGATATCACTGAAAACACATTTAAAAAAATCTGATGTGTTACACTCACATGACTTTCTCTACTCTTGTACAAACTATTTTTACAAACGCTTATTCTCCATATGCTCCATGTTAATCGAGATATCGAGATGTCAATCTTATTGCTAAATTTCTTGTAGATGCAAGGGGAATATCGTAGGTTTTAAGCGATAGTCAAATATTTTAAGCGCTGGTTGCTATGTGGCGCATTCCATTCTCTTTGCATGTCCAGGACATAAAAAAAATGACTAATGAATTTGAGAAAAAGTATAAGTATTGGAAAATTTAAGGGAATAACAAGCAATACCTCGAAAAGGGTTCACTCAACAAAAAAGATGTATATGACATAAATTGTGTATTTGAACGCGATCTACATTTTTTGTGTAGTAAAATGTTGTCTATCTCTTAAGATTTGCCAGTTATGCACAAGTCGTTCACAATGAAGAATACGTTTGGAGACATTCCCAGAAAATTCGAGATATACATTTCATTTCTCATGACAATATCTTAAACATATAATATTTTAATCAAAATCGTCAGAGCCATTTTTGAGAAAATTAAAATTTTCGAAAAATGTTCCATGTAAAAGGTAGACTGGGGTGGGGGGATTTTCTTGAAAACCTTCGTGTCGAATCTCTGAAAGACACTAAACCTAAATACCAAGTTTGGTGTTTATCCGACAGTTCGTTTCTGAGTTATGCTGTTCACAGACACATAGACACACAGACACACAGACACACAGACAGACACACACACGGACATGTTTCCAAAAATGCTTTTTTTGGATTCAGGGGGTCCCAAAACATGTATTTCCGGTGAAATCTCGGTATCGAATTTTTGGGTGGAATACAATACTTCCCTACTTATCTACTATACGTAGTAGGGAAAGTAAAAATCTGATGTGTTACACTCACATGACTTTCTCTACTCTTGTACACACTATTTTTACAAACGCCTATTCTCCATATGCTTCATGTTAATCGAGATATCGAGATGTCAATCTTATTGGTAATTTTCTTGTAGATGCAAGGGAAATATGGTAGCTTTTAAGCGATAGTCAAATATTTTAACGCTGGTTGCTATGTGGAGTATTGCATTCTCTTTGCATGTCCAGGACATAAAAAAATCTGATGTGTTACACTCACATGACTTTCTCTACTCTTGTACAATCTAATTTTACAAATGCTTATTCTCCATATGCTTCATGTTAATCGAGATATCGAGATGTCAATCTTATTGTTAATATTCATGTAGATGCAAGGGGAGTATGATAGGTTTTAAGCGATGGTCAAATATTTTAAGCGCTGGTTGCTATGTGGCGCATTCCATTCTCTTTGCATTTCCGGGACATAAAAAATATGAATAACGAATTTGAGAAAAAGTATAAGTATTGTAAAATTAAAGGAAGTAACAAGCAATATCTCGAAAACGGTTCACTCAACAAAAGAAATGTATATGACATAAGTTGTGTATTTTAACGCGATCTACATTTTTTGTGTAGTAAAATTTTGTCTATCTCTTATGGTTTACCAGTTATGCAAAAGTCGTTCACAATGAAGAATACTTTTGGAGACATTCCCAGAAAATTCAAGATATACATTTCATTTCGCATGGCATTATCTTAAACATATGATATTTTCATCAAAATCGTTAGAGCCATTTTTGAGAAAATTAAAATTTTCGAAAAATTTTCCATGTAAAGGGTAGTCTGGGGTGGGGGGATTTTCTTGAAAACCTTCGTGTCGCATCTCTGGAAGATACTGAGCCTAAATACCAAGTTTGGTGCTTATCCGACTGTTCGTTTTTGAGTTATGCTGTTCACAGACACACATACACACACACACAGACACACACACACACACAGACATGTTTCCAAAAATGCTTTTTTTGGATTCAGGGGGTCTCAAAACATGTATTTCCGGTGAAATCTCGGTATCGAATTTTTGGGTGGAATACAATACTTCCCCTACTTACTATACGTAGTAGAGAATGCGAAAATAAACTAATACATTCTTGAGGGTGTGTATGTGGTTGAACAATATGAAATAATATAGCACCCTAATATCAAATACCTAAAAAACTCCATAAAAACAATAAATCAAAAATATATGTTAAATTCGCATGACTTTCTAGAGCCTCTATCGTTTATTTGTGGGTATGCAAACATTCATCCGAAAGCTTGTTTTACGTACATAATGGCTAGAGAAGGTATTCCATTCCCACCATAAAACCGATACCAGATATCACTGAACACGCATTTAAAAAAATCTGATGTGTTACACTCACATGACTTTCTCTACTCTTGTACAAACTATTTTTACAAACGCTTATTCTCCATATGCTCCATGTTAATGGAGATATCGAGATGTCAATCTTATTGCTAATTTTCTTGTAGATGCAAGGGGAATATGGTAGGTTTTAAGCGATAGTCAAATATTTTAACGCTGGTTGCTATGTGGCGCATTCTATTCTCTTTGCATGTCCAGGACATAAAAAAATCTGATGTGTTACACTCACATGACTTTCTCTACTCTTGTACAATCTAATTTTACAAACGCTTATTCTCCATATGGTTCATGTTAATCGAGATATCGAGATGTCAATCTTATTGGTAATTTTCTTGTAGATGCAAGGGAAATATGGTAGCTTTTAAGCGATAGTCAAATATTTTAACGCTGGTTGCTATGTGGCGCATTCCATTCTCTTTGCATGTCCAGGACATAAAAAAATGAATAACGAATTTGAGAAAAAGTATAAGTATTGCAAAATTTAAGGAAATAACAAGCAATATCTCGAAAACGGTTCACTCAACAAAAGAAATGTATATGACATAAGTTGTGTATTTTAACGCGATCTATATTTTTTGTGTAGTAAAATTTTGTCTATCTCTTATAGTTTACCAGTTATGCAAAAGTCGTTCAGAATGAAGAATACTTTTGGAGACATTCCCAGAAAATTCGAGATATACATTTCATTTCTCATGATATTATCTTAAACATATGATATTTTCATCAAAATCGTTAGAGCCATTTTTGAGAAAATTAAAATTTTCGAAAAATGTTCCATGTAAAGGGTAGTCTGGGGTGGGGGGATTTTCTTGAAAACCTTCGTGTCGCATCTCTGGAAGATACTGAACCTAAATACCAAGTTTGGTGTTTATCCGACTGTTCGTTTTTGAGTTATGCTGTTCACACACAGACACACAGACACACACACACACAGACACACACACACACAGACACACACACGGACATGTTTCCAAAAATGCTTTTTTTGGATTCAGGAGGTCTCAAAACATGTATTTCCGGTGAAATCTCGGTATCGAATTTTTGGGTGGAATGCAATACTTCCCCTACTTACTGTACGTAGTAGAGAAAGTAAAAATGACTAACGAATTTGAGAAAAAGTATAAGTTTTGGAAAATTTAAGGGAATAACAAGCAATATCTCGAAAACGGTTCACTCAACAAAAAAAATGTATATGACATAAATTGTGTATTTTAACGCGATCTACATTTTGTGTGTAGTAAAATGTTGTCTATCTCTTAAGGTTTGCCAGTTATGCACAAGTCGTTCACAATGAAGAATACTTTTGGAGTCATTCCCAGAAAATTCGAGATATACATTTCATTTCTCATGACAATATCTTAAACATATAATATTTTAATCAAAATCGTTAGAGCCATTTTTGAGAAAATTAAAATTTTCGAAAAATGTTCCATGTAAAGGGTAGTCTGGGGTGGGGGGATTTTCTTGAAAACCTTCGTGTCGCATCTCTGAAAGACACTAAACCTAAATCCTAAGTTTGGTGTTTATCCGACAGTTCGGTTCTGAGTTATGCTGTTCACAGACACACAGACACACAGACAGACAGACAGAGAGACACAAGGACATGTTTCCAAAAATGCCTTTTTTGGATTCAGGGGGTCCCAAAACATGTATTTCGGTGAAATCTCGGTATCGAATTTTTGGGTGGAATACAATACTTCCCCTACTTACTATACGTAGTAGAGAAAGTAAAAATCTGATGTGTTACACTCACTTGACTTTCTCTACTCTTGTACAAACTATTTTTACAAACGCTTATTCCCCATATGCTTCATGTTAATCGAGATATCGAGATGTCAATTTTAACGGTAATTTTCTTGTAGATGCAAGGGAAATATGGTAGCTTTTAAGCGATAGTCAGATATTTTAACGCTGGTTGCTATGTGGAGTATTGCATTCTCTTTGCATGTCCAGGACATAAAAAAATCTGATGTGTTACACTCACATGACTTTCTCTACTCTTGTACAATCTAATTTTACAAACGCTTATTCTCCATATGCTTCATGTTAATCGAGATATCGAGATGTCAATCTTATTGCTAATATTCATGTAGATGCAAGGGGAATATGGTAGGTTTTAAGCGATAGTCAAATATTTTAAGCGCTGGTTGCTATGTGGCGCATTCCATTCTCTTTGCATGTCCAGGACATAAAAAATATGAATAACGAATTTGAGAAAAAGTATGTGTTGTAAAATTTAAGGAAATAACAAGCAATATCTCGAAAACGGTTCACTCAACAAAAGAAATGTATATGACATAAGTTGTGTATTTTAACGCGATCTACATTTTTTGTGTAGTAAAATTTTGTGTATCTCTTATGGTTTACCAGTTATGCAAAAGTCGTTCACAATGAAGAATACTTTTGGAGCCATTCCCAGAAAATTCAAGATATACATTTCATTTCTCATGATATTATCTTAAACATATGATATTTTCATCAAAATCGTTAGAGCCATCTTTGAAAAATTAAAATTTTCGAAAAATCTTCCATGTAAAGGGTAGTCTGGGGTGGGGGGATTTTCTTGAAAACCTTCGTGTCGCATCTCTGGAAGATACTGAGCCTAAATACCAAGTTTGGTGCTTATCCGACTGTTCGTTTTTGACATGCTGTTCACAAACACACACACACACACACACACACACACACACACACACACACACACGGACATGTTTCCAAAAATGCTTTTTTTGGATTCAGGAGGTCTCAAAACATGTATTTCCGGTGAAATCTCGGTATCGAATTTTTGGGTGGAATGCAATACCTCGCCTACTTACTATACGTAGTAGAGAAAGTAAAAATGAATAACGAATTTGAGAAAAGTATAAGTATTGGAAAATTTCTGGGAATAACAAGCAATATCTCTAAAATGGTTCACGCAACAAAAAAAATGTATATGACATAAATTGTGTATTTTAACGCGATCTACATTTTTTGTGCAGTAAAATTTTGTCTATCTCTTATAGTTTACCAGTTATGCAAAAGTCATCCACAATGAAGAATACTTTTGGAGACATTCCCAGAAAATTCAAGATAAATATTTTATTTGTCATGAAAATATCTTAAACATATGATATTTTAATCAAAATCGTTACAGCCATTTTTGAGAAAATTAAAATTTTCGAAAAATCTTCCATGTAAAGGGTAATCTTTGGTGGGGTATTTTCTTGAAAACCTTCGTGTCGCATCTCTGGAAGATACTGAACCTAAATACCAAGTTTGGTGTTTATCCGACTGTTCGTTTCTGAGTTATGCTGTTCACACATAGACACACACACACACACACACAGACACACACATACATACATGTTTCCAAAAATGCTTTTTCTGGTTTCAGGGGGTCTCAAAATATATATTTCCGGTGAAATCTCGGTATCGAATTTTTGGGTGGAATACAATACTTCCCCTACTTACTATACGTAGTAGAGAATGCGAAAATAAACTAGTACATTCTTGAGGGTGTGTATGTGGTTGAACAATATGAAATAATATAGCACCCTAATATCAAATACCTAAAAAACACCATAAAAACAATAAATCAAAAATATATGTTAAATTCACATGACTTTCTAGAGCCTCTATCGTTTATTTGTGGGTATGCAAACATGCATCCGAAAGCTTGTTTTACGTACATAATGGCTAGAGAAGGTATTCCATTCCCACCATAAAACCGATACCAGATATCACTGAACACGCATTTAAAAAAATCTGATGTGTTACACTCACATGACTTTCTCTACTCTTGAACAAACTATTTTTACAAACGCTTATTCTCCATATGCTCCATGTTAATCGAGATATCGAGATGTCAATCTTATTGCTAATTTTCTTGTAGATGCAAGGGGAATATGGTAGGTTTTAAGCGATAGTCAAATATTTTAACGCTGGTTGCTATGTGGCGCATTCCATTCTCTTTGCATGTCCAGGACATAAAAAAAAATCTGATGTGTTACACTCACATGACTTTCTCTACTCTTGTACAATCTAATTTTACAAACGCCTATTCTCCATATGCGTCATGTTAATCGAGATATCGAGATGTCAATCTTATTGGTAATTTTCTTGTAGATGCAAGGGAAATATGGTAGCTTTTAAGCGATAGTCAAATATTTTAACGCTGGTTGCTATGTGGCGCATTCCATTCTCTTTGCATGTCCAGGACATAAAAAAAATGAATAACGCATTTGAGAAAAAGTATAAGTATTGGAAAATTTAAGGAAATAACAAGCAATATCTCGAAAACGGTTCACTCAACAAAAGAAATGTATATGACATAAGTTGTGTATTTTAACGCGATCTACATTTTTTGTGTAGTAAAATTTTGTCTATCTCTTATGGTTTACCAGTTATGCAAAAGTCGTTCACAATGAAGAATACTTTTGGAGACATTCCCAGAAAATTCAAGATATACATTTCATTTCGCATGGCATTATCTTAAACATATGATATTTTCATCAAAATCGTTAGAGCCATTTTTGAGAAAATTAAAATTTTCGAAAACTTTTCCATGTAAAGGGTAGTCTGGGGTGGGGGGATTTTCTTGAAAACCTTCGTGTCGCATCTCTGGAAGATACTGAGCCTAAATACCAAGTTTGGTGCTTATCCGACTGTTCGTTTTTGAGTTATGCTGTTCACAGACACACATACACACACACAGACACACACACACACAGACATGTTTCCAAAAATGCTTTTTTTGGATTCAGGGGGTCTCAAAACATGTATTTCCGGTGAAATCTCGGTATCGAATTTTTGGGTGGAATACAATACTTCCCCTACTTACTATACGTAGTAGAGAATGCGAAAATAAACTAGTACATTCTTGAGGGTGTGTATGTGGTTGAACAATATGAAATAATATAGCACCCTAATATCAAATACCTAAAAAACACCATAAAAACAAGAAATCAAATATATATGTTAAATTCGCATGACTTTCTAGAGCCTCTATCGTTTATTTGTGGGTATGCAAACATTCATCCGAAAGCTTGTTTTACGTACATAATGGCTAGAGAAGGTATTCCATTCCCACCATAAAACCGATACCAGATATCACTGAACACGCATTTAAAAAAATCTGATGTGTTACACTCACATGACTTTCTCTACTCTTGTACAAACTATTTTTACAAACGCTTATTCTCCATATGCTCCATGTTAATGGAGATATCGAGATGTCAATCTTATTGCTAATTTTCTTGTAGATGCAAGGGGAATATGGTAGGTTTTAAGCGATAGTCAAATATTTTAACGCTGGTTGCTATGTGGCGCATTCTATTCTCTTTGCATGTCCAGGACATAAAAAAATCTGATGTGTTACACTCACATGACTTTCTCTACTCTTGTACAATCTATTTTTACAAACGCCTATTCTCCATATGCTTCATATTAATCGAGATATCGAGATGTCAATCTTATTTGTAATTTTCTTGTAGATGCAAGGGGAATATGGTAGCTTTTAAGCGATAGTCAAATATTTTATCGCTGGTTGCTATGTGGCGCATTCCATTCTCTTTGCATGTCCAGGACATAAAAAAATGAATAACGAATTTGAGAAAAAGTATAAGTATTGGAAAATTTAAGGAAATAACAAGCAATATCTCGAAAACGGTTCACTCAACAAAAAAAATGTATATGATATAAGTTATGTATTTTAACGCGATCTACATTTTTTGTGTAGTAAAATTTTGTCTATCTCTTATGGTTTACCAGCTATGCAAAAGTCGTTCATAATGAAGAATACTTTTGGAGACATTCCCAGAAATTTCGAGATATACATTTCATTTCTCATGACATTATCTTAAACATATGATATTTTCATCAAAATCGTTAGAGCCATTTTTGAGAAAATTAAAATTTTCGAAAAATGTTCCATGTAAAGGGTAGTCTGGTGTGGGGGGATTTTCTTGAAAATCTTCGTGTCGCATCTCTGGAAGATACTGAACGTAAATACCAAGTTTGGTGTTTATCCGACTGTTAGTTTTTGAGTTATGCTGTTCACAGACACACACACAGACACACACACACACACAGACACACAGTCACACACACAGACACACACACGGACATGTTTCCAAAAATGCTTTTTTTGGATTCAGGAGGTCTCAAAACATGTATTTCCGGTGAAATCTCGGTATCGAATTTTTGGGTGGAATGCAATACTTCCCCTACTTACTATACGTAGTAGAGAAAGTAAAAAATGACTAACGAATTTGAGAAAAAGTATAAGTTTTGGAAAATTTAAGGGAATAACAAGCAATATCTCGAAAACGGTTCACTCAACAAAAAAAATGTATATGACATAAATTGTGTATTTTAACGCGATCTACATTTTTTGTGTAGTAAAATGTTGTCTATCTCTTAAGGTTTGCCAGTTATGCACAAGTCGTTCACAATGAAGAATACTTTTGGAGTCATTCCCAGAAAATTCGAGATATACATTTCATTTCTCATGACAATATCTTAAACATATAATATTTTAATCAAAATCGTTAGAGCCATTTTTGAGAAAATTAAAATTTTCGAAAAATGTTCCATGTAAAGGGTAGTCTGGGGTGGGGGGATTTTCTTGAAAACCTTCGTGTCGCATCTCTGAAAGACACTAAACCTAAATCCTAAGTTTGGTGTTTATCCGACAGTTCGTTTCTGAGTTATGCTGTTCACAGACACACAGACACACAGACAGACAGACAGAGAGACACAAGGACATGTTTCCAAAAATGCCTTTTTTGGATTCAGGGGGTCCCAAAACATGTATTTCGGTGAAATCTCGGTATCGAATTTTTGGGTGGAATACAATACTTCCCCTACTTACTATACGTAGTAGAGAAAGTAAAAATCTGATGTGTTACACTCACTTGACTTTCTCTACCCTTGTACAAACTATTTTTACAAACGCTTATTCCCCATATGCTTCATGTTAATCGAGATATCGAGATGTCAATTTTAACGGTAATTTTCTTGTAGATGCAAGGGAAATATGGTAGCTTTTAAGCGATAGTCAGATATTTTAACGCTGGTTGCTATGTGGAGTATTGCATTCTCTTTGCATGTCCAGGACATAAAAAAATCTGATGTGTTACACTCACATGACTTTCTCTACTCTTGTACAATCTAATTTTACAAACGCTTATTCTCCATATGCTTCATGTTAATCGAGATATCGAGATGTCAATCTTATTGCTAATATTCATGTAGATGCAAGGGGAATATGGTAGGTTTTAAGCGATAGTCAAATATTTTAAGCGCTGGTTGCTATGTGGCGCATTCCATTCTCTTTGCATGTCCAGGACATAAAAAATATGAATAACGAATTTGAGAAAAAGTATGTGTTGTAAAATTTAAGGAAATAACAAGCAATATCTCGAAAACGGTTCACTCAACAAAAGAAATGTATATGACATAAGTTGTGTATTTTAACGCGATCTACATTTTTTGTGTAGTAAAATTTTGTGTATCTCTTATGGTTTACCAGTTATGCAAAAGTCGTTCACAATGAAGAATACTTTTGGAGTCATTCCCAGAAAATTCAAGATATACATTTCATTTCTCATGATATTATCTTAAACATATGATATTTTCATCAAAATCGTTAGAGCCATGTTTGAGAAAATTAAAATTTTCGAAAAATCTTCCATGTAAAGGGTAGTCTGGGGTGGGGGGATTTTCTTGAAAACCTTCGTGTCGCATCTCTGGAAGATACTGAGCCTAAATACCAAGTTTGGTGCTTATCCGACTGTTCGTTTTTGACATGCTGTTCACAGACACACACACACACACACAGACACACACACGGACATGTTTCCAAAAATGCTTTTTTTGGATTCAGGAGGTCTCAAAACATGTATTTCCGGTGAAATCTTGGTATCGAATTTTTGGGTGGAATGCAATACTTCGCCTACTTACTATACGTAGTAGAGAAAGTAAAAATGAATAACGAATTTGAGAAAAGTATAAGTATTGGAAAATTTCTGGGAATAACAAGCAATATCTCTAAAATGGTTCACGCAACAAAAAAAATGTATATGACATAAATTGTGTATTTTAACGCGGTCTACATTTTTTGTGTAGTAAAATTTTGTCTATCTCTTATAGTTTACCAGTTATGCAAAAGTCATCCACAATGAAGAATACTTTTGGAGACATTCCCAGAAAATTCAAGATAAATATTTTATTTGTCATGAAAATATCTTAAACATATGATATTTTAATCAAAATCGTTACAGCCATTTTTGAGAAAATTAAAATTTTCGAAAAATCTTCCATGTAAAGGGTAATCTTTGGTGGGGGATTTTCTTGAAAACCTTCGTGTCGCATCTCTGGAAGATACTGAACCTAAATACCAAGTTTGGTGTTTATCCGACTGTTCGTTTCTGAGTTATGCTGTTCACACATAGACACACACACACACACACACACACACACACACACACACACACACACACACACAGACACACACATACAGACATGTTTCCAAAAATGCTTTTTCTGGTTTCAGGGGGTCTCAAAATATATATTTCCGGTGAAATCTCGGTATCGAATTTTTGGGTGGAATACAATACTTCCCCTACTTACTATACGTAGTAGAGAATGCGAAAATAAACTAGTACATTCTTGAGGGTGTGTATGTGGTTGAACAATATGAAATAATATAGCACCCTAATATCAAATACCTAAAAAACACCATAAAAACAATAAATCAAAAATATATGTTAAATTCACATGACTTTCTAGAGCCTCTATCGTTTATTTGTGGGTATGCAAACATTCATCCGAAAGCTTGTTTTACGTACATAATGGCTAGAGAAGGTATTCCATTCCCACCATAAAACCGATACCAGATATCACTGAACACGCATTTAAAAAAATCTGATGTGTTACACTCACATGACTTTCTCTACTCTTGAACAAACTATTTTTACAAACGCTTATTCTCCATATGCTCCATGTTAATCGAGATATCGAGATGTCAATCTTATTGCTAATTTTCTTGTAGATGCAAGGGGAATATGGTAGGTTTTAAGCGATAGTCAAATATTTTAACGCTGGTTGCTATGTGGCGCATTCCATTCTCTTTGCATGTCCAGGACATAAAAAAAAATCTGATGTGTTACACTCACATGACTTTCTCTACTCTTGTACAATCTAATTTTACAAACGCCTATTCTCCATATGCGTCATGTTAATCGAGATATCGAGATGTCAATCTTATTGGTAATTTTCTTGTAGATGCAAGGGAAATATGGTAGCTTTTAAGCGATAGTCAAATATTTTAACGCTGGTTGCTATGTGGCGCATTCCATTCTCTTTGCATGTCCAGGACATAAAAAAAATGAATAACGCATTTGAGAAAAAGTATAAGTATTGGAAAATTTAAGGAAATAACAAGCAATATCTCGAAACCGGTTCACTCAACAAAAGAAATGTATATGACATAAGTTGTGTATTTTAACGCGATCTACATTTTTTGTGTAGTAAAATTTTGTCTATCTCTTATGGTTTACCAGTTATGCAAAAGTCGTTCACAATGAAGAATACTTTTGGAGACATTCCCAGAAAATTCGAGATATACATTTCATTTCCCATGACATTCTCTTAAACATATGATATTTTCATCAAAATCGTTAGAGCCATTTTTGAGAAAATTAAAATTTTCGAAAAATCTTCCATGTAAAGGGTAGTCTGGGGTGGGGGGATTTTCTTGAAAACCTTCGTGTCGCATCTCTGAAAGATACTGAACCTAAATACCAAGCTTGGTGCTTATCCGACTGTTCGTTTTTGAGTTATGCTGTTCACAGACACACAGACACACACACACAGACACACACACAGACACACACACACACAGACACACACACACAGACACACACACACACAGACACACACACGGACATGTTTCCAAAAATGCTTTTTTTGGATTCAGGAGGTCTCAAAACATGTATTTCCGGCGAAATCTCGGTATCGAATTATTGGGTGGAATGCAATACTTCCCCTACTTACTATACGTAGTAGAGAAAGTAAAAATGACTAACGAATTTGAGAAAAAGTATAAGTATTGGAAAATTTAAGGGAATAACAAGCAATATCTCGAAAACGGTTCACTCAACAAAAAAAATGTATATGACATAAATTGTGTATTTTAACGCGATCTACATTTTTTGTGTAGTAAAATGTTGTCTATCTCTTAAGGTTTGCCAGTTATGCACAAGTCGTTCACAATGAAGAATACTTTTGGAGACATTCCCAGAAAATTCGAGATATACATTTCATTTCTCATGACAATATCTTAAACATATAATATTTTAATCAAAATCGTTAGAGCCATTTTTGAGAAAATTAAAATTTTCGAAAAATGTTCCATGTAAAGGGTAGTCTGGGGTGGGGGGATTTTCTTGACAACCTTCGTGTCGCATCTCTGAAAGACACTAAACCTAAATCCTAAGTTTGGTGTTTATCCGACAGTTCGTTTCTGAGTTATGCTGTTCACAGACACACAGACACACAGACAGACAGACAGACAGACACAGACACACACGGACATGTTTCCAAAAATGCTTTTTTTGGATTCAGGGGGTCCCAAAACATGTATTTCCGGTGAAATCTCGGTATCGAATTTTTGGGTGGAATACAATACTTCCCCTACTTACTATACGTAGTAGAGAAAGTAAAAATCTGATGTGTTACACTCACATGACTGTCTCTACTCTTGTACACACTATTTTTACAAACGCCTATACTCCATATGCTTCATGTTAATCGAGATATCGAGATGTCAATCTTATTGGTAATTTTCTTGTAGATGCAAGGGAAATATGGTAGCTTTTAAGCGATAGTCAAATATTTTAACGCTGGTTGCTATGTGGCGCATTCCATTCTCTTTGCATCTCCAGGACATAAAAAAAATGAATAACGAATTTGAGAAAAAGTTTAAGTATTGTAAAATTTAAGGAAATAACAAGCAATATCTCGAAAACGGTTCACTCAACAAAAGAAATGTATATGACATAAGTTGTGTATTTTAACGCGATATACATTGTTTGTGTAGTAAAATTTTGTCTATCTCTTATGGTTTACCAGTTATGCAAAAGTCGTTCACAATGAAGAATACGTTTGGAGACATTCCCAGAAAATTCGAGATATACATTTCATTTCTCATGACATTATCTTAAACATATGATATTTTCATGAAAATCGTTAGAGCCATTTTTGAGAAAATTAAAATTTTCGAAAAATCTTCCATGTAAAGGGTAGTCTGGGGTGGGGGGATTTTCTTGAAAACCTTCGTGTCGCATCTCTGAAAGACACTAAACCTAAATCCTAAGTTTGGTGTTTATCCGACAGTTCGTTTCTGAGTTATGCTGTTCACAGACACACAGACACACAGACAGACAGACAGACAGACACAGACACACACGGACATGTTTCCAAAAATGCTTTTTTTGGATTCAGGAGGTCTCAAAACATGTATTTCCGGTGAAATCTCGATATCGAATTTTTGGGTGGAATGCAGTACTTCCCCTACTTACTATACGTAGTAGAGAAAGTAAAAAGTTTCGAAAAACGTCGGTGTGCCTGTGTTTCTGTGAACAGCATAACCCAAAACGAAATTTCCAATAATGCCAACCTTAGGTATCTTATACATAGGTATCTTATGTTCAGAATTTTCGAAAGCTGTGACACGATCATTTCCAAGAAACAGCCCCAACGTCAACCACCATTTACTTTGATTAAAATACCAGATGTTATATGTATTTACATGATAATAAAATGCATATACTGAACTTTCTGTGCATTTGCCTGTGAAGTCCTATTCATTCGGAAAGAATTTACATAATTTTGAAGAAGGGATGATTGATGTTTATTTGCCCCACGTATGGATGCCAATTTGAGAAAGTATTGTTTGTTACGTAATATGCTGCTACGTATGAGAAGCCGATTTTTGAAAATGTGTTTTTGTCGTTACGCTCCAAGTTTAAAAATATTATTTTAACTTTGTTATTAAACTGCTTCTATAAATAGTATTTATGTTTATGTTTGTCTCGGCTGCTTCAGTATTGTTTTAGAGTCACGTATCTCTTAATCAGGGCGTGGTACGACAAGAATGTAGGCTTACACAGATTTTAAGTTTTAATTCACTCCTTTTTATTAATCCTTGACAAAAATTAAATAGCACTTCACTGGTATTAAGAGCTCTGAGATTCTTTAATTTACAACTTGCACTTTGTTAATGGGTATACATAATTTTCATTTCACACGAATGCGTAATATTTCTTTAGAGAACACGTTTCCATTCGGGTCTGCCAGCAACTGAACATATTTCAACCGTATAAACTTGTAACTTTCTGTATTTCAAGTCTCTGATTGGCTAATCCTAGCCCAATAGAATATCTGCATTTTACTGAAGCTTTTTCTAGGTGTTCATTGGCTAATTTTAAACTGTCACAAAATTTACATTATCGTTGCTCTAATCATGACTGGTAACATTTAAACTCTCAAACTCATTATTGCCTCAAGGTTACCTCATTGTTACCTTATTGTTAGCAACTTTAAACTTATTATTCTCACAGCTCTTACATTATTAAATTACATAATGTATTTATATAACATTATTAAACATGTTTACAATAATATAAGCATATGCAATGACTGTTACATACATTTTTAAAAATTATTACAAACACATTGCTTCAAGGCAGGCTGTTATTGAATTTACATATTATATAATTTAATTGAAATTATTCATGTGTTAAAAATACTGCCTCAATTTTGCACAACTGGTAAACAAAGGACGCGGAAAAAACCTATTAATACTACAAAAATCTTTAAAATACCCAATTTATTTCAATTAGCTTTCTTTGTGGTATTAGACATTTCCAAGATACACGTTATTTTTCAATAATTCATAATTCCTAAATAATACTGTCGCTGTTCAGTTGTTTCTCGTGATATCACGGAAAAGTTATGAAATTTATAGACTAGCTTTTAGTGACCAGCTTTTACATATCTGACAATCATTTCTTCTTCCTCTATCTCTCTTTTACTTTCAAGGAAATACGTAATGAAAATATTTCTACATAAGTTTATTTCCATTAATAGAAGAAAGCTTTAGTAAGAATAGTTTATAGAAGTTATATAAAAATAAATAATAATGAGTACAGAAAGTCATGTGAAGGTAACACACAAGATCGTGGGCGACTTGCATTTGGGCGGCCGCCCAGTATGGGTTTTTCGTGGGTTCCCCGTGTCGGCAAGCGAATACTGGGATAGTTCATCTTCTACCACAACTTTCCGCCTCTCATTTCCTGTACTCATCATTCAGGGTTGTAGGACCAGTTGACGGTTTCAACGGGTTGCGGCTGACAGTGGATGTGCCCTGCTCAGTTAGGACCACCTCAGAGTGTGCCCCAACAGGAGGGTTCGCTGTAGTAAGGAGGCTTGTGGGTGGGTCCAGCTGCCTTGAATGAGTTCGATCTGAAAACGTTAGGGACCCCGTCCATGTTTGCGCCCGTCGTCATCCGAATCTGAACGCCATTCGTGTCTCTCCCTTCATTCCGACCCCCGCAGGGGTCACGGTAGAAGCAAAAAGGACCTTTGCGGTGCTCTGCCCCGTTGCAGGGGCCCGTACCGTCACCTTTAACACGTAGGATTTTTTTAGTTGTGCTGTTCGCACGCGCCCGCGCATCCACAATTTTTCTAAAGTAGAATTTAGTTCAGGGGATCTCAAAATGTATAATTCCGATGAAATTTTAAATTAAATTTTCGGATGCAATACAATACTTTCTCTACCTACCTTAAGTAAGCGGCGGAGAAAATAAAATTATTACTCAAATGCTGTTTGGAATAAGAAAGCATTAGAAAACCCTTTGTTTCACTTTAATCTGGTGTTAGTAACGTTTGTTCTCTCGTGTTGTGCCTTGTGCTATAGATTTTCCCAAATGTTTCGTAATATCTGTAAAAGCTTAGCTTTCTGTTTCTTTTGCCATCATACTCAAATTTGCCCTTTGTTTTGTACCACAGACTGCGTTCCCGAGGCCATTCGCTTGCATTTTACAGCCATTGTCTTCACAACTTTCAAAAGCCATAAAATTTAGGTTTATGCATAAAATACGCACGGCCTATAAACTTGAGCATGCCGGGGGAAAACACCAAACAATATTCTTGAGCCAACTGAAGTGTCAAGCCAACTAAACAGGGGTGTATATTCTGTCTATGAAGACATGTGAAATCACAATTTTAAAGAAATCGGGTACACATGACTTTCTCTACTAATAACCGAGCGGTAACACGTTAATAATATTTTTGTGGCGTTATCCATTCACGAGATATTCCTTATTATTGGTTTGAATTGTCAAATACCTATACATTTATGAAATGGTGAGTTGCTATTTGCTTTTACTTTTTCTACTACATGTAGTATGTACGGGAAGTATTGTATTCCACCCAAAAATACGATGTCGAGATTTCACTGAAAATATATGTTTCGAGGCCTGAACCCAAAAAAAAGCATTTTTAGAAAAAGGTCCCTGTGTGTGTGTCTGTGAACAGCATAACTCTCAAACGAAACTTGCTATTTAGGTTCAGTATTTTTGGAATATGTTATGTTCAGAATCCTTTTCAAGAAACAGCCCCAAAGAAAACTGTCATTTACTTTGATCAAAATACCATCTGTCAGAAGTAATTTTGCATAATCCTGTATAACTTGTAAACGATAAACGGTAGACAAAAACGTACTACACAAATAATGTAGATCTTTTTAAAACACACCATTTACTTCAAGTAATTTTTTTTGTGGCATGAACCATTTCTGAGATATCCGTTGTTATTATTATTCAACTTTTTCAATACTTGGTCATTCTTTAAAGTCCTTTCAACGTTCAGTTGTTTCTCGCGATGTCATGGAAACAGTATGGAATTTTAAGGCCAGCATATAGCGTCCAGTTGTTAAACATTTGACTATCGCTGTTCCCTTTGTATCTATAACGAAATGTGTAATATAGCTATTTCTGCATTGGTTTATTTGGACTACAAAAAGATATAAAAAGTATAAAAAATAGGTATATATAGATGTAAAAATAACTGTGTTGCACTCACATGACTTTATCTGCTTCTATACAAACCATTTTTACAAACGCTTTTTCTCCATCTGTTAATCGAGATAAACATTTGCAGAAAATATCTTACTTTTAATTTTCTTGTAGATGTAAGGGGAATATGGTAGGCTTTAAGCGATAGTCAAATATTTTAAGAGGTGGTTGCTATGGGAGCATTCCATTCTCTTTGCATTACCAGGACATAAAAAACGAATAACGAATTCCCATTTGAGAAAAAGTATAAGTATTTGAAAATTCAAACAAATAACGAGGAATATCTCTGAAATGGTTCACTCCACCAAAAAAAAAAAAAAAATGTAGCTGACATAAACTATGTTTTAACGAGATCTACATTTTTTGTGTAGTAAATTTCGTTTATCTCTTATAGTTTACCAGATTACCCGGCTCATCGCCAAGGCAATTACTAAATAATTTCAGTGACGAGGCTAACAGCCGAATCCTAGCATTATACTAATCCTAAGCAACTGATTGTTTCAGGTTAACTACTGAGCTTGAGGCCCGGGCAATACGACGACCCCCAAGGGGGACATCATAGCATGTTTTTCAACACTGCCTGAGGTCTAAGCAACAAACTAACTTCACTTAGTAAGTAACACTAATGACTATGTCCATCTATTTTTCAGGACAGCAAACAAATTACAACCAGTAAGGACAGAGTCTCCTTCCGGAGACGCATCACCCTAACTTAATTAATTCCTCACTCCGAATTCCCAAGGGCGTAAGCAGGGCTTAGGTCATGCTTACGTCCTGGCGCCTCATCTGCACCTGGCCTTGGCCCCAGCGGCCGGCCAATATATCCTCACCTTGAATACGCTGGTGCAACAGCGGTACAGCCGCACCATCACACTGAATTCCTCTTTCTCCTTCTTCCATGTTTTCCTTCCGGTGGAGGAGTTTTTAGTGGGTATGCCGACTATTGGTGATTCCCACACTCTCAGTCTCGACTCCCATCGGGGCTGGGGTAAGTGAATAAATCATTTTCTCCTCCACTCGAAAAAAAAAAAAAAAAAAAAAAAACCAGTCATGCAAAAGTCATTAAGAATGAAGAGGGCTTTTGAGAACGTTCCGGAATTTAAGATATACTTTTTATCCTATATATCCTAAATATATGGTACATTATTCAAAATCGTTATAGCCATTTTTAGAAAACAAAAATTTTCGAAAAGATTTCCATGTAAAGGGTATCTGGGGTGGGGGGATTTTCTTGAAACTCTTCGTGTCGCATTCTTGGAAGATACTAACTGAAACACCAAGTCTGGTATTTATCCAACTTTTCGTTTTTGAGCTGTGCTGTTCACTGACAGACACACAGACATGTTTCCAAACATGCTTTATTTATATTCATGGAACCTAAAACATGTATTTCCGGCGAAATCTCGGTATCGAATTTTTGGGTGGAATGCAATACTTCCCCTACTTACTATACGTAGTAGAGAAAGTAAAAAGCTTTTTCAAGACAAGTTTCTATACCCAGTAATAAACGACAAAGGATAGAGAAAGTAATGTGAATGTATGGCATCATATTTTTTTCTCATGGCCATACAAAGGGTATAGAATTTCAAAGCCATGACATAGCGACATGGTTTTTAAAGAGTGGATAGAAAAAGTCATGTGAATGCAACGGATCGGGATTTTAGTATTTAATGTCTACTAGATACCAGAACGAAAAACTTACGAACGCACCTTAAATGTAACGCGATGTGCACAGTTAGGAAATATTAGCTCCTCATCGGTAAGTACACAGCACTTAAGCAAACAGATGCATCTTATATTAGCTCTTTTGCTCCTGGCAGTCTCTTAAAACCTGCTATATATGCATGTTGGCACGTCTGACGCCACTTGAAGCACGATTGTACCTTGCAGCGTTCGCTCCATATATAACAGTTCAGTGTGAGTTGATATTCATGAAGGTGACGCGTTATTCTCTTATAGACCCCATTCATAAAACGTTATTTCAATTCTAGCATGCACTGCGCTTTGTTGTGGACCATGCTGATATCATCTACCTCACTTCGACTCGTCCATCCAGTGTACTTCACCTTGGTGTTGATGAGCTTCCAATTGCTTCGTGATTATCTCAGAAATATTGGTACGGTAGCACACATTAGTATCCCCGATTGGAAATGAAATCATATTCCAGAATAATCCGGAAAAAATCTCATGTTTTAAATCTCACAAGACTTTCTCTACTCGCTCTTCTACGAAAGATTATTATTCTATCTAATTCTTACTTATCCAGATAAACTATCAATTCCATTCATCCAGTTGTACGACAATTCCAGTTGTACGACACTAGATAAAGGGATAGTCGAATTTTTAAAAGTGTGTCTTATGTGATCGCTTTGTAATTCCATGCTTTTTGGATGATCACGAGTAAAAAAAAACAAGGAAAAAGAAAAATGACTTCCTATTTGAGAAAACTATAGGTATTTAAAAAATCAAACCAATAACAAGAAAATCTCCGAAATGCTTAACTTCAAAAAGGTTTCTTTGGAATAAATCGTTTTCAATAAGATCTAAATTTTTGGTATAGTAACATTTTGTGTATCTCTTATGGTTTATCAATTATACAAAAGTCATCCAGAATGAAGCAGAATTCAGAGACTGTTCCCATAAAATTCAAGATATACATTTTATTTATCATACAAATATCATTAATATATACTATTTGAATCAAAATCGTTAGAAGAATTAAAATGTTGTAAAAATTTTCTATATGGGCTGGGGGAATTTTCTTGAAAATCTTCGTGTCGCATCTTTGGAAAAGATACTGAACTTAAACACCAAATTAGGTTCATAAGGGACTTTTCATTTTTGAACTATGTTGTTCCCAGACACAACACACTCGCACATATTTATAAAGATGGTTTTGGAGGAAATTCAGGAGGTCTCAAAATAGATATGAGTGGTTACAACTAAGGCTACAAGAAATATTCCCGGAGTTTCCTCTGTTATAGACAAATTAGTAGTGTGCGGTAATTGGAATACATGCGGTTGGCAATTGTGCAGAGTTTCAGCCACCCGCCACCTACAGCGCTAGTTGTAGGTAAACACAAATGGCGACTCGTTTGGAAAATTGCCCTTACTCCGTTATTCGATTTTTGTGGACGAAACATGTAACCGCGGCTGAAATTCACCGTTAGCTAATATAGATTTACGGAGAGACTAATATCTCGTCAGCATGTCGCAGAATAGCGTCGAAAGTTTGCGGCCGGTAGAGAAAACGTCACCGAGGAGTTCGCAGTGACCCACACAGCACGGCATCAACTCAACACAGCTCGCGTGAAGGAGCTGATTCACGACTTCAGGAGGGTCACGTTACGGCATATGATGGTAGAATTGGGAGTATCGTTTGGAAGCGTTCGTCACATTGTTCACGATATTCTGCAGTACCGGAAAGTTTGTTCGCGATGGGCTCCAAGAAATTTGTCCAACAAACACAAGAGAAGCGCATGGGGGCAAGCCTGCAACTTTTGCAACGCTTCTCCTCGGAAGGGAAACAGCTGCTTTCTTCACCACATTGTCGCCGGTGACGTAACATGGATCCACCAGTACACCGCCAGCAGTAGGCGGTCGTCATTGGAGTGTATACACCACTCAAAGAAGGGGTGCTATCTGCTGGGAAGATGGTGGCTACAGTATTTTCGGACAGCAAGGATATCATACTTGTGGAGTTTTTGGAAAGAGGGCACGCAGTAACCGTTGACCGATACTGCGAGAGCTTGACACGAGGCAATCAGGAGGAAACGGCCAGGACTTCTCACTAAGGTCGTCATCTTCCTCCACGACAACGCGCGACCTCATATAGCTCAAAAGACCACCACGCTGTTGAAGCAGACCACGTCACTACAGCCCGGACCTCGCTCCAAGCGACTTTCACCTTTTTCCTCACTTGAAGGAGCATCTAGGAGGCGAGTAGGTGAAACATTTCTCGACAACGTATCTGAACACGCAAGGACAGGATTTTTACCAGGAGGGACTATTCAAACTCATCCCACGAAGCGACAAGTGCCTAAACCGATCTGGAGACTGTGTCGAAAAATAACCTAATATATGTATATCAGTTGGTTGTATGGCTTTGTAACCTTAGTATCTGATCACCGCTCGTATCTCCAGTGAAATCTCAACATGGAATTTTTGGGGGGATTACAATAACAGATCAAGCAATCCTACTACCTCAACATCCATTTCAGTCCACAGTTGAGTCGACTACTGAATCAAGCAGGTCCCTTCAGCTTTCAACTTTGTAAACTGCCTTCTTAATCCATGCATATTCACACAGAGTCAATTTTCAAATAAATTATATTCTTGGAAAAAGTGCTTGTGTATTGTGATTTTAGCTTACCTTAATTTTGAGATTAACTATTTTCTTATTCCCACTATTGCTAGCATTTATTAGTGTTCCGTAACATATTTGATTGTTCGTTTAGAGTGCTGTGATCTGAAAGCTCACTCAAAGGTGATTTGATTTTAAATGACGTCAGCAAGAAAACAATTATTATAGTTTTTATTCTTGAAATAGTATTAATACATCCCATTTGAGGTTATGAGTTTCGTCAGATAAATTCATAACCTCTCGTGGGATAATCTTCGAATAAATATTTGAATGCTGTTTCCGCAAGTTGAAACGTTTTTGTTTAATTTGAAACAATTTCTAAGTGGGTGTACATATACAGAGTGTTTCAGAAATACTTTTACAAACTTCGGGTATAGGATCCTTACACCACAAGGAGGAAAAACGTTCATATGAAAATATGTCCCATAATCCTTTGTGTTCTCGTTAGGAGGTGTTCAACACAGTAATACACTTATAACACACAAAACTCATAATAAATGCTCGAAATGTCCTCATCTTGCTTCTATGTATACCTGTACTCGTCGAATCCTGGAATGTCGCACCCTGCCAAAACCTCCGGGATGGTGTCGAATGGTTTCGCAGGCTTCCGTGACACGTCGATTGAGCGTTTCTGCATCCGGGAATGGCTGCTCCATAAACCAATGATTTAAGATGCCCCCAGAAGTAAAAATCCACAGGATTGAGGTTGGGAGAACATGCAGGCCATGGAACTGGTCCTCTCTGCCTATCCATCGGTCATGGTAAATACCAGTGCATCTCGAACAATGCGACTAAAATGTGTAGGAGCCAGGCATTTATCACATTTATCAGCAAGGCGAAGATAAACAGCGACAAAGTTTGGATGACTCGGTTGTCTTCGGTCTGGAAACTCCATCTGATAGAGCCGTGCAGCCTCGCGTCCATTACCATTCGCGCGACCATACATAAAAATCATGTCTGCCTGTTCACGAAATGAATATCCAGCCATGGTGGAACGAAACACGTGCAGTTAACTCACTACATGTACACAATTGAAACGTTGAAGACAGACTAATGACAAATGACAAACGTAAACAAGTCTCCATGGCAACACTTCGCCATCTACCGTATGTAGTACAATGGGTCCACGCCTTTTATGAATGCATAGAGAAATGAAGTTTTGAGGTTGGACCCCGAAGGCCACACGCGAAAACCAAGGATTATGGGACATATGTTCAATAAGAACTTTTTTCCTTCTTTTGGTGTGAGGAAACCATACCCGAAGTTTGTAAAAGTATTTCTAAAACACGCGGTATATAGATATAGGTACACCACCCAACAATCCAATACCGAGATTTTAACAGAAATGCATGTTATAAGGACCCCTGAATCTGAAAAGCACTTATTGAAAAAGCGCGCGCACGTGTGTGTGTGTGTGTGAACAGCATAGCTCAAAAACAAATACCACCTTGATATTTAAGTTCAGTATCTTCCAAAAACACATCATTTGATTTTCAAGAGAAACCTCCCACACCAAATGCTCTTTACGTGGAGCATCTTTCAAAGTATTTGATTTTCTCAAAAATGGTTTTAACAATTTTGATTGAAACACCATATAGAGATATTTACATGATAAATGATACTTCTATATCTTCAATTTTCTGGGTATAGCCTGTGAAGTTCTCTTCATTTGGAAGACATTTTGTATAATCTTGTATAACTGGTAAACGTTAAGCGATAGACATAACGTACTGTACAAAAAATGTAGATCTCTTTAAAACACACAATTTACTTCAAGTAACTCTTTTTGTGGCATAAGCCATTTCCGAGGTATCCGTTATTAATGATTTGAATTCTTAAATTCTTTGTCATTCTTTTAAACTTTTCAATTTTCAGTTGTTTCTCGTGATGTCATGGAAACAGTATGGAATTTTAAGACCAGCATAGAGCGCCCAGTTGTTAAACATTTGACTATCGCTGTTCTCTTTGTATCTATAACGAAATGTGTAATGTAGCTCTTTCTGCAAAGGTTCATTTGGATTAAAATGTAGTAAATAGAAAAATAAACTTTCACAGTAATAGCTTTCTACCTACTAATAGGCGATAGAGGGTAGAGAACGCCAAGTAAATGTAGAACTTCAGATTTTTATACTAATATTCCATTATCATATAAGGGAGATAATTTATCACTGATGGAAAAAATTGTTTGTAGCAACGCATAATATTTTTTCTTCTATCTGTTAATGAGATAAACGTTTGCAAATAGTTTCGGTATAGGTACAAGAGAGAGAAAGAAGACTGAAGCCATAATCAAACGTTTAAAAAGTGCGTCACTCTATTCTGATAATACACCTCACGGCCTTTATTCCGCTGAGACTGAAAACGTTTGAATCAGAAGGTTATGTTCGCGCTTTGCATACCCTTAGTTCCTAAAGCTGCCCCAAGGCGTTTGCCTGTTTTCGATTTTACCTTGTTTCTTCCACAAGGGATTCATTTGTATGCTTGCGTAAATATTTAATGCTTTATGCGATACATTCCCTTTGAGATTTGAAATTTATGTTTTATTATTTTCTCTACTACGAATAGTAAGTAGGGGAGGTATGCCATTTAACCCAAATATTCGATACCGAGATTTCACTGGAAACCTCGTTTTGAGGTCCCATGAATAAAAAAAACACTTTTAGAAAAATATCCGTGTGTGTGTGTGTGTGTGTGAACAGCATAACTCAAAAACGAAAAGTTGGTACCAAAATTGATATTTAGATTCAGTATTTTTCAAAGATGCGACATGAATATTTTCAAGAAAATCCTCCTACTCCTGACTACCCTTTATATTAAGAACATTTTTCGAAATTTTCGATTTTCTCAAAAATAGCTCTACTTATTTTGATTAAATTAGTAAATATCTAAGATATTTTCATGAAAAACAAAATGCATGTCTTGAATTTTCTGGGAATGTCCCCAAATTCCCTCTTCTTTCTGAATGGCTTTGCATACTGGTAAATCGTCAGAGACAGAAAATATTTTGTTACACAAAAAATGTAGATCTCATTAAAACACACAATGTATGTCATATACATTTTTTTTGTTTATCGTCCGCTAGTACCCCTGCGAGACTGGCCGGCAGTTGCAGAACGTCCCGAAGATGTGCAAGAGCAATACACTCTAGCAACACGTGACGGACCGGCAGACCTTCGCTACAAAGTGTACAAATAGGAGCAGGGCCACCCTTAAAAACATAACCGTGCTAAAATTGCAGTGGCCAATACACAACCAAGCCCAAATCGCCTCCAAAATGCGAAAGGAAGCTACCCAGTTTATCCGAACGTACTTCGCTACTCTAAGCTTATTTCCGCGCCAGCGTGACAGCACCACTCCCCGCAAATGCCTTAACTCTTTCACCTTACCCGTGAACCTGTAATACTGGGGAAATTCGGGGGAGTTAATGATCCTTTCCAGCATTCACCTAGCGACCCGGAGAAACTCCCAAAAAATCCCATGGGTCAGGAAGGTTAGCCAGGGAATCGAGCCCATGACCACCCTAATACGGGACACGGACGTTCCCACTGAGCTATTCGCTCAGTCAGGAAGTCGGAATCTATGCTTACAAAACTACGGAAATAATTTGGTACAAGACGACACAACGAACCTATAGAACAGTATTGCATGGCAAGCCGTTATATTTCTTCTCTGACAACATCGGTAATTTTGCTGCTCAAAGTAATGATGTTTTATAGGTTTTTGCTGTCCGAAAAGAATAACAAATGTCTTACCTTGGCTTTTGCATTACCTCGTCGGCGTTAAACCCCTAGAGAATACACAGCGAGAAAGACAAATACCTTCAACGCGATGTTTCACCACTTCTTACTTTCTCCACTACATAGAGTAAGTAGGGGAAGAATTGAATTACACCCAAAAATTCGATACCTACCGAGACTTCACCACAAATACGCGTTTTGAAGCGCCCTGAATTCAAATAAAGCACTTTTGAGAACATGTCCATGTGTGTGAAGAGCATAACTCAAAAACGAAAAGTCGGATAAATACCAAAGTTAGTATTTGAGTTTAGTATCTCCCAAGCATGCCACGAAAAGATTTTCAAAAAAATTCACCACCCAAGACTACTATTTACATGGATCATTTTTAGAAAATTTTGATTTACTCAAAAATGGCTCTAGCGATTTTCATTAAAATATCACATGTTTAAGATATTTTTATGATAAATGAAATGTAGGTATATCTTGAAGATTGTTTTCTTTAAATAGTATATATTTATGTTTGCCTCGGCTGGGTCATGAATGTCTTAGCAGGGAGTGGTGCGACTTAAGAATGTAAGCTTACACAGATTATAATTTTACTTCACTCCTTTTTATTACTTTCTTACGTATAGAAAGTAGGGGAAGTATTGTAGTCCACCCAAAAATTCCATACCGAGATTTCACCGGAAATACATGTTTTGAGACCCCCTGAATCCAAAAAAAAAGCATTTTTTGGAAACATGTCCGTGTGTTTGTGAACAGCATAACTCAGAAACGAACAGTCGGATAAACACCAAACTTGGTATTTAGGTTCAGTATCTTCCAGAGATGCGACACGAAGGTTTTCAAGAATATTCCCCCCATCCCAGACTACCCTTTGCATGGAAAACTTTTCGAAAATTCTAATTTTCTCAAAATGGCTCTAACGATTTTGATTAAAATATCATATGTTCAAGATATTTTCATGACAAATGAAATGCATATCTCGAATTTTCTGGGAATTCTTCATTCTTCTACTTTTGCATAACTGGTAAACCATAAGAGATAGACAAAATGTTACTACACAAAAAATGTAGATCGCATTAAAATACACAATTTATGTCATATACATTTGTTTTGTTGAGTGAACCATTTTCGAGATATTGCTTGTTATTCCCTTGAATTTTTCAATACTTATTTTCTCAAATGGGAATTCGTTATTCATTTTTTTGTCTTGGATATGCAAAGAGTATTAATCTGTGGGAAAGGGAATGGTGCTGCACCTAGCAACCAGCTATTAAAGAGATATGTATGTGTTTAAAGGCTACTGTATTTCTATATTGCCCTTGTAAATATATATTCCCCTTGCATCTACAAGAAAATTAGCAATAAGATAGAGTCTGCAAATGTTTATCTCGATTAACATGAAGTAGATGGAGATTAAGCGTTTGTAAAAATAGTTTGTACAAGAGTAGAGAAAGTAATGTGAGTGTAACACATCAGATTTTTAATGCTTGACACGATTTTAAATAACACTTCACTGATGTAGAGAGCTGTGAGATTATTTTATTAATTACTTGCAATTTTTAACACGTAAAACTATTTTTCGTCTCACACAATATACGTATAAAATTTCTCGAGGACGCATCACACATCCAGGTACAAACACTGTCTGCAGGCAACTGACTTCTGAATTTGTAAGTTTTTCTCCTTTTTAGTTTCTGATTGGCTAATCCTACTCCAATAGAATACCTTCATTTTACTAAAGCTTTTTTGTTGTTGATTGGCTATTTTATAAACTGTCACTAAAATTACATTATTGCTTCCAAGAATCACAAGTAACATTATTAAACTCTCAAATTCATTATTGCCTCAAGGTTACCTCATTGTTAGCAATTTTTAACCTATTATTCTCACAGCTCCTATATTATTAAATTACATAATACATTCACATAACATTATTGAACATGTACACAATAATATAAACATATACAATGACTGTAATATACACTTTTTATATATTATTACATACACATATTGTTTTAAGGCGGGTTGTTATTGAATTTATATATTATATAATTAGACTGAAATCATTTATACTGCCTCAATCTTGAATTTTCTGAGAATGTCCCCAAAAGTCTTCTTCATTCCGAATAACTTTCACATAACTGGTAGACGGTGAGAGATACAGAAACTTTTACTGCACAAAAAATATAGATCTGCTTAAAACACAGAATTTATGTAATATACATTTTTTGTCTAGTAAACCATTTCCGAGATATTCCTTGTTATTTCTTGAATTCTTCAATACTTATTTTTCTCAAACGTGAATCCTTATTCGTTTTTGTATGTCCTGGATATGCAAAGAGAATGGAATGCTCTACATAGCAACCTTGCAGCTACAACAAAATTAGCAATAAGATAGTTTCTGCAAATGTTTATCTCGGTTAACACGAAGTAGATATACAATGAGCGTTTGTAAAAATAGTTTGTACAAGAGTAGAGAAAGTCATTTGAGTGCAACACATCAGATGTTTTGCTTTTGCATCACAGGCAGAGATTGTTATTAGCGTGAAAAAAAAGAAACACACATTCGAATATGACATCACGTTTATTTTATATTATTTTTGCTTCGTTAAAAGTTGATACGCGTACAATTTTACCTATTAACTTTTTGTTACAACGGCAAACTTTGGTGGAAAAAAATCCGATATGCTAGACTGGCACGACTTTCTATATCCATAACAAATTCTCGTATATGTTACAGTATTCATACAGAAATTATTCTTCTACTGAGGTTACATTATTCACAATATTTTTACCCAGGCATGATTTCAAATTAAGCAACACATACAGCATTCGAATAAAATCCTTCAAACTTTTATAACACAAGTCGTAATAACCAGCGTCTAGGGGTACCATGCTAGCCTCTAAATACCGAGGTCCAGGGTGGAACCTTCGTGGAGGGTGATAGATATTTTTGGTCGTAAATATCCTTAGCATGGCTTCCTTCGTAAGGGAAGTAAAGCCGGTGGTCCCGTGTCGTAGATTTACGGTACGTAAAAACCTCAAGCCTGATAAAGAGACCTCATATTAAAAATTTCCGGTATTTCAGGCCCAATATACGAGGCATGTTTTCAAAGTAAGTACCCATAATTTTTTAAAAAATCTAATGTGTTACACTCACAAAAAAATGCATAACAAACTTGAGAAAAAGTATAAGTATTGGAAAATTTATGGGAATAACAAGCAATATCTCGAAAATGGTTCACTCAACAACAAAAATTTGACATAAATTGTGTATTTTAACGCGCTCTACATTTTTTGTGTAGTAAAATTTGTCTATCTCTTATGATTTACCAGTTATGCAAAAGTCGTTCACAGTTAAGAATACTTTTGGAGACATTCCCAGAAAATTCGAGATATACATTTCATTTGTCATGAAAATATATTAAACATATGATATTTTAATCAAAATCGTTATAAACGTTTTAAAATTTTCGAAAAATGATCCATGTAAAGGGTAATCTGGGGTAGGGAGATTTTCTTGAAAACCTTCGTGTCGCATCTCTGGAAGATACTGAACCTAAATACCAAGTTTGGTGTTTATCCGACTGTTCGTTTCTGAGTTATGCTGTTCACAGACACACACAGACATGTTTCCAAAAATGTTTTTTTTATTCAGGGGACCTCAAAACATATATTTCCGCTGAAATCTCGGTATCGAATTTTTGGGTGGAATACAATACTTCCCCTACTTACCATATGTAGTAGAGAAAGTAAAACTAATAGACCATTATTTTCCAAATAGTTTATTGTTATTCATTTCCTTATACTACTTCTCTGCATAGCCACCACCGTTATCCACGCACTTGAAACCAGTGTATGTATGTCTTCGTCAAAGAATGATGCCGCCTGTGGTGAAACTCAAGTCTGCACTACTTGTTTCACAACCTAATCGTCATTGAAATGTTTTCCACAAAGAAATCTCTTCAGATGAAAATCGCTTGGTGGCAAATCCGACAAGTGTTTCAAGTGCGTGAATAACGGTGGTGGCTATGTGGAGAAGTAATGTAAGGTATAAGGTAATGAATTTTGAAAATAATGTTTTGTTATGTTATAAAAAATTATCGTTACTTAATTTGAAAGCACACCTCGTAGAATGACGCTAAGAACAATAATAGTTAAAAAAGGTCCACAAATAAAATTAATCCTTTATTTAGTAATAACGAGTAGTGACTATGAATTTTTTATACTTGGTAAAATACAAGGGTAAGGGTTATACAACGGAGAGGAACACCTCGCCACTTAGATCTCCATAGATCCATTGTATCTACCAACCCCCAAAAGGAAGGGATGAAGTGAGTGAATCACAGGAGGCTACAGACCACAGAGACGCGCGGAAGTGCCTAACAAATCCAACCTCGAAGACCCGTCTGCTGCCGCAATTGCCTAGAGAAGACGATCAACGACCCATCTACCAAGCAGCCCACGGGGAGTCCGTTTTCATTCGTGCAAGCATCCGCGCCATCTGTCCGGCACCGCCATACCCAGTAAACCTAGAAATACACCTCAAAGATTAGAAGGAAACGGAATGAAATGGAAATGATGAAAGTAATATCCTAATATACGAGAAACCACCCCAGTATTTCCCTACGATCCGCAGAAAACATGAAAAACTCAATGATCAGATTCGGCGGCGACCGAGAATCGAACCCGGTACCTCCGTATGTGATCCTCGCACGTTAACGCAGAACCATAGTATAGTACATAATATATGTTAATTATAGCGTTTTAGTGAAAATTGTTAGACATTTTTTCAGAAATAAGGAATTAATACTTTAATCAAAAACACACATGAATACTTTCATAAAAATTTGATTAATATATTCACATGTCTTTCTCTGCCCTCTATCGTTTATTACTGGGTATACAAACTATCCTTGCTAAAGCTTATTTTTCTATCTACTACATTTTAGTGCAAAGAAACCTTTTCAGAAATACCTACATTTTAAATTTCGTCATAGACACAGCGAAAGTCAAATGTTTAACAACTGAACGCTATATGCTGGTCTTAAAATTCCATACTGTTTCCATGACATCGCGAGAAACAACTGAATGTTGAAAGGACTAAGAGAATGGCCAAGAAATGAACAATTCGAACGTTTAATAACGGATATATCAGAAACGGTTTACACCACAAGATATCTTATTTGAAATAAATTGTGTGTTTTAAGGAGATCTACATTTTTTATGTAGTACATTTTCGTCTATCACTTAAGGTTTACCAGTTACACAAGATGATACAAACTTTCTTCCAAATGAAGAGGACTTCACAGGCTATTCCCAGAAAATTAAAGATATACATTTTATTTGTCACGTAATTATCTTTAAGATGTGGTGTTTGACTTAAAATTAATACAGCCATTTTTTAGAAAATCAAAAGTATCGAAAAAAGCTTATGTGTAACACTCACATGACTTTCTCTGCTCTTATACAAACTATTTTTACAAACGCTTATTCTCCATCTATTTCATATTAATCGAGATAAACATTTGCAGAAACGATCTTTTGACATGCAAAGGAGAATTGCATTTTACACATAGCGACCAGTTCTAAAAATATTTGACTATCGCTTAAGGCCTACTATGTTCCCCTTTTTTGTAATTGCAAGGGCAATATAGAAATACAGTAGCCTTTAAGCATAGACATATCTCTTAATAGCTGGTTGCTAGGTGCAGCACCATTCCCTTTGCCACAGATTAATAGTCTTTGCATATCCAAGACAAAAAAATGAATAACGAATTCCCATTTGAGAAAATAAGTATTGAAAAATTTAAGGGAATAACAAGCAATATCTCGAAAATGGTTCACGCAACAACAAAAATGTATATGACATAAATTGTGTATTTTAACGCGATCTACATTTTTGTGTAGTAAAATTTTACCTATCTCTTATGGTTTACCAGTTATGCAAAAGTCGTTCACAATGAAGAATACTTTTGGAGACATTCCCAGGAAATTCAAGATATACATTTTATTTTTCATGAAAATATGTTAAACATATGATATTTTAATCAAAATTCTTAGAGCCATTTTTGAGAAAATTAAAATTTTCGAAAAAATCTTCCATGTAAAGGGTACTCTGGGGTGGGGGATTTTCTTAAAAACCTTCGTGTCGCATCCTTGGAAGATACTGAACCTAAATACCAAGTTTGGTGTTCATCCGACTGTTCGTTTCTGAGTTTTGCTGTTCACAGACAGACAGACACACACACACACACACACACACACACACACACACACAGACACACACACGGTCATGTTTCCAAAAATGATTTTTTTGGATTCAGGGGGTCTCAAAACATGTATTTCCGGTGAAATGTCGGTATGGAATTTTTGGGTGGAATACAATACTTCCCCTACTTACTATACGTAGTAGAGAAAGTAAAAATTAAGAAGGTGCCAACGTAAGAGGTACAGGTAACAGGTGGGTGTTTGCGAAGGAGTTTCAATTATGAATGGAGCCTAACAATCCGAATATCACCAGATGCTGGTGATATATTCCATGAAGAAAAATCTGAGGTCACACTTCAGTAACCTCTCTTTTATTGCAATGTGTTGTATTCTTGATGCAGCGCATGATACATTTTCGCAGTGTGCTTGTGTATCGGCTTTCCATCGTTAATTAAAATATTTGTTTTGCTTTATGTGTGTGTCTATAACAAACACAAACGTAAACATAGTTACCGCTGCGTTCCATCGTTAATTATAATAATTGTATTCCCTTGTCGTTATATAGGTAACAGTAATTGTTAGTGAAGTTTGATTCTTGTGCTATTGTCCTTGATCTAACACACAAAGAATTTGATGGGTTCATTCAAATCAATTTCTCTACCCACTCTTCTACAAGCTATGCTTATAAAAGATTATGTTTCTATCTACCTCATTACGGTAGTCAGACCTTTAAAAGACGAGTCGCTATACCTTCGCTTCTTGCTCTCCTCCAAGCAACATGGGAAGGAAGGAGACAGCCGCAGTCTCCAAGCTTCCTCCTCGTGAGGTAGACACCACCGCAGCCGAAGAAGAAGAACAGCTTCCCGCCTCTTCACCGTCGCCAGCGAAGCGCCCAGCGCCACCTCACCAGGCATCCACACGCCGCTGAACCGCGTGCCTGCACGCTACTCCACTGTGGTCCAGGTAGTGCACTGTCAACTCCCCGACACATTACTGCTCACCGCCGCGCAACGCTTTTGGCCGTCCAACACCGCTGGTTAGACTCATCTGGACGAGAACGATTACTCCGCGGCCGTGGGCGCGGGATTGCCCTTGTTAGGGCAAAACCTGTCGCTCGAAGCCAGTCTCAGTGTGCGCCCAATACCATGCCGCCTCTGCTGCCTATCCGGGCACATCGACACTTCATGTGACGCCGCTCCCCACTGCCACTATTGTGGCAACGGGACACTCACCGCCGCCTGCAGGGCACACGATTTAACCCATTACCGCCGCTTCTGCGCCTCCTGCGGGGGCAAGGACCACTTCACCATGCAGGCTGACATAGAGCAACACCGATCGACAGCATCACCACGACACCACAGAACTACATTTCACAGCCGCAGATCGACACCTCTCAACTAGAGCACCAGCTGGCTAACACCAACTCCATAGTTGAGCAACACACAGCCAACAACAACAGCATCCTTGAAGCGATTCAGGATCTTCACACCGAGTTGCTGGACTTATCCAGCCGTCTCACCGCACTTGCAGAGCAGTTCAACTCCATTACGGGCACCATAATCGCATAGCACGCGGACACCACCAACAATTTGGATACAACCATCAAACACGTTGTTCGAATGAGAAACGACTACCTACGTGATAGGATCGTAGACCATGCGAACAGAGTGATTAGGACAGCCCTACATCACGACACCTCCAAGAGACGACTTCGGACCACCACACTCGACAACACTGTCCAGATCTCCCTGGATACACACCTGGAGGTAACAGGCCCGGGTACGGAGCATCAACAACCTGTTACGCCACCACCGTTCATAGGTCCCTGTCAGGGCTTCGGCCATGACAGATACCTAATCACCACTGCGGAGCACTCCGCCATATCATAGTAATCACCCACAAACAGCGGATTTGCTTCGGCGGTACCAGCCACCATTTTCATCATTATGCCGCAATTAAATGGCGCCACCGCAGCATTAGATCCTTTCTAGTCCTCTTCTTCCTTCCAATTACCTATCTATTCTTGTTTTTCCCTATACCTTTATTCCTGTCCCCCCATAAAAACAGGTGGACCAATTACCCCATTCACAGACACCTCCGCCTCCTCCAAGAGTGGTGCAGGCGTTAGTGATTATCCATAAACCCGGCAAAAAGCCACGCCATTCTCTTCACCAAGCGCCGCTTTCCCGCAAACTTCCGCACATTCAACTACCTCAGGAGAAGGATCGAATGGACGAATGCCATCACCTACTTGGGAGTTAAGCTAGATAGAGGCCTAACTTTCATGGACACATCACGGACCTCGCGCTTCGGGCCACAGGGACTACGGCTTCATTGTACCCCATGCTGAGTTTGGGGATGCCTGTCCCGCTAAAGTTACGCCTTTTTCGAGCGCTTATAACCCCCTGCTTTACGCCTGCGAGACCTGGGGCATGGCCGTAGACTCCAGTCTACTGCTTCTGCAACGGTTGCAGAATAGCGGCCTTCGGGCTATCTATTCTGTATACCGCTCCGTTCCTGTGAAACTGCTTCATCTCGTCCTTACGTGGAGGATGAAATTAGGCGCCGGGCCGCATAATTCTACGACCAGTTGCCACACCATCAGAGCGCCCTCGTTCGGTTTCTTGGGGATCACAACCCCAGAACATGCCGCTTGAGGCGTCACCGGCTTCCCTGCATTACATGCGGATACATCAGGGAACCACTAGCAGCTACGGTTGAGCTCCCATATAATCCCTGCAAGAGATGCTTGATGTTTCAAAATTACTACATAAACTTTTGGAAAATTACTCAACACCAGCGGTGCACAAGGGTCGTTGCACCATGACCAGCAACCGTTGAGGAGCAAAATTTTCTACCTCCTTTCATTCCCATATTTAAATCTCAACCGACATCCTACAAACCCCACATCCCGTCACTACGGGGTTAAGCCCTAATTAGAGCAGGTACACGCCTATCACACTTGCGGGTTGCCCTAAGCCCGCCAACATATCGTCATCAGGTGACCAAACCGCGCCGTATTTGACGTGTGCAGATAACCCTTCGCGCGTTAAAAGAGTTGCAGAACTCAGAGGCAGGTCAGTGGGGTACTAGCGCATTAAACCCACCACCTCCATCCCCAGCCCCACCGCGCCGACACCGCCAGCATCACCATCACTACAAGTGTTCTCAGAAACATCCTTATGGATACACGGAGACGGATGGAGCATTGTATCAATGAACTGTGGCAAAATTTTGAACACCTATTCAGTGAGCGAAGTCCGCATAATAGTACCCTTAGAAGATGATCATAATAATAGTAACAATAACATTTATAATAGCAGTGAAACCTGCGTGCTCCCATGTTTGTTACTTATAATCCGTAATGTTACAAAGAACTGTGTAAACACAATTTAAAGAAATACTATGGACGCTTACGGATAGGTCATATAAAGGCATTTTAATTATTTCTCAGTCTAAAAAGTAAGCTTATTCCCTCGAAAATAAAGCCTGTGTAACTGAAGTTGAAAATATTTTAAGACCTTTTCAGTCTACTTTTGTCTATCATCACGGAGAGTACACTATAGTGAAAGGGCTGTTTTTGTCATCATCACTTCTATTGCAAGCCTGTGAAGTTCCGCTCATGTCTTTGTAAATAAGCAAGAGGAGTAGAAGGTAACTCGGCTGGCCCCGAAACTCAGTCGGTATCCCCCTAACAACCCGAATATTACATATTCTAATGACGTATACATAAGGTGGAAAAAATGTCAGAGTTGTACTTTAGTAACTTCTTCGTATATTGTAACTTCTATACACACTGGGCTTCACACGCAGTGAACTAGGCTTCTGCAGAGTGTGTTCACTCATTCTGGATAAAAAGTCTTAAAGCATAAATTATTTCCAATAAACTATTGTATGTAGGGTTCCGCTAGTACTTGAGAATTTTCCGACAGGTGCCACTTCCTACTTCTCGGTTACCTGCTTCATCTTGTCTTCACAACTGCAGAGCCGCCAACACATGACTAACAAACACCGCCACGAGTAACAAACGGCGTTTACCTTTCGCGAATGATGAGTACATCCTGCACCTCTTTATTCGAGGTGGCGGCCTTTCCTTGCACCTCTTAGGGGGCCTAACCCAGTACTACGAGGGGCACTATTTATATTTTGAGCCTAATAATTAAAACAAAGCAATCTCTGATTGAAAACTACTTTATTGTTTTTCAAAATATTCTCCTTTATGATCAATACACTTTTGCATCCGTTTGAACCATTTGTCAAAGCATTTATTCCAGTCTTCTTGAGACACCTCCAAAACATGGTTTTTGAAGGCATCAACGGCACCTTCTGCCAACGAAAATCGTTGTCCACTAAATTTATTCTTGATGTTCGGGAACAAAAAGAAGTCATTGGGTGCCAAATCAGGACTGTATGGCGGATGACCCATCAATTCTATTTTTTGAGCTTTCAAATACTCTGTTGTTAGACGAGATGTGTGTGCGCTCGCATTGTCTTGATGAAGAACGATCCTACGGTTCTAGTTGGTTTTCCTTACTTCACCGAAGACTTCCGGCAAACAAATGGTTGTGTACCATTCGGCATTGACCGTTTTACGTTCCTCTAAAGGCACTGTTGCCACATGGCCAGTTTTGCTGAAAAAGCAGGCGACCATTTGCTTCGAAGTGCTTCGAGTGCGAACAACTTTTGTTGGATTTGCTTCATCTTGAAACACCCACACAGTCAACTGCTGTTTACGTTCCGGCTCATACGCATAGATCCATGATTCCTCACCTGTTACAATCTTATATACGTCTTTTGAGGTACTGCCATTGTATTTATTGAGCATTTTTGTACACCAATCGACACGAGCATCTTTTTGAGATTGCCTCAAATTATGTGGGATCCAACGAGAGCAAACGTTTTTCACGGCTAAATAATCATGCAATATTTTATATATTCTGGTGGAACTAATGCCTAGGGTTGCCTCAATCATTATTAGTTTTTGCACAGCATCAATGTTTTCTGGCGCAACAACTGATTTTGGACGACCTTCACGAACTTCATCATTGAGCGAACGGCGGCCACGATTAAATTCGTTATACCAGCGTTTCACAGTGGCAAAGGATGGAGCTTCGTCGCCAAATGTGGAAGTTAGTTGATCGATGCACTCTTGACTTGATAATCCACGTTGAAGGTCGTAATAAATCATTGCGCGAAAATTTTTCACGAGTTAATTCCATGTTTTTGTTGACACACAATTTTCAAGTTAGTGTAAACAAAACAAATGACGCTCTACTGACAAAATGTTTGAACTAGATTATGGTAAAAAATGTCAAACTTTCCATTGGAAACGTCAGATGGCATCTACAACATTCAGGGTTGCCGAGGCTCAAAATATAAGTAGTGCCCCTCGTATTTGAACCTCTTAGGGAGCCGCAACCCAATAATTTTTGCCTAATCCAATACTACTTGCAACTCTTTGGGGGCCCTAACCAAATACTCCTTGACCTCTTTGGAGGCCTCTAACCTAATACTCCTTTCACCTCTTCGATGGGCTACTCCAGTACTCTCTGCATCACTTAGGGGGCCCTAACCAATACTTCTTGCACCTCAAACGTGATTAGCATTTATTTTCATTAACATCTGCGCAAGAACAACAACAGTGCGTTAAAGTATCGCCAATCTAACGGATTTGCCTAACTACGATAGGTTTGCAATTCCCTACGCACATGCGCACTATCGACACAATGGCGAGGTTTGTTGTCGTTAAGCGAGAAATTTCCTATAAAAGTAAGGATTCTTAAAAGTGTACTTGGGTGGGTCACAGGCTCTGGAAGCTCAATACCTACTATAAAACCAAATTCTTGGTTAAGATTCTTTTTAACACTATTTAATGATGCCGTAAATACGATGCTTTTGCCATTATTTTGCTCTAAATCAAAATAAATATGCGAAAAAAGCTTGTTTAAGCCGGAGTTTCGTGTTTATCCCCAAACTTTGAAGCTCGTATTACGAAATGTTTCAAGGCACCGTATTTAACCAAAGCCACTAAGATTGTAGACGTCGACACGATAAAGGATGTCACTGGCCTCTTCGTGGTACATGGAAAGAACATTTCTCGTGCAGCAGAAAGACATGAAATTACCATTCTCATCGGTACCACATCAACACGACCCTTGCTTGTCGGTTCCCATGTACTCCAAAAATGTGGGTCATATGACGAGAACTTCTGCTGCACCAAAAATAGAAATGTCAGAGTACAACGGCGGGGATGTGCATCATTCTACTAGCTGGAAATGAACGTTTGAAGGTAGCACATTTACCTGATTTTTTTTCCACTCACGCTTCTAGCAGCGATACTTAGAAAAGCTTTTTCTTCTGTTAATCGAGATAAACATTCATTTACACGTTTACACATTTAGTTGTAAGCATGAGAGCCATACAGTACACTAAAGCATTAGTATATAATCCATTTTTCTAAATGTTTTTATTTTCTCGAAAATTACTAACGATTTTAATTAAAATAACATGTATTAAAGGCATTTACGTGACAAATAAAATCTTAAATTTTGAAATTTCTGCGAATATCCTATGTAGTCCTCTACATTCGGAAGGAATATTGTATAATCTTGTATAACTACTAAACGTTAAGTGTCAGACGAAAATGTACTACACAAAAAATATAAATCTCCTTAAAACACACAATTTATTTCAAATAACATTTTTTTGTGTCATCAGGCATTTCCGAAATATCTGTTAATAATGGTTTAAAATGTTCAATACATTAGTCTTGTAGACAATCATTTACTTCTCTGATTGCATGGAAAGCGTGTACAATTTTAAAGCCAGCATATACCGTCCCGTTCTTAAACATATGACTATTGCAGTTCCATTTGTGTTTATAACGAAATGTGCAATACATCTGTTTCCGGAAAGGTTTATCTGGATTAAAAGGAAGTAGATAGGAAAATAAACTTATGTAAAAAAAATTATATACCCACTAACAAACGATAGAGGGTAGAAAAAGACATGCGAATGTAACATGTAAGATTTGTTTCATATAAATATCTTAAATATATGGTATATTGATCAACAATGTTTAAGAAAAAAAACGAAAATTATCCATGTAAAGTGTGTTTGTTGGTAGGGAGGGGGGTTCGTTGAAAAACTTCGTATGACATTTTTCTAAGGTAATGAGCTTATATATCAAGTTTGGTAAACTATGTGCTTTAAATACATCTTCATTTTTACTTTCTCTACTACGTATTGTAAGTTCGATACCGAGATTTCACCGGAAATATATGTTTCGAAACCCCCTGAATCCAAAAAAAGCATTTTTGGAAACATGTCCGTGTGTCTGTCTGTGTGTCTGTATGTGAACAGCATAACTCAGAAACGAACAGTCAGTAAAAACCACAAACTTGGTATTTAGGTTCAGTATCTTCCAGAGATGCTACACAAAGGTTTTCAAGAAAATCCCCCCACCCCAGATTACCCTTTACATGGTATTCTTCATTGCGAACGACTTTTGGTAAACTGGTAAACCATAAGAGATAGACAAAATGTTACTACACAAAAAATGTAGATCGCGTTAAAATACAGAATTTATGTCATATACATTTTTTTATTAAGTCAACCATTTTCGAGATATTGCTTGTTATTCCCTTAAATTTTCCAATACTTATAATTTTTCTCAAATGGGAATTCGTTATTTATTTTTATGCCCTGTACAAGCAGTGAGAATGGAATGCTCCACATAGCAACCAGCTCTTAAAAGATTTGACTATCGCTTAAAGCCTGCCATATTCCCCTTGCACCTACAAGAAAATTAGCAATAAGATTAACATCTCGATTAACATGAAGCATATGGAGAATAAGCGTTTGTAAAAATAGTTTGTACGAAAGTAGAAAAAGTCATGTGAGTGTAACACAACAGATCTTTTTCCTCTTTCTACCAGGTACATAGTAGGCAGAGAAGGTATTCCATTCCATCAAAAAATTCGATACCGAGATTTCACCGGAAATACATGCTTTGAGGCCCCCCTGAATCCAAAAAAGATGTTTAGAAAATGCTCCGTGGTTGTGTGTGTTTGTGTGCGAATAACATAACTCAAAAGCGAAAAGTCGAGCACCAAACTTGATATTTGGGTTCAGTAACTTCTGAAGATATGACACGAAGATTTTAAAGAAAATCTCCCTACTGCAAACTACCCTTTAAGTGGAACATTTATCGAAATTTTTTATTTTCTAAAAAGTCTCCTAAGATTTTGATTAAAATACTGTATATTAATGACATTTATATGACAAATAAAATCTATACCTTGATTATTCTGGGAATAGCCTTTGAAGTCCTCATCCGGAAGGAATTTTGATTAATCTTGTATAACTGGAAAACGTTAAACATAGACGTAAACGTACTACACAAAAATGTGGACCTCTTTAAAGCACAAAATTTATTTCAAATAAGCTTTTTGTGCCATTAGCCATTTTCGAGGTATCCGTTATTAATAGTTCGAATTATTCATTACTTGGTCATCCCCTTAAACTCCTATCAACATTCGGTTGTTTCTCGCGATGTCATGGAAACAGTATGGAATTTTAAGGTCAGCATATAGCGTCCAGTTGTTAAACATTTGACTATCGCTGTTCTCTTTGTATCTATAACGAAATATGTAGTGTAGCTATTTCTGCAAAAGTTTATGTAGATTAAAATGAAGTAGATAAAAAAATAAGCATTAGTAAGAATAGTGTGTATATCTACTAATAAGCGATAGAGGGCAGAGAAAGTCATGCCAATGCAGAAAATATAATCAAAATCTTTAGAGCTGTTTGAGAAAATAAAACAAAAATCGAAGATTTTTTCATGTAAAGTGCATTTGTGGGTCACATTTTTCTAAGATGCTGAACTTATATATAAAGTTAGATATTTGGCGTAAATTGTGTGCTTTAAAGTGGTCTTCATTCTTTATATGGTAAGATTTTGTCTCTCTTAGGGTTTACCAGTTATACAAAAGGCATTGCAAATGAAGCGAATTTCGCAGGTTATTCCCAGAAAATTCAAGACATATGTTTTATTTGTCATTAAAATAGCTTAAATATGCGATATTTTAGTCAAAATCGTAAGATCCATTTTTCAGAAAATCAGAAACTTTGAAAAATGTTCCATGTAAAGGATAATTGAGGTGGGGGAATTTTCTTGAAAATCTTCATGCCGCACTTTTGGAAGATACTGAACTGAAATACCAAGTCTGATTTCTATCCGAATTTTGTTTTTCAGTTTGGTCTTCATAGATATATGCAAACACACGGATTTTTTTTTCTAAAAATCGGATATGTTACATTCCCGTGACTTTAACTGACATCTATCGTTTATTAATGGATATAAAACTATTGTTACAAAACATTGTTTTATATCTACTTCATTTGAATCCAGATAAACATTTGCAGAAATAGCTACATTACACATTTCGTTTGACGCAGGTAATTCTTTCAGCCCCATGTTTAGGCGCAATATGACGCAGCCACGCTCCGTCCTCCAACAATGAAGCAATACCTTTGCCTCACGGTTGCTGCTTGTCTCCTCCCAGTTGGTTCTTCTTTTGCCACGGCTGCTCCAGCATGAAACCTTAACGTCGGGGTATGCGTGGGTGTGTACAGAGAAACACACAAACGCTGTCTTGGAACACTTTTATTCACTATTTAAAATAATACTGCTATTTGCCGATCACTATTAAATGCATACGAAGTTACTTTGTCTTTACCAAGACCGAAGAAGACCGGCTAAGCGTTCTACCCTCTAGCATGTTCGCCGCCAATCTTCTCCACACGACGAGAATGTCGTCCTACACTCACCAGGCACTCAGGCAGACTGATCTACCCACGCTACTACAAGGAAAACCAACGCCTCAACATCCCCTCTCGTCCCTCAAACTTAGCGTCATGATGCTTAGAGTTTGGCCTTCACCAGGCTAAGTGCAGCTGTACTCGGCTGTTTACCAGGAAAAATTTGCTTCAGTGGTATTTACCCTTTCTACCTGAGGCTGGTTTCTAATTAACAAAACTGTGCCTGTCTTGTCTTACTGTCGCTTTTACAGTCAACAATTTTCACAATGCTTCTCCTTTTTATACATACGCTGATTTAAATATATTATTACTTATTTTATATCGCTATCCTTCTTAGAATATTATGATAATTATTGTCTTTATAATTTCGGCTTCACGTTATAGATACAAAGAGAACAGCGATAGTCAAATGTTTAAGAAATGTACGCTATATGCTGGCCTTAAAATTCTACAGTTTCCATGACATAGTGAGAAACAACTGAATGTCGACCGGACTTTAAAAGTATGGGAAAGAATTGATGAATTCAAACCATTAATAACGGATATCTCAGAAATCGCTGGTGCCATAAAAAATTATTGAAATAAATTGTGTGGTTTAAAGATATCTAATTTTTAGTGTGGTACGTTTTCGTCTATAGTTTAATGTTTACCAGTTATACAAAATTAAACAAAGTTCCTTCCGAATGAAGAGGAGTTCATAGGCTATTCCTACAAAAGTAAACACATAAATCTTGTCATGTAAACATCTTTAATATATGTTATTATAATCAAAATCATTAGAGGCAATTTTGAGAAAATCAGAACTAGCGAAAAATGCTGCATGTAAAGATAACGCACTACGAAGATTCGAACCTAGAACTTTTCATTGTCTGGCAAGCGCACCATGGTACGCTACATAACGATCTTCACACCCCTACAATACAAGAAGAAATCACTTCGGTATCAGCACCGCTTAAGTAACCATCCGAAATCTCTCGCCATCAATCAATCTATTAGACAACAGCACCACGATTGACCGTCTACAGCGCTTAACGTTTTGGACTTACCATTCCGCCTTAGCTATCTCTAGTGTTCCAGACATTACTTGTAACCCAATTACTCAATGTTCTGTGAAGAACAGATTCTAAACCTTATGTGTTACACTCACATGCCTTTCTCTACTCTTGTACAAACTATTTTTACAAACCCTATTCTCCTCTACATCATGTTAATCGAGGCTTTTCGCGATGGTAAATCTTTTAAGAGCTGGTTGCTATGTGGCGCATTCCATTCCCTTTAACGAATTTCTATTTGACAAAAAGTACAAGTATTGGAAAATATAAACGAATAACAAGCAATATCTCGAAAATGGTTCACTCAACAACAAAAATATATATGACATAAATTGTGTATTTTAACGCGAATTACAATTTTTGGGTAGTGAAATCTTGTCTATCTCTTATGGTTTACCAGTTATGCAAAAGTCGTTCACAATGAAGAATACTTTTGGAGACATTCCCACAAAATTCGAGATATGCATTTTATTTGTCATGAAAATATCTTAAAAATATGATATTTTAATCAAAATCGTTAGAGCCATTTTTGAGAAAATTAAAATTTTCAAAAAATGTTCCATGTAAAGGGTAATCTGGGGTGGGGGATTTTCTTGAAAACCTTTGTGTCGCATCTCTGGAAGATACTGAACCCAAATACCAAGTTTGGTGTTTATCCGACTGTTCGTTTCTGAGTTATGCTGTTCACAGACACACACACACGGACATGTTTCCAAAAATGCTTTATTTGGATTTGGGGTCTCAAAACATGTACCTGTTGAAATATCGGTATCGAATTTTTGGATGGAATGCAATTCTTTCCCCACCTACTATGTACGTGGTAAAGAAAGTAAAAATTCAAAACTTTTCCCTGTACCTTGAAGTAATTATTTCTTGTATTGCTATTTTTACATTACTTTTAGGACCACGCTTTGGGAGCCAATTTGAAGAAGGTTTGTTGCTGCTACGTATGGAAACTTAGTTTGAAGATGTATTATATTTCGACTGTTGGGGAGCCCAACTTGACGTAGTTGCAACCGCACGTATGGTAAAAGTTTCCGGTAGCCTTCGCCCCAAGTTTAAAATATATTAACTCTGTAATTTGACTGTTTCTTTAAATATATATGTTTGCCTCGGCTGCGTCAGTATATATTTTTTATAGACATGAATGTCTTAGCAGGGAGTGGTGCGACTGAAGAATGTAGGCTTACACAGATTATAATTTTACTTCACTCCTTTTATTAATGCTTGACATGATTTCAATAACACTTCACTGATATAGAGAGAGCTGTAAGATGTTTTTTTTTATTAAATACTTGCACTTTTTAACACGTAAAACTATTTTCGTCTCATACGAATACGTATTAAATTTCTCGAGGACATATCTCGCGTTCGTTTAGGAACCTGTCTACAACCAACGCGTCCAGTTATGAGCGCTGTCTACAAGCAACTGACTTGATTTCTACCGCCTAAATTTATAAATTTCTGTATTTCAAGTCTCTGATTGGCTATTCCTATTGCAATAGAATACTTTTATTTAACTTAAGCTTTTTTCTGGTTGTTGATTGGCTATTTTATAAACTGTTACAAAAATTACATTATTGTTGTTCCTAGAATGACTAGTAGCATTATTACACTTTCTTACTCATTATTGCCTCAAGGTTACCTAATTGTTACCTCATTGTTAGCAACTTTTAAACCTATTATTCTCACAGCTTCTATATTATTACATTACGTAATACATTCACATAACATTATTGAACATGTATACAATAATATAAACATACAACAATGACTGTAATATACACTTTTTGTATATTGTTGCATATACATATTGCTTTAAGGCGGGCTGTTATTATATTTTTTTATTATATAATTTTACTAAAATCATTTAAATGTTAAAAATACTGCCTCAATCTTGCGTGAATTTTCGGGTCGAGGTGATGGGTTCTTGAAAAATTTCGTGTGGTGTTTTTCTAAGATGCTGAACTTGTTTATCAAGTTTGGAAGTTACTTGAGTTATGCTGCAGTGTTGTTGCTTGTTTTAGAAGATTCCCCTAATATGTTCACTGACTAGCGCACACAGTATTTCTCTGCCAGGTTTGTAGGCTGTGGGTTTGCAGCATCTTTAGAAAGTTACACCGATTGGTCTTCAAACCAAAATCTAAATTTTCAGCTGAAGGAAACTTTTAGGCTAGCTTAAACGTATTTACGCCGTGAAATATCTGCAACAAGGGTTTTCACGGCGCCAATCTTGATTAACGGCATCTGATGGGATCTGACGTTAAGCAGGCCCAGGGAAAAGCTTCTCAGAAGGTTATAATAGAGCTAGCTCCCCAATAAGGTGCATACGAGCACGGTTAGCATGGAAGAACATCATAACAGCTATAGAGTGGTTACTAATTAATAATACAAACGTTGAAGTTGTTGTTGGAGTTGTTTATTTATTTAGCTCTACGTATGGACGCCAATTTAAAGTAGAATTATTCTTTACGTTATTTGCTGCTACGTATGAAAAGCCGATTTGAAGAAGCAGTTGTATTATATTTCAACTGTTGGGGAGCCGAACATGTAGTAGTTTTTGCAACCGCACGTATGGTACCCGGTTTCCGGTAGCTTTTGCCCCAAATATACTTTCAGGTGGCCTTTGCCCCAAGTTTAAAAAAATATTAACTTTGTAATTAAACTGTTTCTTTAAATATTTAGTATTTATGTTTGCCTCGGCTGCGTCAGTATTATTTTAGAGACATGGATATCTTGGCAGGGCGTGATGCGACAAGAATGTAGGCTTACACAGATTTTAAGTTTTAATTCACTCCTTTTTATCAATTCTTGGCACAAATTAAATAGCACTTCACTGATAGTAGTGAAAGTAATAAGCGATAATGGGTACAAAAGTAATGTGAATGTAATACATCAGATTCTTCAGCTAATTGTGCTCAGACTTTCAAATACGAGGGTGGATTGATAAGTCAGTGAATTTTTAAATAAAATAATAATTTTTCCCAAAAAATCAATTTTATTTCTCACGTAGTCTCCTTTCAATTCAATACACGGTCTCCAACGTTTCTCCATTTTTTTAAACCTTCCAACAAATTATATTTTTCGAAGTATTCAAAATATGAGGTTGTTTCTACCATGATGTGTCAGGTTTGCGTAGAGGAAGAAGACGCTCGGAGCCAAATCTGGAGAATATGGTGGGTGAGGTAGCAGTTTGTAGCCCAATTTCACAAATTTTGCGATGGCAATGGCTGACTTGTGTGAGGGTGCATTATTTTGGCGAAAGAGAACGTTTTTCTTTACCAAATGGGGTCGTTTCTTTAACAATTCCTTGTGAAACTGACCCAGCATTGCGGCATAATATGAATATGCGATCCTTTAACCCTTTTTAGTGGATGTCTAGCACCCCTTATGAATCCCAAAAAACAGCTGCCATGATTTTTCATTCTTTGGAGCAGGTTCGCCGAAGGAAATCCACTGCTTTGGTTTTTGTTTGATTTCAGGTTGATAGTAATGGATCCAAGTTTCATCAACCGTGATATAACGACGCAAAACCTCATTTGGGTTGCGATGGAACATGTTCAAACATCCCTGTGAAGATTCCGCTTATTCTCAACTGTGAGCAGTCGCGGCACCCATCTTGCTGACAGCTTTCTCATACCCAAAAATTCGTGCAGAATGTTATACACCCGTTCACTCGAGATATTTGCAGTCTTGGCTATCTCACGGATTTTCACTCGGGGTCTTCCAACAGAATATCGTGAACTTTGTTCACCATTTCTTCTGTTGTGACCTCAACCGACCGTCCTGTGCACACGGCGTCACTTGTGCTGGAACGGCCACATCGAAATTCTGTGAACCACGCTATGTGATGGAGCACAGTCCCCATAATACTTGTTGAGCTTTTCTTCCGTTTCCTTCACCGTCTTACCATGTAAAAAGTTGAGGCAGTATTTTTAACACAAATCATTTCAGTCAAATTATATAATATAAAATTCAATAACAGCCCGCCTTAAAACAATATTTGTATTATATAATATATAAAATGTATGTAACAGTCATTGTATTAATGTTTATATTATTATGTACATGTTTAATAATGTTATGTGAATGCATCACGTAATTTAATAATGTAGGAGCTGTGAGAATAATACGTTAAAGTTGCTAACAATGAGGAAACAATGAGGTAACCTTGAGGCAATGATGAGTAAGAATGTTTAATAATACTACTAGTCATTATTGGAGCAAAAATAATGTAAATTTTTGTGACAGTTTATCAAATAGCCAATCAACAACCAGAAAAAGCTTAAATTAAATAAAATTATTCTATTGGATTAGGAATAGCCAATCAGAGACTTGAAATACAGAAAGTTACAGTCAATCAAGTTAGTTACTTGTAGACAGCGTTCCTAACTGGACGCTAGATACGTTCTCGAGAAATTTAATACGTATTCGTGTGAGACAAAAATAGTTTACGTGTTAAAAAGTGCAAGTAATTAATAAGAAAATTCTCACGGCTTTCTATATCAGTGAAGTGTTATATAAATCGTGGCAAGCATTAATAAAAGCAGTGAAGTAAAATTATAATCTGTGTAAGCCTAAATTTTTCAGTTGCCACCACTCCCTGCTAAGACTTCCATGTCTCTAACAATAATACTGACGCAGCCGAGGCAAACATAAATATATAATATTTAAAGAAACTCAAATTACAAAGTTAACATTTTTAAACATTTGGGGCAAAGACTACCGGAAAGTACATTTGGGGTGAAGGCTACCGGAAACTTTTTACCATACGTGCGGTTGCAACTACTTCAAGTTCGGCTCCCCAACAGTCGAACTACAATACAATCCTACTTCAAATTGGATTTCCATACTGAAGCAACATACCTACTTCAAAGTAGTGCTTTATCTAAACCGAAATTAACCTTTCTACGACGCAACACACATCTGCTTATTTTAGACGCTCTCAACAATGGTCTATGAAACAAATGACGACAAAGATGATGATGTAAGACTTGGGTGCAAACAAGAAAACTATAACTAGAACGCTATCTCTCGTCAAATTCATGGAATTATCAATCCACCCTCATATTACTGGAATTTCACAGGAATTTAGACAAGTTATGTGAAATTTTATAACCACGATATTAATTATCGAAGGAGTATAATTCAGAGATAGCCCTCCATGTATCAAAGTTCAGAGGCAGCGGTCAGGTTTCTCGCGTAGGAGTGTTCCTTGCTTTGTTTGCCTTGTTCGGCACTCCGGTGCCTGGCACACAAAAGCTATACAGTGGTAAAAACTGATCTTGTCGAGATACAATCCAAAGCCTGCTGAGTAACATTGACTTGCATTTCGTTACAGGGGGCCGAGATAATGACATTGTGTGCTTATGGCAGACAGGCTTATTAACCCCTCGTTCTTAGAATGGCATATTACAGTCGTCGCCATTAGACGGGAGAAGCCGCATTTATGACTTCTTTTCAGCCGCGCACCTGTTGTGTTCTTTTCTCATGACTTTTCTACCTTATATTACTTTCCCTACCACGTGCATAGATGCAAAGAAAGTATTGAATTCCACCCAAAAAGTCTATGACAAGATTTCAAAACAGATATTTTAAAACACCCTGAATAATAATGAAAATCTCAGCGTCAGTGAAAAACATAACTAAAAATCTGATGTGTTACACTCACATAACTTTCTCTACTCTTGTACAAACTCTTTTTACAAACGCTTATTCTCCATATGCTTCATGTTAATGGAGATAAACATTTGCAGACTCTATCTTATTGCTAATTTTCTTGTAGATGTAAGGGAAATATATATTTACAAGGGCAATTTAGAAATACAGTAGCCTTTAAGCACATACATATCTCTTAATAGCTGGTTGCTAGGTGCAGCACCATTCTCTTTGCCACAGATTAATACTCTTTGCATATCAAAGACAAAAAAAGGATAACGAATTCCCATTTGAGAAAATAAGTATTGAGAAATTTAAGGGAATAACAAGATATATCTCGAAAATGGTTCACGCAACAAAAAAACTGTATATGACATAAACACGATTTTAACCCAATCTACATATTTTGTGCAGTAAAAGTTTATCTATCTCTTATGGTTTACCAGTTATGCAAAAGTTGTTCACAATGAAGAATACTTTTGGAGACATTCCCAGAAAATTCAAGATATACATTTTATTTGTCATGAAAATATCTTAAAAATATAATATTTTAATCAAAATCGTTATAGCCATTTTTTAGAAAATCAAAATTTTCGAAAAACATTCCATGTAAGGGGTAGTTGGGATTTGGGGGATTTTCTTGAAAATGTTTGTGTCGTATTCTTGAAAGATACTGAACTTAAATACCAGTTTTGGTTCTTAACCGACTTTTCGTTTTTGAGTATTGCTGTTCATAGTCACATACACACACAGACAGACACACAAACGGACATGTTTCCAAAAATGTTTTATATGCATTCAGTGCACCTCAAAACATATATTTCCTTTGAAACCTCGACATGGAATTTTTGGATGGAATAAATACTTCTCCTACCTACCATACGTAGTAGAGAAATCAAAAAGGAAAAGAACGTGGTATATTAAACTTGGTATTTGAAGCTTAGTATTTTATAAGAATACCACATGAATGTTTTCAGGAAAATCCCCCACCCAAATTACCCTTTACATGGAGCATATTTGCACAATGGCTCTAACGATTTTGTGTAAAATACCACAAATTAAAGATATTTACATGGCAAATAAAATGTATATCTTGAATTTTCTGGGAATAACCGTTAAAGTCCTCTTCATTGGGAAGGAGATTTTGACGCAGTATTTTATATCACAATAATGTAAATGCCAGAGTGATTGTAGTGTAAATAAGCATTATTGTATGAAAATTATTTGAGATGTTTGTTAATTATAAGCATTGTTAGGAAATAAGTTTACACGGCCTCACTGAAACTGACAATAAGAGCGGGCAACAATGTAGCGAGGGGGTGAGTTGTTTATTAATTAGAAGAGGCAAGCAAATGACGTCAGATTATCGCGCCTTTCTTAAAAATGGAGGGAATATCTTCCCTAGAGCTTATGTGTTCGTAATTTTGATTGGATATAAAAATAGACGCTAATGTTGGCGCGTTTTATTAACCAATAGCAGCTCTGTTATAATGTTTAGACATATTGGGGTGAGGGAGTATAAATTCCGTGCCAGAGACGGATAACGCGCAGTTTGACAGAATAATTCACAAGGAAAACGTCGCTCAATCCAACAGAAGGATTCGCGGGTAATATGTCGTTCAGTCCAACAGAATCATACAAAGGTTATACGTCGCGCAATTCTACAAAATCTCTCGCGTCATAAAGTTAGCTACAAATGTGAAATACGCGAATTAATAATGTGCAGTAAATAAGTGATTATAGTGATGTTAGAAAATATAACACTTTCAGTCTGACGTGTGTTAAGAGTCAAAATGTGAAATTAATTAATTGTGACGGTAATAAAAGTGTAAAAACAAAATTCTTTTATAAGTGTTATCTTTCAGTAATAAATCCTTTCCGTTTACACAGCCTGTTCAAGAGATATGCTCGACTGAGTAGTAATAATAGCTAGCCGGAGGACAAAGAACCCAAAACTCAAAGTACTAAAACAATAACAGGCGCTCAGAAATACATAACACGAACGAAGTAACCGCGACAAATTGGCTCCCATACATGGGGCAGATAAACATGAAGCATCTTCCAACTACCAACAAATAATCTACTTCAATTTGTATAATTTTGCAAACTGGCAAATGTTAAGCGATAGACGAAAACGTACTACACAATAAATATAGATCTCTTTAAAGCATACAATTTAATTAAAATAAGTTTTTTGTCCCATAAGCCATTTTGAGGTATCAGTTATAAATGTTTCGAATTGTTCATTTATTGGTCATTCCTTAAAGGCCCTTTCAGCATTCAGTCGTTTGACGCGATGTCATGGAAACAGTATGGAATTTTAAGGCCAGCATATAGCGTCCGGTTCTTAAACATCTGACTCTCGCTGTTCTCTTTGTATCTATAAAAGTGTGTAATGTAATTATTTCTGCAAAGGTTTATGCGGATTAAAATGTAGTAGATATAAAAATAATCTGATATGTTACACTCACATGACTTTCTCTACTATGGTACAAACTATTTTTACAAACGCTTATTCTCCATAAGCTTCATGTTAATCGAGATGTTAATCTTATTGCTAATTTTCTTGTAGATGCAAGGGGAATATGGTAGGCTTTAAGCTATAGTCAAATGTTTTAAGAGCTGGTAACGTATAACGAATTCCCTTTAAGAAAAAGTATAACTACTGGAAAAATCAAACAAATAACAATATCCTGGAAATAGTTTACTCACAAAACAATATGTATATGACCTAAATTGTGTGTTTTAACGAGATCTTCTATTTTGGTGGAGTAAAAGTTTGTCTCTTGGTTAGGGTTAACTAGTTATGCAAAAGTCAATCAGAATGAAGTTGACTTTTGGGGAGATTCCCAGAAAATTCAAGATACATTTTTTATTTGTCATGAAAATATCTTAAGTATTTGATATTTTAATCAAAATGATTAGAACCATTTTTGAGAAAATCAGAATTTTGAAAAATGTTCCATATCAAGGGTAGTCTGGGTTGGGGGATTTTCTTGAAGATCTTAGTGTCGCATCCTTGGAATATACTGAACTCAAATACCAAGTTTGGTATTTATCCAACTTTTCGTTTTTAAGTTATGCTGGTAACAATCAAACGGAGAGAGAGACACACACATGGACATGTTTCGAAAATTGCTTTATTTGGATTCGGGGACCACAAAACATGTATTTTCAATGAAATCTCGGTATCGAATTTTGGGGTGGAATGCAACACTTCCCCTACTTACTATACGTAGTAGAGGAACTAAAAAGGTATAGTGTGATGAGCATAATGACCGCTCTCATGTAATTACAGAACTCTACTTACGCTTCGCTCTTGTAAAACACATTCGAGCGGTAATAAATGCTCGTGTCCCACTAATTCTATAAATAACAAGTATTTTAAATTGTAAGGTGCTTATTGTTCTTCATTATGTTGCATTCGTGGAAGTTCCGGGGTCAAGGGAGACCCGGAGACGTTGATTTGTACATCAGTTCCGAGTGGTCGGTTTGAAAGCTTGGACATACGTAAAACTCCAAACATAAAGTAAAACGTTTATGATTTTCACCCCCGCGGGTATCTGTGTACCTATTAATCCTGAGAGAATTTAAGGACGGTCATAAAACCGGTTTTATATTGCATGCGTGGTCGTAACAGCTTATCTTAAAACACCTAGCTGCCTTTGTTAAACTGCTGCAGATGTCTAAGGCGCAAAGGGGAACTGCGTCTGTGATAAGACTATATTGCATTTCTCTCCTTCAGAATGATTCCCACATTCCTACAAATACTGACGAGCGTGATGGCTCAAGCGATGGCAATGTCCGTGACCCGCATTCGATCACCGACGACCGCCTATTCTGTCCCATGGGTTTTCCGTGGTTTCCCCGGTCTACAGGCGAATGCTGGTGTGTACCCATAATCTTCCTTGTCTCGTGTTTCAGGGTTCTAGGACCAGGCGACGGTGTCCGATGGGTTGCGGCCAGTTAGGTCTCTCCTCCGAGTGGGTTCCATCGGGGACGCAGGAGGTTGGTTTGCTTGTGCGCTGGACCGGGCGGCGTCGAATGAGTTCAATCTGGAAACATTAGGGACCCCGTCTGCTTGCGCTCATCGCCATCCGGATCTGGTCGCCCTTCGGATTGGCCAGCGTGCGCTGCTCTGCCCCATTTTCGGGGGAGGGGCACTCCGTTGGTTCGTACCCTTATCTTTTACCTACAAGCATTGTCTTGTGAAAGCCATACACTTCAAAAACTCCGAAACTTTAATACTGCAATGCTCCAATCTTTACTAGTAAAGCTGCCTCCCTAAGTTTTTTTTTTTTTTACTTTCTCTCTACCATGTGCATAGTAGGTAGAGGAGGTATAGCATTCCACCAAAAAATAACGAACACTCGGATCAACATCAAATTTGGTATTTTAGTTTGGTACCTTCTAAAGATGCGACATGAAGATTTTCACGAAATCTTCTCGCACCCCACCCCAAACTACCCTTTAGATATAGGATTTTTTGAAAAAAGTTTTCGAAAAATTAGCTCAAAAATTATAATTAAAATACCATATATTAAAGGTATTTACGTGGCAAATAAAACGTATATCTTGAATTTTCTGGGAATAGACTTTGAAGTCCACTTCATTCGAAAGGAATTTTATATAATCTTGTATAACTGGTAAACGTTAAGCGATACACGAAAACGTACTACACAAAAAAATGTAGATTTTCTTAAAACACACAATTTATTTAACATATGCCTTTTTTTTTTCTTTTAGGTCGAAGCCGTTTCTGAGATATCCGTTATTAAAGGTTCGAAATTGTTCATATCTTGGTCACTCTCTTAAAGTGCTTTCAACATTCAGTTGTTTCTCGCGATGCCATGGAAACAGTATGGAATTTTAAGGCCAGCATATAGCGTCCAGTTGTTAAACATTTGACTATCGCTGTTCTCTTTGTATCTATAAGAAATGTGTAATGTAGCGATTTCTGGAAAAGTTTATTTGGATTAAAATGAAGTAGATAGGACTATAAGCTTGTGTAAGAATAATTTGTATACCCACTGATTAAGGATAGAGGGTAGAGAAAGTCATATGAATGTATCACATCAAGGGTATTTTATATCTGCCAAATTTTAATCCAAATAAACGTTTTGAATAAAGCTACATTACACATTTCGTTATAGATACAAAGAGAACAGCGATAGTCAAATGTTTAACAACTGGACGCTATATGCTGGCCATAAAATTCGGAAATATCTCGGAAATGGCTGATGCCACAAAAAACTTATTTGAAATAAATTGTGTGCTTTAAAGCGATCTACATTTTTTGTGTACTACGTTTTCGTGTATCCTTAACGTGTATCAGTTATACAAACTTATACAAATTCCTTCCAAATGAAGAGGATTTGAAAGGTTGTTCCCAGGAAATTCGAGATATACATTTTATTTTTGTAACTATGTTTAAATATATGGTATTTTAATAAAAAATTGAATAATTAATCATAAATTTGAAAAATCTTTCATGTAAAGAGTAATCTCTGGTCGACGGATTTTCTTGAAAATCTTTGTGTCGCATTTTTGGAAGGTACTGAACCTAAATACCAAATTTAGTATTTATCCAACTTTTCGTTTTTGAGTTATGCTGTTTATATACACACACATGGACCTTTTTCTATAATTGTTCCTGTTCGAGGGACCTCAAAACATGTATTTGAGGTGAAATCCTGGTATCGAATTTTTGGGTGGAATGCAATACTTCTTCTACTTACTGTAGAGAAAGCAAAAAGAACAGTATCTCTGGTTCATTTCCCTGACGAATCAGTTATGTTAATTTTTTTGGCTGCACGTCTGTCGCCCTGCACAATTTCTCAGTAAATTCCTGCGTGCGCAGCAAGCGCTATCATCGTTATGGAGCAGAAAGAAGGCACTAAAATTACTGCCTGAAATTTCATCATACATTTTTTGCAGCCCCATTACCGAGCAGACTCTGCGTATTATATGAAATGTTGGGCTGGGGAGAAGATGAAGTGCACCGTCTTATTGGTAAGCTCGTCATTCGACACAAATTGAATAAGTCACCGGAAGTCTAAGATAATAGCGCCCGAGGCATCAGCCTCGCCTAATCCAGTTAAACGAACCGGCGAAAAAGAGAATGAATCGGTACGAAAAGAGCGCCTCATTATCGATCGAACCGTGAATTGAAAGCGAACTCTAAACGGTTGATGAACAGAGCTAAAGTTTGGCATAGGGTGTACCTTAAAGTCGGCTTAGGGCTTAGGGATCTAACTGTTTTGCAATGTTGGAGGAGATTAACTCGTAAAGCGTGGGAACAAGGAGTGTGTTTCATGATAACTAGAAGGCAGATTTGTGTGCATAATCAAACAGTAAAATACACGTGCAAATATTGTAACTGTTATTGTTTTATTTGACAAGAATGTGATAAAAAATAAGGGCAAATCAGAAAGTATTTGCCCCTATTTTTTTAGTCAGATTACGGCTGTAAATGCGAGGTCAACATATCCTTTCTTGGACCTTTGTGGACCTTTCTTGGATTACGGCTGTGAGGTCTGGGGATCGGCGGCAGCGACCACCATCCTCAGGCTGCAGACCGTCCAGAACAGGGCGCTGCGGATGATCTATTATACCGGGCGTAGATTACCAGTTTTCCAAACGAGTCGCCAACTAGTGCTGTACGTGGCAAGTGGCTGAAACTCCGCACAGTTGCCAAATGTGTGTATTAGAATTACTGTACTGTACCAACTTCTCTGTAACGGTCGAAACTCCAAGAATATCGGCCTTGTAACCTTAGTCTCTGATCATCCCTCGTACAATCTTGCTTCTTAGAGATACAGCAATCACGCCTGCATACATAAATTTAACGTTCTAAACTGAACCGCTAGTTCAAACGACAGAATTAATTAATGGATTACACTTGATAATAACCTCATCAAAAGATTTGCCTCACTGCGTGAAATCACATAAAAATCTGATGTGTTACACTCACATGACTTTCTCTACTCTTGTACAAACTATTTTTACAAACGCTTATTCTCCATCTACTTCATGTTAATGGAGATGTTAATCTTATTGCTAATTTTCTTGTAGATGCAAGGGGAATATGGTAGGCTTTAAGCGATAGTCAAATGTTTTAAGAGCTGGTTGCTATGTGGAGCATTCCATTCTCTTTGCATGTTCAGGACATAAAAAAAATGCTGATGTGTTACACTCACATGACTTTCTCTACTCTTGTACAATCTATTTTTACAAACGCCTATTCTCCATATGCTTCATATTAATCGAGATATCGAGATGTCAATCTTATTTGTAATTTTCTTGTAGATGCAAGGGGAATATGGTAGCTTTTAAGCGATAGTCAAATATTTTATCGCTGGTTGCTATGTGGCGCATTAAATTCTCTTTGCATGTCCAGGACATAAAAAAATGAATAACGAATTTGAGAAAAAGTATAAGTATTGGAAAATTTAAGGAAATAACAAGCAATATCTCGAAAACGGTTCACTCAACAAAAAAATGTATATGATATAAGTTGTGTATTTTAACGCGATCTACATTTTTTGTGTAGTAAAAGTTTATCTATCTCTTATGGTTTACCAGTTATGCAAAAGTCGTTCATAATGAAGAATACTTTTGGAGACATTCCCAGAAATTTCGAGATATACATTTCATTTCTCATGACATTATCTTAAACATATGATATTTTCATCAAAATCGTTAGTGCCATTTTTGAGAAAATTAAAATTTTCGAAAAATCTTCCATGTAAAGGGTAGTCTGGGGTGGGGGATTTTCTTGAAAATCTTCGTGTTGCATCTCTGGAAGATACTGAACGTAAATACCAAGTTTGGTGTTTATCCGACTGTTAGTTTTTGAGTTATGCTGTTCACAGACACACACACACACAGACACACACACACAGACACACACACGGACATGTTTCCAAAAATGCTTTTTTTGGATTCAGGAGGTCTCAAAACATGTATTTCCGGTGAAATCTCGGTATCGAATTTTTGGGTGGAATGCAATACTTCCCCTACTTACTATACGTAGTAGAGAAAGTAAAAATGAATAACGAATTTGAGAAAAAGTATTGGAAAATTTAAGTGAATAACAAGCAATATCTTGAAAATGGTTCACTCAACAAAAACAATGTATACCTATGACAGAAATTGTGTATTTTAATGCGATCTACATTTTTTGTGTAGTAAACGTTTGTCTATCTCTTATGGTTTACCAGTTATGTAAAAGTCGTTCACAATGAAGAATACTTTTGGAGACATTCCCAGGAAATTCGAGATATACATTTCATTTCTCATGACAATATCTTAAACATGTGATATTTTAATCAAAATCGTTAGAGCCATTTTTGAAAAAATTAAAATTTTCGAAAAATGTTCCATATAAAGGGTAATCTGGGTTGGGGGATTTTCTTGAAAACCTTCGTGTCGCATCTCTGGAAGATACTGAATCTAAATACCAAGTTTGGTGATTATCCGACTGTTCGTTTCTCAGTTATGCTGTTCAAAGACAGACACACATACGAACATGTTGCCAAAAATGTTTTTTTTTTTTTGGATTCAGGGGGTCTGAAAACATGTATTTCCGGTGAAAACTCGGTATCGAAATTTTGGGTGGAATACAATACTTCCCCTACTTACTATACGTAGTAGAGAAAGTTAAAATGAGGTCACGTAATGTCTCGCTTATTACACAGAACAAAGCTTGAGCACGTTCCTCCCTATTAAAATTCTACATCCATAAGAAACCAACTTGTGTATATAAACCCGGGAGGAGAATTATGCATAAATATATTACCATAAACCACATGTGCCGAGCGTTGATCAAGTTAGCGGAAGAGGCTAGATTATTTTAACACATGTTAAAGCGCATTTTTTCATACAACTGTTAATAAAACCACAGGAAGAACGAGACAGACTACGAGAGTCAAAAGCATTAATTTAAATTGTGTTAAATAGTGTTACGGAGGTACTAGCTTTAAGACCACTTCATTAATCAAACATGCATTTGGATTTATCACTTAAATCCTACTTTTAATTCCCTTTCCGTATAGTGCTCTAAGGGATTAGAACGGACTCCGAGCGCGCTTCGCGGTCGCATGGCCCTCCTTTTCCTTTCTGGGTTTAAAACTCCTTCATGTGGTGCAACGACATCAAAGAATCGCATAATCCGCATCTTGTTTCTCTGCTCCCACTCCGTGAAGTGATAGTGCGTTTAAGGTTAAACACTGCTATGTACTGTCTAAACATGGACACGATTTAGACACAGTTCAGCACTAAACATCCTTTTTGCAATGAGTTAAACAAGCCAAGCGAGAAACGCTGCATAACATCGTTTTTGTAAGTAGCCCTCAAGTTTAAATACCAGAGTATGCTGAACATATGCTTTAGACAGCACTGACGTAAACGGTGTCAGCGCGATTTGTATAATCTCTCCAAGTGTCGAACTCTCCGTGAACCTGAGGTGACCGTACGCCTAAAAATCATACGATATAATCCATGCTTACATTAGATCCGAGAAATGACCTGCAAGAATACTAAAGCCAATTTCGTGGAGTTACTTAAATTTCGTGCTGAATATCTTTAACTTTATAAAATTATACAAGGGTGAATCAGAAAGTCCTATATTTATAACCAAAATATATACAGATAATTACAAATACACATACTATTCTACGTACCCTACACTGCGGTGTATCCCATCGCAGCACTAAATTTGATATGCCCCTGAGGTGGAATTTGTCCAGCTGACTGTGGAACCACCGTCGGACTGCTGTCTTTTTTTTCATCGTTGCATGTGAATTGCTGTCCTACAAGGACCTTCTTCAGCGGTCCGAAAACACAGCTCGCGTGGAGGAGGTGATTCAGGACAACAAGAGGATCACGTTACGGCATATGACGGTGGAATTGGGAATGTCATTCGGAAGCGTTCGTCACATTCTTCACGATATTCTGCAGCACCGGAAAGTTTGTTCCATAAAATCTATCCAATCAACACACGGAGAAGCGCATGGGGGCAAGTCTGCAATGGTTCTCCATGGAGGAAATCAGTTTTCTTCAACACACTGTCACGGGTGACGAAACATGGATCCACCACTACACCTCAGCAGTAAACGGTCGTCAGTGAATTGCAAACACCCCTCCTCTCCAAAGACAAAGACGTTTAAGCTGACACCATCTGTCAGTTTTTGGAAAGTGGGCACACAGTGACCGCTGACCGATACTGCAAGACCTTGACATGATTGCGCGAAGCAATAAGGAGGAAACGGCCAGGACTTCTCATTGAGGGCGTCATTTTCCTTCCCGACAGCGCGATCTCATATAGCCCAGAAGACCACCACGCTGTTAAAGCAGTTTCGCTGGGACATCATCGACCCGGACCTCGCTCCAAGTGACTTTCACCTTTTTCCTCACTTGAAGGAGCACCTAGGAGACCGACTATTCGCTTCAGACGAGAAGGTGAAACACTTCACGACAACGTGGCTGAACACGCAAGGACAGGATTTTTATCAGGAGGGAATAATCAAACTCATTCCACGAAGCGACAAGTGCCTAAGCCGATGTGGAGACTTATCGAAAAATAACGTAATGCACTACCAGTTATCTTATTGGTTGTATGAAGTAAAATGCACGGATTTCACTACAGGCTCTGTAACCTTAGTTTCTGATCAGTCCTCGTATTGCTGCACACGTGGTTCGTTCATTCGTTTCTGGTGTTAGGATTGAAGTGAAACAATTGGATACCTTATGTGATGAGCTGCAAGAATATTTCTTATGCACATCCACAAAATATTTCCTATTTCCATAATTTGCAAAGATTTCTCTTTGACGTTTGGTGGGATGATGGAGCCCCTTCCTAGGATATCTCGATTACCACAGGACCCCTAGGTTAGGCATAGCTAGCCGACCTCAGTCTGGAATAGTTAGGAACCCCGTCCTTGCTAGCGCACATCGTCGGCCGGATCTGGTCGCCCTTCAAGTCTCTCCTTCACACCTTCCTCCCAGGGATCACGCTTTAATCAAAAGTGTCCCTGCCTACTCCTAACTCCTCTACTTAATATATGAAAGTGGTAGAGAAATTATTAAAACTGTTATGGAAGTGTAAATTTATCAGAATTCTTACTTCAGTTACGGCTAGATGCTTCATATTTCACTTGTAAATTAAAACAGTTGTAACGGGTCTTCGGATTTAATCGGCCTTCTCCGCCATCGATTTAAATGAATGACGTCATTATTAGTTCAGCGAACCCCTTGACTCAAAGAGGAGATGCGGAATTGAACCTCAGACTGCATGCGTTTTTTATTTTATAAACAAGTTGATGTACTACGGCGGTGTAGAACTGTTTTTCACTAGGACAATTTGTGCGTTCTTTGCATGCGAGATAGAAGTGACCACCAATCACAGACTTCATATGGTTGAGCTGAGACACTCCACGCCACAAAAAAGTCCAATTATTTGACTTAGCTATCATCGTACATGCCGAGATTGCGAGTTTACGAGACACAAGGGAAAGAAGCTCCAAGTGTAAATACTGGAAAGGTGCGATACAAGCCCCATTTCACTAAGGTGACCTCGAAACTGCTGACATCCACCCCTGCCACTTACGTTTCGCTAGTGATAAACTTGCTTCAACGTATTGACGTCATGCGCAAACAACCGACTGGCGACAACGGCTGAATAAAACTGAACACCCCGTATAAATCGCCATTTCAGTCGATAGAGCACCCACCTGCTGTGCGAGGGGTCCCAAGATTGTTCCCTGTATTCCCCCTGAGTCTGTAAGTACGAATGAGAGGGAGAAGGAGAGAAAGAGGGAGAGAGAGGGTATGTGTGTTGTTCTAATATATACTCGTAAAACCCAAAGGCAGAAATCCAATGACAACTGTTTACGAGTTTGCACTATTGCCGAAAGGCAACATGTTCCAAAGGTAAAAGGCCGCCGGTATGACTATTCCATTTAAAGGCGGGATATAAATGGAACAATTGAAAGGGGAAAAATCTGATGTGATACATTCATATGACTTTATCTACCCTCTATATTTATTAGTGGGTATACAACCCATTCTTACTAAAGCTTATTACCTTCTCTACTACGTATAGTAACTAGGGGAAGTATTGCATTCCACAAAAAATTCGGTACCGAGATTTCACCCGAAATACATGTTTTGAGCTGCCCTGAATCCAAATAAAGCATTTTTAGAAAAAGCTTCGTGTGTGTGTATGTGAACAGCATAACTCAAAAACAAAAAGTCGGATAAATACCAAAAGTGATATTTAGGTTCCATATCTTTCAAAGATACGACAGAAAGATTTTCACGAAAATTCCCCCGCCCCAGACTACCATTACATGTAACCCGGATTTTTGTCGAAAAATCATCTTCAGCGACGAAGCCCTCTTTTGGATGGATGGTTGTGTGAACAAACAAAATTGCCGCTATTGCAGCAATCACAATCCAATGCAGATTCAAGAACAACCACTTCACCCCCAAAAGGTTACTGTGTGGTGTGGATTTTGGTATCGTGGAATCATTGGTCCATATTTTTTCCAAGATGAAGATGGAGAAGCTCTCACTCTCAATGGAGAAAGATACAGGTCTCTTATAAGGGACTATTTTTGGCCTCAATTGGATGGTATGGATCTCAGAAATATCTGGTTCCAGCAAGATGGTGCCACATGGCATACTGCTCTCGAAACAATCGATCTTTTGAAGGAGAAATTCAGAGCTTTCATCATTTCCCGTGGTGGTGATGTTAATGGCCCCCGAGGTCATGTGATTTAACGCCGTTGGATTACTTCTTGTGGGGTTATGTTAAATCTCGAGTTTATGTCAACAAGCCAGGAACAGTAAATGATCTTATGAATAACATCACGCGTGTTATTCGTGAAGTTGGACCTAATTTACGTTCTTCTGTCATTGAAAATTGGGTCAAACCGTATACGCGCAACCCAACGAAGTCGCGACGGTCACTTAACTGATGTTTTCTTCCACATTTAATGACATTAATTATGTTGCAAAATAAAAAAAGAAGTAAACCTCTGGCATTTATAGAACGTGTTTTATTTAAGTTCAAAGATAGGACACTCTTGTTGAAGGTCCCGATATTAATGCAATGTTCACTATCCGTTTACGCCTGAGCCAAGAAATCTGGGCACAGAAGCCCGGTTCATTCACTAAATGAAAGAGGATTCAGTAAGGAGACTACCATAACCTCATGAGAGAAATGAGAGGTGGTCACCCACAATTTGTGTGGCACGGCCTAATGGAAGAGTGCACGCATGTACATTAGACGGCTAAAGCCTCGCATCGCGATCGTCAGCTGTTGAACAACAGGCAATGCAAAGAGAACGAAATGTAGAATTCTTCGTCTAAGCACGCAACGCAAGCATAAAGTTTGGAGTTTGTAAACTACTGCGTTGCGTAGCGCGTTGCATGACTATGTGAATGCTTCCATTAAATAACATGAATGCAAAGTCTTGCGCTTATGCTATGTCTGCGCTTACATTTCATTGTGAATGGGTCCTAACTCTCGTACCAAGTAGGGTATTTTTTGAGCTATACTGTTGACAGTGAGGCAGTATTTTTAACACATAAATAATTTTAGTGTAATTATATAATATATGAATTCAATAACAGCCCGCCTTAAAGCAATATGTGTATGTAATAATTTGTAAAATGTATGTAACAGTCATTGCATATGCTTATGTTATTGTATCCATGTGTAATAATGTTATGTGAATATATTACGTAATTTAATAATGTAGGAGCTGTGAGAATAATAAGTTAAAAGTTGCTAACAATGAGGTAACAATGAGGTAACCTTGAGTCAATAATGAGTAAGAAAGTTTAACAGTACTACTTGTGATTCTTGGAGTAACAATAATGTAATTTTAGTGACAGTTTATAAAATAGCCAATCAACAACCAGAAAAAGCTTTAGTTAAATGGAGGATTAGTCAATCAGAAACGGAAAAGAAGAAAATTTTACAAATTTAGAGTTCAGTTGCCCGCAGACAGCGTTACTAACCAGACGCAAAAAGTGTCCTCAAGATATATCATATTTATTCGTGTTAGACAAAAAAAATCTGATGTGTTACACTCACATCACTTTCTCTACTCTTGTACAAACTATTTTTACAAACGCTTATTCTCCATCTACTTCATGTTAATCGGGATAAGCATTTGCAGACTCTATCTTATTGCTAATTTTCTTGTAGATGTAAGGGGAATATATATTTACAAGGGTAATATAGAAATACAGTAGGCTTTAAGCACATACATATGTCTTAATAGCTAGTTGCTAGGTGCAGCACCATTCCCTTTACCACAAATTAATACTCTTTGCATATCCAAGACAAAAAAATGAATAACGAATTCCCATTTGAGAAAATAAGTATTGAAAAATTTAAGGGAATAACAAGTAATATCTCGAAAATGGTTCACTCAACAAAAAAAATGTATATGACATAAATTGTGTATTTTAACGCGATCTACATTTTTTGTGTAGTAAAATTTTGTCTATCTCTTATGGTTTACCAGTTATGCAAAAGTCGTTCACAATGAAGAATACTTTTGGAGACATTCCCAGGAAACTCAAGATATACATTTGATTTGTATAAAAATATCTTAAGCATATGATATTTTAATTAAAATCGTTAGAGCCATTTTTGAGAAAATTAAAATTTTCGAAAAATGATCCATGTAAAGGGTAATCTGGGGTGGGGGGATTTTCTTGAAAATCTTTGTATCGCATCTCTGGAAGATACTGAACCTAAATACCAAGTTTGGTGTTTATCCGACTGTTCGTGTCTGAGTTATGCTGTTCACAGACAGACACACACACAGACACACACGGACATGTTTCCAAAAATGCTTTTTTTGGATTCAGGGGGTCTCAAAACATGTATTTCCGGTGAAATCTCGGTATCGAATTTTTGGGTGCAATGCAGTACTTCCCCTACTTACTATACGTAGTAGATAAAGTAATAAGTTTACGTGTTAAAAAGTGTAACTAATTAATAAAAGAATCTTACAGCTCTCTATATCAGTGAAGTGTTATTTAAATTGTGTCAAAGTTTAATAAAAGCAGTGAAGTAAAATTATAACCTGTGTAAGCCTACATTCTTGTTGCATCACAACCCTGCTAAGAGAAACGTGTCTCTAACAATAATACTGACATAGCCGAGGCAAACATAAATATTTAATACTTAAAGAAACAGTCAAGTTACAAAGTTAATATTTTTAATTTTTTTACGAAGGCTACCGGGTATACGTGCGGTTGTAGCTACTTCAAGTTGGGCCCCCAACAGTTGATATATACTACAACTCCTTCAATACAACATAGCTACTTCAAATTGGCGTTCATACGTGGGGCTAATAAAATACTCCTTCAATACAACAAAACACCTTCTTCAACAGCCACACACATACACCTACAGACGTTTCCAGAAATTCTTTATTTGAATTCAGGTTTACTCATAATTTGTTTCAGTTGAGAACTCGGCATTGAAGTTTTGGGTGGAATGCAATACTTCCCCTACTTACTGCACGTAGTAGAGAAAGTAAACAATCGCCATTGCTTCCCAAAGGAGAGGAAAGCAATACAACATGAGAAAAGGAACAATAGAAACTAAATATCTGGTAATTAGAGTAAATAATGAAGTTTTATTTATTTCTGTCACAAGAGATGAAACAATAAAGGGAATTTCAAAGCGAGCTACTAAATAGGCATGTTTACGTCGGAAAAAATGCCAGCGTAATATTTTGTAGCTAATATTCCCTTTTGTCATTTCAAGCTGTCTTAGCAATTCCTTGTGAATAAGTTATATCCTTGGTAAATCCTTTCTTACGACTAATTTAAACGTAGAAGGAAGATTTCCTTTGTAATCCACAAAGCTTCCATCAGCAGATACCAACAACATCGGGTGGAATGACAGAATTTTAAACCCTTCTTCGCTTGAAGAAAAGCGACGTTATAAACGTAAAAGTTTGTATCTTGAGAAACTTTGCTCGCTTCCGCTACAAGTTTCGATTTTCTATTAGCGGCCGTGTGCTTAAACATCAGGTAGTAGTTAATGTAATTAAGACGGGCGGGTTGCCTAACTTCACAGGAGAGGCTAGATAATTACTGGACAATTGGATTGCCGTCTCAAGAGTGAAGAATCGTTGCCTTGTGTAATTTATGCAGTGATGCCAACATTCCCTTCGCTTCAGAAGTTTACCCACGTCACAACACGTGACATTCTCACTACAACAACAAACAAAATAGATTATACACAAGAAAAATCTTATCTGTTGCTCACAGGACGTTCTCTACTCGCTCTTCTACAAACTATTCTTACAACGCCGTATTGTTTTTTTAAATCCAGATTAACCTTCATTACAGATTTACATATTTCGTTGTAGGATATCGATAATCACATGACTTTGAAAGCTAATAGTGTTTCCATGACGACGAGAGATAACAAAAACAGCACTTTGTCACTTTAGAAACCTGTTAATGCCTGTAGCGGGCATTCGGGAGATCCCGGGTTCAAATCCTGTGAGCCGACCTATCTGTCTGAGGTTTATTCGTGGTTTTCCTCAGTTGCCAAGGTAAATACCCGATTGAATATCGAATACCATGACCCAAAGTTCCACCTTAAGTCTAAAACAATAGTAAAATGAAAAATAAGTGGTAAATGCGAATGCTATACCATCTATCTACAGACAATCTAAGCAGTTAGACTGGACGGTACCCTAAAGCCATCAGGACGGCACGAAGCAGAAGATCCGGCTGCTATGCGCTGGGGGTCTCTATGGGCACGTGACGAAGCAAGAAGGCATTTCCAGGATGAGACCTAAAAGGCTAAAAGTCCGCCTTTCTGTGTGGGGAAGGCGGTTGGACTGGACGGCACACTAATGCTATCTGCACGGCATGAAGCAGGTGGTTACAGGGATGAGACCTAGAAGACTAACTGTCCGCCTTTATATGGCGGAGTGGCGGTTGGACTGGACGGCACACTAATACCATCGCACGGCATGAAGCAGGTGGTTACAGGGATGAGACCTAGCAGACTAACTTTCCGCCTTTATATGGGGGAGTGGCGGTTGGACTGGACGGCACACTAATGTTATCTGCACGGCATGAAGCAGGTGGTTACAGGGATGAGAACTAGAAGACTAACTTTCCGCCTTTATATGGGGGAGTAGCGGTTGGACTGGACGGCACACTAATGTTATCTGCACGGCATGAAGCAGGTGGTTACAGGGATGAGACCTAGAAGACTAACTTTCCACCTTTATATGGGGGAGTGGCGGTTGGACTGGACGGCACACTAATACCATCTGCACGGCATGAAGCAGGTGGTTACAGGGATGAGACCTAGAAGACTAACTTTCCGCCTTTATATGGGGGAGTAGCGGTTGGACTGGACGGCACACTAATGCTATCTGCACGGCATGAAGCAGGTGGTTACAGGGATGAGACCTAGCAGACTAACTTTCCGCCTTTATATGGGGGAGTGGCGGTTGGACTGGACGGCACACTAATACCATCTGCACGGCATGAAGCAGGTGGTTACAGGGATGAGACCTAGAAGACTAACTTTCCGCCTTTATATGGGGGAGTAGCGGTTGGACTGGACGGCACACTAATGCTATCTGCACGGCATGAAGCAGGTGGTTACAGGGATGAGACCTAGAAGACTAACTTTCCGCCTTTATATGGGATCAGCGGTTGGACTGGAGGGCACCCTAATGCCATCTGCACGGCATGAAGCAGGTGGTTACAGGGATGAGACCTAGAAGACTAACTATCCTCCTTTCTGTATGAGGGCGGCGGTTGGACTGGACGGCACCCTAATGTCATCTAGACGGCATGAAGCAGGTGGTTACAGGGATGAGACCTAGAAGACCAACTATCCTCCTTTCTGTATGAGGGCGGCGGTTGGACTGCACGGCACCCTAATGCCATCTAGACGACATGAAGTGTGCTGATTTATCTGGATGTATTCTTATTGTACGGCCAGTCACTGAGAATAGTATGCCTTGTAGTCTTAGTTGGTAACTCCGGCACGAATTTTTTTTTATCTGGTTGTCGCCTTGCCCTGTGTGGGCTGGTGCCTGCCAGCCGGGCGGCCGGTGATTGTCTTGGGGAGAGAGTCGTTGGGTTTCGTGAAGGAGAGACAGTGGAGTTACGGCTGCTCTCGGGTGGCAGTTGGGACAGCACGTGCCGGAGTGGAAACGCATTTAAATTTTGTTTGCCTGTCAGTACCTTTTGAAAGTCTGTAACATGGTTTAACGTTTATTAGCAAATGTGCTGGTTTCAAATCATTCTAAATTCTTTGGCTAATTGCGTCTCATTTCCGTGCGTTTCCCGGCGGAGTTTTCGACTTTGTTACACAAAGGTAAGATTTGTTTTCAGCTCATGCATTCTAGTTTGAAGGTAATGGGGATGTTGAAGCCATATTTAAAGCCATGATATTTGCAGCAATTATTCTAAGTGACTGGCCCTTTTATTTTGTTGCTTTAAAGTGTCTCTTTGTGCTTGTAAATTTACACGACATTCGTGTACAGTTAAATTGCCCACGTGTTATTGAGCAGTTCCTTTGTCATTACATTAGTAGCAAATATGCTAAGTGACTAGCTCACACATTTAGCCGTTTTAAAGTATCCAGTTAATTTGTAAATGTTCACTTCATTCTCTTAAGAATTGAATGGGCCATGTGCTATGCAGCTGTTCCATTTTACTTGTACGGGTCCCTTTGTATTTAGGCATTATTGTTATAAACTGTAATTTCATAAAAGGGGTTTCCTTTAAGCAAGATATTTGAAACTATTGCAGTTTGGTCACTGATTTACATTACGTGAGAACCTTTGCTTTGAATTTGCCCTGCTATTTGCCCTTTCATTACATGTGTTGAATTTTGTCTTTCTTTCAGCAACAGTTTAATTAATATTTCCTTGGCTGGTTATTTCTTTTCTTTGGCCAGAATATTATATCGTTTATTGTTTAAAGGTTTCAGTTAACGTTTTTTGAGTATGATTTTGCATTGATGTTTGGTTTGTAATATTACAGTAAATTTCAAAATTAAGCTCTAGTAAATGTGTAAAATTTTGTTTCGATTTATTGAGCAGTTTGTTGTTCATTTAAATGGGGCATTTACAATGGGGCATATTTTGGCATAAAATAAAGCCAGTTACAATTATGGTGTTGTTTCTTAATTAATTTATTTTTGGGTAGATATTTCCTTCCTCTATGTTTTATTTCCTACATTGTTTCTTTTACAGCTTAAGGTCTTTATTTCCCTACGGCACTCGTTAGGGCTTCCCTCTTCGTTTTGCCGGAGTTCCTAACCTCAGACAAATCTTGGATTCTTTTGCACGATTTCGGTGGCCTCTTAAGGCTTTGTGCCTGAGGTAGGCGATAATCATCGCAAGTTACTGGTAGCAGAGCGTGGTTAATTTTGTCTGTTTTTGGCTTAGGAATATTTTGCAGACTCTTTTTTATTGTCATTTACTGTTTTGTTGGGCTGTTCCAATTTCTGCTTTATCGCATTAGTAGTATCAAGATGGCGGTATCGGTTAGTAATGTGGACAGATTACGGAAAGGTGAATTGTGGGTAGAGTTGGTTGTACGTGGAGGTCAATGTTCTATGACAACTGAAGTGGCTATTATGTTGGATGTTTTTCGACAAATTAAGGATGCTCCAATAATTACTGTTTCTATTGATCACGTGATAGTGACTAAGTGTGAGTCCACTTGCTCGTTGGCCTTAGCAGAGATTCAGGATAATTTAATGGATTTTGGGCGCGAGGATACTCCCTCTAAGGCACAGTTGCTCCGGTGGCAAGTTAGAATTCGGCATTACTTGTTCTATTTAGATTATGTCTTACAGAGATTCCCTACTTTGCAGTCTTGTATAGCGTTGCAAAAGTTAAAGGATCAGTTTAAGGAATTAGCCCATAAGGTAGAGTAAGATTTTGGGACTACACAGAATGACACTGGGGCGTCTCCCTTGTATAATCAAGGATTGTCGGATGTGGTTCAGCCTGCGATTGCGGTATCTGCGTTTCGGCCACTTAGACTCGCTCATCCCCTCCAACAATTCGTGGAGGGCTTTCAGTTAAACGACATTGTTGATGTACTATCGGCTTTACAGTTTCTCTATTTTCTTGTTCGATTGACGCTAATGGCTAAGCGTTATTTGGTACCCACGGCTCAAGTGATAGAATTATTATCTGTCAAGGTGTCTAGGATAGTTTTGGACCTCTTAATGCGGTGTGCTGGTTTGGCCGAGCCTGAGACTCGCTTTCATTTGGCCCTATTAGACATGTTCATTCCGCGTAGGGAATGCACGAGACTAATGCAAGACGTATATTTTCGTCCTCAGGATCTAACGGAACCGTTTACAGAATATATGGTTCGGGTTAAGGAAATTGCTTTAGTGTTGGTGCTCCCTGATACGGAAGCGGAAATTTGTGATGTCATTTTATCAGGACTCAATCCAGTCGTCAGGTCGGCTTTGGTATTAGGACCTCGGCCGTCAAATTTGCAGCAGTTGGAAGCATTGGTACCTAAACTCAATGAAGTTATGCTTGTTGATAGGCTGCGTCTGTCGGAGCCTCCGGGCTCATTAGTAACTCCTAATACCACTGCATCAGCTCCTTCTTCGGCCATTGTTCCGGTTTCGGGTCGTCTGGCCACTATTAAATGCTTTCAGTGTGGTCAGGAAGGCCATGTTCGACGAAATTGTCCCAATAGGAGGACCGTGAATCGGGGTTTTCTTCGTGTTTCTAATCAGGGGCGACAGTTTCGACCTTTATGACGCCAGAAGGTTAAGTCGACCATTTAATTGTCTCGGCGTATTTGTGGTTATCCGTTTTCGGGTAAACCCTTAGTTCAAGTTTCTCTTGAGAAGTTGCCTTTATTGGCGTTATTAGATTCCGAAAGTTCTGTCTCTTTGATTCAGCTTGATTGGCTTAGGCTAAATTTACCATGTATTATGTCGCGTGCAACCACGTGTCAGTTGGTTTGTTTGATGGTCAATGGTCAGAACCTTCAAGTTACTCAAAGCGTATCATGTACTATACGTTTCCCAGTTTTACGTGGAAACATAGTTTTTTCGTCGTTCCCAGGCTTCCTTATGCATGTGTCCTAGGTGCCGATTTTATGTCAAGAACTGGGATGGCTATTGATTTTTCCACTAGGCAGATCGCCTTTCATTTTGCTCCCCGGATAAAGTTGGATTTTGTGAGGGATTTTAAACCATCTCGGCCCCCTTTAACCTTGGGAGATATTAATTTGGTAACCCAAAATTGCGCAACTTCTTCTCTGTGTCATTTGTCTCCTGAACAGGCAAAGCAAATAGAGCATTTAGTTGGGGAATTTGATTCATTGTTTACAGATGTTTTAGGGGCCACTCATTTGACTCAATATGAAATTCAGTTAACTGATTCTACTCCGGTCAAGTTATCTCCATATAAGCTCACACCACCGAAGATGGCTATATTAAAAGAGAAAATACAGAAGATGCTTGACCAAGGGGTTTTTAGACCATCTACTTCAAATTACAGCAGCCCCATATTTCTAGTACCGAATGGAGATCAGGATTTTAGACCGGTCATAGATTATCGTCTCTTGAACAAAAGAATACTTATTGAAAGTACCCCTTTGCCCGATTTGCATACAGCTGCTCATCATTTTTCGAAGGCTCGCGTGTTTACGACCCTGGATTTAAACAATGCTTATCATCAGATTCCTTTGGCTGAACATTCCAAGCATCTAACAGCTTTCGCTACTCCCTGGCGCCTTTATGAATTCAATAGGGTCCCATTTGGTTTGGCTACGGGTGCGCAAGTTCTCACTCGTTTGCTGGATAATTTGTTTTCTGACATAAAATTTAAATATTTGTACCATTACTTAGATGATCTTGTAGTATATTCCGAGGATTTTGACTCACATCTTGTTCATTTACGTGAAGTCTTTCGTCGCCTACTGAGCGCCGGGTTATCAGTTAAGCAGTCTAAAGTTCATTTTGCTACCTCTCAAATATCATTTTTGGGCCATATGGTTTCCCCTTCTGGTATTACCATAGACCCAGATCGCACTAAGGCTATTAGAAATTTTCCGGCACCCAAGAATAAGCGTGAGGTGGCTCGATTTTTGGGAATGGTTAACTTCTTCTCTAAATTTATTTCAAATTTTTCTACTCGCGCGGAACCTCTTAATTGCTTACGTAGGAAAGGGGTTACTTTTGCGTGGGCCGAGGAGCAGGAAGCGGCATTTGTTGATCTAAAAGAGGCTATTTCAAACCCTCCTGTCTTGGCTTTTCCAGATTTTGCTATGCCCTTTATTTTACAGACGGATGCTAGTGCTAGCGCGCTAGCGGCTGTTTTGTTGCAGGAATTTCCTGAGGGTCGTCGTCCCATTTATTATAGTTCGCGTACTTTATCTCCTGAAGAACGTAAATTTTCTACATATGAATTAGAAACCTTAGCGGTGCTTTTTGGATTGGAGAAGTATAGGGTGTACTTAGAACATGTGCATTTCTTTTTAGAGTGCGATAACCAGGCTTTAACGTGGGCGTTAGCTGTCCCAAGGAAGACAGGTCGTCTTGCGCGTTGGGGTGTCCGGATAGGTGCCTTTAAGTTTACTCCTTCCTTTATCAGAGGTTCAGAAAATTGTATTGCGGATGCTCTTACCCGGGTATTTTCCGAACCTACTGAGGAGTGTGTTTATTTCGAGACTTTGGATGCTCCTGCGGATACTCAGATTGAGAGTTTCTCATTTTCGGCATTTCCTGATATGTTTGTCAGTATACCTGAACTTCAACTTACCGATTCTGGGTTGGCCTCAATTATTGAGCAAATTAAAGCAGGAGTTTCACTGCAGGATTATAAGATTCATGAGGGTGTTTTGATGGGAAGAGCTAGTTTTGATCGGCGTTATAAAGTCACAGTTCCGAAGGCAGCTATTCCCATGATTCTCAGTTATTTTCACGATTCTCCTTTCGGGGGTCATTTAGGCATTGCCAAAACCAGAAATCGAATTCGTGAACAGTTTATGTGGCGGGGCATGGATTTCGATGTAAGAAAGCATGTTAAGTCTTGCCGCATTTGCGCATTGTCCAAACCCGCGCAGGCTACAAATTGGGGATATCTGGCTTCGGAGGTTCCCTCCGCGCCCATGGAAAAACTATTTGTAGATTTTATCGGACCGTTCCCTCGTTCTATTAAGGGAAATATTTTTGCATTGGTGCTTACTGATGCTTTCTCAAAGTTCGTATGGATTTCACCTCTGAGTGCGGCTACTGCTCGCCTCGCTATTCGGGAACTTGGAACAATATTTGGATCTTTTGGTGCTCCTCAATATCTGGTCTCTGACAACGGTTCGCAATTTAAGTCGCGTCTCTTTCGTTCCTTTTGTTTTGATTGGGGTATTAAGCATTTTACTACTACCCCTTATTACCCTAACCCCTCATTGGCGGAGCGGGTCAACCGTAACCTTAAGTCCGCTTTAATTGCTTATCATCACCAGCAGCACAATTGCTGGGATAAATACTTGAAGCAACTTCAGTTTGCTTTCAATTCTGCGAGACATGAGGTTCATAAGACGACGCCATTTTCATTGTTATTTGCCTACAAACCTTCGTCTCCTTTGGCTAATTTGTGGGCGTTAAATGATTTATTACCGGCTGACAATTCTCCGCATACCATTCGTACTAATTGGAAGGCTGCCTTGAATAATCTGCGTAGAGGCCACTCTATGAGAAAGCAGCGATACGATGCGTCCCGTCGTCCCTCCCCATTCAAAGTGGGAGATGTTGTTATGTGCCGTAACTATCCTCAGTCCTCGAAGGCACATGCGTTTGCAGCCAAATTAGCTCCCCGCTATTTGGGCCCTTATAAGATTCTTAAGATCTACAAAGGTATATCAGTTCTCTTGCGAGATGTTTCTTCTTCCGTTCGCCGACGTGCGCATTTATCTCAGCTTAAATTATATCAGTCGGCGTAGTTTGGTGCTTAGATTATTTGTTCTACTGTTTTCTACAAGCCGTAAAAACATTTTTGGGGGCAGTATCTATGGCCAGTTTAACTGTCTTTATTGTGTTTCAGGGTCAGTCACTTGCCAGAGCCGTGATATCTTTCCAAATTATAAATGTCTGTTTTTTTTAACTGAGTTTGCACCTTAAATATAGAGTATAGTTGTATTGCATATCAGTTGTTTCTTCTTCTCCATTCCTATTACTGGCGTTTTGAGCTGTTTAACGGATCTTACCTTTATTATGTAACTTTCTTGTATCGAGTGGCTGTTTTAAATTTTGTTGTGTAATTTTGGGTTTTAACTTTAATTCGTGTTTGTTTTATTAATTGTTGTTATTGATTTTGGGGAATATTTTAAATATTTTTACTTATGTTTTTGTCACTTGATATTTGCTTGTTACAATTGATTATATTCTTCCTACTGGGTTACATGAAATATTAGCTTTCCACTCCGTTACGTGCCCCCTTTGTTCACTTGCCTTTCCCCGTTTGTGTTTGTTAGGGTGGGGCAAGTGATATATTTTATTGTATTTTGTATTACATTGTAATTAATGTGTTATTATCTGTTCATAAAACACGTTTTTTCGGGGGTTATTTCAAAATATTATTCAATTTACAGATACAAAAAAATTGTTTGTTAATAACTTTAATGTTCCATAACTATGTGAATTAAATTGTGGGCATGTTGCCAAGGATGTATGGTTAATGTAATATGAACGTTGTGTATGGCCTCCTCTGCTGTTCTGTGGATTGTGTTTCAGATTTCTATGGTTCCCGGATAATTTTCCTTCCTGTCTTTTCCTGTGCTACTCTGTGTGGCCTATTCTGATTCTGCTGGCTTCCTGACACGCTGCTCGTCGTCAGATTTCGTCTGCTTTTGGATGTATGCTACTGGGTGGCCGGACGTGGGACTTTGCTGATGGATGCTGCTTGGCTGTTTGGAAATGACTGTGCCTGTGCCTCGTTCCGGAACCTGCCATCGATTGTACATGTGTTGCCCGGCCAGTTCCAGCCTCAGCACTATTTATCTACTCTGTCGCCGTATGGTGAGGTGATCTTAATCTACTTCGAATTATTCTGAGTGTGCCCAGTTTGCTGCAAGAATTGTTATACAGTAAGCAGCGAACTTCCAACGAGTTCACTCCTCATTAAAAGTTTGTGTTTTGTCACTTTGTTGGCCGCCCGGTGGTGTTACCTCGTCAATTAAGTACTGAAAGAATAGTTTCCAGTTAGAACTGTCGTGTCAGGGCTCAAGTGTAACCTGTTCTGGACGTTGAACTGTGTAGGCGGTGTTTCCTGCCTAATGGAACTACAGTGTAGCATGTTTCCTCTAGTTTCCTTTTTCCTTCTTTCTAGTTATTCCTTTTAACCCTCTTTTACCCTTTCCCTTTTTGGTCTTCTCGCAAGCTCACAGATTTGGGGGGGGCATTTGTGCTGATTTATCTGGATGTATTCTTATTGTACGGCCAGTCACTGAGAATAGTATGCCTTGTAGTCTTAGTTGGTAACTCCGGCACGAAATTTTTTTTATCTGGTTGTCGCCTTGCCCTGTGTGGGCTGGTGCCTGCCAGCCGGGCGGCCGGTGATTGTCTTGGGGAGAGAGTCGTTGGGCTTCGTGAAGGAGAGACAGTGGAGTTACGGCTGCTCTCGGGTGGCAGTTGGGACAGCACGTGCCGGAGTGGAAACGCATTTAAATTTTGTTTGCCTGTCAGTACCTTTTGAAAGTCTGTAACATGGTTTAACGTTTATTAGCGAATGTGCTGGTTTCAAATCATTCTAAATTCTTTGGCTAATTGCGTCTCATTTCCGTGCGTTTCCCGGCGGAGTTTTCGACTTTGTTACACAAAGGTAAGATTTGTTTTCAGCTCATGCATTCTAGTTTGAAGGTAATGGGGATGTTGAAGCCATATTTAAAGCCATGATATTTGCAGCAATTATTCTAAGTGACTGGCCCTTTTATTTTGTTGCTTTAAAGTGTCTCTTTGTGCTTGTAAATTTACACGACATTCGTGTACAGTTAAATTGCCCACGTGTTATTGAGCAGTTCCTTTGTCATTACATTAGTAGCAAATATGCTAAGTGACTAGCTCACACATTTAGCCGTTTTAAAGTATCCAGTTAATTTGTAAATGTTCACTTCATTCTCTTAAGAATTGAATGGGCCATGTGCTATGCAGCTGTTCCATTTTACTTGTACGGGTCCCTTTGTATTTAGGCATTATTGTTATAAACTGTAATTTCATAAAAGGGGTTTCCTTTAAGCAAGATATTTGAAACTATTGCAGTTTGGTCACTGATTTACATTACGTGAGAACCTTTGCTTTGAATTTGCCCTGCTATTTGCCCTTTCATTATATGTGTTGAATTTTGTCTTTCTTTCAGCAACAGTTTAATTAATATTTCCTTGGCTGGTTATTTCTTTTCTTTGGCCAGAATATTATATCGTTTATTGTTTAAAGGTTTCAGTTAACGTTCTTTGAGTATGATTTTGCATTGATGTTTGGTTTGTAATATTACAGTAAATTTCAAAATTAAGCTCTAGTAAATGTGTAAAATTTTGTTTCGATTTATTGAGCAGTTTGTTGTTCATTTAAATGGGGCATTTACAATGGGGCATATTTTGGCATAAAATAAAGCCAGTTACAATTATGGTGTTGTTTCTTAATTAATTTATTTTTGGGTAGATATTTCCTTCCTCTATGTTTTATTTCCTACATTGTTTCTTTTACAGCTTAAGGTCTTTATTTCCCTACGGCACTCGTTAGGGCTTCCCTCTTCGTTTTGCCGGAGTTCCTAACCTCAGACAAATCTTGGATTCTTTTGCACGATTTCGGTGGCCTCTTAAGGCTTTGTGCCTGAGGTCGGCGAGATCATCGCAGAAGCAGGTGGTTACAGGGATGAGACCTAGAAGACTAACTATCCTCCTTTCTGTATGAGGGCGGCGGTTGGACTGGACGGTACCCTAATGCCATCTAGACGGCATGAAGCAAGTGGTTACAGGGATGAGACCTAGAAGACTAACTGTCCATCACATATTGTTCTAAGAGTTATCCAGCAACAGATCCGTCGCGATATGACCAAGGAGTTAAGGCGACGTAAAATAAAATAGAGTAAAAAAAGTGTAAGTAAATATTTGAAGTTTGAAAACCAATAAAAGCAAATATATGCAAATGATTAACTCCACAAAAACTTTACGTTTTTGTGCAGTAAAATTTTCTCTACCTCTTAAAGTTTAGCAGTTATACAAGAGTCTTTCAGAACGAATAGGATTTCACAAGTTTTCCCAGAAAATTCAAGGTATACATCTTATTTGTCATGTAAACATCTTTAATATATGGTATTTTAATCAAAATTATTTGAATTATTTTTGAAAATCAAAACTTTCAAAAAATTTTCCATGTAAAGGGTAGTTGGGTTTAGGGGAAATTTCTTGAAAATCTTTGTGTCGCAGCTTCGGAAGATTGTGAACTTAAATACCAAGTTTGGTATCTATTTCACTTTTCGTTTATGAGTTATGATTCTCACAGTCACACACAATATCTCGTGTTACATCCACCTGATTTCCTCTACCTCTATCGTTTATTAGCGGGTATACAAATTATTCTTACCAAAGCTTATTTTCCCATCTACTTCATTTTAATCGAGATAAATCTTTCCGGAAATAGCTGCATTGCACATATCGTTACAGATACAAAGGGAAGACCTATAGACACATATTATAGAACTGGACGCTATACGCTGGCTTTAAAATTCCATACCCTTTCCATGACATCACGAACAATTGAAAATCGATAGGCTATGTATTGAACAATTTCAGCTATTAATAAAACACTTCGGAAATTACTGATGCTACAAAAAACTTATTTGAAATACATTATGTGTTTTAAAAAGGTCTACATTTTCTGTGAAGTACATTTTCGTCTAACGCCTAACATTTACCATTTATACCAGTATACAAAATTCCTTCGAATGCGGAGGACTTCGAAGGGTATTCCCAGAAAATTCAAGATATACATTTTATTTGTCATGTAAATATCTTAATATATGTAAAGGGTAGTTGGGGTTGGGGGGTATTTTGTTGAAATTTTTCACGTAGAATCCTTGGAAGGTACTGAACCTAAATACCAAATTTGGTACTTATCCGACTTTTCGTTTTTTGAGTAATGCAGGTACTTATAAATACACAGACGTACACACGACCTTTTTCTAAAACTTTGTTCTGATTTGGGTGGCCTCAAAACATGTATTTCCGTGAAATCTTGGCACTGAATTTGTTGGTGGAAACGCAATACTTCCTACAAAGTATGTACGTGCTAGAAAAGTGAAAATATTAAAGCAAATAAAACAGGCACTAATTAAGAAACAATAGATAAAATATCTACGAGCAGTAAATAAGTATATAAATAACATTAGTCTGCATGATATTGGATCACTGAAAACTAATACGTGATTTTGACTCACTTTACTGCTTTTAGTTTTTTTTCTATCAAGTACAGTTTTTTCACAATTTCACTTCAAAAATATAGAGATATAAAGATATTGCTTCCGCCACTACACATAAAATTGGGCTTGAAGCAATTTTTAAGGGCTCTACCACAGGATGGACTCTGCTTCAGGTACCTTTCCAAGAAATTTCCCTTCATTACACAAGACAAATTAAAGGCTGGAATTTTTGTTGGTCCTCAAATAAAGAAATTGATGAAGGATGAAGATTTTGAGAAGACAATGAATGAGAGAGAAATAGAAGCATGGACCGCCTTCCGATCAGTTACTGAAAACTTCTTAGGCAATAACAAAGATCCTAATTACAATATCGAAACAATGTTGGAAAATTTCAAGAAGAGGGTTGTAACATGAGTGTAAAGGTGCATTTTCTGCATTCAAATCTCGACTACTTTCCAGAAAGTCTGGGACATTATAGTGAAGAGCAGGGTGAACGTTTTCACCAAGATATTAAGAAAATGGAGAGGAGGTACCAGGGGAGATGGAATGAAACTGTTGTATGTTGAGGAGGGACAGTCATCTTCAAGGATATGCACGGAAGTCAAAGAAGAGAAAGTTTGAAAAAAATTAAATGAAACACTTTGGCTTCTTGTTTTGTTAAAATGTAGCCATGAAATAAATTAGGGCAGTTCTTGAGAGTGTTCTTAAGCCGCTTGTACACGATCAATATTTGTAAAATTCAATACTTTATAAGACTTTTCAAGAGTTGTCACAACTTCACAACTTTTCTTGTCAAATTGCTTCCAATACATTTAAAGTCTTTGAAAGTGTTGAAAGCAAATAAGGACATGCTCTAAACGGTCAAAGATTTCACAATGATTTGATGGTTTTGGCCAATGAAATGCGAGTATTCACAATGCGTCACGAAATCTGCAACATGACTGAAAGCGAAAAGTAAACAAAAATAGCTACCCGACCAAGGTATGTCGTATGCGAACTGATTAGGTTATACATAAGCTGGCCATGTCTGTACATCGAGGGCGCCGTGGATTACCACAAGATGGAGGTAGATGGCGATTATGAAGAAATATTTGCCAGGCAGTTTTCCGAACTTAATGCAATGTTATATAGTGTGGTTAACCTATCAGTTGGTGTCATTTCCATTGTATTCATAATCGTAAGTGATTTCATTGGATATAATTCGTGAAAGTGCTACATAATATTAGTAAAGAACAGTATTTCATTTCGAATTGTTATACTGTGACGCCAAAACTAAATTTCTATGCGCGTGATAAATTATCAATGTGTTCTGAAGGGCTTCAGTTTGAAGAAGAGAGAGCTTATAAATACATATTTTTGACATTGTCAAGTCTTGCCAGGTCTTGCCAAGTCTTTTCCAATCTTGTCACATTGAAAAACATTTTACAATTTTTCTCGTAAACTATTTAATTGAAAAAAAATTTGATCGTGTACAAGAGGCTTTAAAATCTTTCTTGAATAAAAACTTACCTTGTGTGAAATGGTATTCGAATACTTTCCTACGCTCATTAGTATAATTGTCAAAACATTACTTCTTATTTTGTGTAAACACCTGACATGATAGAAAAAAACGGAAGTTATTCCTGGAATTAGCACAAAAACTTGATTCAAGAACACCTACTTTTAAGAAATCATCTGACAAAAAGTTTGAAAATGCAGACTAGTATAATTAATGTAATGTAAATAGTTATGTAAATATTGATATAACAATATTATGCATGCATGCAAAACTGAATATTGTAAAAGGTAAGTTTGGTACTGAAAGTTGGCTAACAGAGAAAGGTAATTAGCATCCGGATCACACAGGGTAGACAATCCAGCACAGGGACTAAGTGACTGAAGAGCACAGAGGTGAGGAGAAGTAGTGGCTGCAGCAAGTGGGATAGGTAATATTAGAAAGAGACGGAGATAACTCGGAATTCTTAAAGCAGTCAAGTTCTGCCAGGGAAAAATACATGAATGATTTTATTTTCATGAGATACCAAACACAGCAGCCAAATGGAAGGTATACTATACAGTGGGAAAATCAGCGTCTGTCTGGTAGAGTATAAAACGTGGAGAATTCTTTCGAGAAATGTTCTGAACACGTCGGAGATGGGTAAGAGGAAACCACGCCGAGTCGCCGTGCAGTAAAATATCGCCGCACTGACTTCCCGGCCGCTCCCCCGGCATCTGCCGGGAGTTGCCTCTCCGCCGCCGGTGACCGGTCTTCTTTCGCCAGTCACTGCTTCGCCCCGACACCAGTAGCCACAGTCACCACTCTGCCAGCCGGAGCGCCATCGACACACGTCAGCACCACCAGCAGCCACCACCACAGTCTACTAATTACCACTGCTGTGAGCTCGAAACAGCGCAGCGATTTTTGGAGTCCCCCTGAGATTTGCTTACACGGTACTTGCTTCCCGCCGTATCAGAGCGAGGCCACCAGAATCGTCGCGTTCCGGGGACCAACCACGCTCATCTTCTGCACTGGCTGCTCCGATGGACCTCGAGGCAGTCTTGTGGTTGGGCCGCCCTTATTAGGGCGCGTTTTAGTATTGAGGCTAGTCGAGCGGAAAGGCACCAGCCATGCCGTCGCTGAAGCTGCACCGCCCTGATACCACTACTGCGGTACTGCAGCACCTGCCACGGAGCAAGCGAAGTGCCCCCTCTATCCCCCTAGCCGTCGTCAGACTCCAGCCACATAAGTACCTCCAGATCCTCCGAGATCCTGAACATCAGCTCCCGCATCTCCCTCCAGGAAGAAGGTATATCAACTCTCATCACTGTCATCAACTCAGCCAACTCAGATTTCATCTCCGCCGACTTGCCACCATCGAAGCAGGTCTTCAGCTATCACCGCGGCCTTCGTCACCAGCTGCCTACATTAACTCGACACCTCAGTCCGTGGCTTGGACGAAGCAATCCCAGCACGCCACAACACTCACCACTGCCAGTTCCGACAGATCAGGCGCATGATGGCTGGCCTTGCTGGACTATGGTACTAGCTGACTTGAACGCCGGACAAGAACAACTACGGAACCACATGGCGCAGCAATCCCAGCACACCACAACACTCACCACTGCCAGTTCCGACAGATCAGGCGCATGATGGCTGGCCTTGCTGGACTATGGTACTAGCTGACTTGAACGCCGGACAAGAACAACTACGGAACCACATGGCGCAGCAATCCCAGCACGCCACAACACTCACCACTGCCAGTTCTGACAGATCAGGCGCATGATGGCTGGCCTTGCTGGACTATGGTACTAGCTGACTTGAACTCCGGACAAGAGCTACGGAACCACATGGCGCAGCAATCCCAGCACGCCACAACACTCACCACTGCCAGTTCCGACAGATCAGGCGCATGATGGCTGGCCTTGCTGGACTATGGTACTAGCTGACTTGAACTCCGGACAAGAGCTACGGAACCACATGGCGCAGCAATCCCAGCACGCCACAACACTCACCACTGCCAGTTCCGACAGATCAGGCGCATGATGGCTGGCCTTGCTGGACTATGGTACTAGCTGACTTGAACTCCGGACAAGAGCTACGGAACCACATGGCGCAGCAATCCCAGCACGCCACAACACTCACCACTGCCAGTTCCGACAGATCAGGCGCATGATGGCTGGCCTTGCTGGACTATGGTACTAGCTGACTTGAACTCCGGACAAGAGCTACGGAACCACATGGCGCAGCAATCCCAGCACGCCACAATACTCACCACTGCCAGTTCCGACAGATCAGGCGCATGATGGCTGGCCTTGCTGGACTATGGTATTAGCTGACTTGAACTCCGGACAAGAGCTACGGAACCACATGGCGCAGCAATCCCAGCACGCCACAACACTCACCACTGCCAGTTCCGACAGATCAGGCGCATGATGGCTGGCCTTGCTGGACTATGGTACTAGCTGACTTGAACGCCGGACAAGAGCTACGGAACCACATGGCGCAGCAATCCCAGCACGCCACAACACTCACCACTGCCAGTTCCGACAGATCAGGCGCATGATGGCTGGCCTTGCTGGACTATGGTACTAGCTGACTTGAACGCCGGACAAGAGCTACGGAACCACATGGCGCAGCAGTCCCAGCACGCCACAACACTCAACACTTCCAGTTCCGACAGATCAGGCGCATGATGGCTGGCCTTGCTGGACTATGGTACTAGCTGACTTGAACTCCGGACAAGAGCTACGGAACCACATGGCGCAGCAATCCCAGCACGCCACAACACTCACCACTGCCAGTTCTGACAGATCAGGCGCATGATGGCTGGCCTTGCTGGACTATGGTACTAGCTGACTTGAACGCCGGACAAGAGCTACGGAACCACATGGCGCAGCAATCCCAGCACGCCACAACACTCACCACTGCCAGTTCCGACAGATCAGGCGCATGATGGCTGGCCTTGCTGGACTATGGTACTAGCTGACTTGAACGCCGGACAAGAGCTACGGAACCACATGGCGCAGCAATCCCAGCACGCCACAACACTCAACACTTCCAGTTCCGACAGATCAGGCGCATGATGGCTAGCCTTGCTGGACTATGGTACTAGCTGACTTGAACGCCGGACAAGAGCTACGGAACCACATGGCGCATGCTACCCGATACCAACGACAGAGTTGAGCGCCCCTATTGCAGAGGCGTTCAACAAAACTATTTAGTGCTAATAAAGAAATAAACATCCTATTCAACCTTGCTCCACTCCCCGCGGTGGCAGCCAGAGCCCTATTAAGGTCATGGCTGTCACCCAGACACTTTCCATCACCTACTGCCAGCGCAATGAGCTTGCAGTTACCTTCCCGCACTAACGGTGGTGCTCAGCGGAACTCCACCACCTATCACACTGCTCTCCTTACCTTCCCACACTTCTCCTCCTAATCCTAACCCCCCCCCGCCCAAAAATAAAGAAATTTTCTTCCAATTCTGATCTTCAGGGGGTCCTGATCACTTCAGTCTATGCGGAAGGGAATCATGTGAACTTAGAAGTAGATTCAACTTAGATCATGACAAAGATGCGAGGAGTTAAAGGAAAATAATACGTAATTTGGGGAGTTACAAAGTGGTCAGGACAAGTACACGCTTTGTTATTGTTGTACATTCATTAGCCGGAATAAAGCGGTATACGTGGCGTAGTTACCTGACATGAGACAAGAGTAGGACAACAATGACGACGACGACGACGACGAGAAGAGAAGCAGCGAACGCCGAGCTAGCATCTTGGACTTCAGTAGCATTTCGGTACAGTCGACTTTACTCATCAATCCCATCCCACAAATTTCAAATTTGCTAATCTCATGACCCATTAACTCAGAAATTTTTAATTTTAATTGTAATATCCTACATTCTACAATCAATGACAAATGCCTCAGTACTTACCCACGAAAGATTCTTCTTGAAGAACTGCTACCTGAAAAATACAAAAAAAAAATTAAATATTAAACAACATGCGTTATAATTTAAGACATATATAGGATTATTCAAAAAGAATGAACGGATTTTAAATATTTATTTCTAATGAACGACAATAGATAGTGACACATACGACACATCATTGAATAGAGAAAAGTTCAAAGTTTTAAGCCCCACCTATTAGTTCCATTCAGTGCCTACAGTGGCGCTGTGTTTGTTTACGGGAAAATGTCGACGCCACAGGAAAAGTCGTTTTGTGTGCTGCAGTATGCAAAGAGTGAATCCACTGTTTCAGTGGAGCGTGCATTTCGTTGTAAGTTCAACAGCGAGCCGCCTCGTTATAACAAATGTACAATTGATACAATAAACTCCTAGAAGATGGTTGCGTATGCAAACGGAAAAGCACTGGTCGTCCTCGCATAACAAATGGTGCTCAGTTTGAACACATGAAATAAAATTTTGAACTTTTCTCTATTCAGTGATGTATCGCATGTGTCGCCATCTATTGCCGTTCATTAGAAATAAATATTCAAAGTCAGTTCCTTCTTTCTGAATAACGCTGTGTATATATGATGTGATACATTCATATGACTTTTCTATCCTTTCTCTTTATTAGTGGGTATACAACTATCCTTACTAAAACTTATTTTTCAAACTACTGCATTTTAATCCAAATAAACATTTGCAGAAATACCTACATTACACATTTCGATTATCGAGGACAGCGATAATCAAATGTTTAAGAACAGGTCACTATAGACTGGCCTTAAAATTCTAAACAGTTTCCACGTAACCGCGAGAAACAACTCAATGTTGTCAGGACAGATAGTAAACTCAAGTATTAAGTTTCTTATTTATCCGACTTTTCGTTTTTGAGTTATGCTGTTCACAGGCACACAGACACACAAACGGACTTTTTTCTAAAAGTGCTTTTTTTGGATTCATTGGCCCTCAAAGCATGTATTTCCAGTTAAATCTCTATATCGAATTTTTGGGTGGAATGCAATACTTCACCTACGTAGTAGAGAAAGTAATATGCTATATTACGAGGGGCACTATTTATATTTTGAGCCTAATAATTAAAACAAAGTAATTTCTGTTTGAAAACTGCTTTATTGTTTTTCAAAATATTCTCCTTTATGATCAATCCACTTTTCCATCCGTTTGAACCATTTGTCAAAGCATTTATTCCAGTCTTCTTGAGACACCTCCAAAACATGGTTTTTGAAGGCATCAACGGCTTCTTCTGCCAACGAAAATCGTTGTCCACGCAATTTATTCTTGATGTTCGGGAACAAAAAGAAGTCATTGGGTGCCAAAACAGGACTGTATGGCGGATGGCCCATCAATTCGATTTTTTGAGCCTTCAAATACTCTGTTGTTAGACGAGATGTGTGTGCGCTCGCATTGTCTTGATGAAGAACGATCCCACGATTCTTGTTGGTTTTCCTTACTTCACCGAAGACTTCCGGCAAACAAATGGTTGTGTACCATTCGGCATTGACCGTTTTACGTTTCTCTAAAGGCACTGTTGCCACATGGCCAGTTTTGCTGAAAAAGCAAGTGACCATTTGCTTCGAAGTGCTTCGAGTGCGAACAACCTTTGTTGGATTTGCTTCTTCTTGAAACACCCATACAGTCGACTGCTGTTTACGTTCCGGCTCATACGCATAGATCCATGATTCGTCACCTCTTACAATATTATATACATCTTTTGAGGCACCGCCTTGTAATTTTTGAGCATTTTTGTACACCAATCGACAAGAGCATCTTTTTGAGATTGCGTCAAATTATGTGGGATCCAACGAGAGCAAACCTTTTTCACGGCTAAATAATCATGCAATATTTTGTATATGCTGGTGGAACTAATGCCTAGGGTTGCCTCAATCTCACAATATGTTGCATGAGGATCTTTCATTATTAGGTTTTACACAGCATCAATGTTTTCTGGCACAACAACTGATTTTGGACGACCTTTACGAACTTCATCATTGAGGGAACGGCGGCCACGATTAAATTCGTTACACCAGCGTTTCACAGTGGCAAAGGATGGAGCTTCGTCGCCAAATGTGGAAGTTAGTTGATCGATGCACTCTTGTCTTGATAATCCACATAGAAAGTCGTAATAAATCATTGCACGAACATTTTCACGAGTTAATTCCATGTTTTTGTTGACACACAAATTTCAATTTAGTGTAAACAAAACAAATGACACTCTATTGGCAAAATGTTTGAAGTAGATTATGCTAAAAATGTCAAACTTTCCATTGGAAAGGTCAGATGGCACCTACAACATTCAGGGTTGCCAAGGCTCAAAATATAAATGGTGTCCCTCGTACATGTCTGTAATAACAAAAACATTAAAAGCGTGTTTTTGTGATGCGCATGTAGGCTCCAAAAACAGCAAAGGAGAAAGGTAGGTTCGGTTGGCCGGACTTCTCGGGCATAGCGTGTTGGATGGGAAGTCGCTGAAACAATGTTTCAAATTGACTTACAGGAGGAATAAGTTAAATATCGTATTTCTATCAGCTGATCTTTATTACCTTGAAATTTTTTGTATGATTTTGACAAAACTTGTTGCATATGGGTGTTGGAATCTCGAAAATAATAATAAACTATCCTTATTTTCATCCCCTAAGATACAAATAGACACTCTTTATTCTATCTTAACATAACGTTGTGTACTTATACTAGAACCCAGCTAAAATTATAAGCTACCCCTACCATATTTTCAACCCCTTATATAAAGTACAATATTTTGACCCTTATAGTCCAAATATTGTACAACTATAGGTACTAAAGGATTGGGCCACAAATTACCCAAGCTTTATTTTCAATCATTTACTAACCTAGAAGGTATTAAAAACTACCTTACACTTTATTTTCAATCCCTTATAGAAAAACTATACCTCTTGACTAATCACCGCACAAATTTATGCACTTGAGCTATAGGACTTGGCAAAAATTATAGGATACATTGCAACTTCAAAACACTACCCCTACTCGTATTTTCAACCCTTTATGTAGAAACTTGCACCCTTTGACTAATCTGGAACAAAATTTAGGACAATTACGCTTTGGGTAAAACTGAAAATTGCAGGAGAGTCATAACTTTGAAAAGCCAACCTTATTCGTATTTTTAACCCCTTACTTACATAACGAATCCGTGTAAGAAATCAGTAACTAAAAATGATTATTTCCCCTTCATTAATTTGGGTACAAGATTTTTTTAAAGTAAATCCGAATGCTTTCTAAATAACTGCATGACGTGCGTAGCTCTGGAGTTTGGTGATAATGTAGAACAAAACTAAACGAGGTGGCTCGTATTCGAGAAGTTGCGGGTTCAAGTTCCATGTAACAGTCAATCTCATTTTGCCAGGCCAATATCGGATTGGAAATTCAGTACCACTCCGAAAGTTCCACTTACAGAGCGAAAGTAATATAAATAAAAGTAAATAATGCAGGAAGGTGACTACGTAGTTAAGGTCATCTATAAACGTTATTTAAGCAGGCGGTACATGTAAGCGACTATGCAGGCAAGGCCGGCTAGAAACAAATTACATAAGCGGATAGTACAGAAAAGCGATTACGCAAATACGGCCAGCTATTATCAAATTACCTAAACAGATACATAGTACAGATGTAAAACTACGCAACTAAGGCAATTTATTAACAAGTCTTCTAAGCAGAAGGTACAGGAAGACGACTATACAACTAATGTCATCTATCAACAAATTACCTAAGCAGATAGTTTGGAAGGGAAACTGCGCAACTAAGATCATTTGTCAACAATTTACCTAAGCAGAAGGTACAGAAAGACGACTAGACAACTAAAGCTGTCTGTCAACTAGTTATCCAACCAGATGATAAAGGAAGACGACTACTCAACTAATGCCCTCTATCAACACGTTAACTAAGCAGATGGTACAGGAAGACAGCTATGAAAGTAAGGCCACCTATCAACAAGTTACCTAACAGATGGCTCAGGAAGACGACTACACAACTAATGCCATCTATCATATAATTATCTGATCAGATAGTGCAGGAAGACTATATACAACTAATGTTATATATAAAGCTACCTAAGAGGATGGTTCAGGAAGACGACTATACAACTAATGCCATCTATCAAGAAATTATCTACTACTCAATTAAGACCATCTATGTAGAAGTTACCTAAGCAGATGCTTCAAGAAGGTGACTACGCAACTAAGCACATCTATAAACAATTTACCTAAGCAGATGCTACAGGAAGACAACTACACAATGAAGGCCATCCATAATTAACCTTCCTAAGCAGTCTCTACAGGCGGGTGACTACGCCATTAAGACCTTCTGTATGACCTATCCTGGTTCATATCGCGCTGCGATATGAACAAGAAGTTAAAGCGCCGTTAAACAAACAAAAGACTTAACGCGCTGCTAATAAATTCATCACAACCTTTACTCCTTCCTACCTTGGCAACTTTACATAACGAAGCGCACCAGAAAATCGCTGATGTACTTTTTCTTCTCTAACAATTGCGAACGGGATGATTACAACTGTACATTTTCTAGATTTATTGCTGAAATAACAATAAGACCAGCGCCGCTTGTTAGCAGATACAGCGAGGCGGATTAAACGCTCGTGGGTTGGTATTCCGAGAAGTTAGATGCAGGGCTCGTTAGCTTTTCCATCGATTTCCATCAGTGCCAACTTCGGCTTTCCTTTCGGCTTTTTACGCGCTCCTTCATTGGACATTTGCCCAGAAAAGGTTCGTTTTAATATTGCCACAAGTAAAATATTAATCCTAACCGCATTCTACTTGCAAATGGCACAAACAAAGTCTACCTTCAATTAATTCAAAATCTTAGCATTTAACGACCTCGTTTCATTTTATAGCTGGAGAAAACTCCCTTCATTAAAATACGCAAATGATTTGACCCGTTTTGCATAACAAGAAAACAAATCTGCCTGCTTCTGTAGTCCAGTGTTGGACCTGGACACTCGAATCCGGACATGTGAGAAGTTTTCCCTAACTAGGAATATTCCCTATTTACCCCAAAGTCTGGAGGTTGTAAAACAAAAAATCTGATGTGTTACACTCCCATGACTTTCCCTACTCTTGTACAAACTATTTTTACAAACGCTTATTCTCCATATGCTTCATGTTAATCGAGGTGTTAATCTTATTGCTAATTTTCATGTAGATGCAAGGGGAATTGGTAGGCTTTAAGCGACAGTCAAATATTTTAAGAGCTGGTTGCTATGTGGGGTATTCCATTCTCTTTGTATGTCCAGGACATTTGAGAAAAAGTATTGGAAAATTTAAGGGAATAACAAGCAATATCTCGAAAATGGTTCACTCAACAAAAAAATGTATATGACATAAATTCTGTATTTTAACGCGATCTAAATTTTTTGTGTAGTAAAATTTTGTCTATCTCTTATGGTTTACTAGTTATGCAAAAGTCGTTCACGATGAAGAATACTTTTGGAGAAATTCCCAGGAAATTCGAGGTATACATTTCATTTGTCATGAAAATATCATAAACATATGATATTTTAATCAAAATCGTTAGAGCCATTTTTGAGAAAATTAAAATTTTCGAAAATGTTCCAAGTAAAGGGTAATCTGGGGTGGAGGGATTTTCTTGAAAACCTTCGTGTCGCATCTCTGGAAGATACTGAACCTAAAAACCAAGTTTGGTGCTTATCCGACTGTTCGTTTCTGAGTTATGCTGTTCACAGACACACACACGGACATATTTCCAAAAATGATTTTTTTGGATTCAGGGGTCTCAAAACATATATTTCCGGTGAAATCTCGGTATCGAATTTTTGGGTTGAATACAATACTTCCCCTACTTACTATACGTAGTAGAGAAAGTAAAAATCTGGAGTGTTACATTCACAATACTTTCTCTACCCTCTAATCCTTTATTAGTGTGTAAACAAATTATTCCTACAAAAGTTTATATTCCTATCTACTTCAGTTTAATCGGAATAAAACCTTCCGGAAACAGCTACATTACACATTTCGTTATAGATGCAAAGGGAATAGCGATAGTCAAATGTTTTAGAACTGAACACTGTATACTAGTCTTAAAATTCCATACCGTTTCTATTCAATCGCGATAAACAGCTGAAGATCGACAGAACTATAAAAGCATGGCTAAGTATTGAAAAATTCCAACCATTAATAACGAATATCTTGGAAATGGCTGATGCCACAAAATAAGTTATTGGAAATAAATAGTGTCTCTTAAAGATTAAAAATTAAATTGAGTTTTTATTTATGGACGCTCTTTAACTGCTATGGTCCTTAGTGCCCCATTTTATATTGGGATGAAAAGTTGGTAATTTGCCTGGAGGCCTTTTTATCAGGGTTCAGGTTCTTTACGACGACCGGCTTTACTTCTCTTCCGAAAGAAGCCATGCTGACGAGTTTTACGCCCGAAAAAATCCATCGCCCTCCGTCGGATTTGAACCCGCGACCTCGGGAACCAGAGTTTAGCATGGTAACCACTACACCAAGGGGCACGGCTATGTGTTTTAAAGAGACTTTACTTGTGTAGTAAGTTTTCGTCTGCCACTTAACGGTTACCAGTAACACAAGATTATACAAAATTCTTTCCGAATGAAGAGGGTTTTGCAGGTTATTCCCATAAAATTTAAGACGTACATTTTATTTATCATGTAAATATCTCTCATATATGCTATTTCGAAAATTTCGAAAAATGTTCCATGTAAAGGGTAGTTTTAGGTGGGAGGATTTACTTGAAAACTTTCGTGTCGTAGCTTTGTAAGGTGTTGAACTTAAATACCAAGTTTGGTGTTTATTCGTCTTTTCGTTTTTAAGTTATGCTATTCACGCACACGGACCGTTTTTTAAAAACATGTATTTCTGGTGTAGTCTCGGTATCGAAGTTTTGGTTGAGTTGCAATACCTTCTCTATCTATTAGGTATGTGGTGAGAAACTAAAAAGGCTTTTTTGGGGTTCGTGGCCTCAAAACGTGTATTTGCTGAGAAATCTTAGTAGTGAATTTATTTACTATTATGTACGCAGTAAAAAAAGTAAAAATGAGAATTATTTTTCAATATGTGTAGAATTATACGATGTTGTTGTAATAATTAATAAAATGTGGTTACAAATATGATAAAGTTGCTTTGAATCATTAATATAATCATAAACGTTAATAATCCTTAACAGATCACTACGAGCCTGTGTGGTAAAGTCCCAGATACACACGGTGACGTAAATGGCCGTATACTAAACGCTTAAGACCCGCGTTGAATAGTTTGTTCAACAAATGGTCTCAATGACACCAGGCAGATAGCAGCACTGGTCCTGAAATATGGGTCGTTCTGCACTTGTAATTTGTATGCAAACAACAAAATGGTTTTCACCTGGAAACAAACCCATTTAGTCCTGTCGTGAAAACATTCATCATCGTACTCGGATAACATGTCCGTGTCTGCAGTAAAACTGTCAATCAGTCATGCGCGGGGAAAATAACAGATGCCACAACCTCTATCGACGTATTGGTTAAAAAAAATTGCACAGACACAAATGTTTCACATTAGAACTCTGCCGTTTCCATGGAAGCGTTTCTGAGATGAGTGTTTCCTCATTTAGACGTAAAATATATCCCTGACAAAGAGGATTGCCAAATATACGCGCTGAATTTGAAATTTTATGGTCCAAATTCATAATATTTAATTGTAGTTCAGCAACTTAGAAAAAAATCTGATGTGTTACACTGACAGGACTTTCTCTACTCTTGTACAAACTATTTTAACAAACGCTTATTCTCCATATGCTTAATGTTAATCGAGATAAACATTTGCAGAGTCTATCTTATTGCTAATTTTCTGGTAGATATAAGGGGAATATATATTTACAAGGGCAATACAGACATACAGTAGCCTTTAAACACATACACATCTCTTAATAGCTGGTTGCTAGGTGCAGCACCATTCTCTTTGCCACATATTAATACTGTTTGCATATCCAAGACAAAAAAAATGAATAACGAATTCCCATTTGAGAAAATAAGTATTGAAAAATTTAAGGGAATAACAAGCAATATCTCGAAAATGGTTCACTCAATAAAAAAAATGCATATGACATAAATTGTGTATTTTAACGCGATCTGCATTTTGTGTACAGTAAAATTTTGTCTATCTCTTATAGTATACCAGTTATGCAAAAGTCGTTCACAATGAGGAATACTTTTGGCGAAAGTTCAAGATATACATTTTATTTGTCATTAAAATATCTTAAAGCATATGATATTTTAATCAAAATCGTTAGAGCCATTTTTGAGAAAATTACAATTTTCGAAAAATGTTCCATGTAAAGGGTAATCTGGGGTGGGGGATTTTCTTGAAAACCTTCGTGTCGCATCTCTGGAAGATACTGAACCTAAATATCATGTTTGGTGTTTATCCGAATGTTCGTTTCTGAGTTATGCTGTTCACAGACACACAGACACACAGACACACACACACGGATATGTTTCCAAAAATGCTTTTTGGTTTCAGAGGGCCTCAAAACATGTATTTCCGCTGAAATCTCGGTATCGAATTTTTGGGTGGAATACAATACTTCCCCTACTTACTATACGTAGTAGAGAAAGTAAAAACCCTTGGGAGGGGTTACGTATTCCCCTCTCTGGCTGCCTCGGGCGGGCATGCCGATGAATCGCTGTTTAAACACCACACGCCATAATTTCGCCTAGCCCGTGTTCTATTTTATTTTATTCTCACAAAATCGTTTATCACACCACTGTTGTAACTATCCAACTGTAGAGGCAGGACTAAAGACACAAGAGCATTACAACAAATACACTGTGTTTGTAGACAGGCCTACGTGCAGCGGGTGTGAAAACAAGTGTTTGCATATAACTAGCGATAGCATTTCACATACATGCGGTATTAGCATGGGATATCTTAATGAAGAGTTACGAGGGTGATCTTAAAAGTTTCCGATCTAATAAAAATACGAGAAACTTTTTCAGAATTTTTTTTTATTTTTCAACACAGTCTCCTTGTAACTCTACACACTTCTCCCAGCGATGCTCCCATCTCTGTAACACGTCCAAATAGTACTCGGTGTTTTTCTCTGCAAAATAATTGTTCACGAAGGTGATTGCCTATTCATTTGACGAAAATCTCTGTCCTCCGAACGCAATTTTCAGATGAGTGAAGAAACAGAAGTCGCTTGGGGCTAGATATGGTGAGTAAGGCGTATGGTCAAGCAGTTCAAACCGTAATTCGTGGATTTTGCCATTGCAACCGCTGAGGTGTGAGACGGTGCGTTGTCTTGGTGAAACTGGATTTTCTTTTTCTGCAAATATGGCCGTTTTCCCGCAAGTTCTGCCTTCAGCTTGTCAAGTAATGATGCGTAGTATGCTCTTGTAATGGTTTTTCCTTTTTGAAGACAATCGATTAAAATAACTATGACTATCCCATAAAAAACAGTTGGCATCACTTTCCCAACCGAAAAAACAGTTTTTACTTTTTTTTGGAGCCGATTCCCCCTTTGCAGTCCACTGTTTGGATTGTGTTTTTGTTTCGGGCGTATAATGGTGTATCCAAGTTTCATTTACAGTAATTAATCGGCGCCAAAACACGGATTTATTGCGCCTAAACTGCGCCAACAGAGCGTTGGAAATGTTCATTTGAACATGTTTTTGGTCAAATGTGACCAAATGCTGCACCCAATGCGCGGACAGCTTTCTCAAGTCTAAATGTTGATTTAATATGTGACAAACAGGTTCTTTTGACATGTTCATAGCCTCTGCTATCTCTCTTACTTTAATTCGGCGGTCATCTAGCACCATTTGGTAAACTTTGGCGATGTTTTCGTCGGCAGTTGCAGTTTTTGGACGTCCCGAACGTTCATCGTCTCCCAAGCTCTTACGGCCACGTTTAAATTCTGCTACCCAAAATTTCACTGTGGTAAATGATGGTGCAGAGTCCCCATACACAGAATCCAACTCATCTTTGATTTGCGTAGGCGTATTGTCTTTCAAAAACAAATATTTAATGACAGCTCGATACTCGATTTTGTCCATTTTCATAAAAACACTCACACCACCTCACTCAAACGACTGTTACATAACAACTGAGCGTCCAAAATGGCTGAAACTTTGGTGAGTAACTGTCAACAGATGAACAACGAAATTCACTAGCTTTTGTTTACGAGTGCTGCCATCTTCATGTTGAGGTTGGAAACTTTTCAGACCAACCTCGTAATTAATACATTTTAGAGTATTTCATAGCCCTGACTCCTCATCTATCTCTTCAAGGAAAAAAGTTCCTTGCTGATTGTTTTTCATAATAGAAATTATTTGAATTGAAGTTTTACAAAGAAAATTAGCGGCTTTAATATTTTTACAACGAAATCAATTACATATCATCATTTAGAAACTGTGCTCTGTAACATATCTCTTATAGAACTGGAGTAAGAATTTTAGTTTTTGAGTTATCACGATGTAAAGAAGATCCTATAGCATTTTTCTACATTATAAAATTGCTGTGTTCATAACAGTGACGTGACACTTGTTTCCCGCGGATCAGCCCACTTCCTCTTTAAGACACCTCAATGGATAACTCAGTAGCTAAAGGCAAAGGACTAGTAGTATGGGAGGGCGATTTATCCCTCCTGAATACTAGCGCACTCCGTAGACCGAGGAATCGTTACTAGGTTGTTATACTACGAGGGCTGATCAACAAAGACTGAGACTGATTTTTTCCTGTAGCTTCCGTGATAGTTTCGTATCTGTAACATAAATATTTGAAAAAGTGGGTTTTTATGTATAATGTTGGTAGGCGCCAGCACTCTCGTATTTGTAGGTTGGTAGTAATGCTCTATTTTGTAGACCCTACGTGCATTTCGCATACCAGACAATGGAGGTGATGCAATTTTTAAATCAATTATCACCGGTGGTGAGTCATGGCTGCATCATTATGATCCTGAAGGAAAACAAGCCAGCACAGTGTGGAAATCGCCAGGTTCTCCAACACCAAAAAAGGCAAAAGTTGTTCCATCTGCAGGGAAAGTGATGGTGATCACATTTTTTGACTGTCTTGGAATGATTTACCAGCAATCAGTTCCCCCTCACACTACTGTTACAGTAGCATACTACACATCAGTATTGGCTACACAGGAAGCACATTGCAAAGAAACGACCAGAGCTTTCTCGGACTGGGTGGCGACTTCATCATGGCAATGCACGGTCTCATGTCGCAAATCAAGTCATACAGTTTCTGGCTCGATTCAACATTACCTGTGTACCACATCCACTTTATAGCCCCGATCTTGCACCCTGTGACTTCTTTTTATTCCCATCACTAAAGGCAAAGCTTAGGGGTATTCGATTTGAGAATTCTGAAGCAGTGCTCAAGAAAAGTGAGGCGATTCTCAAGGACCTGACAAAGAATGGTCTGCAGCACGTGTTCAAGGACTGGCAGAGACATTGAATTAGGAGGGGACTCCTTTGAAAAAGATCATGTAAACATTGAATTGGAGTAATAAACATCTGAGTAAAAAAATCAGTCTCAGTCTTTGTTGAACAGCCCTCGTAGTATATACTTATTGTATTTGTTTCCTGTTTTATACTTTGTCTTACATCTACTTTGTAAGTACTGTATTCCACCCAAAAATTCGATATCCATATTTTATCGTGAATAATGTTATCAAAAAACCCCACACATTAATGGCCAAGGGCACCATTCTCGTTAAACAAACCCTTCAGGAGCCTTCAGCTTAGAGAAGTAAGACTTTGACCGGGGTAACCATCATACAGCGTGCACTAATGTTCACGTTTTTCACTATAAGTTTAAAGTAGAAGTGAACAAAACTTAATGTATCACTTGAAGCAGTATTTTTAACACTTAAATGCTTTCAGTCAAATTATATAATATAAAATATAATAACAGCCCGCCTTAAAGCAATATGTGTATGTAATAATTTGTAAAATGTATGTAACAGCCATTGTATATGTTTATATTATTGTATACTATTATATCCATGTGTAATAATATTATGTGAATATATTACGTAATTTAATAATGTAGGACCTGTGAGAATAATAAGTTAAAAGTTGCTAACAATGAGGTAACCTTGAGTCAATAGTGAGTAAAAATGTTATTTGTGATTCTTGGAAGCATTAATGTAATTTAGTGACAGTTTATAAAAAATCTGATGTGTTACACTCACATGACTTTCTCTACTCTTGTACAAACTATTTTTACAAACGCTTAATCTCCATATGCTTCATGTTAATCGAGATATCGAGATGTCAATCTTATTGATAATTTTCTTGTAGATGCAAGAGGAATATGGTAAGTTTTAAGCGATAGTCAAATATTTTAACGCTGGTTGCTATGTGGCGCATTCCATTCTCTTTGCATGTCCAGGACATAAAAAAATGAATAACGAATTTGAGAAAAAGTATAAGCATTGGAAAATTTAAGGTAATAACAAGCAATATCTTGCAAACGGTTCACTCAACAAAAGAAATGTATATGACATAAATTGTGTATTTTAACGCGATCTACATTTTTCGTGTAGTAAACTTTTGTCTATCTCTTATGGTTTACCAGTTATGAAAAAGTCGTTCATAATGAAGAACACTTTTGGAGACATTGCCAGAAAATTCGAGATATACATTTTATTTGTCATGACAATATCTTAAACATATAATAGTTTAATCAAAATCGTTAGAGCCGTTTTTGAGAAAATTAAAATTTTCGAAAAATGTGCCATGTAAAGGGTAGTCTGGGGTGGGGGGACTTTCTTGAAAACCTTCGTGTCGCATCTCTGGAAGATACTGAACCTAAATACCAAGTTTGGTGTTTATCCCACTGTTCGTTTCTGAGTTATGCTGTTCACAGACACACACACAGACACACAGACAGACACACACACGGACATGTTTCCAAAAATGCTCTTTTTGGATTCAGGGGGTCTCAAAACATATATTTCCGGTGAAATCTTGGTATCGAATTTTTGGGTGGAATACAATACTTCCCCTACTTACTATACGTAGTAGAGAAAGTAAAAATAGCCAATCAACAACCAGAAAAGTTTTAGTTAAATTCAGGTATTCTGGAGTAGGATTAGCCAATCAGAGACTTGGAATACAGAAATTTACAAGTTTAGACGGTTGAAATCTAGTCGGTTGCCTGCAGACAGTGATAGTAACCGGATGCATGATGCGCCCTCGAGAAATTAAATACGTATTCGTGTGAGACGAAAATAGTATATGTATTAAAATGTGGAAGTATTAAATAAAAGAATCTCATAGCTGTCCATATCAGTGAAGTGCTATTTAATTTGTGTCAAGGATTAATAAAAAGGAGAGAATTAAAACTTAAAATCTGTGTAAACCTACATTCTTGCCGCATCACGCCCTGCCAAGTCTTCCATGTCTCTAACAATAATACTGACGCAGCCGAGGCAAACATAAATATTTAATACTTATAGAAACAGTTTAATTACAAAGCTAATACTTTTAAATTTTCGGCGAAGGCTACCGGAAACTGTTTACTATACATGCTGTTGCAACTACTACAATTTCGGCTCCCCAACAGTTGAAATATAATACAACTCCTTCAATACAACTCCTACTTCAAATCGGCTTTGCATACGTAGCAGCAAACAACGTAAAGAACAATTCTACTTCAAATTGGCGTCCATACGTGGAGCTAACTAAATAAACAACTACAACAAATCAACTTCTTCACACTTCGCTGAGCACATGGCAGCACCACGTGGGAGATGACGGGAACTGAGAACTCGGGAGAGGAAATTGCTTAAGACAGAGTGCGAATACGGTACAGTGCTCGGAGATCAGTAACTTTTAAACATTGTATGTCTTGTTCTTATATTTTGGCTCACATCCTAAACTTCTGACACGTAATACTAAGATTAGACAAATAAAAGTAGTAGCCTAATAGTTCGGTATCTGCGACTAAAGGTGCTGGATTAAACTGTTCTTATCTTCAGATTTTAGAAATCATTCATTTAATTACGAATATCAATATACCACTTTTGCTTTAACCTTTTATGAATCAGCAAGTTAACAAAATTATTAACACGATGCAATTCCATTTAAACAAACTGAGACTCCTGATATTTCAATCTAAGCGGAGAAGTGGGAGAGCTGTGTTGCCGCGTTGTGCTTACGTGTCACCTGTTTAGCTCGCTGGGACGTAACGCTAGTGAGCAGGAGTAAACCACGCCAACATGGCAACATGTTACCCATCAAGTTTCAGTTGTAGGCGAAGGGAAAGGAAGGTAGTGGAACCTTACTGGCTAGAGCAACAGCGGAGGGGACTTGCCATGGAAACTATCCCTGTAAGAAGTGTCAGAAGTCTCACGTTATTTAAATTCTACCGTCATCAAAAACCACCCAGCTGACCTTTACGACAAGGCCAAGAAGAATTACAACCCATCCATTCGTGAACTTGGACAATGCGATACCGACTATGACACCAACCCCCGCCCCTCCATCTCTTTGAACGCACACTCCTCCCTGACGATTCCCTTGTCTACTTGTTTCATTTGCCTCCACCTTGAAATATCTCTGCACTCCACATATCGCAGCAGTTTTTCTTACGCTTCTCCAAAAAATTCCAGGTTTACGGACTGCTGACACCGATTTCGATCTTCACTACGAGTCAGCCGACGAGACGCACTACCACACCGTGGACCATCAGCCCGTCGCTGCGCAGAATCAGGACCTGACTAACAGGTTACTTCACGTCAAATCCCGCTCTACCATGCCATTTCATTTCATTGCGTGTCAAAACTTGCAACTTACATCGCAAAACCCTTGTTACGCATCTGAATAATCTAATCCCTGGCCGGCATCCAGGACGTGTCGCCCAGGACATCACGTTTGACTCGCTCGTATCCTTGAATGCCAGCACTAATCTGTTGTGTACTAAGCGGGGTGCTCATGCGGAACCCGACCCGTCATTGCACGACTCACCACTAACAAGCACCCGTTTACCTTATACGTTTAGCTTATTAACAACGTGTGCATGGGGAGACGATGTAGCCGCTGAAAATAATCGTCACCGGGGGCGGCGGGTGTGAGGCCACTCCTATTTATAAAACAGAGAAAAAAGAAAACCACAGAAAACAAACGAGACTCAAGCAATCCGAGCTACAATTGTCAATTAAAGGTGGGTACTTTTCACAGAGTTAGTTAAAAGAATTTAACACAAATGTCTTCTTCCCATTTCCCACTTTATGTTTTCCACAGTGGAAGAGGATTCTGAGCCATGCCACTTGAAAGTAATATTTTCTCAACATGTGGAAAACAGCTCATTGTTGGTTTATCCGGAAACCGGAAATGAACTGCAGCCCTCCTCATAGCTTCCCTAAGCCCTCTGCTACAACGGTTCATTTAGTTGTAGGTGGATCTGAACAAACACATTTTGTTTCATAAATTGAACTTTTACAATAATGTATTTTTTTAATTTCTCTGCAAAATAATTACGATCTGAATCGGAATGTTTTATGTAAAGAAAGAGGCGACATGCTAAGCGGAAAATGAAGTTTGCCCACCAGCAAATGAAGTGCTCTCTTGTCATGTGGTTTTATTTACAACTCCTCTAAACTTAAAGTAAAACTAGCTCATTGCAAGTAAAGTCGCACCCAAAAGTACGCGTCGTCTGTTTTTCACTTGTCCTATCTCTTTGCATGTATGTACTTGTTCAGTGTGCAATGGAAAGGATAAGTAGTCCCAAATTTCTCTAAACATGAAGCAGATATGTTATTAAATTTAACATCAATTTTAAAGAAAAAACAGGAAGTAAAGTGATAGAACCAATAACTATAGATGGGGGCGGCGCCGAGTGGTTAGACCGCGCGCCTCTCACCGAGGCGGCCCGGGTTCAATCCCAGGAATCCGCATGTGGTGGACAAAGCGGCGTCTGGGCGGGTTTTCTCCGGGTTCTCCGGTTTCCCCCGCCATTCATTCCACCAACTGCTCCATCATCACCTTTCCTTTCACCCATTTCGCCGTCATTTCGTTTCATCTACTTCCCTCATCCCATACCAGGCATCGGGCTGATCACCCATCCTGGATATTCTGTCTGCTCCATGAGTGTCTGCTCCTCGACGGGCCTCTGACCCCAGGCACCCGCCTGTAAGTCCTGGGAGGTGTAATTCCTATATAAGATGAGGTTAAACAGTGACTGAATGAATGCATGAACTACAGATGGACACGTGGGAAAAGCTGGCCTTACAACTGAGGGCAAAACATATGCTGAATTATTATGGATTATTTTTTCTTTCCTTCCTTTTCACATTGATTAAAGTTCCATTTAGCTTAGTAGCCTTCTGAAAGAGAAAGGCAGAAAAAAATTCTGATGTGTTGTACTCACATGACTTTCTCTACTCTTATACAAACTATTTATACAAACGCTTATTCTCCAGCTACTTCGTGCTAATCGAGATAAACATTTGCGGAAACTTATCCATAGCTAATTTCCTTGTACATAGGTTCAAGGGGAATATAGTAGGCTTTAAGCGATAGTCAAATGTTTTAAGAGCTGGTTGCTATGTGGAGTATTCCATTCTCTTTGTATGTCCAGCACATAAAAAAACAAGTAACGAATTCCCATTTGAGAAAAAGTATAAGTATTGGAAAATTCAAACAAGTAACAAGGAATATCTCGGAAATGGTTCACTGGACAAAAAATGTATATAACATAAAGGGTGTGTTTTAACGAGATCTACATTTTTTGTGTACTAAAATTTTGTCTATCTCATGATTTACCAGTTCTGGGAAAGTCGTTCAAAATGAAGAGGACTTTTGGGGACATTCCCAGGCAATTCAAGATATGCATTAAATATGCTATGAAAATATCTTAAACATATGATATGTTAATTAAAATCGTTAGAGCCATTTTTGAGAAAGTAATAATTTTTTAAAAATCTCCAATGTAAAGGGTAGTCTGGGGTGTTGGAATTTTGTTGAAAGTCTTCATGTTGTATTTTTGAAAGACACTAAACTTAAATACCAAATGTTGTATTTATCCGACTTTTCGTTTTTGAGTTATGCTGTTCACAGACACAGACAAACACACACACGGACCTTTTTCTAAAAAAAAAAAAGAACTTCAGTTTGATTCAGGGGAGTTCAAAGCATGTTTCCGGTGAAATATTCGGTACTGAATTTCCGGGTGGAATTCAATACTTTCGCCTACTTCAAGATATACATTTCATTTGCCATGAAAGTATCTTAAACATATGGTATTTTAATCAAAATCTTTACAGCCATTTTTTGAGAAAATCAAAATTTTCGAAAAATGTTCCATTAAAGGGTAGTCTGGAGTGTGAGATTTTCTTGATAATCTTCGTGTCGTATCTTTGAAAGACACTGAATTTGAATAGAAATTTTGTATTTAACTGACTTTTCGTTTTTGAGTTATGCTGTTCACAGAGATACATACGCCGACCTTTTTCTAAGAACATTTTATTTGGATTCAGGGGGCCTCAAAACATATATTTCCGGTGAAATCTCGGTGTCGAATTTTTGAGTGGAATGCAATACTTCCTCTACTTATTATACGTAGTAGAGAAAGTAAAAAGGAACATTTTTTTTCCTCTTTATAATACTATTAATTATATTTTTAATATTCCAAATTTTATATAATATATTTTAAAATGTTACGGCAACAGTGAAGTGAAATTAAAAAAAAAAGAGCGGCAAAAATTTATCAGATAGTATTTAATGTAGATTTATTACTCTCACGGCCTTATTTATCACTATCAAACAGCCAATAAATCCTATTTCGGCATTCAAAAGTCAGTATATATCCGTTTATATCACCCCATGCATGTGGGCGTAGTATTTTAAGTGCTGTATGACATAGAGAAGTTTCTCGTGTTTACTTATTGAAATGGAGCTGGCCGCGTGGAATTGTTTTCAGCGTGTGGCGAACCTGCTTTGACAGTTGAAGAGCGATGTGTGACGTTTTCGGAGCGAAAAGCGCGTGTAAATAAAGAGAGTTGATTTTGTGGTTAATATTGGCTTCCACGAGAGGATTTCAACGTAGTTATTGCTACACCATCGTGTGATCTCTCTTAGTGTAGTGTGTTCAATGTAGAATTATTATTTATTGCAGTATTTACTTCGAAATCGTGTGTTGTGATAACAGCTTATAACCGTGTAGGTTAGTAACATATACAAACACTGTTTTTATGCTTCAATGTAACAAGAACAACGAACTCTAAGCATATACAACGATAAGAAGAAACATCGTTCAAAAAGTGTAAGGAAAACGAGAAATCTACTACACAGACAGAAAATGCATGTGATAGCTGCTGGAAACCAAGTGTAATGAACGATTCAGGTGGTTCTACTTCAAATACAGCTCCAGGAAGTGCAAGAAAGTTGCCAGTTTTTGCCACCAACTGTAAGTACCAACATGAAAGGATATTTTTAAGGGATTTATTTGTATCTATATATTGCGTAAGAGGGATTTATGAAAGCTTGTAATTATAATGCTGGTTGTAGAGAAGTGATCGTATTACGTCATAGTACGCAGATTATCGCCAACAATTACTGGTAACTTCAACATGTCCAGGCATATCTGTATCTACGTATAGTAAGTAGGGGAAGTATTGCATTTCACACAAAAATTCGATACCGAGATTTCGCCAGAAATACATGTTTTAAGGCAACCTGAATCCAAATAAAGCATTTTTCGAAACACGCCCTAGTGTGTCTGTCTGTGGATAGCATATCTCAAAAACGAAAAGCAGAATAAATATCAAACTTGGTATTTAGGGTCAATATCTTGTAAAGTTGCGACACAAAGATTTTCAAGAAAATCCTCCCCACTCTAAACTACTGTTTACATGGAATATTTTTCGAAATTTTTTATTTTCTAAAAAATAGCTGTAACGGTGTTGATTAAAATAACGTATATTAAAGATATTTACATGACAAATAAAATGTATATATTGAATTTTCTGTAAACAGCCTATGAAGGTCTCTTTATTCGGAAGGAAATTTGTATAATCTTGTATAACTGGTAAACCTTAAGCGATAGACGAAAACGTACTACACAAAATATGTAGATATCTTTAAAACACACAATTTAAAATAACCTTTTTTGTGCTGTAAGCCATTTCTGAATATCGTCATTAAAGTTCCGAATTATTCATTTCTTGGTCATTCTCTTAAAGTCCTTTTAACATTCAGTGGTTTCTCGCGATTGGAAATCTTAAGGCCAGCATATAGCGTCCAGTTGTTAAACATTTGACTATCGCAGTTCTCTTTGTTATCTATAACGAAATGTGTAATGTAGCTATTTCTGCAAAGGTTTGTTTGGATTAAAATGTAGTGGAAGGAAAAATAAGCTTTAATAAGAATAATTTGTATACCCACTAATAATCATTGAGGATAGAGAAAGTCATGTGAACGCATCAAATCAGATGTTTAATGTGGCACATTTCAGTGAACGTTTGCAATTATTGTTGACTTATGGTACAATCTGGAAATGCAGCGTTGTGCTTGTTACCTGTGGGTTGCCTCATCATGTTTTAGTGTTATATAGCACTTGTACAAGAACAACTGATCAATATTTGGTTTTATATGTTTGGTGTTTATTTAATTTGCTATGAATTTGTGCATTCCTAAACGTTTGCTGCTCATAATTTTGTCGTAAGAATTTGTTATTCACAATTGACTTGTCAGCTTGTAAAGTATAGCAAACATTTGCAATCTTTTACGCTGCCTAAAAGATGTAAGTTAATCATAAGTAGTCTATTAAAATCGAAACACTAAAGTTTGACTATTGTTTATGAATTACAATCTTGTGACGCAGAGGAATTAAATTAAATTGAATTTTTATTTATGGACGCTCTATAACTGCTGTTGTCCTTAGTGTCTCATTGCAAATGAAATGCATATCTTGAAGTAGGGAAAGTATTGAATTCCACCCGAAAATTTTGCAAATTTTCTACATTTTTACTTTTTTGACTTTGCAAATAATTTTGTTTCAATTTCTAGTGAAGTGATACGCATAACTAAATAATTGAGGTTCAGAAGATAGCTGATTATACTAAGAACAAGCATGCAAAAGTGTGATTGTGTATTGCAACTAATATCAGAGAAAATGGTACATAAATTCACATGTTTTAAGAGTAAATTTTATTATTTTTCTGCTGAATGAAACTATTTTTTAATTTTTATAGACTGAACTGCATAAGCTATCAATGCAAACAATCACTTGAAATAATTGTCTTGATTTATAGAATAATTAATACAAATTTCAGGAAAAACTATTGAGGACTTTAAGAGTAGTGGTAATTTAACACACTTGAGGTATAATTTCCATGTGTTCGGACTACCTTTTCCCCCCTCTAAGTCGTACGCCAAAAGGAACAGGAAAGAAACCAACTAAAAGAGTTGGTGCTGAAATACAAAGACATCGTAGAATGCAGGCAATCGGACGCTGTGTGATGTGCTGGCCAGTGGTTTACTCGTGGAACTGTTTTAAAGTTAAAAACCTGAATTTCTAGCTTAAAGTGTTAGCAGCTAGAAGTATTTATAATATGCGCACTGTTTATATGTATGCATGGAAGCAAATCACAAATGCAATTACTACACCATCTAGCAGCAATCAGAAGAGCAAAGTACCCAATAGGTTACAGTGTTTGGCTTTAACAGCTGTCTTACACACGAAATCTGTTCAAGATTTTGATAACCCAAAGTCCAATATTTGCGAATTAATGGTAAATACGTGTGACTTGTTAAGCGATCCATTGCGGACGTAGTGAGTATGTAAAATAGGCAATTTCATCGAGAAAACCGCTGCAGAGATGTACTTTATTCACTGCAGAGATATTTCTGCATTTTATTTTTAGCTGAAAGGAGAAGTAAACAAAACCACGTGACAAGACACCACCTCATTGGCTGGTGGAAAAATGACAACCTTTCTAGATTAGCATGTCGTCTCTTCCTCTACAAAAACAGTTCGGTTCAGATCGTAATATTTTGTGGTTATTCTCGTGCAGAGAAATTTAAAAAAATGCATTATTGTAACAGTTCAATTTATGAAACTAAATGTGTTTGTTCAGATTCATCTATAACTAAATGAAGCGTTATAGCAGAGGGTTTAAGAGGCTATGCGCAGGCGCTGCAGTTCGTTTCCGGCTGAGAATCTTCTGCCACTGTGGAAAACGTAAACGCGAGAAATGGAAAGAAGACAGTTGTGTTAAATGCTTTTAAGAAATTCCGTGAATAGTACCCACCTTTAATCCACAATGAATATGGTTAGCCATTGTTTAGCAATAATTGAACTTCTTTGTTAGTAATGTAGAATTGTTGCTCGGATACGTTGGTTCCGTTTGTTTTCTAACCTATAGTGCTAACCGTTCCCCGTAAGGGGGGGGGGGTTCCGACCTCTTCAACTGCCGTGGTGCGGGCGCTGCGGACCCTTAGCACTCGTGGTACTTCTGACGTTACCGGAAGTACGCCGGACAGAACATTCGAGCCCCTCCCACCAGGGAGTTGTTCGGATTGGGTTGGACTCGGCGGGGCAGTGGTTCCCGATACCCATGGGTGATTGGGTACACTTGGCTGGTTTATCCGCCCAGGCGGGGCTTGAGACGCCTCGAGACTCTCCGGCACCAGCCATGAGGGATAGCTGGTAGACGGTTGCTAGAAACTATCGGCCCCACCGAGGTTGTTCGGTAGTCTCCCACAGTAGGGTTCGCCCTATTGGCCTGACGCGCGTAAGTGGCGTATCCACTTCCGTCCCTGTTTGGAAGGGTGGGCAGGATGAGTCCTAGCCTAAATTTGACCAGACAGGGGGGGCGCTCTATAAAATAGGCACCGTCCCTAATAGAAAGGGCCCACGAGCAATCCAGGGTTTAGGGAGGGTGTGGTCTCTTCGTAGGCGGACCCGGTTCCGTGTTTTTTTATAGTGCTACTCGTTATTTAACTTGTTGACTCATAAAAGGTTACACAAAGGTGGTACACTAATATTAGTAAATGAATGACTTCTAAAGCCTGAAGTTAATAACAGTTTAATCCAGTATCATTAACCACAGATGCCCAACTGTTCAGGTGCAACTTTTTTATTTGTCTACTTTTAACATTATGTGTTAGAAGTTTAAGATGTAAGGCAAAATATAGGAATAAGACATACAGTGTTTGAAAGCTAATGATCCCCAAGCTGCGCAATATACTGTATTGGCATTTTGTCGGAAGCAATTTCCTCTACAGGTCATACACTATGTGATCAAAAGTATCCGGACACCCCACAAACATACGTTTTTCATCTTAGGTGTATTGTGCTGCCACCTACTGCCTGGTACTCATTATCCGCGACCTCAGTAGTCATTAGACATCGTGAAACAGCAGAATAGGACGCTCCGTGGAACTCACGGACTTCGAACGTGGTCAGGTGATTGGGTGTTACTTGTGTCAGAAGTCTGTACGCGAGATTTCCACACTCCTAAACATCCCTAGGTCCACTGTTTCTGATGTGATAGTGAAGTGGAAACGTGAAGGGACATGCACAGCACAAAAGCGTACAGGCCGACCTCGTCTGTTGACTGACAGAGACCGCCGACATTTGAAGAGGGTCGTAAAGAGTAATAGGCAGACATCTATCCAGACCATCACACACGAATTTCAAACTGCATCAGCATCCACTCCAAGTACTATGACAGTTAGGCGGGAGGTGAGAAATCTTGGATTCCATGGTCGAACGGCTGTTTATAAGCCACACATCACGCAGGAAAATACCAAACGACGCCTCGCTTGCTGTAAGGAGTGTCAACATTACACGATTGAACTGTGGCAAAACGTTGTGTGGAGTGATGAATCACGGTACACAATGTGGCGATCCGATGGCAGGGTGTGTGTATGGCGAATGCCCCGTGAACGTCATCTGCCAGCGTGTGTAGTGCCAACAGTGAAATTCGGAGGTGGTCGTGTTATGGTGTGGTCGTGTTTTTCCTGGAGGGGGCTTGCACGCCTTGTTGTTTTGCGTGGCACGATCACAGCGCAGACCTGCATTGATATTTTAAGCACCTTCTTGCTTCCCACTGTTGAAGAGCAATTCGGGGATGGCGATTGCATCTTTCAACACGATCGAGCACCTGTTCATACTTCACGGGCTGTGGCGGAGTGGTTACACGACTGGCCTGACTTGAATCCTATAGAACACCTTTGGGATGTTTTGGAACGCCGACTTCGTGCCATGCATTACCGACCTACATCGATACCTCTCCTCAGTTCCGCACTCCGTGAAGAATGGGCTGCCGTTCCCCAAGAAACATTTCAGCACCTGATTGAAAGTATGCCTGCGAGAGTGAACTCTGTCATCAAGGCAAAGGGTGAGCCAATACTATGTTGACTTCCAGCATTACCGATGGAGGACGCTACAAAACTTATACGTCATTTTCAGTCAGGTGTCCGGATACTTTTGATCACGTAGTGTAGTTCCCGTCATCCTCCACGGGTGCTGCCATCTGTTCGGCGGAGTTTTGTTTACTTCTCCTTTCAGCTTATACTGAAAGAGGTATAGGGACCTAAGGACTTTGGACAACATAAATGGGAAAACGTCTGAACAGAAAACATATGGATAGTGTCATAGCACTGGGATTCTATACATAATGTTTTCAAGTAAGCCTGTCTCACGTTGCGACTTCATAACCTCTGCTTGTTAAGGCTACGTTGTTTAGAAAGGCACTAGGTTATTACAACAGCGGCTTTGGTAAACCGATGTCGCTTCTTAAATTGATCATCCCTCTGCGTTTCAAGTGGAATTCTACAAATGACGCAAATTCGTTTATTAATGCGCAGTACAATTTGTATAATGAAATGCCATATATTCCACGAAATCGCTATTATTGTTAACCTCCATTGTAGGCAGTTGATCCAAGATGGCGTCGACTCTCTTCATTACATATATATGCGGAGGTCGGAGTTTCCGTATATGAATCGTAGATTCCCGTCACACATCCTACACACCCACTCCGGTCTCCCATACATCGTGGACGTGGTGCGGGTGAGAACCCGCACTATGTGCACGAAAATTACTTACCACACCAACCAGCTGGTGCACTCTTTGGGTCGCTATAACCATAGGACGCCAAGGCGAAGAAAGAGCTACCGGCTACCAAAGGACGGCTTGGACCTCCGAGGCTAAGGGCTGACAATCCTACCCATCACAAGTTCCCCTAAGTTAAGCAGCATTGGGCTTCGTCACTAGCTGGACGAGTGACCCGCCCGTCTGCCACCTTGGATATTCCCTACACCATTGCCTAATTTCCATCCTGTTTTGCTGCCATGCCGGCCTTCTTGGCTTGATGACCACGCAAGCGGTCGCCAAAGTTAAGCAGTATTGAACTTGGCCACCACTTTGAAACGATACGTTGAAGCCATAATATCGATTATACATAGTCTATTTGTGAACCACCTAGAAAAGTGTGGAAACATATAACATATCTTTATAAGACTGTAGAGTGTAGGTATACGACGGGAAATGAACGTACCGTTAGGGGATTGGAATGCGGGCTGAACATGCCCATTGTAACGACACATGTGTGAATTGGGGGAAACAAGGCAGGCAGAGTTAGGGTTAAGAAACTTTCAGGAATGCGAACCGAAGGGTAATTGCAGACACTTGTACTCTGGAATTCGATGTGAGCAGACGTGTGAAACACCACAGGGTATCATGTGGCTATAGTTTGATTTGGCGATGGCATAGTTCGATATATTTGTGTGGTCGGACATTAAACATATTTGTGTGAACGGATCGGTTATGGGAATGGTTTTAAGGAGGTCAGAATAAAACGTAATAAAACCATATAAATATCATCGGTTAACACGACCCGAGATTAAGAGAACCTACTTGTATCCATGCTCTTCCGACATCTGACCGGTACCTTTCCTTTTCCCTCTACAAAAACACCGATACCGTACATAAAAGGAAAACACACAATAAAGTCCATCCCACTAAGGCGCCCAACAATAAAGTCCATCCCAACTTGAACGATTGTCCGCCCAGGTGGGATCGCCAAGATCTTGCCAATGGCAGTGCAGAAAGCTAAATTCCGCCACATACACAGAACAAAAAGCTCTTTTTCCTACTATATCGCACAGGTAAAGCGAATTGCCGTATATGAATGAGCATTTCCTTACTCACCTGAAAGAGTAGCCTCTGTGTATTAAAAATCATTGCTTAAGGACTTCCTTGAAATAAGCGACGACTATGAATTCGACCCTCAGTACCTAAACCATCAAGTTGGAAGGGTTGATGGCGAGAGAGTGGAAGCGTCTGTGACCTCGCAGTGTCAAAATATGATGTACAGTAGAACTGACAAGGACATACGTTTTACCCGTTCGTTTCATATGGTATATGTTGCGACTTGCCGTATCGCCCAGCCCAGCTCGTTCAAAAAGCAGCAACGAATATACCGAGGTATGTTTGAGTCTCTGGTTCACGTGCACTCTCGTGGGAGACGCGTCCATTGGGTATTTATCCGACTGGGTATTGCTCTTTCGAGGGTTCGCATCATAGTGGTATTCTCTGGCGTATTGCCTCAGAATGACAATAGCCTATGCCATGTTACAGCGTTTTCGACTTTGTTTCTACCTGCTGTTATGGTCAAGATTTGTTTTACTACATTATGATACGCAAATTCCATTCTCATGTTTTGTTTTATTAGTACCCCTAAGCAAAAATGTATATGAAAATATGTTCCAAAATAAATGTCATAAAAGACTCATATACAATTTCATTCTGAATTTCTGTGAGAGAATAAAACGACTCAGCCATCTGTATAAATAAGCATTACAAATTATATTATAATGAAACAAATTAAATAATAAATATTCTAAAATCCAGAAATTACACAGCTGCCATTAAAGTATGTTACCAACCAACCTACCTTTAGCGCAAATTCAGGTAAATTATTGAAAAGTTGTTGCTTTACATTAATGATAAAATGTTACAAGTTGGGTAGAGGGCTAAAAGTTCACATGAAAAAATTAAATTAATTTTTAGTTCCCAGCACCTACATTGAGGGGACGTATACTGACTTAGCTGCGGAGGACCGAAACGTGGTGTGGGGTTAAGAGAAAGGCGTGGGTTTTTAACTGTACAAAATCCATAACACAATCTACTCACATTCCTAGATTTATTTCCCAACTGTTTAGGGTTCCTACATTATTAAATGTAAAAGGTGAGAGGAGATGTCCACCCATCCAAAAGCTGGCTTGCACACGCGATCCGCTTCTCAGGGAATACTCATAAAGACAGACGCTATATCTCCACCAGCAAAAACTCCCAGCCAGGAGTAACGTCATTCCAGTCAACAATATGTCTGGTAATGACAATGAAACACCCAAGTTATTAATACGCCACAATAAATAAATAAACATATATAGCTAGGTCCACTACTGAAAAAGAAGTTTATTCTATTTAAAATTTAGTTTTTTTTAATGAGACACAATTAACAAATCTGACAAATGAGGATATTTGAGAGCAACCTAATGTTATACCATATGAAATCTGATAAAAGTAAAACCAAAGACAGTTTTCTTGAAAGAAAATTTAAAACAACACTTCACAGAATGTATATTCAGGCTGAATATGTATGCGCTGGTTCGGGGCTAATTTCATTGTGTACATTATGGAAGTCATTTTCAAAATCTAAATCGGAAACTCAGGTGAAAATATCATATATTAATCGTGCTCTACCTCGTATGCTTCGAGCTCAATAACAAAACAATGTCTTATTTTTCTTTTTCTTATTTTTCTATTTTTCTTTATCTTTTCTTTTCTTTTATTTCGGGTGAAATAAAAATGTAACTACTTAGTTACACGCCCAGCAAATGAACGCTGCTGTAGATGAACACATTGACCAACTTTCTGAGCTGAAGGAGAATATAACATCATAATAATAATTTAGAATAAAAAGAATAATTTAGTTTTGTTTTAGTATTTTACCCTCCAATATATGAATCCCATTAGGTAAAGGATCATAATGTCTAATAATCTACCATGCCAGATAGACCAAATATGGTTTCATAGAAGGGGCAGATTTAGTGTTTCAGTCAAAAAGTGATGGTGGTGATTATCATAAAGAGATGAGTTATGTAGTGTTTAGGGAATGGCTTGGCGATCTCCTTCAGAGACTGGAAGAAGAGTGTGTGATAGTAATGGACAATGCTTAAAGACAAGATCCCCAATACCAATTCAAGGAAAGCTGAAATTTTGTCATGGATTCAAAGCATGAATATACGTCATAATCTACATACAATAGCCGAATAATCATATTATTTTTAGTAACTCACAGTTAGTGAGTAGATCTCTTTAAAACACATAACTTATTCCACAAAAGTTTGTTGTTGTTTTTTTTGGCATCAACCATTCCTGAGATATCCGCTCTTAAAGATTTTAATACTTCATTTCTTGGTCATTCCCTTAAAGTTGTTTCAACGCTCACTTGTTTTTCGCGATGTCATGGAAACAGTATGGAATTTTAAGGCCAGCATATAGCGTCCAGTTGTTAAACATTTGACTATCGCTGTTCTCTTTGTATCTATAACGAAATGTGTAATGTAGCTATTTCTGCAAAGGTTTGTTTGGATTAAAATGTAGTAGATAACAAAAGAAGTTTTAGTTAGAATAGTTTGTATAACCACTAATAAAGATAGAGGGTAGAGAAAGTCATGTGAATGTATCACATCAGATTTTTTTCATTTTAAAGCCCTAAATGTGTTCCATAGTTACATAAAATAAAAGAAGCGTAATAAATCTTAAAATTTTAAGAAGATTAATAAGGCCGTGGAACCAGAGCGTTAAACGTCGTCTTCCGTGGTCTAGGGGTATCATGCTAGGCTCTAGTTCCCGAGGTCGCGGGTTTGAACCCGGTGGAGGACGATGGACGCTCCGGGCTTGAAAATCCTTAGCATGGCTTCCTTCCGGAAGGAAGTAAAGCCGGTGATCCCGTGTCGTAGATTTACGACATGTAAAAGAACCTCAAGCCTGATAATGAGGCCTCTGAGCAAAATTTCGGGTCTTTAATGTCCAATATAGAATGGTATGCTAAGGACCACAGCAGTTAAATATAGCTCATAAATAAAACTCAATTTAATTTTAATACCCCATACATAAAATAACCTAATAATAAACTAATGGTAAAACAGTCGACTAAGCATATTATTGTTAGTGATTCATTGTTAGTATATACATTCACATATCAGCTATGGCCATTGACCGTGCTTGTATTTAACGTTTATTATTCAACTCCAGAGCTACGTATAAGGAAGGCAACAACGCTAGTCAAGTAAATGGACTGGGTATTTCCTTGGGTCTGGTCATTCTGGGCGTTCGAGCAGGAAATGAGACATATGCTGGTTAGGTATACCTGAGTGCGACACCGCTCGAATTCAGTACACCCAACTTGCCCGTTGCGAAATCATTATGTTCGAAGTCATGAATGGTACAAAATAGTGACCAAAACTCGTTCTATGGACATCTCCGTAGCGGCCACTTGCACGGTGTCATTACTGCAGCTTTCCCTCGCTCATTTCTACCTGCACCGGACACAACTTGGCAATTCCTCACCACTACTGCTCTACATCCTCATCCGGGCGTTTATGGAAATACACGTGCTTCCAATTCGACCCTCCACTTACAACTACCGTCGTAATAATCGCTGACTACACTCATGAAACAACTTATAAAATAAAGATCAATGAAGAACCCCTTCCATTCTTCACCTTTTAACCCTAGGGTGGCAGCCGGGACTTGTGCCATGGATGTTAACCCGGTCCAACCTACCGCTCCGGGTTACGCACCTGCAGCTAGTACTAACGGAGGTGCTAACGCGGTACTCCAATATCCCTCAAGTTTACTTTCTGTAGACTCCTACCCCTACCACCACACTAACTTCCTCGTCCTTAATCCCAATTAAAACAATCGGATGTGTTACACTCACATGATTTTCTCTACTCTTGTACAAACTATTTTTACAAACGCTTATTCTCCATATGCTTCATGTTAATCGAGATGTTAATCTTATTGCTAATTTTCTTGTAGATGCAAGGGGAATTGCTAGGCTTTAAGCGATAGTCAAATGTTTTAAGAGCTGGTTGCTATGTGAAGTATTCCATTCTCTTTGCATTACCAGGACAAAATAATGAATAACGAATTTGAGAAAAAGCATAAGTATTGGAAAATTTCAGGGAATAACAAGCAATATCTCGAAAATGGTTCGCTCAACAAAAAAAAATGTATATGACATAAATTGTGTATTTTAACGCGATCTACATGTTTTGTGTAGTAAACTTTTGTCTATCTCTTATGGTTTACCAGTTACGCAAAAGTCGTTCAGAATGAAGAATACTTTTGGAGACATTCCCAGAAAATTCGAGAAATACATATCATTTGTCATAAACATGTCTTAAACATATGATATTTTAATCAAAATAGTTAGAGCCATTTTTAAGAAACTTAAAATTTTCGAAAAATGTTCCATGTAAAGGGTAACCTGGGGTGGGGGAATTTTCTTTAAGACCTTCGTGTCGCATCTCTGGAAGATACTGAACCTAAATACCAAGTTTGGTGTTTATCCGACTGTTCGTTTCTGAGTTATGCTTTCACAGACACACAGACAGACAGACACACGGACATGTTTCCAAAAATGCATTTTTTTTATTCAGGAGGTCTCAAGACATATATTTCCGGTGAAATCTCGGTATCGAATTTTTGGGTGGAATAGAATACTTCCCCTACTTACTATACGTAGTAGAGAAAGTAAAAATGGACAACTCTAATGTACATTTGGAAGGCAGTACATCCTACTTTGATAGCAGGTAGACCGAATTAAGGAGTATTAGAAGTCTCAGGAGGATCAATGTATGTTTAGATATTTATAATGTGCAGTAAGTTACCTTATGATTTAATTACGGCATTAGTTTACAGAAATCTGAGTTACATTTTCTTTTACATCGAAAACTATGTTCAAAGCAATATGCACTCCTACTAGTGTATTGCATAGTTCCTTGAAAAATTCTGATCCATAGTTCGGAGCTAAGGGAGTTGAAAGTCCCCTTTATTCATTCCTCCTTTCTAATAACGTCATCTCTTGTTTGTGTTTCATTGAAATGATGTTTTAAACGTCCTTTGAGCTCTGATGTTACATCTGTTGGTTTTCGTCATTTGTACTGAAGTGTTCCATATCAAATTCCGCTACAATCCTTGCTTAATGTGATGATGTTTTTGATGTATGAGCTCTTCTTTGCTTTAGACATAATGTCACATTTCCCCACTGTTACATATATGCATCGAATAAATGCAACAGTCGCAACGAAACCGCCTATACCTGACGTCACCGATACTCCATGCGGTAACACGATTGCTCTATTTACTTACTAAAACCCCTATGCCTGCTTATGAGTATGTAACGCGGGAGTTTTAAAATAGAAAATCCCTGGGAGTAGTAGACAGCGCGCGGACCACGCATACACGCAATTCTGGGCCCGGCCGAAGAACGAACACGCTGTATTAATTTAACTAAACATATCAAAATGCTATTGTGACACAGCTGCTATTGGTCAAAGTTATCGGGAGGTCGGCGCCGAGCGGTCGGGATAAACAAGATAACGGCCGATAACTAAACTTTCTGGAAACTTAATCTCCCCGCTCCTCCAGAAAATGTGTCGAAATAGTTCTAGAACTTTCGAGAACCTTCTGTGGAAGATTCTACTGCCTATATAAGCGAGGGTTCTCGCGCAGTCCAGTAGTGGCGACAGTAGAGTTAGTCGCGTGGGTCAGTCAGTAAGCGATCGAGTGTTACCGCGGAGCGACGGTTGTGGAGGTCTTGTGTTCGACTCCTGAGTGAAGTGACATTGATGAAGTGAATTCTCAGTGGAGGTACACTACGTAAAAACGAAACGTGACAGAACTGAGAGAAGTAGCAGTTGAAAAATTGCTCGAAGTCGCATTATAAAGAAAATATACCTTACTTTGTGTAAACAATTGTCACACAGTACTAATTTCCAAAGGAAACCGTGTGATTATTGAACATGAGATTAATCTGCAATAAAGCCTCTGTATTTCGCGCTTAGGATTCGCAGGTTGTTGCAGACGATAATAGCTGTCGATGTGTGCTGAAACTTGCGGCGTGACGTAAATAGGTTAATTATAAATGAAGCTCTTAGGTGTGTTTATCAGCGGAAGGTTTGTTTTGAGCCTCCAACACTTTGCCTGGAGCGGCATTAATCATGGAGGATGCGGCAAAGACGTGATTCCGTCGCATCACGTAGCGAACCAGCCACGTTCCGCTCGTGTGTGCGTGATACGGCTGCCCACTGCTGCGTGGAGGAGCCAGGTCTACATAATTAATATCAAAATTATACTACTTATGTGTGTCAAAAAGTAAACCTCGGGGGCTCTACAGAGCTCTTAAAATATTCAACCTATTTACAGATATTCCGTTTCAGTATCCCATTAACAGGCCTATTGTACTTGCATAATTGTGTACAGAACGCTAGCTTCTAGTTGCATGGACAAGCAGCCAATCAAGCATGTAAATTTGGGTGTAATTGACATATCAGTGAATGTGCTACCTTCATACCAGTTTCCCTATCCACTCTTCCGCCAACTGTTCTAACACAGTTATTACTTTCTCCGTAAACAGCATAAGTAAAAAAAAAATGTCATACATTCACATAGCTCTCTCTACCCTCTATCATTTATTAGTGAGTATACAAGCTATTCTTACTAAAACTTAATTCTTTGTTTACTACATTTAAATCCAAATAAACCTTTACAGAAATAGCTACATTACACATTTCGTTATGGATACAAAGAGAACAGCGATAGTCAAATGTTTAACAACTGGACGCTATATACTAGCTTAAACTTCCATAGTGTTTCCATGTGAGAAAGATATTTATTAGCTCCACGTATGGACGCCAATTTGTAGTAGTAATTTGTTGTAGGTATTTGCACCACGCTTTGGGCGTCAATTTGAGGTAGCTTTGTTGTTGATGTTAGCCCCACGTTTGGGAAGCCAGTTTGAAAAAGGTGGTCTGTTACTACGTATTGAAGATATGTCTTTAAAACACAGTTTATTTCAAGTTACTTTTTTGTGGCATCCTTCACTTCTGAGATATCAGTTATTAATGGTTCTAGTTCATTGCTTCGTCACTTTTTACTTTCTCTACTACGTATAGTAAGTAGGGGAAGTATTCTTTTCCACCCAAAAATTCGATACACTAGATTTCGCCGGAAATACATGTTTTCAGACCCCCTGATCCAAAAAAAGCCGTTTTGGAAACATGTCCGTGTGTGTGTGTCTGTGAACAACATAACTCAGAAACGAACAGTCAAATAAACACCAAATTTGGTATTTAGGTTCAGTATCTTACAGAGATGCGACAGGAAGGTTTTCAAGAAAATCCCTCCACCCCAGATTACCCTTTACATGAAACATTTTTCGAAAATTTTAATTTTCTCAAAAATGGCTCTAACGATTTTGATTAAAATATCATATGTTTAAGATATTTTCATGACAAATGAAATGTATATCTCGAATTTTCTGGGAATATCTGCAAAAGTATTCTTCAGTTTGAACGACTTTTGCATAACTGGTAAACCATAAGAGATAGAGAAAATGTTACTACACAAAAAATGTAGATCGCGTTAAAATACACAATTTATGTCATATACATTGAGTTAGTCCTTGTTATTTATTCGAATTATGCAGTACTTATACTTATTGTCAAATGAGAATTCGTTATACGTGTTTACAAAGAGAATGGAGTGCTCCACAAAGCAACCAGCTCTTAAAATATTTGACTATCGCTTAAAACCTACCAATTCCCCTTACATCTACAAGAAAATTAGCAATAAGATAGTTTCTGCAAATGTTTATCTCGATTAACATGAAGTAGATGGAGAATAAGTGCTTCTAAAATAGTTTGTAGAAGAGTACAGTAAGTCGTGTGAGTATAACACATCACATTTTTCCACTTGTCACATTTAAGGGCACCCATGGTCTAAATGTCTAAATCTTTCTGTTTATATGTAAATATGTTTAAATTTTTGTCATATACCGCTCTACCACAGAATGCTTTAAATTTAATGCAGATATCTCCAATATTTTTCAAGAAAAAATATTTCACTTTAATTATAATAAGTAATCAAATGTTCCACTGTAGAAGTTGTAATTTTGAAAGATATAAGAATACTAGCATATTATTTAAATAATAATACTAAAACTGGCATGTTTATACACAGTTCTGGCATTCAGAAAAATTATAAACCTTAAAAAAAATTATTTTTAACAATTTATCTTCAGTGATCGAATTAATTACTTGACGTGTAGAACAATTTAAAAGTGTAGCAGAAACCATACGACAATTTTCTAAGCTCATTTCCTCCGAGTTTCTGCTGAAAATTTGAACCAGACTGGCCACAAAATAAATCTGTGGAACATTTTTAGTGCTGAAATGGGTAAAAGAAAAGCTTGTGTTACATTCACATGACCTTCTCTATCCATTATCGCTTATTAGTGGATATGCAAATTATTCTTACGAAAGTTTATTCTCCTATCTACGTCATTTTAATCCAAATAAATGTTTACAGAAATAGCTACATTACACATTTCATTATAGATACAAAGAGAACAGCGATAGTCAAATGTTTAACAACTGGACGCTATATGCTGGCCTTAAAATTCCATACTGTTTCCTTGACATCGCGAGAAGCAACTGAATGTTGAAAGGACACATGAAAAAATCTGATGTGTTACACCCACATGACTTTCTCTACTCTTGTACAAACTATTTTTACAAACGCTTATTCTCCATATGCTTCATGTTAATCGAGATGTTAATCTTATTGCTAATTTTCATGTAGATGCAAGGGGAATTGCTAGGCTTTAAGCGATAGTTAAATATTTTAAGAGCTGGTTGCTATGTAGGGCATTACATTCTGTTTGTATGTCCAGGACATAAAAAAACGAATAACGAATTCTCATTTGACAATAAGTATAAGTACTGCATAATTGAAATAAATAACAACGCATATGACATAAATTGTGTATTTTAACGCGATCTACATTTTTTGTTTAGTAAAATGTTGTCTATCTCTTATGTTTTACCAATTATGCGAGTCTTTCAGAATAAAGAGGCCTTTTGGGGACAAACCCAGAAAATTCAAGATATACATTTCATTTGCCATAAAACATCTTAACATATATTTTAATCAAAACCTTTGGAGTCGTTTTTGAATAAATCAAAATTTTCCAAAAGTGTTACATGTAAAGACTAGTTTGGGCAGGGAACATTTTCTTGAAAATCTTCGTGTCGCATCTTTATAAGATACTAAACCGAAATACCAAGTTTGATATTTATACGACTTTTCGTTTTCGAGGTATGCTGTTTACAGACACCCATACAGGGACATGTTTCCAAACATTCTTTTTTGGATTCAGGGCACCTCAAAACATGCTTTTCCGGTGAAATCTCGATATCGACTTTTTGGGTGGAATGTAGAGAAAGTAAGAAACGATTTTCCCTTAGAGTTTAGAATTCATATAGTTTGTCAGCATTTTTGGTCAAATTGTGCAGACACATTATTTTAGTACTGATGTTCGTTTATTCGTATTTGGATTTGCTATTGTTATTTTATTTCCATACCCAATTGGCCTTTGTATGATGATGATACCTTCTATTGCAACGGTTTGCCCTCGCCTGTATAACTAGAAACTTGCGGTTTAAGTGCTGACAGTTCGAAAAATCACAACTCGGTTTCACGTACGTATGTAACCACGCCCTCACATATTCATAATGCTGGAATGTAATCATATCCCACTTATTACACCGTATCATTGGGTTCTTTTGCTCCTTGTGAATTAATCAGAGCGCAAAAATCACGCAGCAACTGTCTCGGTACACAATTTTCTCTTGTTGATGCTCGTAGGTGGAGAGCGGAGGGAAAAAAAAGGAGGCGGGATTCAATTATTCGTTCTGGGATCTAATGAGTGCTCAGCATTTCACTGCTGCCGTTTTGTGAGCTGATATTTCAGCTCTAGAAGACGATTTATCATGCACATGTTAACTTGATTACGAAGAAGAAGTGTGTAGGGGATGTAGTGATGTATCACTTCGCATGCTCTGTTGTTGAGAGCTCATAATTGTAAAATAAACACATTAAAATTTAATTTCTTATACCTAAAATCAGCGGCACATGGGTGGAAGGCAGTGGAAATCACTGGTTCTCCTTCCACAGTCCACGCGCTCACATGTATTTATCGCCCGTAGCAAGTAACTCTGTGAACGACACACCACATTTACTGGGAATACACATTTTTAGGTCTACCAATCCTAAAAGTATATATATATATATATATATATATATATATATATCTTCTAAGAATTGTGTCACTGTTTTATATTATTAAAATGGCTCTAACAATAGAGATTAAAATGCTGTGTCTGTAAGATATCTGCATGAAAATTAAAATGTATATCTTGAATTTTCGTGAAGTTCTCTTCATTCTGAATGACTTTCGTATAATTGGTAAATAGTTAGAAATGAACAAAATCTCACTACACAATAAAACACTGGATTAAAACACGCAATTTTGTAGCGTTAACCATTTCCGAAATATTATTTATTTGTTTGAATTTTTAAATACTTAATCTCAGGCATGTTTTTGAAGTACCGACAATTTTTTTAAAAATAACAGAAAATTATTTTCCAAATACTTTATTATCATTCATTATTTTACACCTTACTTCTACACATAGTAACCACCATTATTCAGGCTCTTGTAACAGGAGACCATTTTTGCATGCCTTCATCAAAGAATGATGCCGCCTGATAGTCAAGTCCACATTTCTTGTTTGACAACATCATCGTCGTTGAAATGTTTTCCACCAAGGCACTTCTTCAGATGAAGAAACATGAAAATCCTTTGGTGCCAAATCCGGACTGTAGGGAGGGTGGTGTCATGCAGAGGGAATGGAATTTCGTATCGATCACAGGGTAACACGCCTTTTTAAAAATCTATCACTTGCCCTCTGCCGAAACGTGGAAGCAAGGACGGTCCCAAGATCTCACATCATGTACATACTTGTAACTGTTGTATTGTAACACAACATACTCTCTACGATCAGAGCATTGCTTTTGGAACTGATATAAAAATACTCGACTATCCCTTAGTTCTAAGTTGTATAAATGGATCTATCGTTATTGTTTGGAACAGAAGCGTTCGAAAATAACGGTTACGCCATTTTTATTCTGAGGGAGAAGGGAACGGAGGGAAACATCATCTTGCTATTTGGCAATATTCATAACGGAACGAAGAAATACGATTTGATACGAAAGAACCCGAGTCATTGATGTAACAGTGTACCAAGGGCATCTTGCTGTTACGGTTGTACTTAAATTCACGTGGACGTATCAATTGTTGGAATCCATGGTTACACATTTTCGCAGTCGGGTTTGTAGCGTTTTGCCCGCTACCTCGTTGTGGGTATCTTACCTGCGTCGTTCTCGTCTCTACGTCGTTGTATGTGTAGTCTTCAGGATCGAATTCGCCGATATCAGTCAGGAAGCTCTTCTCGTCGATCTCAGGGTCAACTGTCGGCGAATCGGTCTGAACTTCCCTACAGTTGTTGTCAGGGTAGGATTGCGGGAGTGGTGACACCAGGATATTGTCTTGAAAGAAACACTGTTTTCACTTTTCTCACTCTTTATGCTAGAAATCCTGCAAGATTCATTGATATTCCCTAACACGTGCGGTTCTTTTATCACTGTCTTCCCACTATTCTCTATTGGAACACTAAAGTTTGCTCCGGCTAGTTATTTAATCTTGGTGCTCTATCACCGTTCTTTAGATTTGCGCCAACTTGAAGTACTCACTTGACTAACATTAACTCGTTTATGAGATTGGATATAATTATATCGAAGAATACCGTTAGCACATTATATAAATATTTCACCTACATCACTTTATAATTGCATAATCAAATTTTGTACGTGTCACTGCGTCTTCCTATGTTTACATTGTTCCTCACACTTATTCTCTACGTTTATTGGTTCCCTGGTTGAAAATTCAAAGCCTAACTGTAAGAAAAGTCCGTTGCCTCATAGCGTCTGTTTACTCTTAAAACTTGCCTCATTACCACGAAGTACAAAAGAAGCTTTCGAATTTTATGGCTCTACGTTCGGAAAACATAATGGACAGTCTGAAACGAAGCTACTCTTATTTTGCCTAAATCTTGCAGTTTTTCTTAGGCAATTCCGCCTTTATTTATTTGATAACAGCATTGAAACTTGAAACATATTTACAGCTTCAGAAGGGCTATCCACTGATGTAGATTTGAATCATATTACTTTAAAATTATGGAAAATTATCAAATTACAAGTTAATTAATTATCAATAACTCCTAAATTATAATTGTTACAGTGTTACTTTTTGTGTATGCTTAATCAGGCGGAAATATCACTACAAGTTATACTACCAACCTGCATAATAACATTTGATACAGGGGTACGGAGTGCGGGGAGTCCTCGCATACACTGCACACTAAAAACATCGCGCAACGTTAGTATTCCAGCCTGTTTCATTTGGAGCGGTGTGTAAGTGTTTTCTAGTGATTTATAAAGTTATTTACAAATGTCCAGTAGGAAAGGAAGAACTCTACACAGTCAAGCCCGAGAACGTTGTTAAAATCTGTGACCAGAAAGCAAACAAAAGCAACTGGTAATTCAGCATTACTAGCAGAAGAGCGTATGTTTTCTAAGAGGCCTTAAGTCTTGTTGATATGTTGAAAGTAGAGCCGTAATCTTTCTCAGATAGCACTAGAATTGTTGATTTCAACACATTCCTTACAGACACATTCTGTAGCTGCTACGGTTATAACTAGGGCCCGGATTTTTAGGTTTTAACCTATATTTTTCCTCGCTATTTAATTAACACATTTCAAGATATATACTCGTTTCACACTTCCCGGAGCAGAATGTGCGAATTTCATTACACCTAAAAAAACCTAAATCATTTTTTTTTCCTTTTTGGAAATGAAGAATGTTATTTTCGGATTGAAACTCATTGTAAAATTATTTCCACCAATTATAGCCAGTAGATAGTTCAAGTTACTACAGTTAAATGCAGCACATGTGACGCTGGATGCAGCTGATAGAAGGTCAGGAGGAGCGCACTTGGCTGTCTGCTGCCATTTACTATGCCGAGCAGTTAAAGGACGGTAAAAATGCTCCCTTGTTTACCCAGTTTATTATTACTGTGTTTTACTGTTTACTTTACCGCAATTACACATAACAACACACACACACACAAACACACATGACCATAGCGGGACTCGAACCCGCGACCGTCAGCTTGGCGGAGCGCCGAAGCTACACGCTCCAGCATCCACAGCTACGACGGACGGCATGAATTGGGTGAAACAGAAGCTTCCTGCATTGCCAAGGCTAAGAAATCACTCGAGTGGCCCACTCTTGCCGCTTCCCTTGCATCCATTAAGACATATTTTTGTTTTATAGCAGTCTCCGGTTGGAAAGTACAACTTTGCCACTGAAAGAAGCTCTAGATATCATTGGCAGTGTTTCCAGTAAAGAAATACCTGGACCAGTGGGAGTTACATGTTCTTCAAAGTTGCAAGATTCTTCAACGAAATCTTGCTTTTGAAGATATGAAAATCATCAATTTAGTATTGCAAGGAGAAAAGTATACAGTATAATCCTAGAACCTGCTGCACTGGCATCTAACTACGTGATCAAAAGTATCCGGACACCTGGCTGAAAATGACGTACAAGTTCGTGGCGCCCTCCATCGGTAATGCTGGAAGCGAATATGGTGTTGGTCCGTCCTTAGCCGTGATGACAGCGTTCACTCTCGCAGGCATACTTTCAATCAGGTGCTGGAAGGTTTCTTGGGGAATGGCAGCCCATTCTTCACGGAGTGCGGAACTGAGGAGAGGTATCGATGTAGGTCGGTGAGGCCTGGCAAGAAGTCGGCGTTCCAAAACATCCCAAAGGTGTTCTATAGGATTCAAGTCAGGACTCAGTGCAGGCCAGTCCATTACAGGGATGTTATTGTCGTGTAACCACTCCGCCACAGCCCGTGCAGTATGAACAGGTGCTCGATCGTGTTAAAAGATGCAATCGCCATCCCCGAATTGCTCTTCAACAGTGGGAAGCAGAAGGTGCTTAAAATATCAATATAGGTCTGCGCTGTCATCGTACCACGCAAAACAACAAGCGGTGCAAGCCCCCTCCAGGAAAAAAACGACCACACCATAACACCACCACCTCCGAATTTCACTGTTGGCACTACACACGCTGGCAGGTGACGTTCACCAGGCATTCGCCATACTCACACCCAACCATTGCATCGCCACATAGTGTACCGTGATTCGTCACTCCACACAACGTTTTGCCACTGTTCAATCGTGTAATGTTGACGCTCCTTACACCAAGCGAGGCGTCGTTTGGCATTTTCCTGCGTGATGTGTGGCTTATGAGCAGCCGCTTGACCATGGAATCCAAGGTTTCTCACCTCACGTCTAACTGTCATAGTACTTGGAGTGGATCCTGATGCAGTTTGGAATTCCTGTGTGATGGTATGGATAGATGTCTGCGTATTACTCTTTATGACCCTCTTCAAATGTCGGCGGTCTCTGTCAGTCAACAGACGAGGTCGGCCTGTACATGTCCCTTCACGTTTCCACTTCACTATCACATCAGAAGCAGTGGACCTAGGGATGTTTAGGAGTGTGGAAATCTCGCGTACAGACTTCTGACACAAGTGACACCCAATCACGTGACCAAGTTCGAAGTTCGTGAGTTCCACGGAGCGTCCCATTCTGCTGTTTCACGCTGTCTAATGACTACTGAGTTCGCGGATAATGAGTGCCAGGGAGTAGATGGCAGCACAATGCACCTAAGATGAAAAACGTATGTTTGTGGGGGTGTCCGGATACTTTTGATCACATAGTGTATGTTATACACTGCAATGACGGTATGTACCGTTGAAAGAAGCTTTTTTTCGTTCAAGAACGTGTTACTGATAACAGGAAATCGTTTACGTCAGAAAATTTGAGAATGTATGTATCTACTGCAATGCCAAAAAACAAATCTTACAACTAAGTACGAGAAAAGCAAAATTATTTGTGCCTGTATTGATTCACGAAGAAAAACATTAAAAAAACTATTTTAATCAAGATAAACCTTAAAAAATTTAAATGAAGGTTTACTCCACCTAAAAATCAGGGCCCTAGTGATAACCGTTACTCGAAAATAACTGTTACATCCTTATTTTGGAGCAATTATATGGAACCTAGTATTTTTTTGGAGCTGGGACTTCTACTATAGAGAAAGTTCCTTATCTAACTACAGAGGGCAGTTAAGTTTGTTATATACGAGTTAATCTAGGAAAACTTGACGTGTTTCTTCTGGTACTGTATTTCCAGAGTAAACTAGTGGCGGAAAACAGAGTCTATTAACAAAAGAGTGCCGCGAGAGAAAGGACAATGCTTTGCGAGGAGTGGATAGAGACGGTTGGTACGTAAATAAATTACTGGGGACACTTCAAGCTCTTAGTGCCACTAAAAATAAGTGCAAAGTCTCGTCTCGTGTACATTATACACTTTGTTTCGTTCACAGCGGAATGCCAGACAATGTATCGCGCCTACAAAATTAGTAGAGAGAGGGAGAGAAGGAAATGATAAGGCGAAGAAGAACGACGAAGGAAGATTAAGACGCGATTTTAAACACAGGCCATTCTTTACAATTTTCCTTACGCTACTATGAGCACAGCAAAGCGCGGCTGCAGGAAGAAAAATATCTCGCAAGACAGACAGTAATGTCGCGCATGCGCACGTCACTCACTCAGAGAAATATAGTCAATACTGTAACCGATCTTCGGCTCCTGCTAAATTTTAGCCAACCCCCATAAAAAAATCTGATGTGTTACACTCACATGACCTTCTCTACTCTTGTACAAACTATTTTAAGAAACGCTTATTCTCCATATGCTTCATGTTAATCGAGATGTTAATCTTATTGCTAATTTTCTTGTAAATGCAAGGGGAATTGGTAGGCTTTAAGCGATAGTCAAATGTTTTAAGAGCTGGTTGCTATGTGGAGCATTCCATTCTTTTGGCATTACCAGGACAAAAAAAAATGAATAACGAATTTGAGAAGTATAAGTGTTGGAAAATTTAAGGGAATAACAAGCAATATCTCGAAAATGGTTCACCCAACAACAAAAAATGTATATGACATAAATTGTGTGTTTTAACGCGATCTAAATTTTTTGTGTAGTAATATTTTGTGTATCTCTACTTTTGGAGACAGAAAATTCGAGATATACATTTCATTTGTCATGAAAATATCTGAAACATATATTTTAATTAAAATCGTTAGAGCCATTTTGAGAAAATTAAAACTTTCGAAAAATGTTCCATGTAAAAGGTAATCTGGGGTGGGGGGATTTTCTTGGAAACCTTTGTGTCGCATCTCTGGAAGATACTCAACCTAAATACCAAGTTTGGTGTTTATCCGACTGTTCGTTTCTGAGTTATGCTGTTCACAGACACACACACATGTTCCAAAAATGCTTTTTTTGGATTCAGGGGGTCTCAAAACATGTATTTCCGGTGAAATCTTGGTATGGAATTTTTAGTTGGAATACAATACTTCCCCTACTTACTATACGTAGTAAAGAAAGTAAAAAGTCTGCGAAGACTTTTCGCAAGCCAGTGTTGTAGTACAGATATGTGCAAAAAAATCTTGTGAATTCCGTCAAGTACCAAAAGCTACTATACTTAGACTAGTCCTCATGTTTCTTCCTCTTATACAACTGAGCTAAATTTAGGGAAATACAAGTTAAGCAAATAATGCATGTCCAAGCAATACATAGTCTGACGTGTTACATTCAGATTACCTTCCCTACCCTGTATCGTTTATTAGTGGTTATACAAATTATTCTTGCAAAAGCTTATTGTCCTATTGCTTCATTTTATTGGAGATAACCCTTTCGGAAATAGCTGCGTTACAGATTTCGTTATGGACACAAAGAGAACAGCGATAGTCAAATGTTAAGTAATGGACGCTATATGCCGGCCTTAAAATTACTATACTGTTTCCATGACATCGCGAGAAACAACTGAAAATCGACGGGACTTGAGGCAGTATTTTTAACACTTAAATGATTTCAGTCAAATTATATAATAAGTAAATTCAATAAAAGCCCACCTTGAAGCTAAATGTGTATGTAATAACTTGTAAAATGTATTTAACAGTCATTGCATATGCTTATATTATTGTAAACATGTTCAATAATGTTATATGAATATATTACGTAACTTAATAATGTAGGAGCTGTGAGAAATGGGTCAAAAGTTGCTAACAAAGAGGTAACAATCAGGTAACCTTGAGGCAATAATGAATTTTAAAGTTTAAATTCTACTGTCATTATTAGAGCAGCAATAATGTAAATTTTTGTGACAGTTTATAAAATAGCCAATCAACAACCAGAAAAAGCTTTAGTTAAATGAAAATATTCTATTGACTAGTATAAGCCAATCAGAGGCTTGAAATACAGAAATCTACAAATTTAGACGGTTGAAACCAATTCAGTTGCCTCCAAACAGTGCTCATAACCAGACGTGTTGCCTGCAGACAGTGCTCATAACTGGATGCGTTGCCTGTACGTCCTCAAGAAATATATATGTATTCGTGTGAGACGAAAAATAAGTTTACGTGTTAAAAAGTGTAATTAATTAATAAAAAGAATCTCACAGCGCTCTATCAGTGAAGTGTTGTTTAAATCGTACCAAGTATTAATAAAAGAAGTGAAGTAAAATTATAATCTGTGTAAGCCTACATTCTTAGTCGTACCACAGCCCTGCCAAGACTTCAATGTAACAATAATACAGACGCAGCCGAGGCAAACATAAATAAAATATTTAAAGAAACAGTGAAAATATATTTGGGGTGAAGGCTACCGGAAATTGTTTACAATACGTGCGGTTGCAACTATTACAAGTTCGACTCCTCAACAGTTGAAATATAATACAACTCCTACTTTAAATTGGCTTCCATACGTGTTGCAAATAACAATTACAACAAAACACCTTCTTCAAATTGACTCCTAAAATGTGGTGCAAATAATTTAAAAATAATAATAATAACGTAACAAACCACCTACTTCAGACTTTAAAAGAATGACAAGTATTGAACAATTGGAGCCTTAACAACGGATATCTCAGAAACGGTTTCTGTAACAGAAAAAATTATTTTAAGTAAATAGTGTGTTTATAGATCTCTACATTTATTTTTGTGTAGTACCTTTTCGTCTATCGCTTAACGTTAATCATTTATATAAGGTTATACAAACTTGGTACTTGAGTTTACTATCTTCCAAGGATGCGACACGAAGGTTTTCAAGAAAATCCCCCCACACCGGATTACCCTTTACAAGGAACATTTTTTAAAAATTTTAATTTTCTCAAAAATGACTAACAATTTTGATTAAAATATCATATGTTTAAGATATTTTCATGACAAATGAAATGTATACCTTGCATTTTCTGGGAATGTGTCCAAAAGTGTTCCTCATTGTGAACGACTTTTGCGCCACTGGTAAACCATAGGAGATACACAAATTTTACTACACAAAATATGTAGATCGCGTTAAAATACAATTTATGTTATATACATTTTTTTTGTTGAGTGAACCATTTTCGAGATATTGCTTGTTATTCCCTTAATTTTTTCAATAATTATTTTCTCAAATGGGAATTCGTTATTCATTTTTTTTGTCTTGGATATGCAAACAGTATTAATCTGAGGTAAAGGGAATGGTGCTGCACCTAGCAACCAGCTATTAAGAGATATGTAAACGCTTAAAGACTACTGTATTTCTATATTGCCCTTGTAAATACAAAACAAGGGGAACATAGTAGGCCTGAAGCGATAGTCAAATATTTTTAGAACTGGTCGCTATGTGTAAAATGTAATTCTCTTTGCATGTCAAAAATCGTTTCTGAAAATGTTTAATATGAAGTAGATGGAGAATAAGAGTTTGTAAAAATAGTTTGTACAAGAGTAGAGAAAGTCATGTGAGTTTAACACATCAGATTTTTTTATGTTCTGGACCAGCAAAGAGAATGGAATGCTTTACATAGCAACCAGCTCTTAAAATATTTGACTATCGCTTAAAGCCTACCGTATTCCACTTGCAACTTCAAGAAGATTAGCAATAAAATGTTTGTATAAAGTTGAAAAAGTTATGTGAGTGCAACACATCAAAGTTTTTTTTTAACAGACCGATAACAGGATAGTTGAAACAACGTGTTTCTGGATCCGTGCACAGATAGGTCTGTTTCTAGACAAAGCTATTAGTGGACATTGCAATTAGAGATACGCAAATAGCAGTGGGACTATAGGTAATCAGGGTCTGCTAGTTCAGGTAAATATTCCTTGTTTAGACGTTCCATCCGCTCGCCTGGAACGGATAAACCGATGTACATACACAGGAATCTCAACCACTGAGAACATTGTCTGAGAGTTTTGCTCTGATATATTGTACACTAGTGATTTTAACTAATACTAGATGACGTGCATACCTAAACAGACCACAGTCATCAACCCCTGTCCAATCCAAGTATAAAAGTTTTGGATGAATCTACCTTGAGACAGTGAATGTACTATAGAGAACGCAAGCTATTGGAATTCACCAAAAGCCAACTGTGACACTTTTACCCCAGTATAGTGTTCTCTGGTTACTTTTGGTAACTTTCTACAGTGATTTTCCTTCACACTGTGGCCACCGCGCGGTTGCTCGCAAGTCGGCCGCAGTAGGTCGGACTCCCGCCGAAACAGTTATAAGGAGATATCCTAAAGAATTAATTACTACCTTTAAAAAAATCTGATGTGTTACACATACATGACTTTCTCTACTCTTGTACTATTTTTACAAACACTTATTCTCCATATGCTTCATGTTAATCGAGATATCAAGATGTTAATCTTATTGCTAATTTTCTTGTAAGTACAAGGGGAATTGCTAGGCTTTAAGCGATATTCAAGTATTTTAAGAGGTGGTTGCTATGTGGAGTATTCCATTCTCTTTGCATTACCAGGACAAAAAAAGTATTGGAAAATTTAAGGGAATAACAAGCAATATCTCGAAAACGTTTCACTCAAAAAAAATGTATATGACATAAATTGTATGTTTTAACGCGATCTACATTTTTGTGAAGTAAAATTTTATCTATCTCTTATGGTGTACCAGTTATGCAAAAGTCGTTCACAATGAAGAATACTTTTGGAGACATTTCCAGAAAATTCAAGATATACATTTATTTGTCATGAAAATATCTTAAACATATGATATTTTAATCAAAATCGTTAGAGCCATTTTTGAGAAAATTAAAATTTTCGAAAAATGTTCCATTTAAAGGGTAATCTGGGGTGGGGGGATTTTCTTGAAAACCTTCGTGTCAAATCTCTGGAAGATACTGAACCTAAATCCAAGTTTGGTGTTTATCCGATAGTAAAAATTGACGAAATTTTTGTTTTGATTTGTAGTAACTCTTCGCTAATTAATCACTATCCAGATTTACACGTGTTTCCGAATACGATTGTTGCAGAAGTCTGCAGATTGCGCCTTAAACCACCCTTCCACTTCGTGAATGACGTCATTTGTGTTGTCAAATCAACTACCCCGTTACGCATTTTTAATTTTTGGAAACAATAAAAAGTCAGTGCAGGAGCTAGCCTTCGTTTTGTCAACTGCAACTTGAGTTGAGTGAGTTGATGCATTGGACGTTTCTGATTCAGACCATTGTCCAGAAGATTGTGCTTAGCATGCACCAGTGATGGTTTTACTCTCTTCAAGGTAATCTGTGAGGATCACTCTACTACAGTCCCCATAACCTTCCCTGCTGACTTTTGCACCTTTGCCTTTTTGGAAAGAAGGGAATCAGCATGCTCCCACTGCTTGCTTATGGCTTTGGTCTCTGGATCACATTGATAGATCCAAGATTCATGCATGATTATAGACAGTCAAAAAGTCCTCTTCATTTTTCGCTTGGTGGTGCTTACCTTAATGGTAAAAGATCGACATTAAAAGCCCAATTACATAGCATGAAAGTACAGGTTATAACTACAAAATCCGATTTGTTTGACTCACATGACTTTCTCTACTCTTGTACAAACTATTATTACAAACGCTTATTCTCCATCTACTTCATGTTAATCGAGATAAACATTTGCAGAAACTATCTTATTGCTACTTTTCTTGTAGATGCATGGGGAATTGCTAGGCTTTAAGCGATAGTCAAATGTTTTAACAGCTGGTTGCTATGTGGAGCATTCTATTCTCTTTGTATGTCCAGGACATAAAAAAAATAATAACGAATTCCCATTTGAGAAAAAGGTATAAGTATTGGAAAATTCAAAGAAATAACGAGGAATATCTGGAAAATGGTTCACTCAAAAAAAAAGTATGTGACATAAATTGTGTGTTTTAACGAGGTCTACACTTTTTTTTCTTTTTCGCGCAGTAAAATTTGGTCTACTTCTTACATTTACCGTTCATGCAAAAGCCATTCAGAATGAAAAAGACTTTTGGAAACATTCCCAGAAAATTCAAGATATTTCGTTTGCCATGAAAATATCTTAAACATGTAATATTTTAATAAAAAGCAATAGAGCCATTTTTGAGAAAATAAAAATTTTCGAAAAAAATACGGGACTTTCTTGAAAACCTTCTTGTCGCATCTTTGAAAGATACTGAACCTAAATATCAAGCTTGGTGTTTATCTGACTGTTCACAGTCACACAGACACACAGAGAAACATACACGGACCTTTTACTAGGGGAGTTAGGGGACCTCAAAACGGTATTTCCTTGTGAATACTCGATATCGAATTTGTGGGTGAATGCAATACTTCCCCCACATAATACGTAGTGGAGAAAGTAATAAAAATGCAAAAAGAATCAAAAAATGTTCGCATTTTTTTACCAAATTTTATGGGAGTATTACCTTAACCACGCCTAATTTTCTCCCGATTTCAATAAAATTTTAACTTGTCGACACATTTTCTTGAAACTCCTATACATAAAATCTCAACTGCTTCCTTGCAGCGGTGGACGAGCTGTTCCGTGCGTACAGACGGACACAGGACAAAGCGGCGCTGACAGTAACGCAACCACCTAAAAATAATGTATAACCTAAAATAAATATTACTCGTCTGTGAAGGAAATAAGAGGTTTCGTAGAATCAATATCTCTTGAATGACGCTATTAGAATAAACAGACGAATTTAACTTTCCAGGATAAGATTTCCACTGCTGAGGAATGATACCTTAACTCGACAGAATGTTCCAGATATTCCCCGTTGTGTGGAAGATGCAGCTGTTATGTATTTTTGAAGTCTTCTTTATCATATCTCTATCTTCTGGCCCATTTCTTGACGACTTGCGATGTTCACCGTGCTACTTAACGTAAATGACTCGGCTTAGATAAAAATAGGTGTCACAAGAGATAAGCCCAAGTTTCCACTCGCATTATGCCATCTACTAAGTGCATCACGACGTAAGGAGAAGTGATAACAGAACGGTTCGATACCAAAGCTCGTGAAGGTGTGTAAACTTGAAGCCAGTGAAGTAAACTCGCGAAAACTCGTTCTTGTGTTGAAAATTAACTTGAAGAAACTCAGCCAAACAGGTCTCGGTTTTATCCCTTGTAAATGTTTCTGTAGACCAAAAGTAAATATTTACTACAGATGGATTATATAATATGATGTGGAGCTTGTATGCGGGTTTGTCCTGAATTACGCGACTGGCAGCCCGCGTCACCCACACATTGCGGTCCGCAGTTTCTCCCCTAGATAATGCTGACGCTTGCCTTTCATTACTGGAAGTGTACGAAATGATGCTCCCCTGCGTTTATACAAGCCTGGTAGCGGTTGAACACATTTTCTATTTATTATTTTACGTCGCTTTTACTAAATGGTCATATCGCGACGGATCTGCTAGGAGATACCTTATGGCTGGGTGTGTGGCGGACAGTTAGCCATCTAGCTCTCATCCCTGTACCATACCAGATAGACAAGGTATCTTTATTGGTTTCAAATTATTGAAGTTATTACACAAGTATTCAGTGCATGGGTCATTGACCCTATATGCATATTTAAGATACAAGTACGGTGACAAAATAGACAACAGAAAAAGAAAAGAAAACAAATAGAACAAAAAAAAAAGGAAACTAGAGATAAATTACCTTTGTCTAACTGAACAAATCTGGCCAAGCTTGGCGCACTTTAGCCAAGAAATTGCCCATGTTTTGCCAGTTCCTCTTATCAGCCAGTAGATCCCAACATGCCAATCTCTTTCTTGAGGGCTTAAGAATTTTTCTTTTGAGTTTAATTGTTCGCTGGTTCTCCCATTGTGCTCATTCCGCCAAAATATATGTACCCAGTGCTAATTCAAATCATATAATGGGCAGATTCTCCTGCCAGATTCGTCGGTCATTTCCCGTGCCCTCCAGCCCCCCAGTCTAAACCATGTCATTCCTGATCTTTCCTTTCTTCCTAAGCTAAGTATATATGCCTCTTTACCCCAATTCAATTTTATTTCATTTAGTAGACTTAGAGAAGGTTTAGTTTTACAATCGGATTCTATTTCCTGTTGGTTCATGTCTCTTAGTCCTCTTTTGACACCTTTTCATATGTTTTTGTCATTTGTTTCAGCTCTTTGCCATACTGACGTCATGCCTATTCTCCTCAAACCACTTTCCAAATCAGCTGCCCAGAACGTAAGAGACAGGTTCTTATTTACTTCACTGTATATATTTTTACTGTATTCACTGAACTTCACTGCTCTTATTTTGCAGTGTTTTGTGTCTTCATAACATCCCATCTTGCTTCCTGAAGTGGATGTAGCCCTTAGTGCTAACCAACTGTATTTCTGCTTTGTGACGGCAGATGGTAGCCCCGATACGTATCCAAAGAGGCATGTGTACAGTAACTGTACCTCTGCTTCCACTCGTGCCGGGAAGATGACGTTAGGGTGCGGTCCATTCTACCTGCTGAGCATTCGTTTTGCCATCTATTTTTCATGTTTTACTGTTTTAGAGATTAGATGGAACTTTGATTCGTGGTATTAATTATTGTGACCGCGCGCGCGAGCGAGGCTGCCTGTGGTCCGGTAGGTACGTCTCGGCCCGATACCTGGGCGGGGCCTGCGGCCGACCGTCGGAAGAATAGCGAGTGTGAAATAAAAAGAGATTGTATGCCGCTTACGTGTTCTGGAGCGTTTGTTTCGGCATGTTCTCGTGGATTCCTTTTTTAGAAGATTCCCCTTTGTATACGGTACCTATATAAGGGACCGTTCTGCCATGACAGAGTCACTCGAGAGCTCAGTTCAATCGGTGTTGAACTGGGTCGAGTGTTGAGTTCTGTTAGAAGCGACAGTGCAGTTTAAACTGTGAGTCGTGGTAACTACAGTTCAGTTGCGAGTTGATTGGGCGGATCAGTTGTGTTTAGCAGTAACTGGTGTTCTCATTTGTCACTACATTCAATCCGGTATTTACTTTGGCGAGTGAGGGAACCCACGAAAAAACTCCACTCAGATTGGTCGGCGCGTGGTATTTGAACCCGGTACTTCCCGAATGCGGGCCAAAGACGTTACCACCTGGGCCAATCCGCTCAATTTGAACACAGTGTTGAACACTCGTGCGGCCCAACTATTGGAAACAATACGTCGGATGGTCATTTTATTCGTCTAGCGTATGGGAATTTGTTACATAAAGCTTATTTTTAAGCATTCCCTACACGCAATAATCAATGGATTTAGGTCTGGAGAGCGAGCCCAATTGATCTGTCACCAAAAACACGTTGTAATGCGAGGAGACAGCGATTTTCTTGGACTTATTTCCACGACAGCTCCTATCTCTGGTAATTAATTGTTCTTTCTCACAAGCCGTGTGTGGCACAAGGTTGGAAAGGTAGAATCAATTGGTTAGGGCAACCGGAAGACCCGTGGTTTATATCTGCACTATGGCATTGAATTTTTCAGTCTGATTCTACTTTTCAAGCCCCTATGTCGTCTTAATTTTTCCTCGACTAGATGTGTTGACGCTTTCACTTTCTCTACTACGTATAGTAAGTAGAAGTATTGTATTTCACCCAAAAATTCGATACCGAGATTTCACCGGAAATATATGTTTTGAGGGCCCCTGAATCCAAAAAAAGATTTTTGGAAACATGTCCGTCTGTGTGTGTGTGTGTGTGTGTGTGTGTGTGTGTCTGTGAACAGCATAACTCAGAAACGAACAGTCGGATAAACACCAAACTTGGTATTTAGCTTCAGTATCTTCCAGAGATACGACACGAAGGTCTTCAAGAAAATTTCCCCAGTCCAGACTACCGTTTATATGCAACATTTAAATTTTTTTTTATTTTCTCAAACACGACTCTAAATATTCATATATTTAGGATATTTTCATGAGCAATAAAAAGTATATCTTGAATTTTCTGGGAATGTTCCCAAAAGTCCTCTTCTTTCTGAATGGCTTTTGCATAGCTGGTAAACCGTAAGAGATAAACAATTTTTTTCTGCACAAAAAAAAATGTAGATCTCGTTAAAACACACAGCTTGTCACATGCATTTGTTTTGTCGAGTGAACCATTTCCGAAATATTCGTTGTTATTTGTTTGAATTTTTCAATACTTATACTTTTTCTCAAATGGGAATTCGTTATTCGCTTTTTTTTGTCCTGGTAATACAAAGAGAATGAAATACTCCACATAGCAACCGGCTCTTAAAATATTTGACTATCGCTTAAAGCCTACCAATTCCCCTTGCATCTACAAGAAAATTAGCAATAAGATTAACATCTCCATTAACATGAAGTAGATGGAGAATAAGCATTTGTAAAAATAGTTTATACAAGAGTAGAGAAGGTCATGTGAGTGTTAGGGGGGTTCAGTGGGCCTTAAATATTTCCAGTGTAACAAGGAAAGTAAAAGATCAAGATAATGAGAAGAAAACTGCAGGTTTATTGATTTTCGTAGATGCAGTGCCTTAAAAACAAAAGAGTATATAGTGCGCGCTCAAGAAGTTAATAAAGTGCGCACTCTTTGTGGCAGTGCGGTCCCTAACCAGCAAGTGTAATGGGGCACGAAACTGTCCTCTCGAGGAAACAGGATGTATAACTTCAGCGTGGACGTGTGTTGAAATTTAGTGAACACGTGTTTCTTGTGGATATCTTCTGCAGTGGGATTCCCCAGCGGTTCTTGCGCTGAATGGACGAGAACTACATTTCGGCTTCATTTTTAATGCATAAGAGGGTCGACTTCGCTTCCCATTCGCACCTTACCAACGGTTCTCTGCATCGGATTATACCGCTGGCCTCTCCAAATTTAAATAAATTGAAAATGTGCATAAGAAAGCTGCCCCTTTTTCGGGGTTCTTTTTCAGAGATGAGTGGCCAATATGGACCCGCTTTCTATGATGATTTCTATTGGCTGACATTCAGTTCAAATGCAGCTGAGTGCAATCGTCACGGAAGCCATTCTCTTTATAGCGTCGGATTACGTCGCGTACGGGAGTTGAAAATGTTTTTAGAGTTGATTAAATTGTGATGGGATCTTCAAGAGAAAGCGATTCAATGTTTTTATATTACACGAGTGACTTTTTAAACGACGAATGATGATTTACTTTATTTTATTTGCTTCCCACCGTTTTCTTTACCAAGTGAGATTTACAGACTTTACATCATTTCCAGAGGGAGATTAAACAAATCAGAAACAGAACATTCGTAGATATTGCAAATCCATTTCCGTGAATACAAATGCTATTTTCATACGTTATACGTAATTATAAGAGATTCACCATGAAGTAGATATTGTCTTTTACGTTGTTTGCTGCTACGTATGAAAAGCCGATTTGAAGTAGGAGTTGTATTATATTTCAACTGTTGGGGAGCCGAACTTGAAATTCGTTGCAACCGCACGTATGGTAAACAGTTTCCGATAGCCTTCGCCCCAAATGTACTTTCAGGTGGCCCTTGTCCCAAGTATAAAAAATATTAACTTTATAATTTGACTGTTTCTTTAAATATTATATATTTATGTTTGCCTCGGCTGCGTGAGTATTATTGCTAGAGACATGTTTCTCTTGGTAGGGTTATGGTGCGACTGAAGAATGTAGGCTTACACAGATTATAATTTTACTTCACTCCTTTAATTAATACTTAACACGATTTAATTAACACTTCACTGATATAGAGAGCTGTGAGATTCTTTTTATTAATTAATTACACTTTTTAACACGTAAACTTATTCTTCGTCTCACACAAATACGTATTAAATTTCTTGAAGACGCACACAAGCAACGCATCCAGTTATGAGCACTGTCTGCAGGCAACGGAATTGATTTCAACCGTCTAAACTTGCAAATTTCTGTATTTCAGGTCTCTGATTGGCTAATCCTACTCTATTAGAATACCTTCATTTAACTAAAGCTTTTTCTGGTTGTTGATTGGCTATTTTATAAACTGTCACTAAAATTACATTATTGTTACTCCAAGAATCACAAGTAGTACTGTTAAACTTTCTTACTTATTATTGACTCCACGTTACCTCTTTGTTAGCAACTTTTAACTTATTATTCTCACAGCTCCCACATTATTAAATTACGTAATATATTCACATAACATTATTGAACATGTTTACAATAATACAAGCATATGCAATGACTGTTACATACATTTTACAAATTACTACATACACATATTGCTTCAAGGCGGGCTGTTATTGCATTTACATATTATATAATTAGACTGAAATTATTTAAGTATTAAATATACTGCCTCAACCATAAATATATTCTAGATTATTTCACAACAATTTTATGAAGTATACGGGAGGAATTAAATGAAATTAAATCGCCATTCGTGGGTTGAAAAGTGACCAATGTAATATAATAAAATTTAATCATTTTCTTTTGAGGTTCGTTTTATTCTTCAATCCTCAACAGTGCTCGGAGTTGGGTTGAAGGGGGAGCGTGAGTGCCAATGCGTCACTGGACGAAGGTTATAGCATAAGCTTCCTGCCACATCATTCCAACACTTTATTCAGCCGTGATACTTTGTCCCCAATGCCGAGCTGTATTGCACGCTGCAGGCAGACTCCTGAGGGTCGTGAGTACTGTACTGCTCGCTATCGCGCACCCGCGCTGGAACAGCCTATTCTACAACATTGTAAAAAGATTTCCTAAAGAATATGAAGTTTGGTATTAATCCTACTTTTCGTTTTTGAGTTATGCTGTTCACAGACACAGACACACACACACACACACACACACACACACACAAACACACAACGGAAATGTTTCAAAAAAATCTTTATTTGTATTCAGGGTGCTTCAAAACATGTATTTCCAGTGAAATCTTGGTAACAAATTTTTTATAGAATGCAATACTTCCCCTACTTACTGTACATAGTAGAGAAAGTTAGTAGAATAGCCAGTAGGACAAAGCTGGATTGATCTTTCCCGGAATAGCTAACCGGCATTGCAAAATCCAGCTCCCTTTCACTTGAAAGAGGCCGTTGCCCAAAAGGAATACCTCTATATGGGCTAATTGTGAATATTTATTTCTCTTACACCTACAAAGATGTGTTAAATTGTAAAGAAAGTTCATCTCGATTGACTAAGTAAACAGAAAACTCTGATATGATACGTTACCCTCTATCGTTTATTAGTGGGCATACAAAATAGTTTTACTAAAGCTAATTTTTGTAACTACTTCATTATAATCCTAATTAATCTTTACCGAAATTGCTGCATTACACATTTCATTATAGATACAAAGGGAACAGCGATAGTCAAATGATTAACAACTGGACGCTATATGCTGGACTTAAAATTCCATACTGTTTCCATGACAACGCGAGAACCCCCCCCCCAAAAAAAATCTGAATATTCAACCCCGGCATCTAGGTTAGGGGGCATATATCCAAATTTTCTATTTATTGAATCAATTTTTTTCAGTTCTTATATACATTCATTTTGCAGATTAAGTCTATAACTACTACCTAATTACAAACAAAGAAAACATAAGTAAGGAAAATTAATAATAGATAGGAAAGGTGTAAATAAATAATAATTACAAAATCTATAAATCTATACTAATGCTGGTAGTCCGTAGTGGTATCCAACTACTTAAATAAAAAAACTTACTGCAAAACTAAAAACTGCTGCACTGGTATCCAGTATTATTTACCAAAATCTTCTAGCTTAAATAAGTTCTTTTTTCTGTTATACAGTTAAATTAATATTCGAGAGCTGATCAACAAAGACTGAGACTGATTTTTTTCACAGATGTTTATTACTCCAATTCAATGTTTACATGATCTTTTTCAAAGTAGTCCCCTCCTACTTCAACGCACTTTTTATAGCGTCTCTGCCAGTCCTTGAACACGTGCTGCAGACCATTCTTTGTCAGGTCCTTGAGAATCGCCTCACTTTTCTTGAGCACTGCTTCAGAGTTCTCAAATCGAATACCCCTAAGCTTTGCGTTTAGTGATGGGGATAAAAAAAGTCACAGGGTGCAAGATCGGGGCTATAAGGTGGATGTGGTACACAGGTAATGTTGAATCGAGTCAGAAACTGCATGACTTGATTTGCGACGTGAGGCCGTGCATTGTCATGATGAAGTCGCCATCCAGTCCGAGAAAGCTCTGGTCGTTTCTTTGCAATGTGCTTCCTGAGTGTAGCCAATACTGACGTGTAGTATGCTGCTGTAACAGTAGTGTGAGGGGGAAGTGCATGCTGGTAAATCATTCCATTACAGTCAAAAAATGTGATCACCATCACTTTCCCTGCAGATGGAACAATTTTTGCCTTTTTTGGTGTTGGAGAACCTGGCGATTTCCACACTGTGCAGGCTTGTTTTCCTTCAGGATCATAATGATGCAGCCATGACTCATCACCGGTGATAATCGATTTAAAAAACGCATCACCTCCATTGTCTGGTATGCGAAATGCAAGTAGGGTCTACAAAATAGAGCATTAATACCAACCTACCAATACGAGAGTGCTGCCGCCTACCAACATTATACATAAAAACCCGCTCTTTTCAAATATTTATGTTACAGATACGAAACTATCACGGAAGCTACAGGAAAAAATCAGTCTCAGTCTTTGTTGATCAGCCCTCGTATAATAAGACTTAGTTAATACATTATAATAATAATTTACAAATTTACTTGTACTGTTAAACTTATACTTCTACACTAAGATAATTATTTACCAATTAACATATTTGCTTCATTTACATTTTATTTATTAATTTCCTTTAAATTATAAAAGAATATTAAAATCATCTACCTTATTATATTCATATGTATATTTATTATAATTTTGTAACGCATTTATTTTATAATTTATTTTTTTTCTTACTATCTATAGCTATGTACATGCCTTACATAAATAATAATGCTAAACTCCTATTATTTGTTCCCCTTTAATGTTATTTAAAACATTCCATACGAACTATTTAATGCTGAAATATATATTTAAACACAAATATACTACATCAAATTATTTTAATTTAATAAACTAGACACAATAAACTTCTTAAAAAGAATGACCAATTATTGAACAATACGGATCTTCAATAAGGGATATCTCGGAAATAGCCAATGCCACAGAAAGTTATTTGTAATGAAGTATGTGTTTTAAAGAGATCTACATTTTTGTGCAGTGCGATTTCATCTAGCGTTTACCTGTTGTACAAGATCATTTTATTTGCCTTGTAGATATAAAAAATTGGTATGTTAATCAAAATCTTCAGAATCAGTTTGAGAAAAGAAAACATTTGTTGGGGATGATGGGATTTTTTTTAAATCTGCGTGTCTCATTTTGAAAAATACTCATTTTAAATACCAAGTTTGGTATCTGTTCGATTTTTCGTTTTTGAGTTATGCTGTTCACACACAGATTTTCTAAAAATGCTTGTATTCAGTGGGTCTCAAAACACGTATTTCCGACGAAATTTGGTATGGAATTTTTGGTCGGAATGCAATACTTCTCTGCCTATAAACGTAATAGATAAGGTAATAAGCTGTCGTAAGAATAATTTGCTAGAAGAATGGGTAATTTACAGAAATTATGTTGACAACCAAGCTTTTGTCAACACTGCCGTTCTTCACGGACCTGCAAACGAACCCAGGATGTAGATATTAATTACCCATGTAAGTCACGTGATATATCCTCCCTCCCAGCAGCGTCAGGTTGTCCCGTTCATTGCTGGAAGTGGGTATTTTCGGGTTGAAATATTTGACCGCACCTCTCGGTCATTCTTCGACAATATTTTGAAGTTAAGGGGTAGGTCTGTCGTGCTATTAAACGCCCCGTTGGTAGAAGTTTATCATTCACTCCCCAGTAATATGTGTGCGATAAATTACTGGAATGTCTGCGATGCACTGGCTGTAGTAGATATGGGCTCGTGCATCAGGCCTGACGCTTATTATAGAAGATTGTTTATATCCTGCCTTGATGCTGCATGATTTGTCTTAACACACTGTGTTTGATCTCGCTGAGTACAGCACAGTTCAAAAGATATGAGGGTGCCTTTATAAGCAAAAATATTATAATTGCTTTTACTTTATAAAAAATAATTTTTATCAATTTTAATTAACATATTAACATATTGTATTTTTGGAAACACGTCCGTGTGAGTGTGTCTGTCTGTGAACAGCATAACTCAGAAACGAACGGTCGGATAAACACCAAACTTGGTATTTAGGTTCAGTATCTTCCAGAGATACAACACGAAGGTTTTCAAGACAAAATGTTGCTACTCAAAAAATGTAGATTGCGTTAAAATACACAATTTATGTCATATACATTTTTTTTGTTGAGTGAACCATTTTCGAGATATTGCTTGTTATTACCTTAAATTTTTCAATACTTATTTTCTCAAATGGGAATTCGTTATTCATTTTTTTGTCTTGGATATGCAAAGAGTATTAATCTGTGGGAAAGGGAATGGTGCCGCACCTATTGCTAATTTTCTTGTAGGTGCAAGGGGAATATGGTAGGCTTTAAGCGACAGTCAAATGTTTTAAGAGCTGGTTGCTATGTGGAGCATTCCATTCTCTTTGCACGTCCAGGACATAAAACAACGAATAACGAATTCCCATTTCAGAAACAGTATAAGTATTGGAAAATTCAAACACATAACAACGAATATCTCGGAAATTTTTCACTCCACAAAAATATGTATATGACATAAATTGTGTGTTTTAACTGGTAAAATCTTACGGTTTACCAGTTACGCTAAAGTCGTTCAGAATGAAGATTTAATTTTCCATGAAAATATGATATTCTAATTAAAATAGTTAGAGCTATTTTTGAGAAAATTAATATTTTCAAAAATTGTTCCATGTAGAGGGTAGTTTGGAGTTGGGAATTTTCTTGAGAGCTCTTCTGTGGCAACCTTGGAAGATATTGAATTCAGATACCAAGTTTGGTATTAATCCGACTTTTCATTTTCGAGTTATGCTGTCCATAGACAGTCAGACAGACACACACACACACACACACACACACGGACATCCTTCCAAAAATGTTTTTTTGGATTCAGGGCACCAAAACCTTTTGTACTTGAACTGGGGATGAATAACAATGTATAGTCTACAAATTATATTTGTCAACCTTGTGCAAATTATTCCCACAGGTCATCTAGTGTGCACGCTGCTATTGCCAGCGAGAATATTGGAATCGATTACTTTACGTTCTCTAGTGTGTAAATCCTAGAGAAGAGAAAATTAATAACTCTTCTTATGGGTAGTGTGTATGGCAAGAGTAGAGGAAACCGTGTGACTGCTACACGTCCTGCCTAGCCTTCCTTGACATTTTAATTAATTCCAAAAACAGGAAGACAGCTTTAGCCCTGCGCCCTATTTCTGTGAAAGTAATAGAATTTGTTTGTTCTCGGCAACTGCCGTTTTAAGCTCAGATTTCCCATTACCGTAGTATCGGATTCACAAGAGCTTCCTCCGCGCATAATGAGAACGAAAACTTAAACCAGCAACTTTAAATCCTTGGAAATAAATGCTGCTTTCTGTTATGACATTCCTCTCTGCCTTAGAATCCCGAGTTTCAAACGCTGCACTTCCTAACACAAGAGCAAAAAATTTATAGGTCCTTTCACACAAGAAACACATTGTTCCTGTTAAATTAAACAGGTTTTATATTTCACTCATGGTACTCGCAAATGAAAATGTATTACACAGAAAAAATCTGATGTGTTACACTCACATGACTTTCTCTACTCTTGTACAAACTATTTTTACATACGCTTATTCTCCATATGCTTCATGTTAATCGAGATGTTAATCTTATTGCTAATTTTCTTGTAGGTGCAAGGCGAATTGGTAGGCTTTAAGCGATAGACAAATATTTTAAGAGCTGGTTGCTATGTGGAGTATTCCATTCTCTTTGCATTACCAGGACAAAAAAAATGAATAACGAATTTGTTGAGAAAAAGTATAAGTATTGAAAATTTAAGGGAATAACAAGCAATACATCCAAAATGGTTCACTCAACAAAAAAATTGTATATGACATAAATTAAATATTTTAACACGATCTACATTTTTAGTAGTAAACTTTTGTCTATCTCTTATGGTTTACCAGTTATGCAAAAGTCGTTCACAATGAAGAATACTTTTGGAGACATTCCCAGAAAGGTCGAAACATACATTTCATTTGTCATGAAAATATCTTAAACATATGATAGTATAATCAAAATCGTTAGAGCCATTTTTGAGAATATTAAAACTTTCGAAAAATGTTCCATGTAACGGGTAATCCGGGGTGGGGGAATTTTCTTGAAAACCTTCGTGTTGCATTTCTGGAAGATACTGAACCTAAATACCAAGTTTGGTGTTTATCCGACTGTTCGTTTCTGAGTTATGCTTTTCACAGAGACAGACAGACACACACACACACGGACATGTTTCCAAAAACTCTTTTTTTGGATTCAGAGGGCCCCAAAACATACATTTCCGGTGAAATATCGGTATCGAGTTTTTGGGTGGAATAAAATACCGCCCCTACTTACTATACGTAATAGAGATAGTAAAAAGGGATTGAAGAAATCAAAGCAATAGTCAAATGTTTAAACGTGAGTAGTGGATTGGTTTTATCGAAAATGATTATTATAAAGAATACAAATATTAAAACCAAAACAAATCGATAATGCTGGCCTTGAAATCCATACTTTCCATGACATTGCGAGAAACAACTAAACAGCGCCAGTACTTTGAGAATGATAAAAGTATTGCAACATTTAAGCAACTGCTGCGAATACATCTGAAACGGCTGATGCCACAAAAAACTTATTTGAAATTGTGTTTTAAAGAAATCTACATTGTTTGTCTAGTAAGATTTTGTGTCACTGTTTGCCAGTTATGCAAACTCATTCAGAATGAAGACGATTTCACAGGCTATTCCTAGATAATTCAGGTTAGTTACAGATTTGATTTTTTCTGGAAATATGTTAAACGTTTTCTATTGTAATGGAGTCATTTTCAAAAAATGAAAACTTGTAATGGTGTTCTCGTTCTCTCCCCCTCCCACTCTTTTTACATTTTGATTCAGGAGACCTCAAAGCGTTTGTTTGTAAAATCTCAATATTGTTTATTTTATTAAATGCAATACATTATACTACTAAGCAGATGCCAGAGAAAGTAAAAAGTCTGATGTGTTACACTCACATGACTTTCACTACTCTTGTACAAACTATTTTTACAAACGCTTATTCTCCATCTACTTCATGTTAATCGAGATAAACATTTTCAGACTCTATCTTATTGCTAATTTTCTTGTAGATGTAAGGGGAATATATATTTACAAGGGCAATATAGAAATACAGCAGCCTTTAAGGACATACATATCTCTTAATAGCTGGTTGCTAGGTGCAGCACCATTCCCTTTGCCACAGATTAATACTCTTTGCATATTAGACAAAAAAATGAATAACGAATTCCCATTTAAGAAAATTCATTCATTCATTCATTATCTGTTTACCCTCCTCTTATGTAGGACTTACACCCCCCAGGACGTACAGGCGGGTGCCTGGGGTCAGAGGCCCGTCGAGGAGCAGACACTCATGGATCAGACAGAACATCCAGGATGGGTGATCAGCCCGATGCCTGGTATGGGATGAAGGAAGTGGATGAAGCGAAATGTTGGTGAAATGGATGAAAGGTGATGATGGAGCAGTTGGTGGAATGAATGGCGGGGGAAACCGGAGAACCCGGAGAAAACCCGCCCAGACGCCGCTTCGTTCACCACAAATCCCACATGCAGGTCCCTGGGATTGAACCCGGTCCGCCTCGGTGGGAGGCGAGCGGTCTAACCACTCGACCACGGCGCCGCCTATTTAAGAAAATAAGTATTGAAAAATTTAAGAGAATAACAAGCAATATCTCGAAAATGGTTCACTCAACAAAAAAAATGTATATGACATAAATTGTGTATTTTAACGCGATCTACAATTTTTGTGTAGTAAAATTTTCTCCATCTCTTATGGTTTACCGGTTATGCAAAAGTCGTTCATAATGAAGAATACTTTTGGAGACATTCCCTGAAAATTCAAGATATACGTTTTATTTGTCATGAAAATATCTTAAACATATGATATTTTAATCAAAATTTTCGAAAAAACTTCCATGTAAAGGTTTATCTGGGGTGGGGGGATTTTCTTGAAAACCTTCGTGTCGCATCTCTGGAAGATACTGAACCTAAATACCAAGTTTGGTGTTTATCCGACTGTTCGTTTCTGAGTTATGCTGTTCACAGACAGACACACAGACACACACACGGACATGTTTCCAAAAAATGCTTTTTTTGGATTCAGGGGATCTCAAAGCATGTATTTCCGGTGAAATCTCGGTATCGAATTTTTGAGTAGAATACAATACTTCCCCTGCTTACTTTACGTAGTAGAGAAAGTAAAAATGATATCAGGTAGAGAAAGGCATGTGAATGTAACAATATTAAGTACTGGTGTGCTATAAATGGAGCTCGGCATTTGTATATATAAACATGTTTCATGCTTACTGGAGTAAAGCATGGTGCTTATAATTGCCTCTTTTCGTAGTGTGTACCTTTTTTGTAACTTAAGGGTAGATGTTTTGGGGAGGGTAATGAGAACTTTTAACAAGGTTTCTATCGTAACTTCAGCATTTTTGTTATTGGTAGTTATTAATTAATATAATTTTTAATGTGATATTAAGTTTAGTATTGCTTCAAAGTCCATAGTTCACCCACCTACTATATTTGAAGAGATTTTCAAGTTAAACCAATCAAGCTTGTCCTTGGCACCACAAGTGGAAATGAGAGAAGGGAAACTCCCTTCATCCCCTTTCTCTGTAAGGTTGGGCATCCAGTTTGCTTGCTCCTCGACAAGATCCCCGTAGAGGGAGGTTCCGACCCCTTCAGCCTCCGCGGTACGGGAGCTGCGGACTCTGAGCATTCGTGGTACATTACTACAATTACGATGGTCCAAACATCCGAGTCCCAGCCGTGAGTGTGTTGTTTGGATTGGGTTGGACTCATCGAGGCGGTGGTTCCCGATACCCATGGGAGGTTGATTCAGGCGGGGTTGTGAAACGCCTCGAAGTCCTTCGGTACCGCCTTGGAGAGCCGGTAGAAGGTCCGCTAGTGGGCTTACGGCCCTACCGAGGTTGTTCGGTAGTCTTCCCCTTTGGGGGTTGACGCGTATACGTGGCGTATCCCCTTCCACTCTGTACGTGCCGGTTTACGTTTTCAAGTGCCGGCCTACTACCGGCTTTTACCCATGGGTCTTACTATCCCCGACAGGCTACTGACCCAAGGCATTAGCTTGTAAGTCCTTGGGGTGTATGTCCTACAAAAAGGAGGGTAATTGGTTAAAGAATAAGTATATGGCCATTTGATATAATGTTCCGTCATGTCAAAATGTGCTTTTAAGTGATAAAATGAATAATTGATTGTGCCTACATCAATCCTTACCATGGTGCAAGTATTTTGAACTTGTTACAGTGCCTATTTGCCTCCCAGTTTTAAGCTTTTAGCGCCCATTGTGACGCGTTCTAGTTATAAAAGTACACACACTGAGCTATATCCTCAAGAAGTTTCGCAGCTCAGACACTTTACATTTAAAGTGAAATAAATTGACTCACTGGCTCAAGAAACATTTCCAACCGACTCTCTGGGTTAAAGAATATCAAGTAATAGAAAAATGGAAAAAAAGGGGGCGGATCCAGGCTCTTGTGGCTGGAGATGTTGAACAATATTTATGCGTGAAGACGTTTTTCTTTGTTTTCGTCTTGAGTTGGAAACTTGTTGACTTTTATTTAGTCTGGTTTTCTTCCCTAGCGAATGTTAAGAAACAAATGACTTCCGCTGCAGCAGCGTGTGTTGTCTTTATGAATGTGCTAATACGCGGATGAATACATACGTCATTCTTCTCGAGTTTGCAGAGCCATATAATTGTGCCAACATTACGCCCTCGTAAATTTCGTGTAAAATGTAAACAGTAGAGGGATTCATAGCCCGAGAAGTGTTAATGCTCTCGCTCGTCTGGTTTAATCCCCTGTATATAAATTACCCTATTAAAAATTAAAGGCGACACTTCGCTAGCTGCTTTGTTGCGTTGGTGATGAATGGGAGAGAACTGCGCGCAGCAACTTTTTAATGAGGAACGTCCTAGGTTCGATTAATGCACTCTGCAACATCAATCACGTGCATGAAAATTCAGACAACCCCAGACGCCGTGTAATTGATGACAGAAGGAATTTGTTGCATAATTATTTACACATTTGTGTGAAAAAATAATGTTAATTACAGCACAAATCGTAACGAACATGCTAACAGGCTCAACTGAAAACATGTGTTACATTCACATGAGTTTTTTTAACCATGAAGTAGTCGTTATCTTTACGTTATTAGCCCCACGTTTAGGAGCCAATTTGAAGGTTGGTGATGTATCCCCACGTATGGAAAGCCAATTTGAAGTAGGAGTTGTATTGTTTTGTAGTCCCACTGTTGGGGAGCCAAACTTGATAAAGTAAATGCGCCACGTATGGTACAAAGTTTTCGGTGGCCTTCGCCCCAACGTTTAGGAATCAACTTTGTATTTTAATGTTTCTTTAAATATTATATTTTTTGTTTACCTCGGCTGTGTCAGTGCTAATTTGCAGAAACACGTATCTCTTAGCAGGGGGTGATGCGGCTAAAGCATATAGGCTTACACAAATTATAATTTTTACTTCACTCCTTTTATTAATGCTTCACACAATTAAATAACACTTCACTTATATATAGAGCTGTGAGATTATTTATTAATTACTTGCACTTTTTAACACGTAAATTTTATAATATTCTCGCCGTAATAAATGTTATGTCTCACACTGAATACGTATTGAGCTGCTCGGGAACGCGTCCGGTTGGGAACGCTGTCTACTAGCGACTGGCATTTACCGCTTAAATTTGTAAATTTCTCTATTTCAAGTCTCTGATTGGCAAAGCCTACTCCAATAGAATACTTTTATTCAACTTAAACTTTTTATAGTTGTTGATTGGCTATTTATAAACTGTTTTAAATATTACATTATTGTTCCAAGAATTATTAGTAGCATTATTATACTTTCTAATTTATTGTTGTCTCAAGGTTACCTCATTCTTAGCAACTTTCGGCTTCTATTCTCACAGCTCCTACATTGTTAAATTACTTAATACATTCACATAACGTTATTATACATGTACACAATAATATAAACATTAATACAATGACTGTTACATACATTTTATATATTACATTATACACATATTGTTTTAAGGCGGCCTGTTATTTTTTTATATTATATAATTAGACTGAAATCATTTAAGTGTTAAAAATACTGCCTCAACCACTACATATTTCGGATCAGTGTATGCTGACTTTGAAATCCTGTGACATCGCGAGAAACAACTAATAAGTGTCTTAGCACTTAAAAAACCTCTGTCTTACATTCACAAGACTTTCTCTGCTCATTATTGTTTATTACAGACTAAATCTTTGCAGACATTTCTTGTACATACAAGAGGGATAAAAGAAAATGAATCGGCAGTCACATGTTTAAAATCGAGTGGTTATATGCTGGCTTTAAAATTCTATACCGTACTCTTTTTCGAGAAACAACTGATTAGCGACAGGCGCTTTCACAAATTTACATTCATATTACTCCTTCTACTCACTCTCGTTTATTTTTGTGTGGACTAATCCTTCAAAAGCTTATCTTCCATGTTAAAATAAATCTTTGCAGAAATACTTTCATTGCAAATACGCAGAAATGTACATTTTTATGTAGTGCCTTTTTTGTTTATTTCTTATGGTTTACGAGTTAATACGAAATTCCTTCCACTGTCCGCCGTTGTGGTGTGGAGTAGCGCGCGTGCCTCACATTCAAGCGGTCCCGAGTTTGAATCTCAGTTGGGGTGAGTTATTACCCGAGTAAGAATTTTATCGGGGTTTTCCCTATCCTTAGATGACGAATGTCGGGTAGCTTAAAGCTTTATGGAGAATAATTTCACCCGTTTTCATTCATCTTTCGATATGACATACCACATTAAAGGACAAAATACTAAGAAAAATGTCTGATGTGTTACATTCACATAATTTTCTCTCCTCTTGTACAAACTTTTTATTGCTAATTTTCTTGTAGGTGCAAGGGGAATATGGTAGGCTTTAACCGATAGTCAAATCTTTTAAGAGCTGGTTGCTATGTTGCGCATTCCATTATCTTTGCATGTCCAAGACATAAAACAAACGAATAACGAAAATTCAAACAAATAATTTGTGTAGAAACATTTTTATCTCTTACGGTTTACAAGTTAGCTGTTCATAAAGTGAAATAGAAAGGTTATTTACGTTGTTTGCTGCTACGTATGAAATGCCGATTTGAAGTAGGAGTTGTATTATATTTTAACTGTTGGGGAGCCGAACTTGAAATTCGTTGCAATCGCACGTATATTACCCGGTTTCCGGTAGCCTTCGCCCCTAGTTTAAAAATATTAGCTTTGTAATTTGACTGTTTCTTTAGATATTATATTTATGTTTGCCTCGGCTGCGTCAGTATTAGTGTTAGAGACATGTTTCTCTTTGCAGGGTTGTGGTGCGACTAAAGAATGTAGGCTTACACAGATTATAAGTTTTAAATCACTCCTTTTTATTAATCTTTGACACAAATTAAATAGCACTTCACTGATATAGAGAGCTGTGAGATTCTTTTATTTAATACTTGTACTTTTTAACACGTAAACTATTTTTTGTCTCACACGAATACGTATTTAATTTCTCGAGGACACATCTCGCGTTTGGTTATGAGCATTGTTTGGAGGCAACTGAACTATTTTCTACCGCCTAAATTTGTAGATTTCTGCATTTCAAGTCTTTGATTGGCTAATCCTAGTCCAATATAATACCTTCTTTTAACTAAAGCTTTTTCTGGTTGTTGATTGGCTTTTTTTTTAAAACTGTCTCACAAATTTACATTATTGCTGCTCTAATAATGACTTTAGCATTTAAACTTCCTTATTCATTATTGGCTCAAGGTTACCTCATTGTTAGCAACTTTAAACCTATTTTTCTCACAGCTCCTACATTATTAAATTACGTAATACATTCACATAAAATTATTAAACATGTTTACAATAATATAAGCATATGCAATGACTGTTATATACATTTTACAAATTATTACATACACTTATTGCTTCAAGGCGGGCTGTTATTGAATTTACATATTATATAATTTGACTAAAATTATTCAAGTGTTTAAAATACTGCCTGAAAAGAAGAGAACTTTTGGGGACATTCCCAGAAAGTTCAAGATACACATTTTATTTTTCGTGAAAATATCTTATGCCTATATATAATATTTTAATCAAAATCGTTAGAGCTATTTTTGAGAAAATCAAAACTTTCGAAAAATGTTCCATGTAAACGGTAGTTTTGAGTTGCGGGATTTTCTTGAAAATCTTCGTGTCACATCTTTGAGAGATACTGAACCTAAATACCAAGTATGGTGTTTATCCGACTTTTTGCTTTTGAGGTACGCTGTTCACAGACAAACACACACACGGACGTTTTTCTAAAAATGCTTTTTCCGGATTCAGGGGAGCTCAAAACACGTATTTCCGGTGAAATCTCGATATCGAATTTTTGTGTGGAATGCAGTACTTCCCCTACTTTCTATACGTAGCAGAGAAAGTAAAGATTTCACAAATTGTGTGTCTGAACGAGATTATATTTTTTGCGTAGTAAAATGTCTACTTCTTACGGTTTTCCAGTTATGCAGAAGTGATTCAGAATAAAGAGGACTTGGGAACACTCCCAGAATATTTATTATTACATTTCATTTGCCATAAAAATATCCTAAGCATGATATTTAATCAAAATCATTAGAGCCATTTTCGAAAAATGTTCCATGTACTCTGGGGTGAGGGGATTTTCTTGAAAATATTCATGTTGCATCTTTGAAAGATACTGAATCTAAATACCAAGTGTGGTATGTATCTGACGTTATGCTGTTCACAGACACACACACGAACCTTTTTCTAAAATGCTTTTTTACTTTCTCTACTACGTATAGTAAGTAGGGGAAGTATTGCATTCCACCCAAAAATTCCATACCGAGATTTCACCGGAAATACATGTTTTGAGACCTCCTGAATCCAAAAAAAGCATTTTTGGAAACATGTCCGTGTGTGTGTGTGTGTCTGTGTGTCTGTGTGTGTGTGTGTGTCTGTGAACAGCATAACTCAAAAACGAACAGTCGGATAAGCACCAAACTTGGTATTTAGATTCAGTATCTTCCCGAGATGCGACACGAAGGTTTTCAAGAAAATCCCCCCACCCCAGACTACCCTTTACATGGAAGATTTTTCGAAAACTTTAATTTTCTCAAAAATGGCTCTAACGATTTTGATGAAAATATGATATGTTTAAGATAATGTAATGAGAAATGAAATGTATATCTCGAATTTTCTGGGAATGTCTTCAAAAGTATTCTTCATTGTGAACGACTTTTGCATAACTGGTAAACCATAAGAGATAGACAAAATGTTACTACACAAAAAATGTAGATCGCGTTATAATACACAACTTATGTCATATACATTTCTTTTGTTGAGTGAACCGTTTTCGAGATATTGCTTGTTATTTCCTTAAATTTTCCAATACTTATACTTTTTCTCAAATTCGTTATTCATTTTTTTTATGTCCTGGACATGCAAAGAGAATGGAATGCGCCACATAGCAACCAGCGTTAAAATATTTGACTATCGCTTAAAAACTACCATATTCCCCTTGCATCTACAAGAAAATTACCAATAATATCGACATCTCGATTAACATGAAGCATATGGAGAATAGGCGTTTGTAAAAATAGATTGTACAAGAGTAGAGAAAGTCATGTGAGTGTAACACATCAGAATTTTTTTATTCAGTGGGGTTTCGAAACATGTATTTCCGGTTAAATCTCGGTATTGAATTTTTGGGTGGAATGCGATATTTACCCCACACATTATACGTAGCGTAGAAAGTAATAATATACCTTATAATTAAACTAGTGTCTTAATTAATAATTTTGTTACCTATTTTACGTGCTCAAAATGTTACTTCGTCATGCCTAGTATAATAATGAAAAATTAATAGGGAGAAACTTCACTCTAAAAGATTAAATAAATGGCAGGAGGAGAGATTACTTTCCCATCTACGAGTTAGAGGGCGGGGAGGAGGGAGGAATACCAACGTATACAAGGTTTGTGTCCCGGACTCCCAGGATTCGAATCCAATTTCAATTAACGTTGACCCGTTTAGACAGTCCATATCGTATCTCTCTGCAGTGTGTACAGAATTTTCCAATTAAATGATCCATAACTAAGTCATGCTATTCTATTCAAATTACGAGATTCCTGATAGGGTTATATGAGCATGTTCACTGCCGGAGTAGCCATAGATAGCTGCGGGTTTCGGGTGCGTATTTTGACAAGAGAACCAGGAAACAAACATTATATTTCCTTCAAACACTCTATAAACTCTGGTTTAATATATATCTAGAAAAAAATCTGTCTTGCATTACCATTAGATTTCACGAGAAACAAAACAACGGTGATTTAGCACTTAAAAAGTATGACTAAAATTGGAATATTGAAAACACTAAAAATGAAATTCTAGAAAATGGTTAATGCCATAAAAAATCTGTTACAGTTTACCAGTTATATTCAAAAGTATAGAAAATTCATTCAGAATGAAGAGAAGTTTATAGGCTATTCGTAGAAAATTCAATATATACATTTTATTAGTCATTTAAATATCTTTATAAATCTGATGTGTTACATTCACATGACTTCTTCTATCGCTTTTTACTGGTTGTACAAATTATTCTTACGAACGTTTATTTTCCTAACGACTTCATTTTAATCCAGATAAGTCTTTCCGTAAATAGCTGCATTGCACATTTCTTGCATGTAGATTGAAGTAGTTAATTTATTGTAGCCCCACGTTGGGCGCCAATTTCAGTTTGTTGTATTATTTTTTTACCACGCTTTGGGCGCCAATTTGAAGTAGTTTGTATTGAAGGAGTTGTATTATATTTCAGCTGTTGGGGAGCCGAACTTGTAGTAGTTGCAGCCGCACGTATAGTAAACAGTTTCCGGTAGCCTTCACCCCAAATGTACTTTCAGCTGGCCTTTGCCCCAAGTTTAAAAAAAAATATTAACTTTGTAATTTGACTGTTTCTATAAGTATTAAATATTTAAGTTTGCCTCGGCTGCGTCATATTTCTTAAAGACACGTTTCTCTTAGCAGGGTTGTGGTGCGACAAGAATGTTAGGCTTACATAGATTATAATTTTACTTCACTCCTTTTATTAAACTTGACACGATTTAAATAACACTTTACTGATATAGAGCTGTGAGATTCTTTTATTAATTAATTACACTTTTTTTAATACGTAAACTTATTTTTCGTCTCACACGAATACGTATTAAATCTCTCGAGGACACTTTTTGGGTCTGGTTGCAATCACTGTCTGCAGGCAACTGACTTCTAGATTTGTAAAATTTTCTGATTTTCAGTTTCTGATTGGCTAATCCTACTCCAATAGAATACCTTCATTTAACTAAAGCTTTTTCTGGTTGTTGATTGGCTATTTTATAAACTGTCACTAAAATTACATTATTGTTATTCCAAGAATCACAAGTAGTCTGTTAAACCTTCTTACTCATTATTGACTCAAGGTTACCTCATTGTTACCTCATTGCTAGCAACTTTTAATTTATTATTCTCACTGCTCCTACATTATTAAATTACGTAAGGTATTCACATAACATTATTGAACATGTTTACAATAATATAAGCATATGCAATGACTGTTACATACATTTTACAAACTAGTACATACATATATTGCTTCAAGGCGGGCTGTTATTGAATTTACATATTATATAATTTGACTGAAATCATTTAAGTGTTAAAAATACTGACTCAAGATACAAAGGTAATAGCAATAGTCGAATGTTCTAAACTGGATACTAAACACTGGCCTTAAAATTTTATACTTTTTCCACGACGAATGGCAAAGTATTGAACAATTCGAAGTATTAATAACGGATATTTCGGAAATGGCTGGTGCCACAAAAAGTTCTTTGAAATAAATTGTGTATTTTAAAGAGATCTACATTTTTCAATACTTCACAAGCTATTTCTAGAAAATACAAAATACACATTTTATTTGTCATGTAAATATCATTAAGATATGGTACTTAAATCAAAAACGTTACAGCCATTTTTAGAAAATAACAAATTTCGAAAAAAAGGATAGTTTGATTAGGGGGGATTTTGAAACTCTTCGTATCAATTCTTTGGAATATACTGAACATTAATTCCAAGTTCGGTATATCCGACCTTTTCTTTTTGGACTTAAATATGTAGGAATACACATGCACACACATGGGCCGTTTTCTAAAAATGATATATTTTTTATTCCAGGGACATACCAGGTGGCCCACACAAGCCGTCCTCAGTTGAAGTTAGTTTTATACCGGATAGCGCAGATGCCAAAAGATTTGCCTTAGCGCAACTGCAAAGGGGATTCATACCGACAGAGAGGAGACGGCTAAATAAATTACCATTGCTTGAAAATGAACACTTTAACTGCTATTACTGATCCCAAAGCTCATTTGATAGAGAAACTGCCTGATGTATGAGGTGTTCCGGGTTCGATTCACGACTGAGCTGCAGAAAGTTGTCTTTAAACAAAAACATTTAACGGTTATCACAGAGTCTGTTGTTTAAATGTGAGGGTAGCTATTCGTGTGTGTATTTGTTTGGGGGGTGTTGTCGGTTACTAATAGCCAATTCGCTCATTAACAAGAATTCAGCATTGCTGCTTGACGCAAACCTGAGCACACGTGTTAAGTCATTTAGTTCCATGACAGGTAATATACAATCAGTACAACTATATGGTACTAATTGGTGCCGCTAAGTTAAGAAGATTAAATAAAATTCTATTTTTACTTTCTCTACTACGTATAGTAAGTAGGGGAAGTATTGCATTCCACCCAAAAATTCGATACCGAGATTTCACCAGAAATATATGTTTTGAGACCCCCTGAATCCAAAAAAAGCATTTTTGGAAACATGTCCGTGTGTGTGTCTGTGAGCAGCATAACTCAGAAACGAACAGTCGGATAAACACCAAACTTGGTATTTAGGTTCAGTATCTTCCAGTATCTTATTTTCAAGATAATCCCCCACCCCAGATTACCCTTTACATGGAACATTTTTAAAAAAATTTAATTTTCTCAAAAATGGCGAACGACTTTTGCATAACTGTTAAACCATAAGAGATAGACAAAATTTTACTATACAAAAAATGTAGATTGCGTTAAAATACACAATTTACGTCATATACATTTTTTGTTGGGTGAACCATTTTCGAGAATTTGCATGTTATTCCCTTAAATTTTCCAATACTTACACTTCTCAAATTCGTTATTCATTTTTTTTTGTTCTGGTAATGCAAAGAGAATGGAACACTCCACATAGCAACCACCTCTTAAAATATTTGACTATCGCTTAAAGTCAACCAATTCCCCTTGCACCTACAAGAAAATTAGCAATAAGATTAGCATCTCGATTAACTTGAAGCATATGGAGAATAAGTGTTTGTAAAAATAGATTGTACAAGAGTAGAGAAAGTCATGTGAGTGTAACACATCAGATTTTTATTATATTTATGCACCCGTAAAGGTGCGATAGACTTAGCTTATTTTGTATTAGTGCATTATTCATAATAAACATGTGCAAAAACATGCCGGCCTTGGTGGATGAATTGATGTAAGGGCCTCTCAGACCCACATTCTACATGGAATGGTCCATTATTTCTTAATATTATTTCAGTATACCCCACAAAAAATAAATAAATAAATTAAATAAGAAAACTGCGGAGAAGATAGATGCTACGCCTGAAAATGTTCAGAACACAGCCTTCGAGCCGTATCTGCGAAGATCATAGAGAAATCTGTGTGTTCGTTATTGGGAACCTTACCTTCCTGTTTGAATGATCTAGCTAGAACTGCATGCAGGCGACCACACGACGGTCATCAGTACGAAACTACCACGTAAACAACAGTACTACCTCAGTGACCTTTCACTTTGTACCTGCACTGCCCCTTTGAACAGCAGTAATGCGGCAACTTCTTTTCCATCCTGGCGTAGGGTAATGGATGTTTCCAGCTGTCCTGCGTCGTAGATTTACGGTACATAAACGAACCTAAAGTCTGATAATGAGGCCTGTGAGCAAAATTTCTTGTCTTACACACGCAATATAGATTGGGAGGCTAAAAACTATAGTAGTTAAAGATCGTCGTAGATAAAATTCAATTTGTTTCCTTTGGGAAACATTAAATGCAAAGGACAGCTTGTTTGGGCCACCTGGTATATTTCCGTTTGTTTTTTAAACACGCTGTTAACACACACGCACACGGACCTTTTTTGAGAAAGTTTTCTTCACATTTGTGTTGAGTTGTGCGCTGTTTCTGGAACATCTTCTATCAAGATGAAATATACCATGGAAAATGGTGCTGCAGTAAAATGTGTGGTGCATGAGGAACATTTTACATCCCTAGGGAGTGTCTGTCTCCCGAGAGATCGATAATGTAAATGTTGGCAGTTGCATGATCACCTGTCCTGCATAAAAGCGACAGCTGACGCATACTAGTGTATTTGATTGTCACCGTGAAGAGTTACTCCAATAAGCTAAACAGCTCACTTCCGCCTGTGACGGGAACTGTTGACATAAAAATGTAACGAAATAAAAACAAAACGCGACGCGCGGGGCTTCCCATGCTTTATTATTTCATATCGCTCGCACATAGCTTTGAAATTGCTGTTGTCGTAGCAAACTTATTACAGGGCTTTCTCTACTCACTCTTTTACAAAATAATTCTTAGTAAAGCTTATTCTACTATCTAACGAGCCAGATGGCTCTGCGGTAACATGCGAGGCTCGCGTTCTGGCAGGTCCTGAGTTCGATTCCTGGAGCCGGCCAATATGGCCATACTTAGGGGCTTTGTAGTGTCGGTCGGTGTTGGACATGATGCATATGCCTGCTTTTTGGAAAGTTCCACTCGACCCTGCCACATGGCAGCCTTTTCTGAACCGCCTCCGGTGGGTCGGGTTCTCACCAGTTCCGCCTGAGGGAAGTCTCTTTGAGCAATCTGCCGTTGAGGCCGAGTAATCAAGTTTGGAATCTTCAGGGACCTCTGCACGTAGATAGAACAATAGTTTGTAATAGTTTGTAAAAGAGTGAGTAGAGAAAGTCATGTGAATGCAAAGCCAACTCATAGCAAAACTGTTTTTCCTTTCTCTGTCATGTATATAATAGGCTGAAGAGGTACTGCATTCCACCCAAAAATTCGATACCGAGAATTCACATGTTCTGAGACACCATATATGAAAGAAAGAAAAAAATTTGATGTGTTACACTCACATGACTTTCTCTATTCTTGTACAAACTATTTTTACAAATGCTTGTTCTCCACATGCTTCATGTTAATCGAGATGTTAATCTTATTGCTAATTTTCTTGTAGATGTAAGGGAAATTGCTAGGTTTTAAGCGACAGTCAAATATTTTAAGAGCTGGTTGCTAAGCATTCCATTCTCTTTGCATGTGCAGGACAAAAAAACAAAATGAATAACGAATTCCCATTTGAGAAAAAGTATAAGTATTGGAAAATTTAAGGGAATAACAAGCAATATCTCGAAAATGGTTCAATCAACAAAAAAATGTATATGACATAAATTGTGTATTTTAACGCGATCTACATCTTTTGTGTAGTAAAATTTTGTCTATCTCTTATGGTTTACCAGTTTTGCAAAAGTCGTTCACAATGAGGAATACTTTTGGAGATATTCCCAGAAAATACAAGATATACATTTTATTTTTCATGAAAGTATCTTAAATATATGATATCCTAATCAAACGCTTTAGAGCCATTTTTGAGAAAATTAAAATTTTCGAAAAATGTTCCATGTAAAGGGTAGTCTGGGGTGAGAGGATTTTCTTGAAAATCTTCGCGTCGTATCTTTGAATCTTAGTGAACCTAAATACAAAATTTCATATTTATCCGACTTTTCGTTTATGAGTTAAGCTGTTCTCAGACACGCAAGAGACACACATGGACCTTTTCCTAAAGGTGCTTTGTTGGATTCAGGGGGGCTTAAAATATACATTTTCGGTGAAATCTGGCTATCGAGTTTTTGTGTGGAATGCATTACATCTCCTACTTAGTATATGGAGTAGAGAGTAAAAAAAAAAAAAAAAAAAAAAAAAAATTTAGAAAAATGCCCGCATCAGTGTATGTATGTGTATCTGTGAGCAGCATAACTCAAACACGAAATGCTGGCATTTAAGTTCAGTGCCTTTCAAAGATACGACAAGAAGATTTTCAAGAAAATTCCTCCACCCCAAACTACGATCTGTAGGAAATATTTTCGAATCTTTTGATTTTCTGAAAAATGGCTCTAACGATTTTGAGTAAAATACCATATATTGAAGATATTTACGTAACAAATAAAATGTATATCTTAAATTTCTGGGAATAGCCTGTGAAGGTCCTCTTTATTCGGAAGGAAATTTATATAATCTTGCATAACCGGTAAACGCTAAGCGATAGACGAAAACATAATCTCGTTACTAGAAGTAACCTTTTTTGTGGCATTAGGCATTTCCGAGATATCTGTTATTAAAGGCCAGCATAATGCGTCCAGTTCTAAAATATTTGACAATTACTATTCCGATTGTATCTATAACGAAATTGTAATGTAGCCATTTCCTGAAAGGTATATCTGGATTAAAATGAAGTAGAGAGAGAAAAAAAATCTGATAGGATACATTCACATGGTTTTCTCTACCCTCTATAGCTGATTAGTGCGTATACAAACTATTCTTAGTGAAGCAGTTAGTGCACTGTGTGTTTTTAACCTCGTCAAATATATATATCATTATTTTGACACATAGAAGCTGAAGAAGTATTGTTCTTCTATCTCTGTTGCGTTTATTGTTGTTGAAGTTTTACTGTTGCTTGGGAAGCCAACTTGAAGTAGTTATTGTCTTGGAGTTTATTTATTTAATCAGCTCCATGTTTGAACGTCAAGTTTGAAGTGGATTTTTTATTACGTAATATGCTGCTACGTATGAGAAGCCGATTTTTAAAGATGTATTTTTGTTGTTACGCCTCAAGTTTTAAAATATTATATTAATTTTGTTATTAAACTGCTTCTATAGTTAGTATTTATGTTTATTACTTTAGAGACACGTTTCTCTTAGGCAGGGCGTGGTACGACAAGAATGTAGACTTACACAGATTTTAAGTTTAAATTCACTTCTTTTTGTTAATCCTTGGCACAAATTAAATGGCACTACACTGATATTAAGAGCTGTGAGGTTCTGGTATATATAATTTTCGTTTCACACGAATACGTAATATTTCTTTAGAGAACACATCTTCCATCCGGTCACTACCAAGGTCTGCAGGCAACTGAACATATTTCAACCGCCCAAACCCGTAAACTTATGTATTTTAAGTCTGATTGGCTAATCCTAGTCCAATAGAATACCTGCATTTAATTAAAGCTTTTTCTGGCTGTTGATTGGCTATTTTTAAACTGTCACAGAATTTACATTATCGTTGCTGTAATCATGAACTAGTAGCATTTAAACTCTCAAACTCATTATTGCCTCAAGCTTATCTCATTGTTAGCAACGTTAAACTTATTATTCTCACAGCTCTTACATTATTAAATTACGTAATGCATTCACATAACATTATTAAACATGTTTACAATAATATAAGCATTTGAAATGACTGTTACATACATATTGCTTCACGGCGAGCTGTTATTGAAATTACATATTATATAATTCAATTGAAATTATTCATGGGTTAAGAATACTGCCTCAAAACAGCAATTACTTTGGCTGCTTTCACGGAAAAACGCTTCGTAACATTACATTTAAAGCTGATTCCTCTCCTACCAGGCATAATGAAAAGTCTTAAAATGCAAGCAACGAAAACAAAGAACAGAATCTAAAATAAGGAACACTCAAAATGGTACTATAACAAATAGTAACATATGAATTAAAAAAATTAAACAGTCTTACGCAATTGGTTAATCAGCACTCCTTCGAAGCAAAGGCCGCTAAAAGAAAATTTGCAAAATACGTACTTTATAACGTTACCATAAATGTTCCTAATTGTTCACAAAATCACAGCACTAAATTGCTTTCTCAATGTAAACATTTAAATGTTTTATTCATGGTAACAAGCGCTTGCGATGAAAAGAAGAAACAATGGAGCATCGCACAACTTCATGCATGCCCGTTAGATGACGTTAGTGTAAAAGTAAAGCATAAAATATTTCTAAAACGGCTTACGCTACGAAAAGAAATTTAATACAAAATCTGTTTTTAATGAGCTCTAAAATTCTTTTCAAGTACATTTTTGACTATCTAATATGGCTTTCTAATTATACAAAATTCAATCAAATAAACAGGTTTTCACGAGCTATTCCCAGAAAGTCAACATATATATTTGATTGTCATGTAAATATACTAAATATGTGCTATTATAATAAAAACTGATAGAGCCATTTTTGAGAAAATCAGAAATTTAAAAGAAGTTCCATATAAAGAGTAGTTTGGGGGTGGGGTAATGTTGTTGTGTTAGTGTCGCATCTTTGGAAGATACTGAACCTAAATACCAAGTTTGGTGTTTATCCGACATGTTTATGCTGTTCAGAGACATAGACACACACACGGACGTTTTACCAAAAATGCATTATTTGGATTCAGGGGGCCGCAAAACATGAATTTACGATGGAATCTCGATATCTAATTTTACTTTCTCTACTACGTATAGTAAGTAGGGGAAGTATTGCATTCCACCCAAAAATTCGATACCGAGATTTCACCGGAAATACATGTTTTGAGACCTCCTGAATCCAAAAAAAGCATTTTTGGAAACATGTCCGTGTGTGTGTCTGTGTGTGTGTGTCTGTGTGTGTGTGTCTGTGTGTGTGTGTGTGTGTGTGTGTGTGTGTCTGTGTGTCTGTGAACAGCATAACTCAAAAACGAACAGTCGGATAAGCACCAAACTTGGTATTTAGCTTCAGTATCTTCCAGAGATGCGACACGAAGGTTTTCAAGAAAATCCCCCACCCCAGACTACCCTTTACATGGAAGATTTTTCGAAAATTTTAATTTTCTCAAAAATGGCTCTAACGATTTTGATGAAAATATCATATGTTTAAGATAATGTTATGAGAAATGAAATGTATATCTCGAATTTTCTGGGAATGTCTCCAAAAGTATTCTTCATTGTGAACGACTTTTGCATAACTGGTAAACCATAAGAGATAGACAAAATTTTACTACACAAAAAATGTAGATCGCGTTAAAATACACAACTTATGTCATATGCATTTCTTTTGTTGAGTGAACCGTTTTCGAGATATTGCTTGTTATTTCCTTAAATTTTCCAATACTTATACTTTTTCTCAAATTCGTTATTCATTTTTTTATGTCCTGGACATGCAAAGAGAATGGAATACTCCACATAGCAACCAGCGTTAAAATATTTGACTATCGCTTAAAATCTACCATATTCCCCTTGCATCTACAAGAAAATTAGCAATATAATTGACATCTCGATTAACATGAAGCATATGGAGAATAAGCGTTTGTAAAATTAGATTGTAGAAGAGTAGAGAAAGTCATGTGAGTGTAACACATCAGATTTTTTTGTGGAAGAATGCAATACCTTCTTTACTTACTATTACATGGTAGAAAATGTAACAAATTTTCATAGCAGTATTTGTATAGATGCTAATAAGCAATAGAGGGTAAAGAAAGTGAGGTGAAAAAGCTAGTATATAAAATAATTTGATGTGTGACACTTACGCTTATTCTCTATAAGCTTCATGTTAATCGAGATGTTAATCTTATTGCTAATTTTCTTGTAGATGCAAGGGGAATATGGTAGGCTTTAAGTGATAGTCAAATATTTTAAGAGCTGGTTGCTATGTGGAACATTCCAGTCTCTTTATATGTCCAGAACATAAAATAAATAAAATAACGAACCACGAAATCCCATATGAGCAAAAGTAATAAGTATTGGAAAATTCAAACAAATAACAAGGAATATCTCAGGAATGGGTCACTCGACAAAACAATGTAGGGGACATAAATTTTGTGATATCACGAGATCTATATTTTTGTCTAGTAAACTTTTTAGTCTATCTCTTAGGGTTTACCAGGTATGCGAAATTCATTCAGAATGAAGAGGACTTTGGGAGACATTCTCAGAAAATTCAGGATATACATTTCATTTGCCATGAAAATATCTTAAACATACGATATTTTAATCAAAACGTTTCGAAAAATGTTCCATGTAAAGAGTAGTCTGAATGGGGATATGGTATTTATCTGACTTTTCGTTTTTGAGTTTTGCTGTTCACAGACACGCCGACAGAATCACAGATACACACGCAAAGTGTTTTAAAAAATGCTTTATTTGAATTCAGGGCACCTCAAAACATGTATATCTGTTGAAATCTCGGTATTGAATTTTTGGGTGGAATGCAATAGTTCCCCTACTCCAAAGACTCACACTCTCCAGGACGCACGACAACGCTCAGGGCAGAAGCCTGACGGGGTCAGAGGGCCTACGGATCAGGGCGAGAGACAGAGATGAACAGCCAGATGCCCGGGATGAGAGCGGAGAAGTGGGTGATACAGATGAGATATGAATGATAGGAAATATGATGGAGCACCGGTGGAATGAAACATGGCGGGGTAAACTGCAGAACCCGGAGAAAACCCACTCAGACCTCGCTTTGTGCATCACAAATCCCATATGCGGGTCCCTAGGATTGAACCCGAGCCGCTTTGGTGAATGTCTACCTGCTTTTAAACATTTTACTATCACCTCAGTTTGATACACCCCTATTGCACATACAACTAAATGCATAATTGAAGGAGGTTTTATTTTAGGAGTTGTATTGTACTTCAAATGTTGGGGAGCCAAACTTGATGAAGTTTCCGGTGGCCTTCGCTCCAAGTTTAAAAACTTAACATTGTAATTTGAATGTTTCTTTAAATATTATATATATATATATATATGTTTAGCTCGGCTGCGTCAGTATTAAATTTGTAGAAACATGTATTTCTTAACAGGGTGTGATGCGTCTAAAGAATGTAGGCTTAAACAAATTATAATTTTTACTTCACTCCTTTTATTAATCCTTGACACGATTAAATAACGCTTCACTTATATTTAGAGAGCTGTGAAATTATTTATTAATTACTTGCACTTTTTAACAAATAAACTTTATAATATACTCGCCGTAATGAATTTTATATGTCTCACACTGAATACGTATTAAACTTCTCGAGGCCGGGTCTCGCGTCCGGTTAGGAACGCTGTCTGCTAGCAACTGACTTCCACCGCCTGAATTTGTAAATTCTGCTATTTCAAGTCTCTGATTGGCTAATCCTACTCCAATAGAATACTTTTATTTAACTTTTAGCCTTTCTAGTTGTTGATTGGCTATTTATAAACTGTCTTAAACATATTACGTTATTGTTTCCAAGAATTACTAGAAGCATTATTAAACTTACTAATTCATTATTGTCTCAAGGTTACCTCATTATTAGCAACTTTTGACCTATATTCTCACAGCTCCTACATTATTTAATTACGTAATACATTTACATTACATTATTAAACAAGTACATTATAATATAAACATTAATACAATGACTGTTAAATACATTTTATATATTATATTATACACATTGCTTTAATGCGGGCTGTTATTATATTTTATATCATATAAATAGACTGAAATCATTTGAATGTTAAAAATACTGCCTCATAATGAAGACGTTTCCAGATACGATTATCTCTATTAACGTGAAATAGAAAACAAGTTTTTCCGATTTATCTCCCCGACGTCTGTGCACGTGGTATAGCTTCACTAATCCCTGTATAAGCATATTTGCTTCGTCCACTCCCCAAGGAGTTAGCCTAAAATAACGAGATGAGGTAATAGTTAGGTCCGATGATGCTTATAATTGAAGACGAATCATCGTCGAGGGAGTAACAGCACTTTTGTTGTATAATTGTGTGGGAGACACAATAGCCAAAGCCTCTGAATACATAATCGGCTTAACATGTGGAGTGCAGCCATGACTATCAATCATATGCAGTCAATACGGTCCAATACTGCGGGGAAAGACTGCCTCCTAATCTTCCGACACTCTGCACTCCAAATTAATTAGCTAATAGAGACGTATCGACCCATTTTCCATGTATGTGAAACCAAATTAGCCAGAAGTGAAATATGTACCAGAAATCTAGTCTTACCTTGTTAACTTTTACACCCTGTTGAATGAAACAACATTTCGAAATACTGGGTCTGACAAAGAGATGGTCCTGACTACGGAAGGGGCAGAAAATAACGTAAGAGTTACCAAAGTAACTATAGTGTAACAACAATTCCTTGGTCTGCGGACTCCGCAATGGATAAACCGCCCCCAGTCTACTTGTCTTTTGCCTTTAACTACTGAGTCCAAAGATAGACTTTTTCTACTCTTGTTCAAACTATTTTTACAAACGCTTATTCTCCATATGCTTCATGTTAATCGAGATGTTAATCTTATTGCTACTTTTCTTGTAGATGCAAGGGGCATTGCTAGGCTTTAAGCGATAGTCAAATGTTTTAAGAGCTGGTTGCTATGTGGAGTATTCCATTCTGTTTGCATTACCAGGACAAAAAAAATGAATAATCAATTTGAGAAAAAGTATAAGTACTGGAACGTTTAAGGGCATAGCAAGCAATATCTCGAAAATGGTTCGCTCAACAAAAAAATCTGATGTGTTACACTCACATGACTTTCTCTATTGCTAATTTTCTTATTGCTATCTTATTTCTAATTTTCTTGTAGATATAAGGGGAATATATATTTACAACGGCAATACAGAAATACAGTAGCCTTTAAGCACATACATATCTCTTAATAGCTGGTTGCTAGGTGCAGCACCATTCCCTTTGCCACAGATTATAACTCTTTGCATATCCTAGACAAAAAAATGAATAACGAATTTCCAATAAGTATTGAAAAATTTAAGGGAATAACAACCAATATCTCGAAAATGGTTCACTCAACAAAAAAGTGTATATGACATAAATTGTGTATTTTAACGCGATCTACATTTTGTATGTAGTAAAATTTTGTCAATCTCTTACGGTTTACCAATTATGCAAAAGTCGTTCACAATGAAGAATACTTTTGGAGACATTCCCAGAAAATTCGAGATATACATTTCATTTTTCATGAAAATATCTTGAAATATGATATTTTAATCAAAATCGTTAGAGCCATTTATGAGAAAATTAAAATTTTCGAAAAATGTTCCATGTAAAGGGTAATCTGAGGTGGGGGGATTTTCTTGAAAACCTTCGTGTCGCATCTCTGGAAGATACTGAACCTAAATACTAAGTTTGGTGTTTATCCGACTGTTCGTTTCTGAGTTATGCTGTTCACAGACACACACACGGACATGTTTCCAAAAATGCTTTTTTGGATTCGGGGGGTCTCAAAACATATATTTCCGATGAAATCTCGGTATCAAATTTTTGGTTGGAATACAATACTTCCACTACTTACTATACGTAGTAGAGAATGTAAAAATGTATATGACATAAATTGTGTATTTTAACGCGATCTACAATTTTTGTGTAGTAAAATTTTGTCTATCTCTTACGGTTTACCAGTTATGCAAAAGTCGTTCACAATGAAGAATACTTTTGGAGACATTCCCAGAAAATTCGATATATACAATTAATTTGCCATAAAAATGTCTTAAACTTATGGTATTTTATTCAAAATTTTCGAGAAATTTTCCATGTAAAGGGTAATCTAGGGTGGGGGGATTTTCTTGAAAACCTTCGTGTCGCATCTCTGGAAGATACTGAACCTAAATATCAAGTTTGGTGTTATCCGACTGTTCGTTTCTGAGTTATGCTGTTCACAGAAGCACACACGGACATGTTTCCAAAAGTGCTTTATATGCATTCAGTGCACATCAAAACATGCATTTCCTGGGAAATCTCGGTATCGAAATTTTGAGTGGAATACAATACATGCCCTACTTACTATACGTAGTAGAGAAAGTAATAAGCAGATGGGAAAATAAGCTCTAGTAAGAATAGTTTGTATACCAGTTAATAAACGATAGAGGGTTGAGAAAGTTATGTGAACTTGTAATGTTCGGCAATTCAGCAATATTTTGGGGGAGGTAAAGTGACTTGCCTTGCCTTGACGTGACTATCGTAGTGTTGAAGTCTGGTTGTAGTTATCGTTGACACTGAGACCTAGGAGTTGTATTACCTCCTATCATTATTGATTTAGCTAAATAGTCCTGTCCTTTCAATTTGGGTTTACCAGACCTTAGCGTTCATATCTTTTCCTTCCCAGTGCTTCACATTTGAAGTTTATATGAGAGGCAGTTTAATCTTGTTTGTTGCATAGCCTGCATACTGACTCCTCTCTAAAGATTCCCACTGTATGTGGGTGTTTCCACAATCTACAATGTCCCGTCAAGAGCCAGGTTGTCAGTTATTTCAGATCTACTGAGATTAACTACATATTCAGTGAGTAAGGCGGATATTCTTCTCATTATTCCTTTGCTGTCCTTGCGTCCCTTGTTTGAACCCATCGCAATTGATGGTTTGGCTAATTCATTCAGCAATGGTTCTTTAAACAGACTTTAAGGTGAAGAAGTTGTTGATTTATTTAGCTCCATGTATGGAAGCCAATTTGAAGTAGAATTGTTCTTTACGTTGTTTGCTGCTACGTATGAAAAGCCGATTTGAAGTAGTTTGTATTGAAGGTGTTGTATTTTATTTCAACTGTTGGGGAGCCGAACTTGTAATAGTTGCAACCGTACGTATAATAAACAGTTTCCGGTAGCCTTCGCCCCAACTGAATTTTCAGATGGTCTCTGCCCCAAGTTTAAAAATCTGATGTGTTACACTCACATGACTTTCTCTACTCTTGTACAAACTATTTATACAAACGCTTATTCTCCATCTACTTCATGTTAATCGAGATAAACATTTGCAGACTCTATCTTATTGCTAATTTTCTTGTAGATGTAAGGGGAATATATATTTACAAGAGCAATATAGAAATACAGTAGTCTTTAAGCACATACATATCTCTTAATAACTGGTTGCTAGGTGCAGCACCATTCTCTTTGCCACAGATTAATACTCTTTGCATATCCAAGACAAAAAAATGAATAACGAATTCCCATGTTAGAAAATAAGAGTTGAAAAGTTTAAGGGAATAACAAGCAATATCTCGAAAATGGTTCACTCAACAAAAAAATGTATATGACATAAATTGTGTATTTTAATGCGATAAAATGTTTTGTGTAGTAAAATTTTGTCTATCTCTTATGGTTTACCAGTTATGCAAAAGTCGTTCACAATGAAGAATACTTTTGGAGACATTACCAGAAAATTAAAGATATACATTTTATTTGTCATGAAAATATCTTAAACATATGATATTTTAATCAAAATCTTTAGTCATTTTTGAGAAAGTTAAAGTTTTCGAAAAATGTTCCATGTAAAGCGTAGTCTGGGGTGGGGGGATTTTCTTGAAAACCTTCGTGTCACATCTCTGGAAGATACTGAACCTAAATACCAAGTTTGGTGTTTATCCGACTGTTCCTTTCTGAGTTATACTGTTCACAGACAGACACACACACGGACATGTTTCCAAAAATGCTTTTTTTGGATTCAGGGGGTCTCAAAACATGTATTTCCGGAGAAATCTCGGTATCGAATTTTTGGGTGGAATACAATACTTCCCCTACTTACTATACGTAGTAGAGAAAGTAAAAAATATTAACTTTGTAATTATACTGTTTGTTTAAGTATTAAATAATTATGTTTGCCTCGGCTGCGTCAGTATTATTGTTAGAGACATGGAAGTTTTGGCAGGGCGTGATGCGACAAGAATATAGGCTTACACAGATTTTAAGTTTTAATTCACTCCTTTTTATTAATCCTTGACACAAATTAAATAGCACTTCACTGATATTGAGAGCTGTGAGATTCTTTTATTTAATACTGGCATTTTTCAACAAGTTTACTACTTTTCGTTTCACACGAATACGTAATTAATTCCTCGAGCACACATCTCACATCCAGTTACAAACACTGTCCAGAAGCAACTGAATTGATTTCAACCGTCTAAACTTGTAAATTTCTGTATTTCAAGTCTCTGATTGGCTATTTTTACTCCAATAGAATACCTGCATTTAACTAAAGCTTTTTCTGGTTGTTGATTGGTTATTTTTTATAAACTGTCACTAAAATTTGCATTATTGTTACACCAAGAATCACAAGTAGTACTGTTGAACTTTCTTACTCATTATTGACTCAAGATTACCTCATTGTTACCTCATTGTTAGCAACTTTAAACTTATTATTCTCACAGCTCCTACATTATTAAATTACGTAATACATTCATATAACATTATTGAACATGTATATAATAATATAAGACTATGCAATGACTGTTACATACGTTTTACAAATTATTACATACACATATTGCTTCAAGGTGGGCTGTTATTGAATTTACATATTATATAATTTGATTGAAATTATTTAAGTGTTAAAAATACTGCCTTAAAGGGTATGCCAAAAACTGATTCAGGCACAGTAAAAGTTTGAGGAGTTGCTTTTCTTGACAGGATATCTGCTTTTTCATTGGCTAAAATTCCCTTATGTCCAGGCACCCATCCAAGATTAACCTTGTTGTGCTTTGCCATTTGCATAAGGTTTATTAGGTAGTTCCATACTGAAGATGTTTTCTGTTAGCTTGCAATTGCTTTTAGTGCAGATTGTCAGAGAAAATCCAAATCTTGCCTCCAATGTGTCCCCTTTTGACATAGATTCCAATTGCGTAAACTAAAAAACCACCTTGCTAATCCAGTAGATAGAATTGTGTCCGAGGAGGTCATGCTGCCAGAGGGTGGGGCTAGATTTCTCAGTATCGACATAAACAGTTGTGTTCCATTGCGGATAAATTTTTATGCAGCCAGTGTACGTGTTAAAAAAACAAAATTATAGGATACAATTTGGAATGTCTTTTTAAAATTTACTGATTCCTTACGTTAGAACGTTTTACTTTCTCCACTACGTAGAGTAAGTAAGGGAAGTATTGTATTCCACCCAAAAATTCGATACCGAGATTTCACCCAAAATTCATGTTTTGAGATCCCCTGAATCCAAAAAACAGCATTTTTGGAAACATGTCCCTGTGTGTGTCTGTCTGTGTCTGTGATAACTCAGAAACGAACAGTCGGATAAACACCAAACTTGGCATTTAGGTTCAGTATCTTCCAGAGATGCGACACGAAGCTTTTCAAGAAAATCCCCCACCCCAGACTGCCCTTTACATGGAACATTTTTTGAAAATTTTAATTTTCTCAAAAATGGCTCTATCGATTTTGATTAAAATATCATATTTAAGGTATTTTCATGACAAATGAAATGTAGGTATATCTTGAATTTTCTGGGAATGCCTCCAAAAGTATTCTTCATTGTGAACGACTTTTGCATAACTGGTAAACCATAAGAGATAGACAAAATTTTACTACACAAAAAATGTAGATCACGTTAAAATACACAATTTATGTCATATACATTTTTTTAATGGACCATTTTCGAGATATTGCTTGTTATTTCCTTAAATTGTCCAATACTTTACTTTTTCTCAAATTCGTTATTCATTTTTTTTTTCGTCCTGGTAATTCAAAGAGAATGGAATACTTCACAAAGCAACCAGTTCTTAAAATATTTGACTATCGCTTAAAGCCTACCATATTCCCCTTGCATCTACAAGAAAATTAGCAATAAGATTAACATCTCGATTAACATGAAGCATATGGAGAATAAGCGTTTGTAAAAATAGTTTGTACAAGAGTAGAGAAAGTCATGTGTGTGTAACACATCAAATTTTTTTGTATGGGCTTGATGGCCAGCACATATCGACCTGCGAAAGTGGTGGTATTGTGAGAGAGTGTGAATCGTCTTTCAGAAGAAACACATGACACCACCTCGCCGGTTGAAGTGCCCCTAAGAATACCAATGGTCAGTGCAGAAACGGACAGCTTGGCAACAAACACGCGTTCTGGATTTATGAGGAGATCCGAGCTACAAAAAAGCGGAAACTTGACGGAGGAAACATGAAACTCAACAATAAGATCACAACCGGAAAGTTACAGGGGAGTAGTGGGTGGGGGTGGGGGAGGAGATTTCCTCCAGGGCTAGCACAACTTCGGAAACGTAATAACTCCAGTACATGAGGTACAGATATCTCGCTGGTTCTTCTCAACTAATTGTATTGTACTCGAGGCCATTTTTATCTTGCAAACACACAATAAACAACGCTTTCCTGTCATTTTGGTGGTGTTGATGCCCAGATAATTTGAAACAAAAGCGTGTTGACTTACTCTACCCTCAGTCGTTTATTAGTGGCTATTATTATTTTCTATCCACTTCATTTCAATCGAGAAAACCCTTTCTTACACATTTCGTTATAGATACAAAGAGAACAGCGATAGTCAAATGTTTAACAACTGGACGCTATATGCTGGCCTTAAAATTCCATACGTTTCCATGACATCACGAGAAACAACTGAATGCAGACTTTAAGAATGGCTAACTATTGAACAATTCGAACCATTAATAACGGATATCTCGGAAGTGGCTGATGCCACAAAAAAGTTATTGGAAAACATTATGTGTTTTAAAGAGATCCCCATTTCTTGTACAGTACATTTTCGTCTATCAGAAGTTTGCCAGTTGCACAAGTTCCTTTCGAATGAAGAGGTCTTCACAGGCTATTCTCAGACAATTCAAGGATACCCATTTCATTTGTCACGTAAATATCTATAATATATGGTATTTTAATCAGAATCGTTAGAGCCATTTTTTATAAAATAAAAAATTTCGAAAAATGTTCAATGTAAAGGCTAGTTTGGGGTGGGGGGAATTATAAGACTTTTCGTCTGTTATGCTGTTCACCCACACACGGACATTTTTCTAAAAATGCTTTCTTCAGATTCAGGGGGCCTCAAAAAGTGTATTTCCGAGGAAGTATCGCATTTTTGGGTGGAATGCAATACCTTCTCTACCTAAGGTAGGTGATAGAGAAGGGGAAAGTAGGTATTGCTAAAACACACACTTCCTCAAATAGAACTTTTTTTTTTGCAGTAACCAGTTCCAAGATATTCGTTGTAATTGTTTTGCATTATCAAATACCTTATACCGCTTTGAAGTGCTAAGTCGCCATTCTTTTGTTTCTCGTCAATGTAATTTCTGCAAATGTTTATCTCGATTAAGATGAACTAGAGAGAAGAATAGGCTTTTGTAATAATAGTTTGTATTCTTCTGTCTACTTCTTGTTAAGAGAGATAATGTTCCCTTACATATTTCCTTGTGGGTATAAGAAGGATGCAGAGGTCAAAACGATAATCAGATCTTTAAAGAGCGGGTCACTATGTGATGGCTTTGGAATTCAGTTCTGTTTGCATGACCACGAGAATAAATATGAATAGCGATTTTGCAGTTTATGAAGTATAAAGTAATTGACAATCGAAACTGTAATAAAGAATATCTCGGAAATGGTTAGTGCTGAAGCATTTTTATTTGACATAAGTTGTATATTTTTACCAGGCATACATGTTTTGTGTAGTAAACTCTTGTCTATCTCTTAAAGTTGTGAAAAATTAATACAGAATGAAGAGGACTTTACAGCTTATTCCCAGAAAATTCATGAGATATATATATATATATATATATATATATATGGTGTTCTAATCAAAATCGTTAGAGCTATTTTTGAGAAAATAACAAATAACGAAATATTTTACATGTAAGGGGTAGTTTAGTGTTGGACTTTTTTTTAGAAAAATGTTTTTGTCGCACGCAGACATATATATATATATATGTATATATATATATGGACCTTTTTATAGAAGTATTTTTATTGAGGGAATCTCCAAACGGGTATTTCTGGTGTAATCTCGGTATCTAATTTTTAGGTAGAATACAATATTTCATCTGCTTACTATGCTAAATAGTAGGAACAGTAAGAAGGCTATTTCTAGAAAGTGCAGATATACTTACATTTTATTTGTGATGCAAATATCTTTAATCAATGTATATACAGCCACATTTTAGAAAATCAAAAATAGCGATAACTTTTCCGGGTAATATGATGCAGAGACTTTCTTGAAGATGTTCGTACGGCACCCTTGGAAGATGCTGAACTTAATTATCCAGTTGACTTTTCGTTTTTGAGTTATGGTGTTTATAAGCAGACATGCACACACGGACCTATTCAAAAATTCTATCAATGGTAGAGCGTGGATAATCGTATAAATATAGCACATCAGAATTCTTCTTTCTCAACCACGTACATAGTCAGTGGCTACCCTTTACATGGAACACATTTCGAAACATTTTATTTTCTCAAAAATGGCTTTAACGATTTTGGTTAAAATACCATATATTAAAGATATTTACAGAAAATACAATGTGTATCTTCAATTTTCTGGAAATAGCCTGTGAAGTCCTCTTCAATCGCAAGGAATTCTGTATAATCTTGTACAACTTCTAAACGTTAAGCGATAGACGAAAACGTACTACAGAAAAAAATTTAGATCTCTTTAAAACACACAATATACTTAAATAAGTTTTTGTGGCATAAGCTATTTCTGACATATCCACTATTAATGGTCCGAATACTTTGTCATTCTTAAAGTTCCATCAATTCTGGTTCTTTCTCGAGATGTCATGGAAACAGTATGGAACTTTAAGGCCAGCATATAGCGCTCAGTTCTTAAACATTTGACTCTCGCTGTTCTCTTTGTATCTATAACGAAATGTGTAATGTAGCGATTTCTGCAAAATTTTGTTTAGATTAAAATGTAGTAGACAAAAAAATCTGATGTGCTGCACTCACCTGACTTTCTCTACATTTGTATAAACTATTTTTATAAACGCTTATTCTCCATCTACTTCGTGTTAATCGAGATGTTAATCTTATTGCTAATTTCTTGTTGAAGCAAGGGGAATTGGTAGGCTTTAAGCGATAGTCAAATGTTTTAAGAGCTGGTTGCTATGTGGAGTATTCCATTTTCTTTATATGTCCAGGATATAAAAAAGGAATAATGAATTCCCATTTGAGGAAAAGCTTAAGTATTGCAAAATTCAAACAAATAACGAGGAATAGCTCATAAAATGGTTGGTTCCACAAAAAATTATATAATATAATATGTATTTTAACGAGATTTACATTTTTTGTGCAGTAAAATTTTGTCTATATCTTACGGTTTACCAGTTATGGTTTCATTTGCCATGAAAATATTTTATACATGTAATATTTTAACCAAAATCGTTAGAGCCATTTTTGAGAAAATCAAAACGTTCGAAAAAATCTGTTGCTTTACACTCACATGTCTTTCTCTACTCTTGTATAAACGATTTTTACAAACGCTTATTCTCATCTGCTTTTTGTTAATCGAGATATCGAGATGTTAATCCTATTGCTAATTTTCTTGTAGATGCAAGGGGAATTGCTAGGCTTTAAGCGATAGTCAAATATTTTAAGAGGTGGTTGCTATGTGCAGTATTCCATTCTCTTTGCATTACCAGGACAAAAACCATGAATAACTAATTTGAGAAAAAGTATAAGTATTGAAAAATTTAAGGGAATAACAAGCAATATCTCGAAAATGTTTCACCCAACAAACAAACAAACAAACAAAATGTATATGACATAAATTGTGTATTTTAACGCAATCTACATTTTTTGTATAGTAAAATTTTGTCTATCTTTATGGTTTACCAGTTCTGCAAAAGTCGTTCACAATGAAGAATACTTTTGGAGACATTCCCAGAAAATTCGAGATATTTATTTCGTTTGTCATGAAAATATCTTAAACATATGATATTTTAATCAAAATCGTTAGAGCCATTTTTGAGAAAATTAAAATTCTCGAAAAATGTTCCATGCAAAGGGTAATCTGGGATGGGGGGATTTTCTTGAAAACCTTCTTGTCGCTTCTCTGGAAGATACTGAACCCAAATACCAAGTTTGGTGTTTATCCGACTGTTTCTGAGTTATGCTGTTCACACACACACACATACACACACACAAGAAGACACACAGACGGACATGTTTCCAAATTTTTTTTTTTTTTTTCATTCAGGGGGTCTCAAATCATATATTTCCGGTGAAATCTCGGTATCGAATTTTTAGGCGGAATACAATACTTCCCCTACTTACTATACGTAGTAAAGAAAGTAAAACTTCATGTAAAGGGTAGTCTAGGGTGGGGGGATTTCCTTAAACATCTTCATGTCGATTCTTGGAAGATAGTAAACTCAAGTACCAAGTTTGGTTTTTATCCGACTTTTTGTTTTTTAGTTGTTCACAGACAGACACACACATACGGACATGTTACCAAAAATGCTTTATTTGGATTCAGGGTACCTCAAAACATGTATTTCCTGTGAAATTTACTTGCTGTACGTAGTATAGAAAGTAATAAGATTTAGTTTGTATACGTACTAATGAACGATAGAGGGTAGAGAGTGTCATGTGAATGTAACATATCGGAATTACTTTAAACCGTCTCTGTACACAGAATTGCGTGATAAGAGGTTGATAAAACCGGATATACCTCTTTTATTTCTTGATTCCTGAAATCAGCGCACGCGTTTCATTAAGACCTGCAGTTATTGTAAAGTAAAATTAGTCCGATACTAACTCCTATAAACGAATTTTAGGAAAGAGGTCACGTGACGGACCCGGAACGCAAATGAGCGGACTAAGTCGACCATATGATGAATTAGCAACCGGGGGTAAGAAAGCCCCAGGCCTGCTGTGTATGTGTGGAGCCTAGCTATTGATACTGCTAACGACGCAAGTGGGCCCACGTCCCAGGGGCGACGTGACGCGACGCCTAATGGGCCCCAACACCGTACTGCCCCAGAAAAAAAATATCCAGCAGCCCGTTACAACAATCCGCAGGAGAGGGCTCTTGATTTCTGGACTGGAATTTCAATGCTACGTGTCACACTATAACATTTCCTGTCAGGACGGAATTTCAGCAAAGGGTAGCGTTTTATTTGTAACTATCGAAGGAGAACTAACCTCACAGCGTTTCCTGGTGATGTGCAACATATCTAATATGTTACACTAAGGCAGTATTTTTAACAGTATGATTTCGGTCTACTTATATAATATGTAAATTCAATAACAGCCCACCTTGAAGCAATATGTGTATGTAACAATATATAAAAAGTGTATATTACAGTCATTGTATATGTTTATATTATTGTAAACGTGTTCAATAATGTTATGTGAATGTATTACGTAATTTAATAATGTAGGAGCTGTGAGAATAATAAGTTAAACGTTGCTAACAATGAGGTAACAATGAGGTAACCTTGAGGCAATAATGAGTTTGAGAGTTTAACAATACTACTTGTGACTCTTGGAAGCAATAATGTAATTTTAGTGACAGTTTATAAAATAGCCAATCAACAACCAGAAAAAGCTTTAGTTAAATGAAAGTATTCTATTGGATTAGGATTAGCCAATTAGAGACTTGAAATATATAAATTTACAAAGTTTAGGCGCTTGAAATCAATTCAGTTGCCTGCAGACAGTGATAATAACTGGATGCGTGATGCGTCCTCGAGAAATATAATACGTATTCGTGTGAACGAAAAATAGTTTACGTGTTAAAAAGTGCACGTAATTAATAAAAGAATCTCACAGCTCTCTATATCAGTGAAGTGTTATATAAATCGTATCAAGCATTAATAAAAGCAGTGAAGTAAAATTATAACCTGTGTAGGCCTACATTCTTGTACACCACAACCCCACTAAGAGAAACGTGTCTCTAACAATAATACTGACGCAGCCGAGTCAAATATAAATATTTAATACTTAAAGAAACAGTCAAACTACAAAGTTAATATCTTAAACATTTGGGGCTAAGGCTGCCGGGTACCATACGTGCGGTTGCAAGTACTTAAGTGCGGCTCCCCAACTAAAATACAACTCCTTCAATACAAACTACTTCAAATTGACGCCCATACGTGGGGCGAACAAAGTAAAGACAATACACCTTTCCCAAATTGGTATCCATACCTGGAGCTAATAAAATTATTCAACACTTACATGCGTTTCTCTATTCATTCTTCTGCAAACTATTCCTAAAAACCAGATTCACACAAGTCGTGTGCAGGTCAAGGTTGCTAAGGTAGAATTAAACTGAAAAATTCAAACCGGGATTTGAACCACGGATCTTCCAGTTTCCGTCCGGTTGCTCTAACCAACTTAAATACTAGAGATGGGCATAAAAGTAACGTAACGGTGCGACGGACCTCCTCGTGGCGTCGCCTTCCTTCCTTCTTGGAGCTGTTGATGGCTGGTTCCTGTAATTGAAGCCTAGCACACTTGTGTGTTGCCCTATTTCTAGACTCTTTTCAGGGTGTGGTGACGGTAGACAAATGAAACTCCATATGACTCGAACTTTAATTTATTGCATTGTAATGATACTGTTTTGTGTCGCCGCTAGCCGTGTTTTAAAACCTGTAAGTACTGCAAAGGGGCCTATCTTCAACAATTTACCTCCCCAAGCTAGCTATGTCTCCTATATCTAACTTCACACGCATCGCCACAAATATGGCGTGAAACGTTATCTCTTCAGATGCAGAACGAATAGACGCGTGGACTCTGCACGTGTGTGCTTTTATACTCGCTTGGGAGGACGCTAAGTTCGCCTAGCTCTTTTCTAATCTATTCTGTTATTGGTTCTCCCCTAAGCGTGCTATGAGAACATTTGCCTCCAAATCTGCAGTCTTGACAAGTTTGGGATTTCCAGGGTGTCAACATCTCTCTCCCTCTCTTTCCATCTTATTGCTATCTCCCTCTGTGCCTGTGACTGTTTAGCTGTGTTGCCAGCTCTAAACTCTTTTGTACCTGCCTGTTTCTCTTCTCACGGCTAGCTAGCTGCACATTTTACATATATGTTACAATCTTAACTTATTCCTATTACATTTGTGTTCCCTCTATATCATAGTTCCCGCTATAAATGCCCCTCATTGTCATTCTAAAAATTTTTGGTTCTGTTGGCGGAGAAAGTTTTTCGAATGGCAATGACATGACCCAAAGAAGAATACAAAAGATAATGAAAGAGCCCTAAAATACACATAGCAATGCATAACACACCAATTATCTCAAAAAGAACACCATAGTACTCTACAATACAAATGTACCTAACGTCTATCCTACACAACAATGTAACTCTCAAATAACATACATTATATATTTACAAATGTTTACATAAATTTTCTTTTTACGTCACATTGACATTGAGTGACATTTTGCTGATAATTACTGAGTAATCACACGCTTGTGGGCTAGGCAACATTTATTTCACATAATGACTTTCACTGGTTTTCCCTTTAGCACATCACTGTAGTTTGTTTATAAACACTTCTGGGAACCTTTTCACTGCCCTATGCAAGAACACTTAAGTTGTCGTATGTCGGCCCATTTGACCTTGCACTGTTTAAACTAGTTTTCTTTACAACAGCATAGAAGTGCCTGTAATTGCGGCACGTTGGCTACCTGCTCAGAGTGGTCATTAGGTGTCTGGCCAGAAGCCCTTAACTGAAATAATTTTAACGCTGTTTTCTATATACATTATATTACTGAAGATAAAACACTTACATAGTACAATTACATGACTCATCAACCCCGCGCAACAAGCAATCGTAAAATCATACAGGTGCAAATGTTAACCTATGTCTTGAAAGGTTTCAGCAATTGTTTGTGATATTTGCCCCAGTTCTTGTTAGTAGCAACTTCCCTAACCTCAAAAGTGTGTGCCCCAAATTGAGCTACAATTACCGCCGGACCTTTATATAGTAAGCACATTCTGTGATAGGTGTTGCTCCATCGGTCTGATTTATTCTTATTCTTCACGAGAACGAGATCACCTATCTTGGGTGTCCATTTTGCCTTATGCCGTTTGGCCTTTCTCTTCCTTGCTTCCGCTTTTTGTCTTATGCGAAGTAACGCTTTCCTGCATTTTTCCGCCGTAGTGTCTTGATTGCCTTGATCTATCGTGGTGGGTATGTTCGGCAATATCAGTTCCGGCTGCTTGCCCAAGTGCATTAATATCGGCGCATAACCTGTGGATGCATTCACTGAATTGTTTATGACAAATTCAATCTTAGCACAATGTTGGTACCACCCCGTATGGTTTTTGTGGGTTAAAATTCGGAAATAGCCCGAAATATCTCGGAGCACTCTCTCTGTCATATTTCCTTGCGGATAATAGTTAGAGCTGTGGTATAGTTTCACTCCATTGTCTGCGAGTGTCTTTTGAAAAATTCCGCTCCTGTGCATAGAGGCATTGTCACACAGCAGGGATAACATCTTGCCATGTTTAGGTACATAATCTTTAAATATTTTCCTCAGGCATGTCCTAGCTGTTATATCTTTCACTGGGTAAATCTTTGTGAATTTTGTGAAGACATCAAGTAACACAATTATAAACTTAGTCCCGAAAGTGCTCTGGGGTAACGGGCCGTGCGCGTCCATGCATATTAGAGCGTTGGGTGCATCTCTAATAACACTCTGCATGTCAATATCATAAGCTACATTCAGTGGTTTGGCTAATTGACACAACTTACATCTGGCTATAAATTTTCTAACCTTCTGATGGAGCTTCTTAACATAAAAGTGTTCTGCAATGTTGATGGCCGTCCTTTCTGATCCAGAGTGTACCAAGGAGTTGTGGAAGGCTGCAATCAATGTGTTCTCTAACATTTTAGGCACATATGTTTTCCATCGCTTTTCATTAACATTGAGTTTGTAAAGAATGCCATTCCTTTTCCCTAATGTTCCTGAGGTGTTGTCATCTATCTCCGGCGCGTTGTTTAACAGTTCCCGGATTTCCTCATCTTCTTCCTGGCATTTTGCCAAGTTTCTTAACGCTTTAACCAGTTGTTTCTGACCGGTAGCTTCAATGTGCATTACTGTCACTTGGTGAAAAGGCCTGTCTTTGTTTTCTGGCATGGACTTTGCTCTCGGTAATCTCGACAAAACATCACTGAATGTGTTTTCAGCTCCTGGAATATGCTTGATTTCCACGTCGAAATTCAAAATCTCATAAATATAGCGGGAGATTTTACTGCTGGTCAGCTTGCATTGTTTTATGAATTCCAGGCTCACGTGGTCAGTGTGGATGATTACTTTCCTATTATATATAAATTGTCTAAATTTGATCAATGAAAAGTACATGGCGGCAATCTCCAATTGTGTGATGCAGGAATTGCTTTCTGACTGTGTCAAACCCCTGGATGCTGTGGCTAAAACATGCATGCAGTCCTGCTCGTCCATTTGGCATAACACTCCTGCATAGCCTCCCACGCTGGCATCACAATAGATATGAAAAGGAAGGTCCTCTCTGGGCCGTTCTATTAGTACCGCCTGTGCAAAAAGTTCGCGAACGTTGTAGAATGCCGCTCGCTCCTCATCTCGCCACACCCACTTAACACCCTTCTTTAACAATTTTCTCAGTGGTGCTGTTTCCTTGGCAAAATTAACTAGGAATTTACCTTCATATCTGCATATGCCGAACCATTTTCTTAATTGTTTTAAGTTTCTGGGTTCCGGAATATTTCTAATGCTCTCTATCCTGTCCGGGTTAGGTCGAATGCCGTCTTTTGAGATCACATAACCTAAAAACTGGGCCTCTTTCAGAAAGAAATTGCATTTTTCTAACTTAAGTGTCATGCCATGCTGGCTAAACATGCTTAAAACATAATCTATGTGTTTTAGGTGCGTGTCAACGTCGTCCCCTACTATCATGAAGTCATCCACGTATTGAAGGACGAATTCTGCTGTTGAGTCCCCAAATATGGCATGAATTGCTCTGAGTAGTGCGCTCGTGCTTGTGCATAAGCCAAAAGGAACCCTTTTAAAGACCATAGTGCAACCTTTATGCAAGAACCCAGTGTACTGTCTTAACTCTTCTGCTAAGGGTATCTGCCAGAAAGACTGAACAAGATCCAAGCTAGAGAAGCACTTGCCCCGGTTTACCCTAACCAACAGTTGATCAATGCCTTCCGTCCTGAAGTGATCGGGTACTGTGAATGAGTTTAATTTGCGTGCATCTAACGTCATTCGCAAGTCTCCTGATTTCTTCTTAACCCACACTAAAGGATTAATATAAGGCGAGTTTGACACTTCTATAATGTCATCATCTAGCATCTGTTTGATAACTTGCTCTGCTTGCTCTCTCAAGGCGAACGGTAAATTCCTGCATTTGTGGGAGTATGGAGACAGGGGTTTAACTTTAAATCTATGAACATAGGAGTTGCATTTGCCTGGTTGTGACGAAAAAACTGCCCTGTTCTTCCATAAAATGTCCTGCAATCGGATCTTTTCTGATGCCTCTAAATCACACGCGGCGTTTACTTTCTTTTGTATTAAGGCGGCAATTTCTGTGTTGTTTGCGAGAACCGGTTCGGCTACCTGCCTCTCTGTGTGTAGTGTCGCTGACAGTTCGCTAATGGCTTCGAGCACGTGTAGCTGCACGTGACCTGCGCCTATGAACTCATAATTGTTTATATATCGTGTGTCAGCCTCATCCTCTGACAATTCCTCCATCTGATCCCCGTGTCTCCCAACAGTATTTATAGCTATGATTTCTGTGTCTTTTTGTGCTTTAATTATTTCTACCCAAAATGACTCCTCTAAAATTTGTTGTTCTTCCGCCGTCGGTTCATTGTCTACTGTATTGGTTTCAACAAAAGGCATGCACACACCATCTTTTACTAAATTTAAGCATTTATTATCAAAGTTCACTATTGCTTCCCATTTATGTAAGCAATCCGAACCAATAATCACTGGCTGTTGTAACCTCGGGATTACAAAAAAGATAACATTGAATGCTTTATTATTCATTCTTATCGTTAGCATTGCTTGTTGCCTAACCTTTTCTTTGCTCTTGGAAATCGCTACCGTGCAATACACATTCGAAATTGGCAGCGACATAATTTTGATTTTCTTTTCCTGCAACATCTTAAAAAATTCTTCCGAGCACGCCGATATATTTGCCCCAGTATCAATTAAAATGTCCGTGTTTACTCCCATGATTTCAGCTTTGATTCTGGGCGAGTCACGCATGTCTACATTTCTGCTCTTATTTTGGTGCTGCATGCTGCTCGGTGTGTTATCCCCCTGTACGTGCGTATTTATTAAAGCAATGGGCCCTGGTTGGGAAACTTGTAATCCACTGTTCCCCTCTGAGATGGATACTCGGCCGCAGTAGTCATCTACGCTTGGTTTCCCGATTGTTGCGAGTCTTGAGGTCTGTCCTGTCTGCTAGGTCCCGGGTTCGAATCCCATCTACTGCTGCTACTGTTTACAATTGTTTGTGTGTTCACTGGGCTGCTTCTACCCGAAAAATTCCCTTGTCTGTTGTTTGTATTTTCTTGTGCCCTAGCATAATTCCTGTTAAATTCTCTGACAAATTCAAACCGGTTTTGTCGTGTGTTTGAAGCCTGGATGTAGTTGACATTAAAATTCCTTTGTTGGTCCCTATGTTGATGTTCCCTGGGGTAGTTTCTTACTCTGTCAGGCCGTGGCGTTGGTTGTGTGTATCTGTCTCTAGGGTTTTCTGCGAATTGCCTGTAGTGTGGGTTTCTCTGCCTGTATGCCCCTGACCCAAAAGAATGTGACCTATTTTCCGGCTGAAGTGATTCTCTCCGGTCTCTGAAAAGATTACCCTGTGTTGGTCTCTGGTCAAATGCTGTGATTAACTCAATCATTTTCGCAATGTTGGGTGGCTCAGCTACTATCAGTCCGTTCCTGATATGAGGTTCAAAGTGATTGGTGAGCAGTGCTATCACCTCCTTGTCTGATAATGGTGGTTCAATTTGTTTGCTTCGCTGTGCCAGATTTAGGACATAATCAATTAATGTGCCATGTATATGCGGGTTGTATCTGCCTTGGTTTAACTCAAGTCGGATTTTGTTGACTTCTTGTGGTCCCCAATATCTTAATAGGAATGCCTGTTTAAATTCCTCATATGTCAGAGAATTACCCTGCGTTAATTTAAGCCAAGATAGAGCACGACCTTTGAGGCATTTTCTAACTATAATGGGCTTGATGACCTCAGGGGTTGATTTTAACATAAAATATTGCTCTAACTCTTTTATAAACTCTTTTGCCTGATCTTTCGATTCCTCGAACACCGGAGGTGTGAGTTCATGCAAGAGGTGTGAATTAAAACTATTGTCTCCACTGTGGGAGCAAGGAGCCAACTGCGCTACATCACAAGCATGCACATTGTTTCTACAAGTGTTGGTCTCAAGGTTTCTGGCCTCACCGGGGAGTGAATGGTCACTACCGGAGTTGGCTGTACTTCCTTGAGTGATACTGGGAGTACTATTGGTGTTGTGCTGATCTAATTCTAACACATTCATATTGCGTTTTAAATCTCCAATTTCCCTATCATACACAGTGCTAATGGCCTGGATTGATGTTTTCAGTGTTTCAATCTCCTGACTAGTTTCTACTGAGATAACCTGTTTTACAGCCTGAATAGATGACTTTAATGACTCTATCTCGTGGGTTGTTGCTACCTGGCTTGCGGTAATTACCTGCTTAAAAGCCTGAAGTTCCTTATCTACATTAACCTGTACATGTGCTTGCATTGTAACACTGTCCTGTTTTAAGGACTCTACAGCTGAGTTTACAAATTCTGTGAGACAAGCAATTTCACCCTTATTTACATTTATTTCCTGTCTAACATTAATTAATTCTGTTTGAATTTCTTCTTGCCCTGTCCTAATCTGCTCTATCTGCCTGCTGCTAGCTGCTAAGCTTTCTTCTATTTTCTTGCTGGTGGTCTCTAACCTAGCACTAGTTTCTGCTAAACTACCTTCAAGTCTGTGAGTATTTTCTGCTAAACTGTTTTCTATTTTCTTGTTTAGGCTATTTTCAAGTCTTTGGTTATTTTCTGCTAATAGCGTTCGCATCATTCTAATGAGCAAGGGTGCGTCATCCTGAGACGCCTCCTGCTGCATACACGTGGCAGCATCTACTGTGCTCTCGTTAGAAAGCTCCATGTTGCTATCTGCCATGATAAGCCGGTTACTCCTGAGTAACATAAAAACACATAAAGATGAGAAGATTTTGTCCTACTTTTAGTTGATTCTCTGCCTGCTGCGTTGCTCCTGCTGCTCCTACGCGTTGAAGTCCTGGGTTCGTCTCCTTATTCGTGCGTGAACACGTTGGGCGCCATATGCGACGGACCTCCTCGTGGCGTCGCATTCCTTCCTTCTTGGAGCTGTTGATGGCTGGTTCCTGTAATTGAAGCCTAGCACACTTGTGTGTTGCCCTATTTCTAGACACTTTTCAGGGTGTGGTGACGGTAGACAAATGAAACTCCATATGACTCGAACTTTAATTTATTGCATTGTAATGATACTGTTTTGTGTCGCCGCTAGCCGTGTTTTAAAACCTGTAAGTACTGCAAAGGGGCCTATCTTCAACAATTTACCTCCCCAAGCTAGCTATGTCTCCTATATCTAACTTCACACGCATCGCCACAAATATGGCGTGAAACGTTATCTCTTCAGATGCAGAACGAATAGACGCGTGGACTCTGCACGTGTGTGCTTTTATACTCGCTTGGGAGGACGCTAAGTTCGCCTAGCTCTTTTCTAATCTATTCTGTTATTGGTTCTCCCCTAAGCGTGCTATGAGAACATTTGCCTCCAAATCTGCAGTCTTGACAAGTTTGGGATTTCCAGGGTGTCAACATCTCTCTCCCTCTCTTTCCATCTTATTGCTATCTCCCTCTGTGCCTGTGACTGTTTAGCTGTGTTGCCAGCTCTAAACTCTTTTGTACCTGCCTGTTTCTCTTCTCACGGCTAGCTAGCTGCTCATTTTACATATATGTTACAATCTTAACTTATTCCTATTACATTTGTGTTCCCTCTATATCATAGTTCCCGCTATAACGGTTACTTTAATATAATGATTACACAGTAACAAGTTACTGAGAAAGTTTTATATTCTATTTACGTAGTTGTTATTTATAAGTCCCACGTATGGTCGCCAATTTGAAGAAGGTATTTTGTTGTATTGTTTGCAACACGCTTTGGGCGTCAATTTGAAGTATTTAGTTTCTGGCCCACGTATGGAAAAGCCGATTTAAAGTAGGAGTTGTATTGTATTTCAACTGTTGGGGAGCCGAACTTGTAGTAGTTGCAACCGCACATATAGTAAACAGTTTCCGGTAGCCTTCGCCCTAAATGTACTTTCAGGTGGCCTTTGCCCCAAGTTTAAAAAAAATATTAACTTTGTAATTTAACTGTTTCTTTAAATATTATATATTTATGCTTGCCTCGGCTGCGTCAGTGTTATTGTTAGAGACACGTTTCTCTTAGACAGGGTTGTGGTGTGACTAAGAATGTAGGCTTACACAGATTATAATTTACTTCACTACTTTTATTAATGCTTGATACGATTTAAATAACACTTCACTGATATAGAGAGCTGTGAGATTATTTTATTAATTATTTGCACTCTTTAACACGTAAACTATTTTTCGTCTCACACGAATGCGTATTAAATTGCTTGAGAACACTTTTTGCGTCTGGTTAGTAACGCTGTCTGCAACCAACTGAACTGATTTCAACCGTCTAAACTTGTTAATTTCTGTATTTCAAGTCTCTGATTGGCTATACTTAATCCAGTAGAATACCTTCATTTAACTAAAGCTTTTTCTGGTTGTTGATTGGCTATTTTTTATAAACTGTCACTAAAATTACATTATTGCTTCCAAAAATCACAAGTAACATTTAAACTCTCAAACTCATTATTGCCTCAAGGTTACCTGACAGTTATCTCATTGTTAGCAACTTTTAACCTATTATTCTCACAGCTCCTACATTATTAAATTACGTAATATATTCACATAACATTATTAAACATGTATACAATAATATAAACATATACAATGACTGTAATATACAATTTTTATATATATGGTTACATACACATATAACTTTAAGGCGGGCTGTTATTATATTTTATATTATACAATTAGACTGAAATCATAAGTGTTAAAAATACTGCCTCCTTACTCAGTAACGGCTACCAAAGTAACTAGTTAACTGTTACCGAGCCTAGGTGACATCATTGCCTGCATGGCATTGGAATCGTTTATCGGACACTAGTTACCTCATCTCGTTTACAACTTGAGTCATACTCGCACGAAGTTTCAAGTACATATTTATGTTTTACAGTGCGTTTCTCATGTTTCCAATATAGATCACGGCCACAAATTTCAGGTCAATCAGCACGCTGGCAGTAAAGCTGCATGTATTCCATTAGGATGATTATTCATATGCGATTGTTGGTACACGAGTTTTTATAAAACGCGGGTAGATGGGTATAAATAAAAAATTAATGCTGTTTAGTAGAGAAATATTGTCAGTAGCAATCATGAGAAACAACTGAATGTTAACATTACTTTAAAAGAATGACGAAGTAATGAAAAATTCAAACCTTTAATAAGGGATATCTCAATAATGGCTCATGCCACACACACAAAAAAATACCTTACTTTAAATGAATTGTGTTTTAAAGAGATCTACATTTTTTGTGTAGTACGTTTTCGTCTATCGCTTAACGTTTACCTTATACAAGATTATACAAAATTCCTTCAGAATGAAGTGGACTTCACAGGCTGTTGCTAGAAAATTCAAAATATTTATGTTATTTGAAATATAAATATCTTTAATATACGGTATTTTAATCAAAATCGTTTGCCATTGTGTTTGAAAATAAAAAAATTCCAAACATTTTCATGTGAAGGATACTCTGGGATGCGGGAATTTTCCTGAAAATCCTGGGGTCGCAGCCTTGTAAGGTGCAGGACGAAAATACCAAGTTTGGTATTTATCCGACTTTTCGTTTTTGAGTTAGGCTGTTCACAAACACATACATCCTTTTTTTAAAAGTGCTTTTCTTTGGATTCAGGTGGCCTCAGAACATATATTTCCGGTGAGATCACGATATCAAATTTTTGGGTGGAATGCAATACCTTCTCTATCTACTATGTACGTGGTACAGAAAATAAAAATCTGATGTGTTACACTCACAAGACTTTCTCTACTCTTGTACAATCTATTTTTACAAACGTCTATTCTCCATATGCTTTATGTTAATCGAAATATCGAGATGTCAAACCTATTGGTAATTTTCTTGTAGATGCAAGGGGAATATGGTAGCTTTTAAGCGATAGTCAAATATTTTAACGCTGGTTGCTATGTGGCGCATTCCATTCTCTTTGCAAGTCCAGGACATAAAAAAATGAATAACGAATTTGAGAAAAAGTATAAGTATTGGAAAATTTAAGGGAATAACAAGCAATATCTCGAAAACGGTTCACTCAACAAAAGAAATGTATATGACATAAGTTGTGTATTTTAACGAGATCTACATTTTTTGTGTAGTAAAATTTTGTCTATCTCTTATGGTTTACCAGTTATGCAAAAGTCGTTCACAATGAAGAATACTTTTGGAGACATTCCCAGAAAATTCGAGATATACATTTCATTTCTCATGACATTATCTTAAACATATGATATTTTAATCAAAATCGTTAGAGCCATTTTTGAAAAAATTAAAATTTTCGAAAAATGTTCCATGTAAAGGGTAGTCTGGGGTGGGGGGATTTTCTTGAAAACCTTCGTGTCGCATCTCTGGAAGATACTGAACCTAAATACCAAGTTTGGTGTTTATCCGACTGTTCGTTTTTGAGTTATGCTGTTCACACACACAGACACACACACGGACATGTTTCCAAAAATGCTTTTTACTTTCTCTACTACGTATAGTAAGTAGGGGAAGTATTGCATTCCACCCAAAAATTCGATACCGAGATTTCACCGGAAATACATGTTTTGAGACCTCCTGAATCCATGTCCGTGTGTGTGTCTGTGTGTGCGTGTGTCTGTGTGTGTGTCTGTGTGTGTGTGTCTGTGAACAGCATAACTCAAAAACGAACAGTCGGATAAGCACCAAACTTGGTATTTAGGTTCAGTATCTTCCAGAGATGCGACACGAAGGTTTTCAAGAAAATCCCCCCAACCCCGACTACCCTTTACATGGAAGATTTTTCGAAAATTTTAATTTTCTCAAAAATGGCTCTAACGATTTTGATTAAAATATCATATGTTTAAGATAATGTCATGAGAAATGAAATGTATATTTCGAATTTTCTGGGAATGTCTCCAAAAGTATTCTTCATTGTGAACGACTTTTGCATAACTGGTAAACCATAAGAGATAGACAAAATTTTACTACACAAAAAATGTAGATCGCCTTAAAATACACAACTTATGTCATATTCATTTCTTTTGTTGAGTGAACCGTTTTCGAGATATTGCTTGTTATTTCCTTAAATTTTCCAATACTTATACTTTTTCTCAAATTCGTTATTCATTTTTTTATGTCCTGGACATGCAAAGAGAATGGAATGCGCCACATAGCAACCAGCGTTAAAATATTTGACTACCGCTTAAAAGCTACCATAATTCCCTTGCATCTACAACAAAATTACCAATAAGATTGACATCTGGATATCTCGATTAACATGAAGCATATGGAGAATAGGCGTTTGTAAAAATAGATTGTACAAGAGTAGAGAAAGTCATGTGAATGTAACACATCAGATTTTTTTGGATTCAGGAGGTCTCAAAACATGTATTTCCGGTGAAATCTCGGTATCGAATTTTTGGGTGGAATGCAATACTTCCCCTACTTACTATACGTAGTGGAGAAAGTAAAAATGAATGTCATAGACGGGATTTGAATCACGGATCTTCCTAAGAAACTTAGTTTTCTATCTACTTCTTGTTAACCGAGATAAACGTTCATTACATATTTACCCATTTCGTTGTAGGTGTACTAATAAAGTGAAGCGCCTGAACTGAACTAATTCATACTAGAAAGGTGAAGTAACATTAAAAACTGAAAAAGTCAGCATACATAAACGCTTTTTAAACATTCAGCCTCTTATATCCCTTTTCTACCTAAAACGAAATGTGTAATGAAACTAATTCTGCAAACATGTATTTCGATTAACATGAAATAGAAAAAGAATCTCATATGGCTTTCTCTACTCTTGTACAAACTATGTTTACAAACGCTTATTCTCCATCTACTTCATCTTAATCGAGATAAACATTTGCAGAAACTATCTTATTGCTAATTTTCTTGTACGAGGAGCGCTATATATATCTTGAGCCTAATAATTAGAACAAATTAATTTATGGTTGAAAACTGCTTTATTGTTCTTTAAAATATTCTTCTTTATGATCAATACACTTTTGCATCCGTTTCAACCATTTGTTAAAGCATTTATTCCAGTCTTCTTGAGACACCTCCAAAACATGGTTTTTGAAGACCAAACAAAAACCGTTGTCCGCGCAATTTATTCTTGTTGTTCGGGAACAAACAGAAGTCATTGGGTGCCAAAACAGAACTATATGGCGGATGACTCATCAATTCGACTTTTTGAGCCTTCAAATACTCTGTTGTTAGACGAGATGGGTGTGCGCTCGCATTGTCTTGATGAAGAACGATCCTACGGTTCTAGTTGGTTTTCCTTACTTCACCGAAGACTTCCGGCAAACAAATGGTTGTGTACCATTCGGCATTGACCGTTTTACGTTCCTCTAAAGGCACTGTTGCCACATGGCCAGTTTTGCTGAAAAAGCAGGCGACCATTTGCTTCGAAGTGCTTCGAGTGCGAACTACTTTTGTTGAATTTGCTTCATCTTGAAACGCCCATACAGTCGACTACTGTTTACGTTCCGGCTCATACGCATAGATCCATGATTCGTCACCTGTTACAATCTTATATACGTATTTTGAGCCACCGCCATTGTATTTCTTGAGCACTTTTTACACCAATCGACACGAGCATCTTTTTGAGATTTCGTCAAGTTTGTGGGATCCAACGAGAGCAAACCTTTTTCACGGCTAAATAATCATGCAATATTTTGTATATGCCGGTGGAACTAATGCCTAGGGTTGCCTCAATCTTACAATATGTCGCATGGCGATCTTTCATTATTAGTTTTTGCACAGTATCAATGTTTTCTGGCACAACAACTGATTTTGGACGACCATCACGGACTTCATCATTGAGAGAACGGCGGCCACGATTAAATTCGTTATACCAGCGTTTCACAGTGGCAAAGGATAGAGCTTCGTCGTCAAATGTGGAAGTTAGTTGATCGATGCACTCTTGTCTTGATAATGCACGTCGAAGGTTGTAATAAATCTTTGCACGAACATTTCCACGAGTTAATTCCATGTTTTTGTTGACACAAAATTTTCAAGTTAGTGTAAACAAAACAAATGACGCTCTATTGACAAAATGTTTGAAGTAGGTTATGGCAAAAAATGTCAAACTTTCCATTGGAAACTTCAGATGGCATCTACAACATTCAGGGTTGCCAAGGCTCAAAATATAAGTAGTGACCCTCATAGGTGCAAGGGGAATATGATAGGCTTTAAGCGATAGTCAAATGTTTTAAGAGCTGGTTGCTATGTGGAGCATTCCATTCTCTTTGTATGTTCAGGACATAAAACAACGAATAAGGAATTCCCATTTGAGAAAAGTATAAGTACTGGAAAATTCAAACAAATAACAAGGAATATTGTGGCGTATCAGAAAGCATTGTCATACCAGACGCATTATTGTGTCGCATTGTCGACAGCATTATTGGGTGACTTAGATTATTTCTTTCAGCTGAAGGAACCTTCTCCTTTGGAGCGGAACACGCCAGAGAGAGAAGGCTTTGTTTGAATCTCCGCCTAGTTTGACGCCAGCCCTGGGTATCTAGCGTGCCTAGACAGGGTTGGAGAGGGGCAATATATAGTTAGCGTTACTTGAATGTGAGCGTCACTTTTTGTGTGTGAGAGTGTAAGAAGGAAGTCGCGTGTGGCCAGTCCTCGACTGCGAGGCATCTCCCCTCCTTTGCTTCCCTAAGTAGAGCGGCCAAGTGTTTTATCAATAAGTTACCGGTGATGCGTACTATGTAATATTTGTGTATTTTGTTAAAAAAACGTCACGCCTTCACCTGAATGTAGACACCAAGGTCCCGGTCCTCTCACCGTTTATGGGCTACGCTCCCCCATGTGCGCGTTAGGTTGATGCATGTAACAATATCTTGGAAATGGTCCACTCAACAATAAAAGATATATATGATCTAATTTGTGTGTTTTAAAAAGATCTACATTTGTTGTATAGTAAACTTTTGTCTATCCCTTACGGTTTACCAGTCAAGCGACTGTCATCAGAATGAAGGACTTTTGGGAACATTTCCAAAAAATTCAAGATATACATTTTATTTGCCATGAAATTATCTGAAACATATGATATTTTAATCACAATAGTTAGAGCCATTTTTGAGCAAATCGAAAATTTCGAAAACTATTGCGTATAAAGGGTAGTTTGGGGTGGGGGATTTTCTTGAAAATCTTCTTGTATCCTTGGAAGATACTGAACCTAAATACCAAGTTTGGTGTTTATTTTTACGTACTTTAACCTACAACGAAACGTTTAAATGTGAATTGAAAGCTTGGTTGGGTTACCAAGAAGTAGATGGAATAGTAAGTCTGTAGAGGAATAAGTAGAGAAAGTTGAAGTAGAATATCTGTTGGTAGTTGGAAGATGCCTCATGTTTATCTGCACCACGTATGAGAGCCAATTTGGCGCGGTCACTTCGTGTTATCTTTTGCTGGGCGCCTGTTATTGTATTACTCTTTGAATGTTGGGTTCATTGTCCTCCGGCTAGCTATTATTTCTCGGTCGAGCATATCTCTTGAACAGGGTGTGTAAACGGAAAGGATTTGTTACACAAAGATAACACTAATAAAATAATTTGTTTTTACACTTTTATTACCGTCACAATTAATTAAGTTCACATATTGACTCTTGATACACGCCAGACTGAAACTGTTATATTTTCTAATATCACTATAATCACTTATTTACTGCACATTATTAATTCGCATGTTTCACATTTATAACAAACTTTAAGACGCGAGAGATTCTGTAGAATTGCGTAACGTGTACTTTATGTATGCTTCCATTGAACTACGCGACGTATTACACGCGAATGCTTCTGTTGGACTGAGCGACGTGTAACGCGTGGATGATTTTGTTGAACTGGGCAATATTTGCCTCTGGCTTTAGTTTTTTATACTCCCACACCCCGATATGCCTAAAGATTATAACCGAGCTGCTATTGGTTAATAAAACGCGCCAACGTTAGCGTCTATTTTTATATCCAATCAAAATTACGAACACAAATGCTCTAGAGAAAATATTCCCGCTATTTCTAAGAAAATCGCGCCAATCTGACGTCATTTGTTTGTCTCTTCTAATTAATATTCAACTCACCCTCTCGCTCATTGTTACCCGCTCTTATTGCCAGTTTCAGTGAGGCCGTGTAAACTTATTTCCTAACAATGCTTATAATTAACAAACATCTCAAATCAATGTCATACAATAATGCTTATTTACACTACAATCACTCTGGCATTTACATTATTGTGATACAAATTACTGCCACAAAGTCTTATGAAATCAACACATAAGATTCGATGTTAAATATCTAGTTTGATTGCAATAGTTCCAGTGAATTAGGAACTAAATTCTTTCTCGTGGTGTTTCGGAACTGACCCTCGTACTTTTTATCGTCCGACGTTGGTGACAGCGTGGTGCTCGAACCCGGGACAGCTTTATTAACGGCAGTAAAGTGCAGGACTACATCTGGCCTCCCCAGAACCCGTGACGAAATGCGATGGGAATCGGTTTATATGCAAATCTTGATGTAATAGAAATGAACTCGACAAAAAGTTGAAAACAGACGTGCTGTGAGTGACGTAATGACAGGCCATGATAAATCTCCCACCCTCTCAATAGAAGTGTTTGGTCTGACGCGGGCGAGACTCTTCCAAATGATATATTATCCTCCTCCGCATGCCGAAGGGTCGGGGTTCGAAAAGGGCTTAACATGTAAAAGGTGTCTCCAGCATTGTAAATGTGTGTCGGGGGGGAAACCAGAGGGGAGCGAAATTCGTGTAGCAGGGGAGAGAGGGCATCGCTGTATCTGAATAATAACAGCAGCAATCGATTTGGAGATCCGTGGAATACATTCGTGCCCCATTTGACGCATATAATGGGGCAAGAACTGCGCGTGTGTCCCCGCATTTCTTCATAGGTTACTAGGCAACCGCCTATGGAATTTATGATACACACCGTCCGCATTCCGGGCTTAACACTGACGACTGCCAAGGTCTTGTTGAGCTATTTAATGGAGCAAATGAAGCAAAAGCCCTTCTAAGCCTCAAGTTAGAAAATTCCACCTAAATGACCCAAAAGTGACATTTTTACTTCTTTTCTTATTTCACAAACTGACATTCCTTTTACTACCTCTACTACGTATAGGAAATAAGGGAAGTATTCCATTCCACCCAAAACTTTGATACCGAAATTTCGCCAGAATAGATGTTTTGAGGACCTCTAAAAGCTTTGTACTTAGGTCCAGTATCCTTCAAAGATGCGGCCCGAAATTTTTCAGAAAATCCCCCACCACAGAGTACCCTTTATATACCCTCTAACGATTTTGATTACAATACCATTAATTTAAGATATTTTATAGCGAATGAAATGTATATTTTGAATTTTCTGGCAATGTCCCCAAAAGTCCTCGTCATTCTGAATGACTTGCATAACTGGAAAACCGTAAGAGAACGACCAAATGTTACTACACAAAAATATATCTATAGTTCTCACTAAGAAACACAATTATGTTACATACATTTTTTTTGTCGAGTGAACCATTTCCGAGATATTCCTTGTTATTTGTTTGAATGATTTTCTCAAATAGGAATCCGTTATTCCCTTTTTACTTTCTCTACTACGTATAGTAAGTAGGGGAAGTATTGTATTCCACCCAAAAATTCGATACCGAGAATTCACCGGAAATACATGTTTTGAGACCCCCTGAATCCAAAAAAAGCATTTTTGGAAACATGTCCGTGTGTGTGTCTGTGTGTTGTGTGTGTCTGTCTGTGAACAGAATAACTCAGAAACGAACAGTCGGATAAACACCAAACTTGGTATTTAGGGTCAGTATCTTCCAAGGATGCGACACGAAGGTTTTCAAGAAAATCCCCCCACCCCAGATTACCCTTTATATGGAAGATTTTTCGAAAATTTTAATTTTCTCAAAAGTGGCTCTAACGATTTTGATTAAAATATCATATGTTTAAGATATTTTTATCACAAATGAAATGTATATCTTAAATTTTCTGGGAATGTCTCCAAAAGTGTTCTTCATTGTGAACGACTTTTGCATAACTGGTAAACCATAAGAGACAGACAAAATTTTACTACACATAAAATGTAGCTCGCGTTAAAATACACAATTTATGTCATATTTATTTTTTCTGTTGAGTGAACCATTTTCGAGATATTGCTTCTTATTCCCTTAAATGTTTCAATACTTATTTTCTCAAGTGGGAATTCGTTATTCATTTTTTTTGTCTTGGATATGCAAAGAGTATTAATTTGTGGCAAACAGAATGGTGCTGCACATAGCAATCAGCTATTAAGAGATATGTATGTGCTTATTTTGCCCCTGCAAATACAAAACAAGGGGAACATATTAGGCCTTAAGCGATGGTTAAATATTTTTAGAACCGGTCGCTATGTGTAAGATGTAATTCTCTTTGCATATCAAAAGATCGTTTCTGCAAATATGATTAATATGAAATAGATGGAGAATAAGAGTTTGCAAAAATAGTTTGTACAAGAGTAGAGAGAGTCATGTGAGTGCAAAACATCAGATTTTTTATGTCCTGGACATGCAAAGACAATGGAATGCTCCACATAGCAACCAGTTCTTAAAATATTTGGCTATCGCTTAAAGCCTACCATATTCCCCTTGCATCTACAAGAAAATTAGCAATAAGATTAACATCTCGATTAACATGAAGCATATGGAGAATTAGCGTTTGTAAAAATAGTTTGTACAAGTGTAGAGAAACTTATTGAAATGCAACACATTAGATTTTTGTTCTCCCTACTTAATTAAAATCCAAATAAACAATTACAAAAATAGCTGCATTAGATAATTGGTTATAAATGCAAAACATACAGCGATAGTCAGATGTTTAAGAACTGGACGCTATATGCTGGCCTTAAAATTCGATACTGCTTCCATGACATCGCGAGAAACAACTGAATGTTGACTTTAAAAGAATGACCAGGTGATGACCAATTGAAACTATTAATAACCAGTGAGAATATGCGACAGAAAGCCTCATTCCTACTCATGATAACGTTGCAGATGACTCAAAGACAGCGCCATTCGAGTATTGCTCTGTTCGGCGGCCAGTTGGCGGGGAACCCACTGCGCACAAAGTTTTCGAAATTTCAAGTTTTTATGCATTATGGTGTGAATGGGTCCACGCTAATACCCAGTGACCCATGGATCTCGTCCACGGTGATTTTGCAAGCAGTTATTTGAAATAAATTGTGCGTTTGAAATAGATCCACATTTTTTATGTAGTGCATTTTCGTCTATCGTGAACGCTGTCATCAAGGCTTAAGTGTGGGCCAACACTATATTGACTTCCAGCATTACCGATGGAGGGCGCCACGAACTTGTACGTCATTTTCAGCCAGGTGTCCGGATACTTTTGATCACGTAGTGTAGTAGAGATATCGAGATTTCAAGAGAAATATATGTTTTAAGGTCCCCTAAATCCGAAAAAGGCATTTTAGTAAAAGGCCTGTGTGTATGAACAGCATAACTTAAAAAGGAAAAGTCAGGTGAATACGAAACTTGTTATTTAGGTGCATGTGGCAGTATTTTTTATCGCTTAAATGATATCAGTGTAATTATATAGTATAAAAAGAATAATAGCCCGCCTATAAGTCACATGCGTATATACTCGTAACAGTATACAAAATGTATAGTACAGTCATATTATGCATATGTCTAAAATGTTATGTGAATGTAATTCTTGGTTTAATAATGTAGGAGCTGTGGGAATTGAAGCAAGCTGCTTTTCGTAGCAAACAGAGTTACAAAGTAGAAGACAAAGGTTGCTAACAATAAGGTAACCTTGAGACAACCATAACTTAGAAAATTAAAAAAGGCTACCAATAGTTCATGGAACAATACTAATGTAACATTCTAAACAGTTTGTAAATGGTCACGTGAATACAGAAAGCAAGCCAAACTAAAACGAAAATCTGATGTGTTACACTCACATGACTTTCTCTACTCTTGTACAAACTATTTTTACAAACGATTATTCTCCATATGCTTCATGTTAATCGAGATATCGAGATGTCAATCTTATTGGTAATTTTCATGTAGATGCAAGGGGAATATGCTAGGTTTTAAGCGATAGTCAAATATTTTAACGCTGGTTGCTATGTGGCGCATTCCATTCTCTTTGCATGTCCAGGACATAAAAAAAATGAATAACGAATTTGAGAAAAAGTATAACTATTGGAAAATTTATGGGAATAACAAGCAATATCTCGAAAATGGTTCACTCAACAAAAGAAATATATATGTCATAAATTGTGTATTTTAACGCAATCTACATTTTTTGTGTAGTAAAATTTTGTCTATCTCTTATGGGTTACCAGTTATGCAAAAGTCGTGTACAATGAAGAATACTTTTGGAGACATTCTCAGAAAATTCGAGATTTACATTTCATTTCTCATGACAATATCTTAAACATATGATATTTTAATCAAAATCGTTAGAGCCATTTTTGAGAAAATTAAAATTTTCGAAAAATGTTCCATGTAAAGGGTAGTCTGGGGTGGGGGATTTTCTTGAAAACCTTCGTGTCGCATCTCTGGAAGATACTGAACCTAAATACCAAGTTTGATGTTCATACGACTGTTCGTTTCTGAATTATGCTGTTCACAGACACACAGACACACAAAAAGACACACACACGGACATGTTTCCAAAAATGCTTTTTTTGGATTCATTGAGTCTCATAACATGTATTTCCGGTGAAATCTCGGTATCGAATTTTTGGGTGGAATACAATACTTCCCCTACTTACTATACGAAGTAGAGAAAGTAAAAAAATGTATATGACATAAATTGTGTATTTTAACGCGATCTACATTTTTTTGTGTAGTAAAATTTTGTCTATCTCTTATGGTTTACCAGTTATGCAAAAGTCGTTCACAATGAAGAATACTTTTGGAAACATTCCCAGAAAATTCGAGATATACATTTTTTGTCATGAAAATATCTTAAACATATTATATTTTAATCAGAATCGTTAGAAACATTTTTGAGAAAATTACAGTTTTTGAAAAATGTTCCATGTAAACGGTAGTCTGCGGTGGGGGATTTTTTTGAAAACCTTCGTGTCGCATCTCTGGAAGATACTGAACCTAAATACCAAGTTTGGTGTTTATCCGACTGTTCGTTTCTGAGTTATGCTGTTCACACACACACACACACACAGACAGACCCACACACAGACGCACACACGGACATGTTTCCAAAAATGCTTATTTTGGATTCAGGGGGTCTAAAATATAATTTCCGGTGAAACCTCGGTGTCGAATTTTTCGGTGGAATACAATACTTCCCCTACTTACTACACGTATAAGAGAAAGTAATAAAGGTATTCTATTGGAATAGGCTTAGCCAATCAGAAACTAGAAATATAAAAATGTGCAAATTTAAACCGTAGACGCTAGGAAGTTGCGTGCACAAGCAGTTCGGTTCAGTGGTCGTATGTGAGAGTTTGTACACGTGAGAATTCAGTGCAGTGCGGATAATTTATAAATGTTGACCTTTTAAAAGTATAATTAGGAATAATATCTCACAGATCCATATTAAGATACGTCAGTTAGTTATTGCTGTTAATAAAGAAGTAAAAACTTTGTTATAATTTGCGTAACGTGTGTAAACATTATTCTGCAGCCGTAACGGCCCCACTTAGAGATACTTGCTCTACCAGATATTGCTGACGCAGCCGAGGCATAAATAATAAATAAATGAACATTAAAAATGATTACAATTATACTTTATTAACACACGACACCACCGCAAAAGTTTGTATCTAAATGTGGGGCAAAGACCACCGCAGATTTGTTCTCATACGTGGTGCGACCAAAGTAAAAATTGACAGCCGCATCCATTACCTTCCAAAGAATGCGACACGAGGGTTTTCAAGAAAATACCTTCACCCTAAACTACCCTTTACATAGAAGATTTTTCGAAATCTTTGATTTTCTAAAAACGACGTAGTGATTTTGATTAAAATACCATACGTAATTGTGTTTACATGTCAAGTAAAATGTATATCTTGAATTTTCTGTGAATAGCCTTTGAAGTCCTCTTCACTCGGAAGGAATTTTATATAATCTTGAATAACTGGTAAACGTTAAGCGATAAAAAAACGTACTACACAACTGTAGATCTCTTTAAAATAAACAATTTATTTCAATTACCTTTTTTACTTTCTCTACTACGTATAGTAAGTAAGGGCAGTATTGTATTCCACCCAAAAATTCGATACCGAGATTTCACCGGAAATATTTGTTTTGAGACCCCCTGAATCCAAAAGAAGCATTTTTGGAAACATCTCCGTGTGTGTGTCTGTCTGTGTGTCTGTGTCTGTGAACAGCATAACTCAGAAACGAACACTCGGATAAACACCAAACTTGGTATTTACGTTCAGTATCTTTCAGGGATGCGACACGAATGGTTTTCAAGAAAATCCCCCCACCCCAGATTATCCTTTACATGGAACATTTTTCGAAAATTTTAATTTTCTCAATAATGGCTCTAACACTTTTGATTAAAATATCATAGGTTTAAGATATTTTCATGACAAATAAAATGTACATCTTGAATTTCCTGGGAATGTCTCCAAAAGTATTCTTCATTGTGAACGACTTTTGCGTAACTGGTAAACCATAAGAGAAAGACAAAATTTTACTACACAAAAAATGTAGATCGTGTTAAAATACACAATTTATGTCATATACAATTTTTTTGTTGAGTGAACCATATTCGAGATATTGCTTGTTATTCCCTTATATTTTCAATACTTATTTTCTCAAATGGGAATTCGTTATTCATTTTTTTGTCTTGGATATGCAAAAAAGTATTAATCTGTGGCAAAGGGAATGGTGCTGCACCTAGCAACCAGCTATTAAGAGATATGTATGTGCTTAAAGGCTACTGTATTTCTATATTCCCCTACAAGAAAATTAGCAATAAGATAGAGTCTGCAAATTTTTATCTCGATTAACATGAAGTAGATGGAGAATAAGCGTTTGTAAAAATAGTTTGTACAAGAGTAGAGAAAGTAATGTGAGTATAACACATCAGATTTTTTGTACGAAAACTGTAACGTAGCTAGTTCCGCAAATGTTTATCTGAATTAAAATGTAATTCATAGAAAACTAAGCTTTCGTTAGAATAGTTTATAGAGTATATGAGACAATAAACCACAGTGGGTAAGGAAATTACTGTGAATGGAAGGCAGCAGATTTTTTTTGTTGACAGTTTCCAAAATATGAAAATGATTTTACGTATTTTGACAATGTTTTATGCAATTTTAAAAACATTTTTATTGTACTTTTAAAAACCATAAATTCGTGTTTCTAACCACAATAGACCGACTTATTGCGCAGACATTTTGTTGTTGTTTTTTTTGTTAAAAAAAGACCAGAAACAAAAGAAGGTAACCTTCATCTGTTCACATTTTTACGCACTGTAAATTTCCCTTAGGAAAACAGACATTCTGCGAACGAACGCTGTGTTGTCACGGAACAGTAATTTAGGGTGCTCCGCCCTGCAGCCCTACGTCGATAATAATCGCTCTTCCGATTTCGATTAATCGACTGCTGCTGCTGATTGAAAAAGAGAAAGGAAAAAAAAAAGAGTAACTAACTGCACCGGTGCACGGAGTTCTCGGTCGGTATCCGTCTCCTGCGCCTTGTCTAGGAGGTCTACCTCCCCCTATTCGAAAAACGTAATTATAGCGGGAGAGTAGTAATTTATCTAATAATTTAATAATTAGTTTCAATATAATAGGGCGACTCGAAGAAAAGTACATAACCAGCTTAATAATAGCTATGGGAAAACATTATTTCATTTACAAACTCCTCCTTTTGTGAAAACCTGTATTTTTATATTCAGCGTCGGTTAATTTTATGAAACAGATTGATGCCTTTGAAAGAAAATCTGATGTGTTACACTCATATGACTTTCTCTACTCTTGTACAAAGTATTTTTACAAACGCTTATTCTCCATATGCTTCATGTTAATCGAGATGTTAATCCTATTGCTAATTTTCTTGTAGGTGCAAGGGGAATATGGTAGGCTTTAAGCGATAGTCAAATATTTTAAGAGCTGGTTGCTATGTGGAGCATTCCATTGTCTTTGCATTACCAGGACAAAAAAAATGAATAACGAATTTCCATTTGAGAAAATGTATAAGTATTGGAAAATTTAAGGGAATAACGAGCAAAATCTCAAAAATGGTTCACTCAACAACAGAACATGTATTTCACCCAAAAATGCGATACCGATAATTCACCGGAAACATGTTTTGAGACCCCCTGAATCCAAAAAAGAACATTTTTGGAAACATGTACGTGTATGTGTTTGTGTGTCTGTGAACAGCATAACTCATAAACGACAGTCGGATAAACACCAAACTTGGTATTTAGGTTCAGTATCTTCCAGAGATGCGACACGAAGGTTTTCAAGAAAATCCCCCCACCCCAGATTATCCTTTACATGGAACATTTTTCAAAAATTTTAATTTTCTCAAATATGCCTCTAACGATTTTGATTAAGATATCATATGTTTAAGATATTTTCATGACAAATAAAAATGTATATCTAGAATTTTCTAGGAATGTCTCCAAAAGTACTCTTCATTGTGAACGACTTTTGCATAACTGGTAAACCATAAGAATAGACAAACGTTTACTACACAAAAAATTTAGATCGCGTTAAAATACACAATTTATGTCATACATCTTTTTTTGTTCAGTGAACCATTTTCGAGATATTGCTTGTTATTTCCTTAAATTTTTCAATACTCATTTTCTCAAATGGGAATTCGTTATTCATATTTTTGTCTTGGATATGCAAAGGGTATTAATCTGCCGCAAAGAGAATGGTGCTGCGCATAGCAACCAGCTATTAAGAGATATGTCTATGCTTAAAGGCTACTGTATTTCTATATTGCCCTTCCAAATGCAAAACAAGGGGAACATAGTACGCCTTAAGCGATAGTCAAATATTTTTAGAACTGGTCGGTATGTGTAAAATGTAATTCTCTTTGCATGTCAAAAGATCGTTTCTGCAAGTGTTTATCTCGAATAATATGAAATAGATGGAGAATAAGAGTTTGTAAAAATAGTTTGTACAAGAGTAAAGAAAGTCATATGAGTGTAACACATCAGATTTTTTTGCATAAATTCTCTGCGTTACGGAGATTTTCGTTTTTTTGTGAGGTAATATTTTGGCTATGTCTTACGGTTACACGGTTATATATATATATATATATATATATATATATATATATATTGTTACATGCTAGGGTAGGGCCAAAAGGATCCCCGCAAATTACTGAATTTTTATCACTCCAACACGCACATGGGGGAGCGTAGTTTACAAACAACGAGAGGACCGGGACCTTGGTGTCTATATTCAGATGAAGGCGCGAGGTTTTTTGAAAATACACAAATATCATATCACACACACATTACCTGTAATTTATTGATAAAGCACTTGACGAATCTACATAACACTCAGGAGAACAAAGGATGAGCGCAGCTGGCTCGCACTCGAGGACTGGCCACACGCAATCTGCTTCTTACACACTCACACACAAAAGTGACGTTCACATATTCAAGTAACGATAGCTATATATACCCCCTCTCCAACCCCGTCTAGGCACGCTAGCCAGCCAGGGTCGGTGTCCTACCAGACGGGAACTTCAAACAATGCCTTCTCTCCCCGGCGTGATCCGCGCCAAAGGAGAGTCGTTCAGCCGAAAGAAATTGTCACCGAATAATACTGTCCACAAGGCGACACAATAATGCGTCTGGTATGACAATGTTTACTGATACGACACATCGCCCCCACTTACAAAAGTGAGGCGTCCCCGTCAGTGTTGGTGTGATAAAATTTAGTAATTTGTGAGAACCTTTTGACCCTCACCGCAGCATTAACAACACACACACACACACGCACACACACACACACACACGTACGTGTGCAAAACCTAAGGACAACCTGGGTAAACTAACATAACAAATGAAATACTTCGTGGAAGTAGATGAAAGTGCGGGAGCATGTTGCCAGAGGTCTCTCACACGTACACAGAAAGCTGGACGTCACGTGGCGTGAGTGTAGCGAGCCTATAGTGGCAAATGAGTCTGGTCCCGCAACACGGGGCAGTTGACGAAACAGAAAAAGACGGTGTGTGGCAATTAGCGAACTGTTACGGTGGATTATAGTGGTGTTCTTCATTGCAACATGGCCCGTATACACCATTTGGATGACTTCACACGGGGAAGAATCATCGGGAAACTGGAAGAAGGGCGAAGTGTGACTAGTGTTGCTCACGAGTTTGGAATTGCTCACAGCATTGTTTCACGTGCACGGGGAATCTTCCAAACCACAGGCAGTGCTGTCTCAAGCAGAGGTGGTGGTCGACCACGCTCAACTACAGCAGAAGATGACCGCTACATTGTGTAACAGGCAAGAAGGGATCCACGCCAAACAGCGCGTGCAATTGTAACCACATTTAACAGGACAGCTAGGCACGCAATCTCACGATACACAGTGGTACGGCGACTACACAGAAGTGGTCTCTTTGCCCGACGGCCAGTACGTTGTGTACCATTGACATCCGCACATCGGCGGCACCGTTTGCGATGGTCCCAAGAGCATCAAAATTGGACCAACGAGGAATGGGGTCGCGTGCTCTTCTTGGATGAAGGCAGATTCAGTCTAAGTAGTGATTCTCGACGTACCCTCAACTGGCGAGAGGTGGGAACACGCAATGAACCCAGAAACATCCTTGAGCATGATCGTTTTGGTGGTCCGTGTGTTATGGTTTGGGGAGCCATAATTTTGTATGGGCGCACCGACCTCCAAATCTTTGAACACGGTGCGCTCACTGGCCAACGTTATTTAGATAGTGTACTCCTTCCCCATGTGCGTCTTTTCAGGGGTGCAGTCGCCTTGACTTCATTTTTATGGATGACAATGCATGACCGTATCGAACAGCGCAAGTGGAAGATCTCTTGGAACGAGAGGATATTCGGCGAATGGACTGGCCTGCCCGTTCCCCTGATTTAAATCCCATCGAACACGTGTGGAATGCTTTGGGGACACACATCGCAACACATCCACATGCATCAACGACCATCCAACAGTTATCTACAGCGCTGGTGGAGGAATGGAATTCTTTACCACAAGAACTGCTTACCAACCTTGTGGCTAGCATGGGAGCACGATGCAGAGCATGCATTGCTGTCCGTGGTGATCATACACCCTTTTAAGCATGTATCTGTTTCTGTAAATCTAGGGAGCCATCATATGTCGTATTGACTTTAGTGTAGCTTATGGTCTACGAATAAAAGCGGCATTTCTGTTCGTCTCATTGCATATTGCGTTTAGTTGGCTACTGTAACAGTTCCCTCTATGTATGATTCAAGTTTCATCGAGCTTTGTGTCACAGCATGCGAACATTACTTTCGTCCTTAGGTTTTGCACACCAGTGTATTTTCCGTCTCAGCTTTGTAACCGTTACAGAATAACTAGCTACTTTGTTCCGGTTCTCTAGTAACCGTTACTAAGCCACTAGTTAATCTTTGTTTTCGTTACCTTTGTAATCGTTACTGAGTAACAATTTTTGTAAACTTTACTGGATAACTAGTTACTTTATTCTCGTATTTGTAACCGTTACTGAGTAACTAACGAGTTTTGTAAATGTTAATCAATAACTAGCTACTTTCTCCCCGTTAATTTCTGTAACCGTTACTGTGTAAGTAGTACGTTTTGTAAACGTTACTCAGTAACCAGTTACTTTTTGTTACTGTTGTAACCGTTATTGAGTAACTGGTTACTTTCTGTCGCCATTAATTTTGTAATCGACATTGAGAAACTAGGTACTTTCTCTTTCGATAGTTTTGTAACTGTTGCTGAATAACTAGTTACTTTTTGTCCCCGTTACATTTATAACAATAGCCGATGATCCAGTTCTGTCTTCGTTAAGGCTGTAACTGTTACTGAATGATAATAATTTTCTGTCGCCATTAGTTTTGTAACCGTTACTAAATAAGTAGTGTATCTCTTTCGGTTAGTTTTGTAACCGTTACTGAGTAACAGTTTTTCTGTTCCATTACTTTAGTAACTGTTGCAGAGAAATTATCTACTTTCTGTCCCCGTTATTTTATAAAAGTTACAGTAAGTATTTGTTTTTAAAGGCATTAGTTTTGTAACGGTTACTGAGTAACAGTTTATTTTCTGACCCGTTGTTTTGTAACCGCTACTGATTAACTAGTTACTTTATGAAGCTGTTACTTTTGTAAGAGTTATATTGACGTAATCTAACAAAATAACTGATACGTTATTACTCGGCCATCCCTAAGAAAACTTCCATAGGTGTACAGGGCTCGCTACGAGATCAATTTGATGATGATACTAGACGGACTGGTGGCCATTTTAACGCAACATTTACCTCACTAGCAGCGTTAAAAAACAAACAGAGAGAAATAAAAAACGGGCACATACACCTTGGTTAACCCGTCGGCCGGAAGATCGACGCATTTACCGCATCCAATAAATCAGTCACCTTTAGCAAATGGCGGCAGTTACGATTAAAAGGTAGTGTGGTGAAGAGTGGTTATCGTACATGCCACAGAGCTCCATTTCATTACGAGTCGAGGGTAAATATTTGATTGCCATACACGTTTACTGACATTTGCTTCTGGCAAAGCCGCAGACAAATATTGGGAGAAAAGTGAACATTACGTGCACTCAGGTTTGGCACCCATCATGTTTCCCAGGAGAAATAGCGCAGTCTTACACCCCAACTATCACCGATTGTTCCACTGTGTTTCTGTCGCTACATTTCTAGGTTACCATAGGCAACCAGACACACTATAACCTCACGAGTATGTCTAAATGTAACTGAGCATGATAGCTCCGCGGTATCGTGTGCGGCTTGCGTGCGGGAGGTCACAGATTCGATTCCCGTTGTACCGGACACTCCTAACTTGGGACTTTTAGGTGTTTTCCCTGGTTGGTGAACAATTGCTGGGGTGAATTATATAATTCTTTGAATTTTCCTGACCCCCATTTCATGTTTTAGAGCCTAAGGATCACGCGGGTAGACGCCGGGCAAGGTTTAGCAATGGAGTTTTCTCTGACAATTCGGTGTGCGACGAGCTCTCAGAGACAACCTCCCCGTTGCGAAACATAGGAGTGGGAAGGGGGTCTCGCTGGAAACATTAGGGACCCCCACCGGATCTGGTCGCCCACTGTATCCACTTCACGCCTTCCTCCTGGAGTTTTCCAGAAATTCAAAAGGCGACTGTGCGCTGAAGCACCGAAATCCTATTCCATAACCATGCCTTAAGGATAAACAGGGTTATTCTAAATTAGTTACCTGATAATATAGCTAAATTATACATAGTTATCTTACGTAGTTTATTTCCATTTCCATTACATACATTAACATTAAGTTTTATTTGCAATGTTTACAAATGTTCAATGTGACTCCCTTTTGTCACTTGGCAGATATCCCACCTTTACGACAGTTCATCCCAGATACGCGTGATCATATCCGCATCTACCCGAGATACCGCTACGTTAATTCGTTGACGAAGCTCATCGAGATTGGTCAGCAGTGGAGGGTTGTACACGTTATCTTTAATGTAACCCCACAGACTAAAATCCAGCGGTGTTAAATCGGGAGATCCTGGAGGCCAAGCTATGCTCCCGCCACGTCCAATCCAAGCGGGGGTGGTGTGGGATAGGGTAGTGACCTCATGGTGGTAATGAGGAGGTGCTCCATCTTGTTGAAAAATGAAATTATCTCTCATATCTTCTTGCAGCTGTGGCATCAGGTAGTTTTCTAACATATCTAGATATGTGATGCCAATCACAGACTTCTCATAAAAAAAGAATTGTCCATAGACTTTCGCGGAGCTCAGCGCACAAAACACATTCAGTTTTGGCGAGTCACGTGTATGTTCCAGGCATTCCATCGGTTTCTGTGTACCCCATATTCTTACATTATACCACTAAGGTGAAAAGTTGCCTCGTCACTGAACACAATCTTATTAAGAAAACTATCGTCTTCTTCCATCCTGTTCAGCATGTCCGCACAGAACTCATAACGTTTAAGCTTGTCATTAGCACTCAGTGCTTGAATCAGTTTCAACTTGTACCCCTTACACTGCAGTCGTCGTCGTAAGATTCTCCATACCGTAGGTCATGGAATGGTCAGCTCCAAACTTGCTCTAGTTATAGACTTCTTTGGACTTCGTGCATAAGTTGTTCTCACGGCTTCCACAACGTGGCCTGCTACAGGAGGGCTTCCCTGTCCTTTCTCTCGGTGTCCCACACAACCTGTTTCTACGAATCGATCATACCATGCTTTAATAGTTTTCACCTGCGGGGGAGTTTTTTGATACTTTGTACGAAAACGTCTTTGTGTGGTAATTTGCGATTTAGTTTCATGAAACCAGAGACAACACTGCGCGCGCTCCGCACCGCTGTAAGACTCCATGGCGACTGCTTACTAGGCTCTAGATGTTGCGAGTGCTTCACATTTTCCCCGCCAGACGAGCAAGCGAGTGCATGTAGCGAAGTCTGTCGACCATGTTTAAAACTTGATGATATGACATAAGGTTTGATGAACATGGGAATAAATTTCCGTCAACAGTTTCAAAAGAATTCATACTTTCAGGTAACTAATTTAGAATAACCCTTTACTTAGGTTAAAAACTCTCACGCGACTTTCTCTACCCATTATAAATTCACGTGGTATTCTTCCATCCTCGTTACATTATTCGATATACATGTTTACATTGAAATGATTTCAACGAGGAGAAAGAATGCATCTTATGTGTTACATTCACATGATGTTTCCAGTAGCTATCGTTTATTACATTCTAACAGGTAGACAAAGTATTGCATTCCACCCAAAAACTGCGGGCCGAGATGTTAATGTTTTGAAGCCACCTGAGTACCCATTCGTGTATCCCTTCAAGCTAATTGAGATCATGATTTTATTACACGTTCCCTTGTAGCTGCAAGGGAATTAGCGGTATACAGTAGGCCTAAACGAACGGGATGGCTTACGGACAACGTCTTTTGCCCGCATTCGGGAGGTCCCGGGTACGATTCCCGGCGACCGACACTCTTGACTATGGGGTTCTTCGTGGTTTTCCCCTGGTCGCCTAGGCAAATGCCTGGGTGGTGTATGCTACCACAGTTTCTCCTTTTCCCCATTCCCTGTTGCGCTAATGATGTAAAAAAGTTTAGTTTTGTTTATGGACGCTCTTTAACTACTGTGGTCCTTGGCCTCCCATTCTATATTGGACGTGAAGGACCGGTAATTTAGCTCAGAGGCCTCTTTATCAGGCTTGAGGTTCTTTTATGTGCCGTAAATCTACGACACGGACCACCGGCATTACTTCCCTTCCGAAGGAAGCCATGCTAAGGATATTTACGTCCGAAAAAATACATCGCCCTCTGCCGGGTTTAAACCCGCGACTACGGGAACTAGAGGCTAGCAAGGTAACCATTACACCACGGAGGACAACACTGGTGCGTGCGCATTGCAAAGATTTCTTCCCATGAACGCCAGAGTGCGTTGTCCCGCCTGTTAGGGGGCTGTCTGCCTGCGGACTTGAGACCTGCTAGGCTCCTTCATCTCATCCCTGCCTCCCGGGGATGTAGTCACAATGTATCAAGCTGATCGCAATGACGAGGTATCCCCCTACGATACACACATTCTAAATCCTATATCCTACAGTACACTTTGGCGATAGTCAAATCTTTCAAGAACGAGGCACTATGTGATAGCCTTCAAATTTCGTTTTATTTTTTACTGTATTTTATTTTACGTCGCTTTAACTCCCTGGTCATATCGCGACGGGTCTGTTGGTGGATAACTCTTAGAACGATATGTGATGGACAGTTAGCCTTCAAGGTCTCATCCCTGTAACTACCTGCTTCATGCCGTGCAGATGGCATTAGGGTGCCGTCCAGTCTAACCGCCACCCTCACAGACAAACGGACAGTTAGCCTTCTAGGTCTCATACCTGAAAAATGCTGTCTTGCTTCGTCACATGCCCACAGAGACCGCCACCGCATGGAAGCCGGATCTTCTGCTTCGTGCCGTGCAGATGGCGTTAGGATGCCGTCCAATCTAACTGCTTACATTGTCTGCGGATAGATGGTATAGCATTCGCTATTACCACTTGTTTTTCATGTTAGTATTGTTTTAGACTTAAGGTGGAACTTTGGGTCGTGGTGTTGAATATCCAATCTGGTATTTACCTTGGCCACTGAGGAAAACCACGAAAAAACATCAGACAGATTGGCCGGCCCGCGCGATTTGAACCCCGGACCTCCCGAATGCGGGCCACAGACTTTATCGCCTGAGCCATCCCGATCGGTAAATTTCGTTTTCTTTGAATGGCAACGGGGGGAAAGAAGAAGATAAAAAAGCGAATAACAATTGAGAAGAAGTAGAACATGTTTGCTAATTCATAAAGAACACCTCGCAAATGGTTAATGCCACAAAACATGTTACCTAACAAATTGTGTTTTAATGAGCTTTACATTTTTTGTGTAATAAGATCTCTTACGGTTAACTAGTTACATAAAAGTAATTCAGAGTGAAGAGGACTTCCCAGGCTTTTCCAAGAAAATTATAGATACACTACGTGATCAAAAGTATCCGGACACCCCACAAACATACGTTTTTCATCTTAGGTGCATTGTGCTGCCACCTACTGCCTGGTACTCGCTATCCACGACCTCAGTAGTCATTAGACATCGCGAAACAGCAGAATGGGACGCTCCGTGGAACTCACGGACTTCGACCGTGGTCATGTGATTGGGTGTCACTTGTGTCTGAAGTCTCTACGCGAGATTTTCACACTCGTAAACATCCCCAGGTCCACTGTAACTGATGTGATAGTGAAGTGGAAACGTGAAGGGACATGGACAACACAAACGCGTACCGACCGACCTCGTCTGTTGACTGACAGAGACAGCCGACATTTCAAGAGGGTCGTAAAGAGTAATAGGCAAACATCTATCCAGACCATCACACAGGAATTCCAAACTGCATCAGGCTCCACTCCAAGTACTATGACAGTGTGGCGTCAGGTGAGAAACCTTAGATTCCATGGTCGAGCGGCTGCTCATAAGCCACACATCACGCAGGAAAATGCCAAACGACGCCTGGCTTGGTGTAAGGAGCGTCAACATTACACGATTGAACAGTGGCAAAACGTTGTGTGGAGTGACAAATCACGGTACACAATGTGGCGATCCGATGGCAGGGTGTGGGTATGGCGAATGCCCGGTGAACCTTATCTGCCAGCGTGTGTAGTGCCATCAGTGAAATTCGGAGGTGGTGGTGTTATGGTGTGGTTGTGTTTTTCCTGGAGGGAGTTTGCACCCCTTGTTGTTTTGCGTGGCACGATCACAGCGCAGACCTACATTAATATTTTAAGCACCTTCTTGCTTCCCACTGTTGAAGAGCAATTCGGGGATGGCGATTGCATCTTTCAACACGATCGAGCACCTGTTCTTACTGCTCGGGCTGTGGCGGAGTGGTTGCACGACAATGACATCCCTGTAATGGACTCGCCTGCACAGAGTCCTGACTTGAATCCTATAGAACACCTTCGGGATGTTTTGGAACGCCGACTTCGTGCCAGGCCTCACCGACCTACATCGATATCTCTCCTCAGTTCCGCACTCCTGAAAAATGGGCTGCCATTCCCCAGGAAACCTTCCAGCACCTGATTGAAAGTATGCCTGCGAGAGTGAACGCTGTCATCAAGGCTAAGGGTGGGCCAACATCATATTGACTTCCAGCATTACCGATGGAGGGCGCCACGAACTTGTACGTCATTTTCAGCTAGATGTCCGGATACTTTTGATCACGTAGTGTAGATATACATTCTTTTTGTCATAAGCAGTTGGTATGTGATTAAAATTGTTATTGAAGTTTTGAGAAAATAAAAAATAACCAAAGATTTTCCGCGTAAAGAACAGCTTGGGGCGGGGATTTTTCTCGAAAATCTTTGTGTAGCATCCTTGAAGGACGTGAACTTATATGCCATTTTCGTACCACTAAGTCTTTTCGTTTTGAGTTATACTGTTGACACGCACACTGGGATCGGACATTTTTCAAAAAATGCTTTTATTCTATCCATGGGACTTCAAAACATTTTTATTTTTTGTAAGATCTTGATACCTATTTTTTGTGCGGAATGCAATACTACAACTACTATTAAGTGGATGTTTGAGGAAGTAATAATGATTTAAAATTTCTGCTACTTTTTACTTTCTCTGCTACGTAAGTAGGTAGTGGAAGTATTGTATTCCACCCAAAAATTCGATACCGGAAATACATGTTTTGAGGCGACTTAAATCCAAGAAAAGCATTTTTAGAGAAAGGTCTGTCCGTCCGACAGTGTGTGTGTGAACAGCATAGCTCAAAAATGAAAATTCGGAAAAATACCAAACTTGTTATTTAACTTTTATTATCTTCCAAGTATGCAACATGAAGATTTTCAAGAAAATCCCCCACCCTATACTACCGTTTACATGAAATATTTTTCGAAAATGTCGATTTACTCAAAAATGACTCTTAAGATTTTGCTTAAAATATCATATGTTTAAGATATTTTCATGACAAATGAAATTTATATCTCGAATTTTCTGGGAATGTCTCCAAAAGTCCTCTTCATTCTGAATGGCTTTTGCATTACCGGTTCACTGTAAGAGGTAGACAAAATTTTACTAGACACAAATGTAGTTCTCGTTAAAACATCTAATTAATGTCACATATGTATATAGGTCGAATGAACCATTTCTGAGATATTTCTTGTTATTTGTTTGAATTTTCCAATACTTTTTCTCAAATGGGAATTTGTTATTTTTTTTTTTTTTTGTCCTGGACATGCAAAGAGAATGGAATGCTCCACATAGCAACCAGCTCTTAAAATATTTGGCTATCGCTTAAAGCCTACCATATTCCCCTTGCACCTACAAGAAAATTAGCAATAAGATAGTTTCTGCAAATGTTTATCTCGATTAACAAGAAGTAGATGGAGAATAAGCGTTTATAAAAATAGTTTGTAATGAGTAGAGAAAGTATTGTAAGTGTAACATTGCGGGAAATATTTAATTATATTTAGAAAATAGTTTTCTTTGTGATGAAGAATGTTTATCAACTGAATATTTCATGCCTTCCACATCGGCGACGGAATTCCGAACAGTTTCACGATGTAAGAAGGTTTTGAATAAATCCCTAGAGACGGAAAGTGTATAAGACACAAAAGCTAAACAAAAGGAAAGAGGTCTATTCCCGAGGAGACTTCGGCGACATTACCTTTCGATTGGAGAACTCGGCTAAATTTTTTGTGTGCTTCGACGTCTTACGCAACAAACGGGTGTTTCGAAATATAAACTGCACACAGCAGCAGTCAAGTACGTTCACGATTGTTTACAGATTAGTGAAACAGCAAGATAGTCTTACTTTTACTTCCTGTACCACGGACATTGAAGGTAGAGAAGGTATTTCATTCCGCCCAAAAATTCAATACCAAGATTTCACAGAAAATCTGATGTATTACACTCACATGACTTTCTCTACTCTTGTACAAACTATTTTTACAACCGCTTATTCTCCATATCGAGATGTTAATCTTATTGCTAATATTCTTGTAGATGCAAGGGGAATTGGTAGGCTTTAAGCGATAGTCAAATATTTTAACGCTGGTTGCTATGTGGCGCATTCCATTCTCTTTGTATGTGCAGGACAAAAAAAATGAATACCGAATTCCCATTTGATAAAAATTATTGGAAAATTGAAACAAATAACAAGAAATATCTCGGAAATGTAACAACAATTTTGGCCTGTTGCCTCAAGGCGTTGGTTTTGTGAGTGGCGTGGCCAGAAAGTTCTGGGCCATGTGGTCGCGTGTTGTGGTGCGGTGGCTCTCGTGGTGGTGAGGTGATGTAGGGCTGGAGAGTCCTAATCACTCTCGTCGCGTGATCTGCGATTCTGTCCCGTAGGTGTTCATTACCCTGGGTGCTCTGTTGCGGTGCATCTTCTCTATGGTGTCTCTACTGTGTCTGAGTTCTCCGAAGACCCTAAGCAGGACGTCCTCTAGAGAGCTTACACGTTCCGTTAGGTGCTGCAACTCAATGTGAAGATCTTGAACGGTTAAAAGGATGCTGTTGTTGATGGTTGTGTTGTTTACTAGCAGGCAGTTGGTGCTAGCCAACTGCTGTTCCAGGTGTGAGGTGTCGATCGGCGGTGGAGGTGATGGTGTGCAGTTCTGCGGTGCTGTGATGTGCTCGGTCGGCGATGTTCTATTTGGATATAGTGGACAGACGGCTTGGCCAGTGAAGTGTCCCTTGCCCCCCGCAAGAGGCGCAGAAGCGGCGTTATTGGGTCAGGTCGTGTGTCCGACAGTCGGCGGTAAGTGTCCCGTTGCCACAGTAATGGCAGCGGGGTGCGGCGTCACATGTAGAGTCAGTGTGCCCGTAGAGGCAGCAGCTCCTGCATGGTGTTGGACGAACACTGCGGCTGGCCTCGAGCAACAGAGTTTGCGCTAACAAGGGCAATCCTGCGCACAGGGCCGCCGAGTAATCGCCCTCATGCATGAAGATGAACCTGACCAGCGGTATAGAACCTCTGAAGCTCCGGATTCTCGTCGCCTTGGCCTCAGACGGCCAAATGCGCTGCACGGCGGTGAGCAGTAATGTGTCATGGAGTTGGCGATGCACCATGTCCGTACCCAGACAAAAAATTTCGGGGAGGGTTTTCCACAAGTAGATCTAAACTTAACAGTACCCCCACGCAACTACCATGTACCTACTCCTTAGTATATAGACGTTACATGGATAAGAAAATTGCTTGGAGACATTATATAGACAAGAAAAACTCACCAGAATGAGGATATTCCACCTTACAGCACAAAACATGAAGACTGCTTCGAAAACCGGAATGTATGGTCACCTTACCTATGTTAGGCAACGATATTAAAATTCCCTTTTTCTTGTAAATGTACTACTTAGCAATAGACCTACTGTTATCTAACGACATTTCCCACATTGATTTGCTATGAATTTAATAAATAAAACTGTCAGAGGTTTCGGGGGGTTTGAACGCTAGAGAATCCCCCTCTAAATATGGCCCTGGGCTGCGCTGGTTGTTGAGTTGGCGCTGGGCGCTTCGGCCGGCGACGGCGAGGAGGCGGGAAGCTGTTCTTCTTCGGCGGCGTTGGTGGTGGCTACCTCACGAGGAGGAGGCGGCTGCGGCTGTCTTCTTCCTTCCCATGTTGCTTGGAGGAGAGCTCGAAGTGAATTCTGCCGTTTTTTTTTCGAGTGGAGGAGAAAATGATTTAATCACTTACCCCAGCCCCGATGGGAGTTGGGACTGAGAGTGTGGGACTCACCAATAGTCGGCATACCCACTAAAAACTCCTCCACCGGAATGGAAAATGGAAGAAGGAAGAAAGAGGAATTCGGAGTGATAATGCGGCCGTACCGCTGTTGCACCGGCGTATTCAGGGTAAGGATATATTGGCCGGCCACGAGGGCCTAAGCCAGGTGAGGATGATGCCAGGACGCAAGCATGACCGAAGCCCTACTTGCGCCCTTGGGAATTCGGGAGTGAATGGTGAAGGGAAGTTAAAGGTGGAACAGTTCCCAGCTTGCTGCCGTAGTAAGTGAGGTGTGGTAATCAGTAGTACCTCGGGTTCCTGCCGCGACCTCTGCGAGGAGCGCTCGGCCAGTCCGTCGGATGAGTTGTTGGTTGATGAAGCTCCCTGAGTCCATCTTTGACTGCACGTTCAATTGAGGTGCGGAGTCCGGCGATGAGTTCACCGTTCTCCTCACTGAGAAATGTTATGCTATGTCTTATGAGGCTGTTGGTATTGGCATGGAGCGCTCGAAGCCCCGCAACTGTCGCCTCAAGGGCTCCCAGTCGCGTGGGTCGGTCGTCGCGTCATCTGGTTCGACGAGGTGGCCCTCGATGCGTGCCAGCTTGCGCTGGACCGACGCGAGGATCCCGTCATCACCTGGAGGTCTGAGATCTGTTTGGAGAGTGCGAAGATTGCCCTGGCCGAGGTCCGCTGCTTGGCCTCCACTGCCGCTAGGCGCGTGTTGGTTGCACAGCGTAACTCAGCCATGCGAGAGGTGAAATCCTGTAGAGTAGACTGTATTGCAGAAAGAGTGTCTGGTAGGTCCAGTTGAGTTGGTTGTGATGTACCCCTTACACGGGGCGTCGTCGGCGGAGGCGGCTTAGTGGTCGTCGTCAGCGTAACTGACCCAGTTGGCTATCTGCGTGCCCTTATATACCTTTTATGCTAGCGATCCGTTCCAGCGAGCAGCGGTGGTGCCATCTGGTTTATTCGACTAAACTACACACATTAACGCCGTTGCGCCGTGCTTACTAACTATTATGTACAATGCTGCCATTGTGGCGAACTTAGCAATTTGTAGCGATCCGTCGCTACAGTGAGTTTTAAAGAGATCTGTTTTTTTTTGTGTACTACGTTTTCGTCTATTTCTATAAAATTCAAGATATGCATTTTATTTCTCATGCCAATATCTTTAATGTATGGTATTTTAATAAAAATAGTTAGAGCCATTTTAAGAGAAAATAAAAAAAATTCTATACGTGTTGCAGGTAAATGGTAGTCTGAGGTGAAAGGTTTTCATGAAAATCTTCGTGTCGCACCTTTGGAAAGTAGGTACTGAACCTAAATACCAAGTTTGGTGTTTATCCGACTTTTCTTTTTGAGTTATGCTGTTTACAGAGACATAGACACGTGTTTTTTTTCTGAAAATGCTTTTTTACTTTCTCTACTACGTATAGTAAGTAGGGGAAGTATTGTATTTCACCCAAAAATTCGATACCGAGATTTCACCGGAAATATATGTTTTGAGACCCCCTAAATACAAAAAAAAATTTTTGGAAACATATCCGTGTGTGAGTGTGTCTGTTTGTCTGTCTGTCTATGAACAGCATAACTCAGAAACTAACAGTCGGATAAAGACCAAACTTGGTATTTAGAGATGCGACATGAAGGTTTTCAAGAAAATCCCCCCCGCCCTAGACTACCCTTTACATGGAACATTTTTCGAAAATTTTAATTTTCTCAAAAATGGCTCTAACGATTTTGATTAAAATATTATATGTTTAAGATATTTCTATGAGAAATAAAATGTATTATCTTGAATTTTCTGGGAATGTCTCCAAAAGTATTCTTCATTGTGAACGACTTTTGCATAACTGGTAAACCATAAGAGATAGACAAAATTTTACTACACAAAAGATGTTGATCGCGTTAAAATACATAATTTATGTCATATATATTGTTGTTGTTGAGTGAACCATTTTCGAGATTTTCCAATACTTATGCTTTTTCTCAAATAGAAATTCGTTATTCATTTTCTTTTGTCCTGGACATGCAAAGAGAATGGAATACTGCACATAGCAACGACCTCTTATAAGATTTGACTATCGCTTAAAGCCTACCAATTCTCCTTGCATTTACAAGAAAATTAGCAATAAAAATAGCTTGTAAAAATAGTTTGTACAAGAGTAGAGAAAGTTATGTGAGTGTAACACATCTGATCTTTTAAAATACTTTGTTAAAATTGTATGTACATGTATTGTCTTGATTTACTTGCACTTAAAATTTAAAAAAAAAAAAAAAAAACCTTTCCTAACACCTAAAAATGACATTTTATATTTATCCGAATTTTAATTATCCTCCTCTACTCTGCGTTCCGGTTAACAAAGGTGGTACCGTATATGAAGATATTAATTATCTGGATTAGCATGAAGTGGAGCAGTTGGTAGAGAAAGTCTTGTGAATGTAAGATGTCAAATTGCTTTGGGTGCGAGAGTGCCTTGGCAGGAGTCTCGGTAAGCTGTTTGAAGCACTTCCGTGCGCTGCCTTTACGTCCAAAATATGTTATTTTATTCCTTCCTTATGGGAAAAAAGAAGTCGCTGGTTCTGGAAACATAACGGAAGGAATGATAAAAAGAGAAACTGCATAAGGAATGCGACGGCATCGTAACCAAATCGATGTGAAGGAATCGTTTCTTGGACCTGCCGTAAGGTGTATAGCAGGGGAAGATGTATCGAATTCAATCCGTGGGGGAGAATGTGGGGAAGGGAGGGGGCTGCTGCGCCCACCAGGGTGCCTCTAAAGTACTCTTCATGCCTTTAGAAGCGCATCCAGCAGCTTGCCACATTGGAGGGTTCTTACGCCATTTGGGACTAACATCCTGTTTGCTTCAAGAATGTCGTATTCCTCCGCCGTCGTTCACTTCAAGTAGACTCACGTAAGAGAATACTTGTAACGGTGTTTGCTTTCTCATTGGTTTGGAGAATGTAACATGTCTGCTGAAGTACAGGCAATACTAGGAGATCTTTTTACTTTGTTTACCATCTGCCTTAGGAGGGCAAATACTCTTCTATAAAAATAAATCGATGTTAAGAGTTCACTCCTTTTACTAACCTGAACAAAAAAAATGTTTTAGAAAAATTTGTATTCTATAAAAATAAATCGATGTTAAGAGTTCACTCCTTTTACTAACCTGAACAAAAAAAATGTTTTAGAAAAATTTGTATTCTATAAAAATAAATCGATGTATACAGTTCACTCCTTTTACTAACCTGAACAAAAAAAAATGTTTTAGAAAAATTTGTATTCTATAAAAATAAATCGATGTATACAGTTCACTCCTTTTACTAACCTGAACAAAAAAAATGTTTTAGAAAAATTTGTATTCTATAAAAATAAATCGATGTATACAGTTCACTCCTTTTACTAACCTGAACAAAAAAAACTCTTTTAGAAAAATCTGTATTCTATAAAAATAAATCGATGTATACAGTTCACTCCTTTTACTAACCTGAACAAAAAAAACTCTTTTAGAAAAATCTGTATTCTATAAAAATAAATCGATGTATACAGTTCACTCCTTTTACTAACCTGAACAAAAAAAACTCTTTTAGAAAAATCTGTATTCTATAAAAATAAATCGATGTATAAAGTTCACTCCTTTTACGAACCTGGACCCCCCCAAAGAAACTTTTAGAAAAATCTGATGTCTTACATTCACATGACTTTCTCTACCCTTTATCGCTTACTGGTGGGTATACAAATTATTCCTACTAAGCGTTATTTTTCTATCTGCTACATTTTAATCCCAATAAATCATTACAGAAACAGCTACATCACACATTTCGTTATAGATACAAAGGGAACGACAGTCAAATGTTTAACAACTGGACGCTATACGTAATTGCCAGAGAATGACCAAGAAATGAACAATTCGATCCTTTAATAACGAATATCTCAGAAATGGCTTATGCCACAGAAACCTTATTTGAAATGAATTATGTGTTTCAAAGAGATCTACGTTTTTTGTGTAGTACGTTTTCGTCTATCGCTTCACGTTTACCAGTTATACAAGATTATACAAGATTCCTTCCTTCACAGGCTATTCGGAGGAAATTAAGGATATACATTTTATTTGTCATGTAAATATGTTTAATATATGATACTTTAATCAAAATCGTTAAAAACATTTTGTAGCAAAACAAAATTTTAAAATAATGTTCCATGTAAAGGGTAGCTAGGGTGCCGGTAAACTTTAATACCAAGTTTGGTACTTATCTGACTTTTAGTTTTTTAGTTATGCTGTTCATAGACACACTCGTATCAGGGGACCTCAAAACCTGTTTCAGCTGAAATCTCGGTATTGAATTTTTGGGTGGAATGCGATACCTTCTCTAGCTACTATGTACGTAGGTACGCTCGTTACGTAATGACCTTGTTATTCCATGCTCTTTCCATGTCCACCAGAAAAAAAATAATAATAACGACCTAACATTTAAAAAAAAAGAAGTAAGTATTTCAACATTCAAGGCAATAACAATGAATACCTCGGATATAGGTAATGGCAAAAAATACTTAATTAATTTTATGCTCTAACGCGACACACCTTTTTGTTTCACTAAAAATTTTATACGGTGATTTCACCAGAAATACGCTTTAAGACGCTCCCCCTCAAAAAAAGAACAGTTCTGCAAAAATATCAGCATGTATGTGCATAAACTCCAAAATTTATATTTAAGTTCAGTATCTTCCAAAGATACACAAACTGCTTGACTCAAACTGGGATCATAGCGAGCGATCAAATTCATTAACGAAGAAGGCATAAGAATCTGCCCCTGATGAAGAGAGGAAGAAACTTGGATTCATATTCTGGCGCGTTGTAATAAGAACAGTTGACAAGTATCTGCCAGGCTCCTTTGTTAACTCAAGGAGAGGGTTACAAGCTTGTTGGACCTGGCTGCCTGGGAGGGGGGAAGGAATCGGTACATTTTTACTTTCTCTACTACGTATAGTAAGTAGCGGAAGTATTGCATTCCACCCAAAAATTCTATACCGAGATTTCACAGGATATACATGTTTTGAGTTCCTCTGAATCCAAATAAAGCATTTTTGGAAACCTGGCCGTGTGTGTACGTGTCTCTGTCTGTCTGTCAACAGCATAACTCAAAAACGAAAAGTAGGATAAATACCAAAATTTGTATTTGAGTTTAGTGCCCTCCAAGGATGGCGACACGAAGATTTTCAAGAAAATCCCCCTTCCCCAGACTACTCTTTACATGGAAAATTTTTCGTAAATTTTGATTTTCTCGAAAATGACTTTTACGATTTTGATTGAAATATGGTATATTTAAGATATTTTCATGATGAATGAAATGTTCATCTTGAATTTTCTGGGAATGTTCCCAAAACACCTCTTCATTTTGTTTCAAATACCTTTTTTGTGGCAACAACGATTTCCGAGATATCCGTTATTATTTACAATAATGCGATTTTTAAAGTGATGTTGCTGTTCAGGTGGTTCTGGCCATGTTGTGGAAAGAGCAAGGGATTTTAAGATTAATATATAAAGACCTGTTTTTAAACATTTGACTATCGCTTCACATTTCTGCATCCCCCTTTAGCTACCTTGTATCAAACTAATTCTGCAAATTTATCTTGATCAACGTGAAGTAAATAGTAAAATAAGGCTTTGTAAGAATATATAACGTTTGAATACTGTTTCCGCATGTTAAAAAACTTCTTACTTAATATGAATCAATTCCCAATTTAAAAATAACTGATGTGTTATATTCATATGACTTTCTTCACCACTACGGTTTATTATTCTAGGACGACAGTCCACATGTTCGAGCAAAAGTTAACACAATAAATACACTCTGTTCCGTAGTACACGCAATGATAACTACAATATAACGTTATCCTACACTACCAAAAATCGCAGTGTGGTCATTAAACGCAATACCTGCTACGAACCAAGGCCGGCGACCATAGTTGAGTCATACGAGATAAACGCGTACCTTACTTAAGCACCGTGGACCTGATATCGATTTTTTGTTTCGAATACTTAACTGCGTCACCTAGGTAGCCTATAGAAATTAAAAACGTAATATAAATTATAAAAACTTTTTTTTTTCGAAGCAATAGCAGAAATTGGTTTTGTCACTTCGGGGGCAGGCTATTAGCAATTATTTTACACTTTAGAAAATGGGTTTTAGCTGCGAACTTTCTCATCACCAGCTGGAAAAGAAAGGACGGAGAAAAAACCGTACCTTCCTAAGAGCCCTTAATGGTGTTTGCCATCAATTTCCAAGCCATCCAGACCTTTTTATTTTCACCAATCTTGCTGTAACACGCACACAAGCCCACGCTCCTCATCCAAACTCCATCCTTGGTTTTATTGTTAATGAAACGCGCTTATGCGGGATTAAGGGATATTTGCTTAATGCAAAGTATATTAAAAATACACGTTTTACATTGACAGCTTTCTTAGAAAAGCCTATTCCTCTGTCTCTTTTTTGTTAATCGAGATAAAATTGAATTACGCATTTCGTTGTACCTATAAGAATCTATAGCTACAACTTGAAGAAAATTGTATTCGAAAATTCATACTAATAACATGGTTAACGCAGCAATATTGCATCTAAAAGTATCAGTTTTGGTATTCAAATTCATTATATTCAAAGGATGCGACAGGAATATTTTAAATTACATATCCCCCCCAAACTACCCTTTACGTAGGCAAACTTTCGTTATTTTTTGTTTTCTAAAACATAGCTCTAACGATTCTGGTTAAAGTAGCTATAACATGTTTAAGGTATTCGCACGACATTGAGTTTTCTACGGATTGCCAGTGAAAACTCTTCTTTATTCTGAAGAATTTTTTGTAGTAGGTAAACTGTAAAGTGGTAGTCAAATGTTTAACAACTGGACGCTATATGCTGCCTTAAAATTCCATACGGTTTCCATGACATCGCGAGAAACAACTGAAAATCGATGGGACTTAAAAACGATGACCAAGTATTGAACAAATTCAGCCATATCTCGGAAATGGTTGATGCTACATAAAAACTTATTCGAAATAAATTGTGTGTTTTAAAGAGATCTACGTTTCTTGTGAAGTACATTTTCGTCTATCGCTTAACTTTCACCAGTTATACAAGATTATATAAAATTCTTTCAGAATGAAGAGGATTACAGAGCCTATTTCCAGAAAAGTCATTATTTGTCACGTAAATATCTTTAATATATGATATTCTAATGAAAATTGTTAGCCATTTTATAAAATAAATATATATACGGATTTTCTTGAAAATATTCGTGTCACATCTTTGAAAAGTACTGGACATAAATACCGAGTTTTGTGTTTAATCCTACTTTTCGTTTTTGAGTTATGCTGTTCAAAGGCACACATATACACACACGTACCTTTACGCCTTTTTATTCATGGGGCTTCAAAACATGTATTTCCAATGAAATCTATTTATTGAATTTTGGGGTGGAATGCAATACCTTCTCTATACTATGTATGTGGTACGGAAAGTTAAAAAAAATCTGATGTGTTAGACTCGCATGGCTTTCTCCACTCTTGTACAAACTATTCTTACAAACTCTTATTCTCCATCTATTTCATATTAATCGAGATAAACATTTGCAGAAACGATCTTTTTACATGCAAAGAGAATTACATTTTACACATAGCGACCAGTTCTAAAAATATTTGACTATCGCTTAAGGCGTACTATGTTCTCCTTGTTTTGTATTTGCAAGGGCAATATAGAAATACAGTAGTCTTTAAGCATAGACATATATCTTAATTGCTGGTTGCTAGGTGCAGCACCATTCTCTTTGCCACAGATTAATACTCTTTGCATATCCAAGACAAAAAAAATCTGATGTATTTCACTCACATGACTTTCTCTACTCTTGTACAATCTATTTTTACAAACGCCTATTCTCCATATGCTTCATATTAATCGAGATATCGAGATGTCAATCTTATTTGTAATTTTCTTGTAGGTGCAAGGGGAATATGGTAGCTTTTAAGCGATAGTCAAATATTTTATCGCTGGTTGCTATGTGGCGCAATCCATTCTCTTTGCATGTCCAGGACATAAAAAAATGAATAACGAATTTGAGAAAAAGTATAAGTATTGGAAAATTTAAGGAAATAACAAGCAATATCTCGAAAACGGTTCACTCAACAAAAAAATGTATATGATATAAGTTGTGTATTTTAACGCGATCTACATTTTTTGTGCAGTAAAATTTTGTCTATCTCTTATGGTTTACAAGTTATGCAAAAGTCGTTCACAATGAAGAATACTTTTGGAGACATTCCCAGAAAATTCGAGATATACATTTCATTTCTCATGACATTACCCTAAACATATGATATTTTCATCAAAATCGTTAGAGCCATTTTTGAGAAAATTAAAATTTTCGAAAAATCTTCCATGTAAAGGGTAGTCTGGGGTGGGGGGATTTTCTTGAAAACCTTCGTGTCGCATCTCTGGAAGATACTGAACCTAAATACCAAGTTTGGTGCTTATCCGATTGTTCGTTTTTGAGTTATGCTGTTCACAGACACACAGACACACACACACACACACACAGACACACACACACACACACAGACACACACACACACACACACACAGACACACACACGGACATGTTTCCAAAAATGCTTTTTTTGGATTCAGGAGGTCTCAAAACGTGTATTTCCGGTGAAATCTCGGTATCGAATTTTTGGGTGGAATGCAATACTTCCCCTACTTACTATACGTAGTAGAGAAACTAAAAAATGAATAAGGAATTCCCATTTGAAAAAATAAGTATTGAAAAATTTAAGGTAATAACAAGCAATATCTCGAAAATGGTTCACTAAACAACAAAAATGTATATGACATAAATTGTGTATTTTAACGCGATCTAAATTTTTTGTGTAGTAAAATTTTGTCTATCTCTTATGGTTTACCAGTTATGCAAAAGTAGTTCACAATAAAGAATACTTTTGGAGACATTCCCAGATAATTCAAGATATACATTTTATTTGTCATGAAAATATCTTAAAAATATGATATTTTAATCAAAATCGTTAGAGCCATTTTTGAGAAAATTAAAATTTTCGAAAAATGTTCCATGTAAGGGGTAATCTGGTGTGGGGGGATTTTCTTGAAAACATCCGTGTCACATCTCTGGAAGATACTGAACCTAAATACCAAGTTTGGTGTTTGTCCAACTGTTCGTTTCTGAGTTCACAGGCGCACAGATAGACACACAGACACGGACATGTTTCCAAAAATGCTTTTTTTGATTCAGGGGGTCTCAAAACATGTATTTCCGGTAAAATCTCGGTATCGAATTTTTGGGTGGAATACAATACTTCCCCTACTTACTATACGTAGTAGGGAAAGTAAAAATCAGACGACCGAAAAATTCAATACCACAGCCGGGATTTGAACCACGGATCTGCCGGTATCCGTCCGGTTGCTCTAACCACTGAGCTACCATGGCAACTTGCCGGTGCGACACTAAATTCTCCAAATGATTCGCATTTTTCCCGGTAAACCACAAGGAGATCTCAAATTGCATTGAGATGACATACCCCAACGGCGACTTACATTGTTGTAAGTACTTTAAGTTCCGGGCTTCATAGTTTCAGCCACTATTAGGTCAATTAATGGAATTAATTGTTCTTCCGCACAAGCCGTGTGTTGGACAGGGTTGGAAAGGTAGAATCAGACGACTGAAAAATTCAAAGACTACCTCGATTGTTCCGTCCGGTAGAGGAACCGGACGGAGAACAGGAGATCCGTGGTTCAAGTCCCGGCTGCAGCATTGAATTTTTCAGTCGTCTGATTCCAACTTTACAAATAAACAGATTGGTTGACCCATGGGATTTGAACAAGCATTGTATTTCAACTGAATGCGCGTATCCGTCTGAAATCTACTACGAAATGTTTAATGAAGGCTAATCTCCATTAAGAAGAAGTACGGGTACACAGAAGAACTAACTTTTGTACGAAAGGTTTGTAGAAGAGTGAGCAGAGAAAGTGATGTGAATGTAAAACTTCGTTCGTCTTTCTACACTAAATCACCTCCTAAGGGTTTGAACGTCTTATACCTCTTTCACCCGGTATAGTGTTGGTGAAAGATGTGATGATATACTGTAACGATCTGTGTTTAGAATCCTTCCTATTTGCTGAAGAAAGGGCGTATGTAGATATTTCCAAACAGTCCACGTAACGGGCTCCTGAAGGCAGCTCTAAACCCATCTGTGGCAGTGTGCTTGGACCTTTGATAAATAGCCAATCTACTTGAAAACTGCTTGCAACCTTCAGCGTGATAAAATACTTGAGGTTTATGGACCTGGGGGACCATGAAGACGCAGCTCGATGTTCTGCTTCAACTGGCGGAAAAATGAAGGTTTTCATTTCCACACCATCACGAAATGAGTAAACATTAGGACCTCGGATTTTAAGGCAAACGGCTATTTCCTTGGAGGGTGGTAAATGTAATAGCACGCGTTTAAGAATCAAGCTTGCTGATTACACTATACAGGATCTTTAATTAGTAAGCAATAATGCCAACAAAAAAGGTAAGATTAACCCATTTTTTTTAAAAAAAAAACTACTAGGACATGTTAAAATTAATATTTTGAAACAAAAATAAAAAAACACATTTTCAACCATTACTGCAAAGGATGGGATGTCATCAACAAACATTTAGAATGGCAACGTATAATTATTTATTTACCTTTTTTTACTTTCTCTACTACGTATAGTAAGTAGGGGAAGTATTGTATTCCACCTAAAAATTCGATACCGAGATTTCACCCGAAATGCATGTTTTGAGACCCCCTGAATAAAAAAAAATTTTTTGGAAACATGTCTTTGTCTGTGCGCCTGTGAACAGCATAACTCAGAAACGAACAGTCGGATAAACACCAAACTTGGTATATAGGTTCAGTATCTTCCAGAGATGCGACACGAAGGTTTTTCAAGAAAATCCCCCCACCCCAGAGTACCCTTTACATGGAACATTTTTCGAAAAATTTTATTTTCTCAAAAATGGCTGTAACGATTTTCATTAACATATCATATGTTTAAGATATTTTCATGACAAATGAAATGTTTATCTCGAATTTTCTGGGAATGTGTCCAAAAGTATTCTTCATTGTGAACGACTTTTGCATAACTGGTAAACCATAAGAGATAGACAAAATTTTACTACACAAAAATGTAGATCGCGTTAAAATACACAATTTATGTCAAATACATTTTTGTTGTTGAGTGAGCCATTTTCGAGATATTGCTTGTTATTCCCTTAAATTTTCCAATACTTATACTTTTCTCAAATTTGTTACTCATATTTTTACTTTTTCTACTACGTATAGTAAGTAGGGGAAGTATTGCATTCCAACCAAAATTTCGATACCGAGATTTCACCGGAAATACATGTTTTGAGACTCACTGAATCCAAAAAAAGCATTTTTGGAAACATGTCCGTGTGTGTGTCTGTCTGTGTGTCTGTGTGTCTGTCTGTGTGTCTGTGAACAGCATAACTCAAAAACGAACAGTCGGATAAACACCAAACTTGGTATTTAGGTTCAGCGTCTTCCAAAGATGCGACACGAAGGTTTTCAAGAAAATCCCCCAACCCCAGACTACCCTTTACATGGAAGATTTTTCGAAAATTTTAATTTTCTCAAAAATGGCTCTAACGATTTTGATGAAAATATCATATGTTTAAGATAATGTCATGAGAAATGAAATGTATATATCGAATTTTCTGGGAATGTCTCCAAAAGTATTCTTCATTGTGAACGACTTTTGCATAACTGGTAAACCATAAGAGATAGACAAAATTTTACTACACAAAAAATGTAAATCGCGTTAAAATACACAACTTATGTCATATACATTTTTTTTTGTTGAGTGAACCGTTTTCGAGATATTGCTTGTTATTTCCTTAAATTTTCCAATACTTATACTTTTTCTCAAATGCGTTATTCATTTTTTTTATGTCCTGGACATGCAAAGAGAATGGAATGCGCCACATAGCAACCAGCGTTAAAATATTTGACTATCGCTTAAAAGCTACCATATTTCCCTTGCATCTACAAGAAAATTACCAATAAGATTGACATCTCGATATCTCGATTAACATGAAGCATATGGAGAATAGGCGTTTGTAAAATTAGATTGTACAAGAGTAGAGAAAGTCATGTGAGTGTAACACATCAGATTTTTTTATTTGTCCTGGACATGCAAAGAGAATGGAATACTCCACATAGCAACCAGCTCTTAAAATATCTGACTATCGCTTAAAGCCTAGCAATTCCCCTTGCATTTACAAGAAAATTAGCAATAAGATTAACATCTCGATATCTCGATTAACATGAAACATATGGAGAATAACCGTTTGTAAAAATGGTTTGTACAAGAGTAGAGAAAGTCATGTGAGTGTGACATATCAAACTTGGTATTTGAGTTTATCACCTTCCAAAGAAGCGACAGGAAGATTTACGAGAAAATCATCCCACCCCAAGCTACCGTTTATATGGAATACTTTTCGAAAATTTTGATTTTCTAAAAAATTGCTCTAACGATTTCGATTAAAATACCATATATAAAATATATTTATATGATCAATAATATGTATATCTTGAATTGTCTGAGAATAGCCTAGGAAGTCCTTTTTTTCGGAAGGAATTTTGTATAATCCTGTATAACTTGTAAACATTAAGCGATAGACGAAACGTATCACACAAAAAATATAGATCTCTTAATAACACACAATTTACTTAAAATAAGCTTTTCTGTTTTGTTTTGTTTTGTTGTTTTTTTTGGCTTAAGCCTTTCTGAGATTCCGTTATTAAAGGTTCGAATTCTTTTAAAGTCCCATCGATTTTCATTTGTTTCTCGTGGTTGCATGGAAACAGTATGGAATTTTAAAACTAGCATATAGCATTCAGTTGTTAAACATTTGACTATCGCTGTTCTCTTTGTATACATAACGAAATGTGTAATGTAGCTGTTTCTGTAAAGGTTTATTTGGATTAAAATGTAGATAGAATAATAAGCTTTAGTAAGAATCGTTTGTATACCTACTAATAAAGACATAAGGTAGAGAAAGTAATGTGAATGTATCAGATCAGATTTTTTTTAAAATATCACATGTTTAAGATTTTTATATAACTAAGTAAATGTCTATGTTTAATAATCTAGGAAAAACCGGTAGAGTCCTCTTCATTCTAAATTAAGTTTGTATACGTTTGTTTAACTGATAATGCACAACGGTAGATAAAACATGTAGATTTCGTTAAAACACTACCTTTATCTCAAATGTTTTAATAGAAAGCATAGTTTTCGAGATATTCAATGTTATTAGTTAATATTTTATAGTTCATATTATTATGAAGTGCTAAGCTACCTTTCTGGTGATTCTCATGCTGTAATGCATACAGCGACATTTTACTATCGCCTCAATCCCCCTGTATTCCTCCAATAAAACGCGACAGCGAGCGCGCCTAAAGCGATTTTACCTAATTATCGCTAAAACAAAGAGAGAATATGCGGCATAGAGTATAACTACAAAGGTGTTATATAACCTTTGCACTATGGGCGGTTAAATAGTGTTTGAAAACCAGGTCGATCAACAGATGGTATTGTATGTGGCTATTGTATTGCTTTCATAATGGGACATTTATAGAATTGTTTACGTAAATCCGATTATAGTCTGTTTGTTCTACCAACGCAACCAAAATGCCGATATCGTTCACAATTGGTTAATACACCACATTGATTGTGGGTTTCGGACGTGGCCACTTTTACAATAAAACAGTGCCGCTTTAGGCCTTGTTTAAATTACTCAAATATTTGAGAGAAAAACAGTTGCATACAAAGTGGAAAATTGCACACATACATTATTTTCTATGCTCAGTATTCAGCAAACTATTCGTATAAAAGATTGTTCTTCTATCTGCTTCAGATAAATCTTCATTACTCACATATTTCGTCGTAGGTATAACAAGAAAACGGTATGGCTCAGGTCCGCATTTGGGAGGTCCCGGGTTCAAATCCCGTGGGCCGGCCAAACTGTCTGACGTTTTCTCGTGGTTTTCCTCAGTCGCCAAGGTAAATACCGGATTGGATATTTAATGCCACCACCCAAAGTTCCATCTTAAGTCTAAAACAATAGTAAAATGAAAAATAAGTGGTAATACCGAATGCTATGCCATCTACCCACAGACAATGTAAGCAGTTAGACAGGACGGCACCCTAAAGCCATCTGCACGCACGAACCGACTGTCATGCGCTGGGGGTCTCTGTGAGCACGTGTCGAAGGAAGATGGCATTTCAAGGAATGAGACCTAGAAGGCTAACTGTCCGCCTTTATATGGGGGCGGCGGTTGGACTGGACGCCGCCCTAATGTCGTCTGCACGGCACAAAGCAGAAGATTCGTTAGCTGTGCGCTAGGGTCTCTCTGACACGTGACGGAGCGGGTGGTTACAGGGATGAGACCTAGAAGCCTAACTGTCCATCACATATCGTTCTAAGAGTTATCCATCACCACATCCGTCGCGATATGACCTGGGAGTTAAAGCGACGTAAAATAAAATAGAGTAAAAAGAAAACACACAAACCTAAAGCGACAGTCAAGTCGCTTTTCGTTTTTTTACTTTTTCTACCACATGCATAGTAGGAAGAGAAGATATTGCATTCCAACCAAAAAATTCGATACCGAGAGAGATTTTACCAGAAATGCTTGTTTTAAGTTGCCCTGAATTCAAATAGGGCATTTTTGGAAACGTGTCCGGCCGTGTGTTTGCACGACTGTCTATCTTTGTACAGTAGAACACAAAAACAAAAAAAAACACAAAAACACGAAGTTTATCAAGAAATCCCCCATCCCAGGTTACTCTTTACTTGGAACATTTTTCTAAAATTTTGATTTTCTCAAAAATGAATCTAATGATTTTGATTAAAATAACACATGTTTAAAAAATAAAATGTGTATTTTGAATTTTCTGAGAATGTCCCCAAAAGTCCTCTTCATTCTGAATGACTTTTGCGTAACTGGTAAACCGCAAAAGAGACAAAAGTTTACTACATCAAAAATGTAAATCCCTTAAAACACTCAGTTTGTCATATTTTTTTTTTTTTTTTTTTTTTTTGGTATGGAGAAACATTTCCGAAATATTCCTTGTTATTTGTTTGAATTTTCCAATACTTATGCTTTTTCTCAAATCCGAATTCGTTATTCTTTTTTTCTTTCATGTCCTGAACATAAAATATTTGACTATCGCTTAAATCCTACCATATTCCCCTTGCACCTACAAGAAAATTAGCAATAAGATTAACATCTCGATTAACATGAAGTAGATGGACAAATGGGTTTGTAAAAACAATTTCTACGAGAGTAGAGAAAATCATGTGAGTACAACACATTACATTTTTAGAAAATGGCCCGTGTGTGTGAACAGCATACCTCTAAAACGAAAAGTCCGATAAGCACCAAACTTGATATTTAAGTTCAGTATCTTCCGAAGATGCGACACGAAGGTTTTCAAGAATACCTCCCCACCCCCAACTGCTCTTTACATGGAACATTTTACAAGAGTTTTTATTTTTTAAAAAATGGCTTAAACAATTTTGATTAATTATAACTAATATGATTTTCCGGGCTGTTATGCCGTGGTCTGCTGAAGAAAGATTTCCCAGCCGTTTCATCCACAACTGCGGTATGACGCTGGCGCTGCGATACTTTCACCGAGAAGACTTCGTCCGCGCCACTGAAGATGTCCACCGCAGTTGTGGACGAAACGGCTGGGAAATCTTTCTTCAGCAGACCACGGCATAACAGCCCGGAAAATCATATTAGTTATAATTGTGACACCGGCCGTGAAAACCTACGTTCTTACAATTTTGATTAAAATACCATATGTTAAAAGATATTTTGATGACAAATAAAATTTATATCTTTAATTTTGTATGAATATACTGTAAAGTCCTCTTCATTCCGAGGGAATTTTGTATAATGTTGTATAACTGGTAAACCTTAACTGGTAGACGCAAACGTACTACACAAAGGCTGTAGATCTATTTAAAACACACGATTTATTTGAAATAATTTCTTGTGGCATCAGCCATACTTAAGATATCCGTTATTAATGGTTCTAATTGTGCATTTCTTGGTCATTCTTTAAAGTCCTTTCAACATTCAGTTGTTTCTCGCGATGTCATGGAAACAGTATGTAATTTTAAGGCCAGCATATAGCGTCCAGTTCTTAAACATTTGACTATCGCTGTTCTCTTTGTATCTCTAACGAAATGTGTAATGTAGCTGTTTGTACTTGGATTAAAACGTAGTAGATATAAAAATAAGCTTTATAATAAGACTAGTTTGTATACCCACTAATAAACGATAGAGGACAGAGAAAGTCATGTGAATGTAACACATTAGTTGTTTTATTTTACAATACCATACGTTTAGTGCATTTGCGTGACAAATAAAACGAATATGTTGAGTTTCTGCGAACAGCGCTACTGGTAAACCATAACAGATAGACAAAGAGTTACCACACAAAACAGAGGATGATAGACGTTTGAACTATTGGTCCAGCCTTCTGAATTCCCCTTGTTCCTACAACAAAATGTATTATGAAACCATTTCTTCCTCGAATAACATGAAGCAGATAGTAAAAATATTCTTATGTAATACATTCACATGACTTTCTCTGTCCTCTGTAGTTTATTAGTGGGTATACAATCTATTCTTACAAAAGCTTTTTACTTTCTCTACTACGTATAGTAAGCAGGGGAAGTATTGTATTCCACCCAAAAATTCGATACCGAGATTTCACCGGAAATACTGATTTGAGGCCTCCTGAATCCAAAAAAAGTATTTTTGGAAACATGTCCGTGTGTGTGTCTGTGAACAGCATAACTCAGAAACGAACAGTCGGATAAACACCAAACTTGGTATTTAGGTTCAGTATCTTCCAGGGATGCGACACGAAGGTTTTCAAGAAAAACCCCCCACCCCAGACTACCCTTTCCATGGAACATTTTTCTAAAATTTTAATTTTCTCAAAAATGGGTCTAACGATTTTGATTAAAATATTATATGTTTAAGATACTTTCATGACAAATAAAATATATAACTTGAACTTTCTAGGAATGTCTCCAAAAGTGTTCTTCATTCTGAACGACGTTTGCATAACTGGAAAACCATAAGAGATAGACAAATTTTTACTAAACGAAAATTTAGATCGCGTTAAAATACACAATTTATGTCATATACCTTTTTTGTTGAGTGAACCATTTTCAAGATATTGCTTGTTATTCCCTTAAATTTTCCAATACTTTTACTTTTTCTCAAATGAGAATTCGTTATTCATAATTCGTTATTCTCTTGCTAATGCAAAGAGAATGGAATACTCCACATAGCAACCAACTCTTAAAAGATTTGACTATCGCTTAAAGCCTACCATACTCCCCTTGCATCTACAAGAAAATTAGCAATAGATTAGCAGCTCGATTAGCATGAAGCAGATGGAGAATAAGCGTTTGTAAAAATAGTTTGTACAAGAGTAGAGAAAGTCATGTGAGTGTAACACATCAGATTTTTTTCTTTCTACTACATTTTAATCCAGATAACAGCGATAGTCAAATGTTTAACAACTGGACGCTATATGCTGGACTTAAAATTCCATACTGTTTCCATGACATCGCGATAATGTTGACAGCACTTCAAGAATGGCCAAGTAAGGAACAAGTTGAAACATTCAGAAGAATATCTCAGCGATGCCTTTTGCACAGAAAAGCTTATTTTGAATAAATTGTGTGTTTTAAAGAGACGTACGTTTTTTGTGTAGTGGATTTTAGTCTGTCGCTTAACGTTTACCATTATACAAGAGTATACAAAATTTCATCCGAATGAAGGGGACTTCATAGGCTATTCCCAGAAAATTCAAGATATAGATTTTATTAGTTGTTAATATCTTTAATATGTGGTATTTCAGTCAAAACGTTCAGAGCCATTAGATTTTCAAATGTTCTGAAAAAAAATGACTTTTTCTTTTAATAGACGCTCCTTAACTACTATGGCCCTTAGCGTCTCATTGTACTTTGGGCGTGAAAGACCAGTAATTTTGCTCGGGGGCCTCTTTTTCCGGATTGAGGTTCTTTTACGTGCCGTAAATCTACGACACGGGACCACCGGCTTTACTTCCCTTCCGAAGGAAGCCATGCTAAGGATGTTTACGCCCGAAATTAAAATCTTCCATGTAAAGGGTGGTTGAATTTGGGGGATTTTCTTAAACTCTTCGTTTCGCATGCTTGGAAGATACTGAACTTAAAATTATTAATAATGTTTTCTTTATTTATTCAGGGGGCCTCAAAACATGTATTTCCGGTGAAACCTCGGTATCGATTTTTGGATGGAATGCAATACCTTCTCTGACTGCTATGTACATGGTAAAGAAAGTAATACTCTTTTGTAGAAAAAAGGGTAGGAAAAGTCGTATGTATGTAACATAATATATTTATCTACTTCTAGCAGTCGTCTATCAATTCAAATATGGAATACATATTACATCGCTAATATCGAATAAGCTTTATTCCCATAACAGCACCTGCCCTTTTTCCCTCACATCTGATATCCCGTAAGGGAAGCAAATTTTTCCCTCCTGTCTTGCACATACATAAGATGACTATTGACCCAGTAACGGCTAGGGACCCGGTGCGTGCTAACAACATGTGGGAGTTAATTTTGGCCCTAAAGGAGGGCGCAGTCTTTCCCGAGCAGAACTGAAGACTCTGTGAGGGTTAACTTCTATGTCTGGTTAGTGCGTGGAATTTTATATGGGCCGTGTTGCATTGAATATATGGCGGTGTGTGCGAGTGTGTTTGTGTGTGGCGCTGCAGCCCGCGAAGTGCCTGGACCTGCCAACCCGACTGCCGGCCTTACACTCAAACGTGTCGTAATGTACACTAATATTTCAAATAGAGAAGATTTGTGTTTATATGGATGCAGCCTGACCATAAGTTCTGTCAGAAATTTTTGATAGGTATGTATCGGGAATTCGTCGATCCTGGGTTTTTGTGGTCTTCTGCAGTGTTCTTCCTCGGCTATTGGTGCTCGTCGGTTGTTGAGTATTCCATTCCTAACTTTATTTAATTATTAATTCTCAGGTTATAGTGGGTGAGGCAAGTTAAAAAAAAATACACTGTAAGTTTCCCTTACTTAATGAAGTTTATTCACAGTTGGAATAATCCCACAACTTTAAATTAGTCAGGAGCCTAGCTATCTGCACACGCACTCCCACCCTTGTGCGCCCACGTGCATCTGTAGCATCTCGTGTCGACAACAATTCTAGAAGATCAGTTAGCGAGAGAGAGAGAGAGAGAGAGAGAGAGTGGGCTCTGAGGCCTTGTCTGCCCTTATATACAGGAGCCTAGTGACGTTCACCTCTGCGTTTAAAAATGTAACGACGTTTCCTATTGGTCCTCAGACCGCGTTACCTTAACATGTATGAGAATGTGTTTCTTCAGATCCGTGTGCATAGGCGTTCACCTTGGAGCGTTGTGAAGCCAGTTCCATATCTCCGTCTCTTTCTATTTCTTCGTACCGTTACCGGTTCCTTGACTGTTGGCTTGTGAAAGGTACGCTCTTTATGCTTTCCTGGAATTTTGCTAGCTCGCCCGTTTCTTACAATCAGCTCTGTACAAATGTTAGGTGTTGAATATTTTAACATGTTAGTGAATTATATTATTACTGTACAATTCTTATATATGTGGTATATCCCCTTTCATATGTACAATTCCTGTATATGTATAATATATCACCTTTCAGGTACTTTACCAGGTGTTGGGGCGATCAGATAACGCGCCTGCGGCTAAACTCTACCTTACACTTTGTTGACTTCAGCTGCAGCTAAGTAAACACGCTAATTAAAGGCTTAGTTACGGATTGGGAAGATTACAAAAATCATGTTGCAGCGATACCCCTCCATAGGGTCGAAGAGTCGCCGCCTGAGATTTTTGAGTCACTTAAAAAGCTGAAAACCAACAATGTTTGTTCCTCGCATGGCTTGCGGGCACCCAACCAGCAGCAAAAGCTGAGCTCCTCTATAGTCCTACCACGAGTTGCTTGGTAAATTCAAAATTACAACCAAACAATTTTCGATAACATCTTCCACCAGCGGTGCACTAGGGCCGTTGCGCCCTGACCTGCAGTCGTCGAGGAGCTCATTGCTACCTCCTTTCACCCCCAAAACCTAACTCTCTACCGCCATCCTGCAAAAACTTATCCCACCTACCAGTGGTTAAACCCTAACAAGGGTAGGTACACTTATAACAGTTCTTCGGGCTGCTCTCAGCTTTGCAACATGCTTCGGATGTTTGTGTACCGCGCCACTGAGCGCGTTTAATGAAACTGGTACAATTATTGCTGAGCGATCAAGATCGGGACGTCTACACTCTTTGAGGGCCAGGGCAGTGGTGAAATCAGCCGCGGCATGTATTAGGAGAAACCCAGCACGGAAGCAAAAATCGATGGCTCGTGAGATGAACATATCCAGGAGATGTCCAGTTTGCTCAGATTAGACCTTGGGCTGAATGCTTAGCTCTGGGGTACCAGGTCTCTTAATCCAAAACTTTAGCAGCAGAGTTGAAATGCAAACACATATTTGAGCGTTACACTAACAACAGACACAGAAAAATCCTTTTTATGGATGAAAAAATTTAGACAACTGAACAGAGCTACAACCGTCAGAATGACTGAGTGTATGCCAAAACTTCTGAAGAAGCTTGTGAGTGGCTCCCAAAGGTCCAGAGAGAACACCATCCTGCCTCAGTGATGGTTCGGTGGGGAGTAAACTACAATGGTGTCAGAAAAGTGCATTTCTACCAAAATGGATTAAACATAATGGCCAGAGTGTATAAAGCAAGCCCGCTTGAGGTTGTGGTGAAAGACATGAACAGCACTTTGGTCAGAAATGGGCGCTGGACCTTCCAGCAAGATTCTGCACCAGCACATATGGTAAGATCCACTCAATGTTGGCTTGAGGAACACAGATTTTATTGCTACCCAAGACTGGACTTTTAGTAGCCCTGACCTCAACCCTTTGAATTACAAGCTGTAGTCAGTGCTTGAGGGTATTGCTTGTAAGAAAATGTGCTTGAGCCTCTCAAGCGATCCCTAAAGTCAGCAGTGGCAGGTTTCCCCATGGAGACAGTGTGTGCTACTATTGATGAATGGCACGATAGACTTAGGTTCTGCATCATGGAAAAAGGGGATCTTTTGAATAATAATATGTGCATTTAGCACAGAAATCATGTGGGTGCAAGTGCCATTATCAAACTAAAAAAATCTTATTTGATACATTCACATGACATTCTCTAGCCTCTATCGTTTGTAAGTGGGTATAAAAACTATCCTTAATAAAGCTTATTACTTTCTCTACTACGTATAGTAAGTAGGGGAAGTATTGTATTCCACCCTGTAACGGTATTACTTATAATGTTGTTACTTGTGAATGTTTGTGTATGTGTGTTTACTTCATGTGAAGCCATCTTGTGACGTCATTCATTTGTTCGGTTTGTAGCTCCATCTTGTGTTAGCAATTTGCATCAGTGTTAGTGTTCGAAAGAATGCGACTGTTATTTGATTTAAATTTTGTTTACTGTCCTCCGGCTAGCTATTATCTCTCGGTCGAACATGTCTCTTGATCAGGGTTGTGTAAACGGAAAGGAATCTTTTATCCAAAAAGAACACTGATGAAGAAATTTGTTTTATAATTTTTATTGTCGAACACGTTCACTATCACTTTTACACATTGATCTAGATACTCGCCAAACTGAAACTGTTATAATAACTTCTTACTGATCACGTTTAATCCACGTACTTCAACCTTTTGTATAATTAACCTTATAGCACTTTAGATTATTCATAATTCAGCTGCGCGTAACTTGTGAATCGATACCCGAAGTTTGCCGTACAAATACTTTCGACGAATTGGCTGACTGAAGACGACGTGTAGTGTACACAGATTTTTGATGAACTGACAGACTGAAGGCGACGTGTAATGTATTGAGATTTTCAATGAACTGCGCAACTGACTGACTTTACCTCTAACCTAGCCTATTTATACTCCTGCATCCAGATACGCCTAAAGATTATAACTGAACTGCAATTGGCTAATAAAACGCGCCAACATTAGCGTCTATTTTACTATCCAATGAAAATTATGAATACATATGCTTTAGGGAAACGTTCCAGAATATTCTACCGAAAAACGCGCCAACATTACGTAACTTCCTCGTTTCCAATAATGATAAACAGCTCACCCCCTCGCTGCATTATTTAGCTATTATTGACAGTTTCAGTAAGGCCGTATAAACTTATTTCCCAATAATAATTACAATTAATAAACATCTGAAATCAATGTCACATAAAAATGCATATTCATATTACAATCATTATTTACATTTAAGTAATTTGTGATACAAATTACTGCATCAACCCAAAAACTCGATACCGAGATTTCACCGGAAATATATTTTTGGAAACATGTCCGTGTGTGTGTCTGTGAACAGCATAACTCAGAAACGAACAGTCGGATAAACACCAAACTTGGTATTTAGGTTCAGTATCTTCCAGAGATCTTCCTGACGCATCCTTGGAAGATGTTGAACTAAAATACCAAATTTTGTAGTTATGCGACTTTTCATTTTTGAATTACATTGTTCATAGACACACACATACACACACGGACATGTTTCCAAAAATGCTTTTTTGGATTCAGTGCATCTAAAAACATGTTTAGAAAACAGCTACTTGATGAAGACGTTGTTGAAGAGTATGGTAGATGAAGTCACCGATGAAGATGATATTCAAAGTGATTTTGGGGATGATCCAGCGATACAGTTAGAAAAATCTTATGTGTTACACTCACATGACTTTCTCTACTCTTGTACAAACTATTTTTACAAACGCTTATTCTCCATATGCTTCATGTTAATCGAGATGTTAATCTTATTGCTAATTTTCTTGTAGATGCAAGGGGAATTGGTAGGTTAATTCTCGCATGATAAATTTGGTGGCAGATTTGTCGGTGATGCTGCTGATATAAAAAAGAAAGCTGATGAGTTCCTTACGGAAGTAAAGCGTTGAAGAGTATAATCTTACATCAGGGCAGATAATTAATGCAGATCAGTCAAGATTTGCTAAAGAGTTACGTTCTGGGAGAACTCTTGTCTTTAAGGGAGTAAAGGTGATTTATCTTGCCGTGAGTTCAGTTGCAGCACCCACCCATCCATACATGATAATGCCTGTTATTCTAATGGATGGTACCCTTCTTCCACACATGTATGTTCTTATCTCGGAACTCGGTGGGAAATTTCCAGTAAGCATGATACTTGAATTACCCTGTGAAAGCATATGCTAGCAAATCACCAAACATGACAAAAAGTGATTTGAAAATGTTCCTGGAACAGGTGTTATGGACAGATTTGCACGTCAGAGATCGAAGTCTTCTTTCGGTTGATTCTTGGACAGCAAATGAAGATGATGCTCTAGACAATGAGATAGTTCTAGAAGTGGGGTGAATTTCACAAGAAGCTATCCCTGCAAAATGTGCTGGAGTGATACAACCAGCGAACGTTTTCTTTTTCCATCCATTCAAAAGTATGGTACGGTTCCTCACAGATCATCCCAGTTAAAGTGTGACAAAGAGAACAATGAAGAAAATGGTTGCTTCGTTTTGTTATTTGCCCCACGTTTTGGGAGGCAATTTGAAGAAGGTTTGTTGCTACTACGTATGGAAAGCCAGTTTGAAGAAGATGTATTATATTTCGATCTGTTGTAGAGCCGAACTTGAAGTAGTTGCAACCGCACGTATGGTAAAAACTTTCCGGTAGCCTTCGCCCCAAGTTTAAAAAATATTCACTTTGTAAATTTTGACTGTTTCTTTAAATATTATATATTTATGTTTGCCTCGGCTGCGTCAGTATTTATATATTTTTTTTAGAGACATGAATGTCTTAGCAGGGGGTGGTGCGACTTAAGAATGTAGGCTTACACAGATTATAATTTCACTTTACTCCTTTTATTAATGCTTGACATGATTTAAATAACACTTCACTGATATAGAGAGAGCTGTGAGATTCTTTTTACTTTCTCTACTACGTATAGTAAGTAGGGGAAGTATTGTATTCCACCCAAAAATTCGATACCGAGATTTCACCGGAAATACATGTTTTGAGATCCCCTGAATCCAAAAAAAGCATTTTTGGAAACATGTCCGTGTGTCTCTGTCTGTCTCTGTGGCTGTCTGTGAACAGCATCTCAGAAACGAACAGTCGGATAAACACCAAACTTGGTATTTAGGTTCAGTATCTTCCAAGGATGCGACACGAAGGTTTTCGAGAAAATCCCCCCACCCCAGATTACCCTTTATATGGAAGATTTTTCGAAAATTTTATTTTTCTCAAAAATGGCTCTAACAATTTTGATTAAAATATCATATGTTTAAGATATTTTTATGACAAATAAAATGTATATCTTGAATTTCCTGGGAATGTCTCCAAAAGGATTCTTCATTGTGAAAGACTTTTGCATAACTGGTAAACCAAAAGAAATACACAGAATTTTACTACACAAAAAATGTAGATCGCGTTAAAATACACAATTTATGTCATATACATTTTTTTGTAGAGTGAACCATTTTCGAGATATTGCTTGTTATTCCCTTAAATTTTTCAATACTTATTTTCTCAAATGGGAATTTGTTATTCATTTTTTTGTCTTGGATATGCAAAGAGTATTAATCTGTGGGAAAGGGAATGGTGCTGCACCTAGCAACCAGCTATTAAGAGATATGTATGTGCTTAAAGGCTAATGTATTTCCAAATTGCCCTTGTAAATAGATATTCCCCTTACATCTACAAGAAAATTAGCAATAAGATAAAATCTGCAAATGTTTATATCGATTAACATGAAGTAGATGGAGAATAAGCGTTTGTATAAATAGTTTGTACAAGAGTAGAGAAAGTCATGTGAGTGTAACACATCAGATTTTTTTTAATTACTTGCACTTTTTAACACGTAAACTATTTTCGTCTCTCACTGAATACGTATTAAATTTCTCGAGGACGCATCTCGCGTCCGGTTACGAACACTGTCTACAATCAACGCGCCCAGTTATGAGCGCTGTCTACAAGCAACTGACTTGATTTCTACCGCTTAAGTTTGTAAATTTCTGTATTGGTTATTCCTAATCCAATAGAATACTTTCATTTAACTTAAGCTTTTTTCTGGTTGTTGATTGGCTATTTTATAAACTGTCACAAAAATTACATTATTGTTGCTCCAGAAATAACTAGTAGCATTATTACACTTTCTTACTCATTGTTGCCTCAAGGTTACCTCAGTGTTACCTCATTGTTGTCAACTCTTAGACTATTATTCTCACAGCTCCTACATTATTAAATTACGTAATACATACATATAACATTATTGAACATGTATACAATAATATATTGTTACATACACATATTGCTTTAAGGCGGGCTGTTATTATATTTTTTATTATATAATTTGACTGAAATCATTTAAGTGTTAATAATACTGCCTCAACAATTACTTCGTATTCAATCGTTTGTGCACTTCCAATTTACGGCAAATAGATTCAAACAATTAATCCGATGATCATTTCAAACACCTTCCGAGTGCTGTTTTGAGAGTGGTTTAGCAGAAGAATGTTTCAAAGATGACTGTGTTCAGCTTGCCTTCATTCGATGTACTCACTATGAAAGATGTTTATGTCTAGACCAAGGATTACTTCTCGACCTTCATGTCTACTGCAGTAGGTGCGTAATGTATTTTATTTCCATTATTTAAGCGTTACTGAGTGCATTTGCTCGTCCATCTGCAATATTCAGCTGCGTTTGGACTAATCTGCACGAGGATTCTATCTTTATGTGTTATTATAGTATATTTGACAGCTCATAGCTCCTATGTTTCTTGCCAATAGCAGTTGTAATTTAGATGGTATGAATATTTCAATATTGTCTATTCAACAGTTGAGTACCCTCCCTTGTCAGCATAGCACAAACATTACACTTGAGTCACTTTTAGCCCACACTTGGAACACAACACAACCGATCCGCCGAATCACAACTCAAAACTGAACTGCACTGGCACTGTCTGCTTTCACTGTTCACTTTTCACTTCGTAGCTTCTTAAATCTAAATTGAACTCAACTCAACTCCCGGGCAAGAGCAGTCCCTTATACAAAGCGAAGCCTTCTAGAAGCGGAACCTACCCGAAACGTCTCATAGGAATTCTCTGGCGCGGTGCAGCGGCACAAATGGCTACTGTTCTGCACGCTTATTGGTCTGGAGGGGATCCACGATTAAATCACACAGAGAGGTCAGGTAGGTGAGTCGGATCGCGGTCAAACCGCGGCACGGTAATTCGCGCGCGCGGTCACAATATCTAAACGAAATTATGAGTATGCTTAAATGTCCAGGGATATGTTGTACGTGGTGGAGAAAGTAATGAAGTGCTGTCGCTATTCAGTTGTTTCTCTTTGTGTCGTGGGAAGGCTTGACCATCACTTCAGGCTCAAACCAAGTGTTTATAGTAGGTGACGGAGTGGTATTCGGTGAAGGTTAAGGAAATAAAGCAGAGTTGGTGATTTTTCTGGGCCCTGATACATGTTTTCTACAATATTATTACGTTCTTTACTTTCAGATGCCGCTATCAGGTCGTGTTTACCTCCAGTGAGGAATTTAGGGCCATCATCTTGACGGGAACAGGTGAGTACCAGAGCCATTATCACGTACTTGTGACGTCATTAAACGTGTCGACAGCTTGCACAGGGTTCGTGGAGGTTAACGTCGGTACTTTAAACTTATCTGGAGCATTCCATCAATCTGAGATGCCACCAGATTAGTGCTAATGACAGGACGGAGGATGACTTCACTCCTGGGGACAGGGAACTCGTTTATTTGTGTGCGTTCTTTGCAGTGGGAGTGAGCTGTCACATGCAAGGAAGTTACGTCCTAAATGTGGTCAATAAACTACTAACTCAATGCAAATCTTTCGCACTTCGCTCCAGTAAAGGAAGTATTATATTCCATTCAAAACTTCGATGTCGGAGTCCTGTGTCTGGGATAAATAATCAACATGCCATTTAAGTTTATGGATTTTCACGAAAATCACCCATCCCAAAAATGGAACAATTTTCGTTATTATTATTTTCTCAAAAATAGCTCTCTTCATTCAGAATGAATTACGTATAACTAGTGAACCGTAAGAGATACTTTAACTTTATTTAGATCTCGTAAAACACACAATTTATGTCAAATAATTTGTTGTGGCATTAACCATTTCCGAAACACTCTTTATTACCGATTTCAGTTGTAGATTTCTCCATGCGTTTTTCAACTGCTAAATCGTTATTTGTATTTTCTCGAAGTCGTGCAAAGACAACGAAATTTCAAAGTCACCACATAGCGACCCGCTTTTAAAAGATTTGACTATAGCCTCAGGCAGCTATGTTCTCTTGTGCCAACAACGAAATGGTAATGGAACTGTTTCTGCAAAACGTTTATCTCAATTAAAATAAAGTGATAGTAAAATAAGCTTTTGTAAAAACAACTTCTAGAGGAGTGGGTAGAGAAAGTATGCGAATGTAATACATTTGATTTTATTTTATTGTGCCTAACGCCCATTCTTACTGCATTAGGCACCAAAATGGTGGGCACGGATGATACCAGAAATAAAATGGTAACTGGGAAAGGAAACGCCCAATGTCTAAGTTTAGGGTCGATGGCATTTGGGAGAATTCTCCTGGCGGGATATTTAACCGAAAATACCGTTTTGAGATCCCTGAATACAAAAAGCATTTTAGAAGAAGCAACTGCATAACCCTGAGGCAGTATTTTTAACACTTAAATAATTTCAGTCTAATTATATAATATAAAATATAATAACAGCCCACCTTAAAACAATATGTGTATATAAAAATATATAAAAAGTGTATATTACAGTCATTGTAAATGTTTATATTGTTGTATACATGTGTAATAATGTTATGTGAATGCATTATGTAATTTAATAATGTAGGAGCTGTGAGAATAATAGGTTAAAAGTTGCCAACAATGAGGTAACCTTGAGGCAATAATGAATTTGAAAGTTTAACAGTACTACTTGTGATTCTTGGAAACAATAATGTAATTTTTTGTGACCAGTTTATAAAATAGCCAATCAACAACCAGAAAAAGCTTTAGTTAAATGAAGGTATTCTATTGAACTAGTATTAGCCAATCAGACACTTGAAATACAGAAATTTACAAATTTAGGCGGTTGAAATCAAGTCAGTTGCTTGTAGACAGTGCTCATAACTGGACGCGTTGCTAGCAGACAGTGTTACTAATCAGAAGCAAGATGTGTTCTCGAGAAATTTAATATGTATTTTGTGTGAGCCAAAAAAATAGTTTACGTGTTAAAACGTGCAAGTAATTAACAAAAAGAATCTCACAGCTCTCTATACCAGTGAAGTGTGATTTAAATCGTGTCAAGCATTAATAAACGGTGTGAAGAAAAACTTAAAATCTGTGTAAGCCTACATTCTTCAGTCGCACCACGCCCTGCTAAGACATTCATGTCTCTAAAAATAAATACTGACGCAGCCGAGGCAAACATAAATATATAATATTTAAAGAAACAGTAAAAATACAAAGTTAATATTCTAAAACTTGGGGCGAAGGCTACCGGAAAGCAGGTACTATACGTGCGGTTGCAACTACTTCAAGTTCGGCTCCCCAACAGTTGAAATATAATACAACTCCTTCAGTATAACCTACTTCAAATTGACGCCCAAAGCGTGGTGCAAATAACGTAATAATAATTTACTTTTTCAACCGTGCCTTAACGTCCTGGATATCACTGACATTTAACAGAAAATACACGTTTGGAGATCCGTGAATATAAAAAACATTTTAGGAAAAGGAACTCTGTGTGTCTGTAGACAGCATAACTAAAAAACGAAATGTGTGATTAATACCGAACTGGGCATTTCAGTTCGAGGGTTTTATGAACATCCACCACTACAAACTTTGCTTTAAATGAGAAATATTTCGTTATTTTTTAATTTCTCGGCATTAATCTGCCGATCTTTATTAAAATATCGTATGTTCAGTATATTTCCATGACTAATAAAATGTATACTTTTAGTTTTCATCTTCATTCCGAATGAAGTTTGTATAATTAGTAAACCGTAAGAGATAGACAAAATCTTAACTGCACAAAAAATGTAGATCTCGTTAAAACAAACAATATATGTCAAATACAATTTTTAATTTCTCTACTACGTATAGTTAAGTAGGGTAATTATTGCATTCCATCCAAAAGTTCGATACCGAGATTTCACCAAAAATATATGTTTTGAGGTACACTGAATAAAAAAATCACTTTTAGGAAAAGGTCCATATGAGTGTGTCTGTGTGTCTGAACAGCATAACTCAAACACGAAAAGTCAGATAAATATCAAACTTGGTATTTAGGTTCAGTATCTTTCAAAGATACAACACGAAGATTTCATAGAAAGCCATCCACCCCAGGCTACCCTTTACATAGAACATTTTTAGAACATTTTTGTTGTCTTTCAAAATGGCTCTAACGATTTTGATTAAAATATCATGTATTTAATATATTTTCTCACAAATGAAAAGCCCTCTTCTTTCTGAATGGCCTTTGCATAACTGGTAAACCGTAAGAGTTAGATAAAAGCTTTCTATACAAAAAATGTTGAGCTGGATAAAACACACAATTTATGTCACATACTTTTTTTTGCAGAATGAACCATTTTCGAGATATTTCTTGCTGTGTTTGAATTTTCCAATACTTATACTTGTTCTCAAATGAGAATTCGTTATTGGTTTTTTTTATGTCGTAGACATACAAAGAGAAGCTCTTAAAAGATTTGATTATCGCTTAAAGTCTACCATATTCCCCTTGCACCTACAAGAAAATTAGCAATAAGATCGAAAATAAGCCTTTGTAAAAGTAGTTTTATTACAAAAGTAGAGAAAGTCGCGTGAGTGTAGCACATCAGTTTTTTTATGGCACTAACCATTTCCGAGATATTTGTTGTTATTGGTTTGAAGTTTTAAATGCTTACACTTTTTTCAAGTGGTAAATCGTTGTTCATTTTTTCTCCTGGTCATGCAAAGAACATGGAATTTCAAAGCGACACGCTTTTTAGAAACATGACTATGACTTTTAGCCTTCCGTATTATTTTTATAGCTGCAACCAAGTGTTTAAGAAGAGTGAGTAGAGAAAGCTATGTGAGTCCGCTACAATATAGGGAGACGCAGCAGCACAGTGACCTGTACTTGCCTCAACTGCTAATTGGAACGTGATGAATGTCTCTAAAACAACAGACGATACAGGAGGCAGGCAAACGAATGGACATCGGAAATCGATTGTACACCTGAGGCGTTAAAGCGGCTCCGCCAAACTGTTACGTTTGTGAAGTCATTAAAGCACTAGGAGTCGAGATAAATGCTCGCTACCTCATGCAGATAAAAACTCGGCGCTCCCAACTGGCTGCGATTTCACTGCACCACTTTGTATGTTTAAAACCGCCGTTCTCTGGGTCAACAGTCTACTGTTTTCTGCACAGTGTACTTTGATGTGCAATAAATGTAGCCCATAATGGGACGCAGCTATTTATGTTGGTGCTGTCAAATCTAGCCCCACCCTCTGCCAGCGTGATCACCTCTGTTTTTCGAGCATATTTCTAGCCATTCGACTGGAAGAGTAGTGAAATGCTCTAAGCTACCTGGGGATTGATAGAATTGTGAAAAATTGAAATTGTGAAATTGTAGAAATTGTAGAAAATGTATTATCAAAATGGATCATCTGTTTGCCACAACTTCCGTGTATTGCGTGAAGTTTATGGTGTGCATAATCGTCCCTGCGAGAGAACGATTCGGCATTTGATCGATAAATTTGAAAGAAGTAGTTCTGTCAGCGATCAAAGAACGCCTGTGCGTAGTCGACGTAAGCGCTCCAACGAAAACATAGGCGCCGTTCATGAGAGTGTACGCGAGAACGGAAACAAATCAATTGCTCGTCGAGCGCAAGAATTGGGGCTTTCGCCAACCACAACTTGGCAAATTCTGCATCTGGACTTGAGGTTTCACGCTTACAAACTGGTGTTAACTCAAGAACTAAAGCCCAGCGACCAAAGGTTACGCCGTGTATTCGCTGACTGGGCTATGGAGCAATTGGAAGCTGACCCGGACTTTTGTCGAAAAATCATCTTCAACGACGAAGCCCACTTTTGGGTGGATGGTTGTGTAAGAAACAAAATTGCTGCTATTGGAGCAATCACAATCTAATGCAGATTCAAGAACGACCGCTTCATCCTCAAAAGGTTACTGTGTAGTGTGGATTTTGGTAAGGTGGAATCATTGCTCTATATTTTTCCAAGATGAAGATGGAGAAGCTCTGTCAATGGACAAAGATACTGGGCTCTTATAAGGGACTACATATCTTTGGCATCAATTGGATGCTATGGATCTCAGAAACATCTGGTTCCAGCCAAGATGTTGCCACATATCATACTGCTCTCGAAACAATCGATCTTTTGAAGGAGAAGTTCAGAGGTTTCATCATTTCCCGTGGTGGTGATGTTAACTGGCCCCCTAGGTCAGGTGATATAACGTCGTTGGATTACTTCTTGTGGGGTTATGTTAAATCTCGAGTTTATGCCAACAAGCCAGAAACAGTAAACGATCTTATGAATAACATCACGCGTATTATTCGTGAAGTTGGACATAATTTACGTTCTTCTGTCATTGAAAATTGGGTCAACCGCATACGCGCAACCCAACGAAGTCGCGGCGGTCACTTAACTGATGTTTTCTTCCACATTTAATGACATTAATTATGACTTTGATGGGAGTATTTCAGGGTAAGTTAGATTGCAGATTGAAGAAAGAAACGAAACAGCCCAGTACACTATATGCCCCTGTGAGGCCCTTGATTTTGGGAAAATCTTTTTAGAACCAGAAGAATTTGAGACTCTCTGTTATGAGACTGTATTCTTTAGTAAAGGGTGCAGGCAGAATTAACTGGCTTTAAAACTATACAGGTAGTATAATAAACCTAAGGTTGAAGTGCGGCCGGAGCAGTGACGAAAATCTGTATCGAAAAAGACAAGATGCAAAGTGTATGGAATATAAAAGCCAGATTTTAAAACATTATTAGGTATCCCTGTTGCACCTACAACGAAATTTGTAATGGAACTGTTTTTGCAAACGTTTATCTCGATTGAGTAGGTGTTTTCCTCAAATTGAAGTTTGTAACAGTATTTGCCCCACGTTTGGGAAGCCAACTTGAAGTAGTTATTGAAGTTGATTTGTTTACTTAATTATTGTTTTGATGTTAGCCACACGCTTGGGTAGCCAATTTGAATCAGATATTGTTCTTCAACTGCCCCACGTTGGGCGCCAACTTGAAGAAGGTGTTTTTGTGCTGTTGTTATCCCCACCTTTGTGAACCAAATTTGAGAAAGTGTTTTGTTGTTGTTAGAGTTGTTGAATGTTTGCTTCACGTTTGGGCATCAATTTGAAGAAAGATTGTTTGTTACGTAATATGCTGCTACGTATGTAAAGATGATTTGAAGATGTTGTATTTTTGTTGTTACACTCCAAGTTTTAAAGGCTTAATTATTAACCTTTGTTATTAAACTGCTTCTATAGATATTATTTATGTTTATGTTTGCCTCGGCTGCTTGAGTATTGTTTTAGAGACATGTTTCTCTTAATCAGGGCGTTGTGCGAAAAGAATGTAGGCTTACACAGGTTTTAAGTTTTAATTCACTTATTTTTATTAATCCTTGGCACAAATTAAATAGCACTACACTGATATTAAGAGCTGTGAGATTCTTTTATTTAATACTTGCACTTTGTTAAAGCGTATACATAATTTTCGTTTCACACGAATACGAAATATTTCTTTTGAGAACACATCTTCCATCTGGTCACTACCAAGGTCTGCAGGCAACTAAACATATTTCAACCGTCAAAACCCGTAAGTTTCTATATTTCAAGTCTCTGATTGGCTAATCCTAGTCTAATAGAATACCTGCATTTAATTAAAGCTTTTTCTGGCTGTGAATTGGCTAATTTTAAACTGTCACAAAATTTGCATTATGGTTGCTCTAATCATGACTAGTAGTATTTAAACTCTCAAACTCATTATTGCCTCAAGGTTACCTCATTGTTAGCAACTTTAAACTTTTATTCTCACAGCTCTTACATTATTAAACTACTTAATGCATTCACATAACATTATTAAACATGTTTGCAATACTATAAGCATATGCAATGACCGTTACATGCATTTTAAATAATTATTACATACTTATTGCTTCAAGGCGGGCTGTTATTGAATTTGCATATTATATAATTTAATTGAAGGTATTCAAGTGTTAACAATACTGCCTCACGATTAACATTAAGTAGATTAAAATACAAGCTTTTGTTAGAATGGTTAGTTATATAAGAGTCATGTGAATGTAACATATAATTTTGTTTTGTTTAAACTGGAACGTTTTGAAATGAAAACTGCGTATATAACTTTGTAGTCAACGCTCCTCGTAAACTCATAAAACCGGTACTTCGGTCTGTTCGAAAATGGTAGCTAAGTGGATAGCGCATGAACATATAATATAAGAGTCTCTTAGCACTGTAAATTTACTGGAATTACATTTGGAGGAACAAGGATCTCAAAACCTATCCAACAGAATGCAAAACAAATATTTCTCGTAGCATTTCCCTTTGATTTTGACATCAAAAGCGAAGCATTCTTTGCCCCAGTTCAAGTGGTGACTTTTGCCTCCGAGCAAAGCGAATGTAAACAGTCGATCGTATAAATAAAGTGTTGTTTTCCCCATCCCAGCAGCCGCCCGTCTCGGTTAGAGCCATTCGCCTTTTCTTTACGATGATGCTCCTAACATGCTACTGGGGTAATATACAGTTCTCCGCACAAGCACCAGTGCTAAACTCTATTTTAGCGGTCGTCGTATTCACAGCCATGATATTGTGTTATGTCTGCTTGATTTGTTTTCATCATCTGGTAAAGGCTGCCTTTCGAAACACACTTTGTTGTAACTATATACCTACAATATAGAGGTACAAAACAGTAGTACGACATTCAAATGTTTAAAAGAATCTGATGTGTTGCATTCACACGACTTCCTTTACCCTCTATTGTTTTAGTGAGTATTGTAGGGCAAGCTAGTAAATAAGAGAAACCAACAATCAACATAGTAATACAACTAATAATGAATACCGGGTGGACCAAACGCTACGTATTTGACGAGTGCAGATAACCCTTCGTGCGTTAAAAGAGTTGCAGAACTCAACGGGGCAATCCCAAGTAAATACAGGCCAGTGAGGAACCCACTACTACAACAGCAGTTCTCAGAAACGTCCATATGAATACACGGAAACAGTTGGAACATCGTATCAAGCAACAGGGGCAAAATTTCGAACACTTATTCAATCAGCGAAGCGAAATACTGTGTGCTCTCATGTTTGTTACTTATAGTCCGTAATATTAGACAATAATAACGTAAACACATGGAATTAATTGTTCCTCCACACAAGCCGTATGTTGGACAAGGTTGGAAAGCTAGAATCAGACGACTAAAAAATTCAATGCCATTGCCGGGATTTGAACCACGGATCTCCCGGTCTCCGTCCGGTTGCTCTAACCACTGAGCTCTGACATGCGAATCAGTTGGGGAACTTAATGTCCTACCGGCATGTTGCCATGGTAGCTCAGTGGTTAGAGCAACTAGACGGAGACCGGGAGATCCGTGGTTCAAATCCCGGCTATGGCATTGATTTTTTCAGTTGTCTGATTCTACCTTTCTAACGTAAACACAGTTTAAAAAAATCTGATGTGCTACACTCACATGACTTTCTCTACTCTTGTACAAACTATTTTTACAAACGTTTATTCTCCATATGCTTCATGTTAATCGAGATGTCAATCTTATTGCTAATTTTCTTGTAGATGCAAGGGGAACATGGTAGGTTATAAGCGATAGTCAAATCTTTTAAGCGCTGGTTGCTATGTGGCGCATTCTATTCTGTTTGCATATCCCGGACATAAAAAATTGAATAACGAATTTGAGAAAAAGTATAAGTATTGGAAAATTTAAGGAAATAACAAGCAATATCTCGAAAATGGTTCACTCAACTAAAAAAATGTATATGACATAAATTGTGTAGCTTAACGCGATCTACATTTTTTGTGTAGTAAAATTTTGTCTATCTCTTATGGTTTACCAGTTATGCAAAATTCGTTCACAATAAAGAATACTTTTGGAGACATTCCCAGGAAATTCAAGATATGCATTTTATTTGTCATAAAAATATCTTAAACATATGATATTTTAATCAAAATCGTTAGAGCCATTTTTGAGAAAATTAAAATTTTCGAAAAATCTTCCATGTAAAGGGTACTCTGGGGTGGGGGGATTTTCTTGAAAACCTTCGTGTCACATCCTTGGAAGATACTGAACCTAAATACCAAGTTTGGTGTTTATCCGACTGTTCGTTTTTGAGTTATGCTGTTCACAGACAGACACACAGACACACAGACAGACAGACACACAGACACACACACGGACATGTTTCCAAAAATGCTTTTTTTGGATTCAGGGGGTCTCAAAACATGTATTTCCGGTGAAATCTCGGTATCGAAATTTTGGGTGGAATACAATACTTCCCCTACTTACTATACGTAGTAGAGAAAGTAAAAAATGGGTGGAATGCATACAGTCCAAGCTTTGTCTTGAAGATTAGTCTTTAAGTTAAAGCGAAAGCTTTAAGATTACTCTACAAGATTAAGCTTTGGCTTGTTCAACTCATGCATAAAAAGAATCTTAATCTAGCAAGCTTTCGCTAGACGTTTTTCCAGCAAACGCTTGAAATACGTTGCGCGCGCAGCTGTCGTCTGCCAAATGCGGCTCATAACTGTTGTCTCATGTGGCGAGTACAGAAGTGTTTTGCGAATACGGTACCTAACCTATGAAGTTATATGCGTAACAGACGAAGTGAATATTCAGAATACCTTTCTAGCAATTCTTAAGCAGTTTCCAATACTGTTGAATAAATCGCAAATCCCGAGCATCAAAGAAGAGAAAGTGAACGCTTTGCAAACCACCTGCATCAAACTGGTAGAAATTTTAGGCAGAAGATTCACACCACAGCAGGTGCAGAAAAAGATTCAGAATATGAAGACTGAATTAAAAAGAAAAACTGACCGTAAGGCCACGGGAAATCAGAAAATAGGGTTAAAAAGGTGGGAAGAAGAATTTCTGCAGCTGCTTGATGGCGAAAGCAACCCAACCATTGGTAGGATTCCAGGTAAGAATGCAAGTCGATCTCAGGAGCCAATTATTTAGAAGTTTCTGTGTAATTTTTTTTTTTTTGCTTTGGTTTGTAGTATCAAATGCAATTTAAAACGTATTCTGTAGTGTGATGCATGTTATACGTAACTGCTATAAAATATAAATATATCGGAAAATTACAGCGAATGATAAAGTACGTAACAATATGATACTACTTTGGAAAAAAAGGATAGTTTCAAATTCTTTTTTTGCTTCATTATGAATTTTATCAGGTTCTTCAAGACAGTTTTCAAACGGGTTTACACATGACTTTCCTGTAAACACTAAAATTGCTTATTTTAGTTGCCTTTATTTCTGGTTAACAACTGGACGTTGCTGAGCTTACCATTTATATAAGTTTTATTGGAAAATCTTTCTTTTCTAGTGTGGCTCCTCTAGTTCTAAGAGTTCCAAAATGTAACTGTCTATAGCTCTTGTTTGATGAAGCTAGTTTTACCAGCTTATAACTAATTTCTCTTAAGAAATTTCTCATTTTCATTGAGATTTGAAGTTATTATGAGCAAAAGTAATCTCAGCATTTATACGTAAGATGTTAATTATTGAAAGAACAATGACAATTGACATAATCTGTATCCCTCTGCTACTGAAGAAATTTCACTTTTAGGATCACCTCTGAATAACCTAATGAAGGTTACATTACTAATAACTAAGCCCCGTATTCTTAGGTTCTGACCTATTTTATTCCTGACCTCATACACTCCAAACTTCGGTTTATATTAATGTTTTAGTTATCAACTAGTAATATATTTCAATTTTATAGAGCCTAAATTGACCTAATTTTACGTTAGGACCTAATAAAACCTACTTTTCGTGATAGAACCTAAAAGTGCCTAATTCGGTTATTTAAGCACATAAGAGTAGATTTATGAATATAAAAGTATTTTTAAAACGAAGGGAGACCGTTCGAATAAGGAAACTATTAAATAATTAGATTATGAAATCTTGTGCAATACCTTACAATAATAAACTTTAATTAAACCGTCCGCCACAATAATAAAGTAATTAAAACGTTCGCCGCCTTCAGTTATCATTTTCTAGCTATTGTCGAAAGAGGTGGTCAGTGGCACGCGGCATTTCTGAAACGTGTGATGTTTACATGCCGCAACAATAGGTGAAAACATTTTAATAGCGCTGTTGAGTAGTATGCATTATTGCTTCTTCCGTTATAGGGAGGTTCTAACACGACATTTTTTAATTTGGTACTTTCAAATACATACTAAAGTTACAGTTAATTTAACTTTTTACACTTTTCTTTGACGGATATTCATGAACTGTGCCATTTTGTGTGATAAAACAACTCTTAAGACTTCTCTTGTATGAATCAAGTCACCTACTGAGGTAGCTTGAAAAAAGTCAAGATTAATCTAGAGGAAGTGAAGCTTTCGCTTGTTTTATGCATCTGATTTGCACTTAAAGTCAAGTCATTGCTGGAAAATTCAAGCTAAAGCTAGGCAGCTAGCTGGCTCCAAAGCAAATGCTAGACTTAAGTCAAGTCGAAGCTGTTTTATGCATTAAAAGCCAAGATTACACTTGAAAATTAGCAAGGTAAAGCTTATGCTTGACTTTATGCATTCCACCCAGTATCTATGGGCGGATACGATTAAGTCAAAAAATAGACATTTCAATTATTTGTCAGTCTAAAAGGCGAGTTTATTCCCTTGAAAATAAAGCCTGTGTAACTGAAGTGGAAAATATTCCAAGACCTCTTCGATCTATTTTTGTCTATCATCACGGACTGTACTCTATTGCAAGCCAAGTGTCTCTCAGTGAGCACGATCCGCTCATCGTCTTTGCTAATAAGCAACAGCAGTAGTAGAAGCTCGCCTGGCCCCGTAGCACCTGCCTGCTGTGCGAGGGGTCCCGGGTTCGATTCCCGGCTGAGGGAGGATTTTTGTTTAGGTAAGATTATACCCTATCCCACCCAGAGTCTGGAAGTATGAATGAGAGTGTGAATGTATGTGTAATGTAATTATTAAATCCAGAAGTTTACCAGAAATCCAAGCGAATAAGGGTTAACACCATTGCCTATAGACAATAATGTGTTCCAAAGGAAATACCGCCGATAAGAAAATGTAATTAAAAGCGGGGTATAAATGGAACTAAAAAAAATAATCTCGCTCACGCTAACTCGCCAGTCCCCACTGATCTGTGCTTTCTTGGAATTGCCCCGTTGAGTTCTGCAACTCTTTTAACGCACGAAATACGCCGCGGTTGAGTCACATGGTATAATACTGTAAAATAACTTCTGTCATAAAATGTAGGCATATGTAAAGGAACATTATAATTAGCCAGGAAGCAAGCTAGCAGCAGGGTAAAGGTCCATCAACGACACACGTTAATGAACACAGGATTTGGCTAAGTAGCGAGAGAGGCCCGAGGAGAGACAAGGACGGAGATAGAGGATTACTTTCAGGAAAAGTTAAGGCCTCTAAGGGAGTTGGAAAAGGAGTCAGAAAATAGAAAGAGAAACAAGAGTTGTGAGAGAGTTATATGGGGTTTTACCTAGCGAGATGGCTCAGGCGGTGAGTGTATGGCCCGCATTCAGAGGTCCCGGTTCGAATCCCGCGGCTGACCTTCCTGACTCCCGGGTCGCTAGGCGAATGCTGGAGGAATCGTTACCTCCCCCGAATTTCTCTCTCCCTCATTTCCTCACGTTCCATCTTCCTCTTTCAGGTGTGCTCTCTGGCCGGGTGGTCAAGCTTGTAACTCTTAGGGAACTCTGTCGGCCGGTCCTCCGGCTCATAGGTCTCTTGCATTTCCTTCATCTCGTCCGTTGCTCCCCGAGTGTGTATGCACTAAACATCTCTTGTGGGTCGAGGTGGTAGGTGTCACCTTCGTCAACTAATCTTAATACTATATGGGTTTTCTCAAAGGAGTCAGACAGAAGCCTGACTTATAAAGTGGGTGGTTTCTTTCTCATATTACACCGAGTAAATAATCGAAATAGAGATTAGGTGAAAGGGCGCGAAAGTTAGTGTCATAGAAGCAAGGTATAAAAAGAAGGTCCGGCCTATATTTCGACACACACTCATATTCTTTCACGTGAATCATCGAGAAGCTATCTGAGGTAGACTGACATAACGTGTGCGTGTGGGTGACACAGATAGCTAGATCCACGGAAATATTACAAGTAGCGGAAAAGGTGAACTGCAGTGTATACATGATCTTATTATATTCAAGGAATAGTTACTAGCCGCTTCAATGATTTTGTTTTTGGAATAAATCCAATCGCTAAAGAAATTCAGCCCATTAGTTGCCTTCCCCCACAATATCCTGAGATACGACAAAGAGAGGTAGCTAGGAACAGCTCTATTAGCAGCTCTATCGACCGGCAGCCGGCAGAGAACTTCTGAGAACTTCAATCTCGAGTTCATAATCAAAAGTGAGATATCGCTACAGTATACAAAATTATTATTCTTACGAAAGTTTATTTTTGTAACCACTTCATTTTAACCGGGATAAACCTTTGCAGAAATAAAATTCCATTCTGTTTCCATGACATCGCGAGAAACAACTAAATATCGACAGGACTTTTAAAAGAGTGACAAAAGTATTGAACAATTCAAACCAACACTAACATTTTGGAAATTGCTAATGCCACAAAAACGTTATTTGAAATAAAGAAAATTAAAGAAATCTACATGTTTTTATGTGGATAAACACCAGATAAACAATTTTAATACATTGTATTTTAATCAAACTGATTAGAGCCATTTTTCAGAAAATTAGTGCATTCGAAAATGTAAAGGGTGTTTTGGGAGGAGGGATTTTCTTGAACGTCTTTATGTCCTGATGATCGGAGGAGGCTCACAACTACTCCAGTGAGGATGTTGTACCTATGCCTCCACAAAGGGGGCCTCTGGTTTGGAGGAGGTGAGAGGGGGCACCGAAGAGCTCGAACTAGGAGTGACGGCACAGTAATGACAGAGTCCCTACACTTTCAAGATTGAGACACCCTGACAGTAGGCCTGGCAGATCGCCTCATACAGAGGGTCCAACAACCCGCTCTGGAGGGGCGGTTCGTTTATTCCGACAACCAGCCGAAAGCCGAGGGACGGAAAAAGTCCTACAGAGACCATCCTTTTTCCCTGCCACGCCGCACCGAAGCACCATCACCGACACTTCCAACCCTGAAACAGACCTAACGGGGTGAAGTATGAATGAAATGATGTTTGTAACGAAATGGGGGGACAGGAAATTCGGGGCTGGAAGAAACCTCTCCAGCATCACCTGACGATCTGGGAAAACCCCGAAAAACCCAGGGTCAGACTGAGCGGTCCCCGGGAATCGAACCCGGGCCCTCAGGAGAGTCTTATGCGTTACCACAGCGCCACTATGTTCGGTACAGTGAACTTATGTTGTTCGTGCACACTTGGAAGATATTACTTTCTACTACGTATAGTAAGTATGGGAAGTATTGTATTCCACCCAAAAATTCGATACCGAGATTTCACAGGAAATACATGTTTTGAGGCCCCCTAAATCCAAAAAAGGGGAAGTATTGTATTCAACCCAAAAATTCGATACCGAAATTTCACAGGAAATACATGTTTTGAGGCCCCCTGAATAAAAAAAAACATTTTTGGAAACATGTCCGTGTGTGTTTCTGTGTGTGTGTCTGTGAACAGCATAACTCAGAAACGAACAGCCGGATAAACACCAAACTTGGTATTTAGGTTCAGTATCTTCCAGAGATGCGACACAAAGGTTTTCAAGAAAATACCCCACCCCAAATTACCCTTTACAAGGAACATTTTTCGAAAATTTTAATTTTCTCAAAAATGGCTCTAACGATTTTGATTAAAATATCATATGTTTAAGATATTTTTATGACAAATGAAATGTATATCTCGAATTATCTGGGAATGTCTCCAAAAGTATTCTTCATTGTGAACGACTTTTGCATAACTGGTAAACCATATGAGATAGACAAAAATTTACTACACAAAAAATGTAGATCGCGTTAAAATACACAATTTATGACATATACAGTTTTTTGTTGTTGAGTGAACCATTTTCGAATTATTGCTTGTTTTCCCATAAATTTTCGAATACTTATACTTTTTCTCAAATTTGTTATTTTTTTATTTTTTTTGTCCTGGACATACAAAGAGAATGGAATAATCCACATAGCAACCAGCTCTTAAAACATTTCAGTTAAGGCCTAGCATATTCTCCTTGCATTTACAAGAAAATTAGCAATAAGATTAACATCTCGATTAACATGAAGCATATGAAGAATAAGCGTTTGTAAAAATAGTTTGTAAGAGTAGAGTAAGTCAGGTGAGTGTAACACAGAATTTTTTCTAAAAAGCCTTGTTTTTTAGATTCAGGGACCTTCAAAACGTGCATTTCCGGTGAAAACCCGATATTGATTGGATGGAATGCAATACTTCCTCTACATACTATAGGTGTTTAGTAGATAGTAAGTAATAAACTATTGTAAACATCAATAAAGCTAACTTGTACAATCAACTCCGCTGAAATCCCACGATTCATTTTTATCCATTTTCTGAGAAACGGTCGGGTGCAAAACGGTGTTGGAAACGAGTTTCGCCTTTTGTGTAGGATGAAAGCGGCGTGAAGAAGGAAGCAGGCCTATTGTTCTTCGCGCGCTTTTGTTTCACCATACTTTTCTCGCACCATCGCATTTCTTTAATGAAATGACGCATAAAATGTTTTCAACGCGATCTGAATATGATGCCACAGCGGTGCGTTATATAGCAGCGAAATCTTTCTGTCGTCAACGTATTTTTGGATTATCTCCACTTCCGTCTTTTGCTTCATTTGTCGAGGTAAATAGCTTGTAACAATTTACTGACGTATAAAATGCTTATTATTTTCTCTACCACGTATATAGAGGAGGTATTGCTTTCACACAAAAATTCGATACCCGGATTTCATCGGGATAATATCGGAATAATAAGGGGAAAAGTTAGATAAATACCAAACTTGATATTTAAATTCAGTATCTTTCAAGGGATTCTAAGAGGGTTGTTACAGCCCCTCGTATGATACAAAGTTTCCGGTGGCCTTCGCCCCACGTTTACTTTTCCGATGGCCTTCGCCCCACGTTTAAAAATCAACTTTGTATTTTAATGTTTATTTAAATATTATATATGTATACCTCGGTTGCGTCAGTAGTAACGTTTAGAACACGTATCTCTTAGTACGGCTAAAGAATGAAGGCTTACACAAAATATAATTGTACTGTGCTTTGTTTATTAATCCTTCACACGATTTAATAACACTTCACTGATGTATCCTGTGAGATTATTGTTTAATTGCCCTTTTTAACACGTAAACTTTATATTATTCTCACCGCAATGAATTTTTATGTGTCACATTGAACACGTCCGTATCGATTGGGTACACAATTTAAACTGGACTGGTTGGAAACGCTGTCTTGTAGCGTCTCCCACCTGAATTTGTACTTTTTCTCTATTTCAAGTCTCTTATTGGCTAAGACTACTCCAATGGAATACTTTTATTTAACTTTCAGTTTACTAGTTGTTGATTGGCTATTTATAAACTGTTTTAAATATTACATTATTGTTCCAAAAATTATTAGTAGCATTATTAAACTTTCTAATTCATTGTTGTCTCACTGTTACCTCATTGTTAGCAACTTTCGGCTTCTACTTTATAATTCTGTTTGCTACGGAAAGCAACTTGCTTCTATTCTCACAGCTCCTACATTGTTAAACTACGTAATACATTCACATAACATTATTATACATGTACATAATAATATAAACATAATACAATGACTGTTACATACACTTTTTATATTATATTATACAATTATTGCTTTTAAGGCAGGCTGTTATTAAATTTTATATTATATAATTAGACTGATATCATTTAAGTGTTAAAAATACTACCCTAATTCAACACAAAGATTTTGAAGTAAGCCCCTCCTCCCAACTATCCTTTACTTGGAACATTTTTCGAAATGTTTGATTTTCTCAAAAATGTCTACAACGATTTTGATTAAAATATCAGTTAGTAAAAGTATTTACCTGGCATATAGAATGTATATCTTGAATTTTCTCTGAAGAAAAGTGAAGAATCCTTCATTTGGAAGGAATTTTGTATAATCTTGTATAACTGGTTAAGGGAAACACAATTTATTTCAAATACGTTTTTTGTAGCATAAGCCATTTCTGAGATATCTGTTATTAATGGTTCGAATTGTTCATTACTTGGTGAAGCAATAATATCGCCCGAAAAGAAATACTAATATTAATAAAGATAATAAGAGGGATAAGCAGAAGGCGGCAGAGATTAAGAAAACGAACTGAAGGCAATAAGTAAGAGAATTTAAATAAAAGTAAAACATATTAAACCATATATATCAGAGCGGACAGAGGCGAACTGAAACTGTGGAAATTAGTATGTAATGTTTCACTAGCAACCAGGAGGGAGGTCATTAGAAAGCGTTTAGGCTCCTTAGAATTTGTGAAGGCAGGAAAAAACACGCTGGCTAGGGGTACAATAGATGGGAAACTCCAGAATCAGTCATCCGCACAGAAAAATCAACCAGGCGAAAATAACGTGATAAATGTCAGACGCGGGGAAGACGAACTTTCTAGTTCATGAGAACCAATGGAATAATCAACTAGAACATATGAAAGTCACGTGCCTAGAAAAAGGGTTGAACGAAAATAGAAATATGGGAGTAGACTAGAAAATTATCTAGGACGGGAGAGTCAGATGGGTATCACATCACTACTAGTCTCGGGGGAGGCTGTGTTACTCATTATGAGAAAATGTGCGCAGAAATGGGTATAAATTCACAACGCCCAAAACAATTGCGTTGAGTATCTTAATAAGGGGGGATAGGAAAGGGGAAGTATGCGAGTTTGGATTCAGATTTGTAGGCGAGGTTGTTAAGGGAAGCCTTGTGTGACAGGATATTCGAGAAGGGATTGGATCAGTGTGGATTATCACACTAAAAGGGGCCAGTAAAGGAAAGATTTCAGTGTTATTTGTATCCTATCCCTACTTCCTGAGAAAAGTGTCTCATAACCAACCGACAATTCATCCTCTACCTTGAGCATCCGGCAAAATTCTAACCTTCTCCTGAATCAGCCACCCGCCACCAGACCAACCACCGAACCATCCCGCTGCATTGGCCATTATCTTAAACTCCTGTAAGCATTCAGTTGTTTCTCGTGATGTCATGGAAACAGTATAGAATTTTAAGGCCAGCATATAGCGTCCAGTTGTTAAACATTTGACTATCGCCGTTCTCTTTGTAACTATAACGAAATATGTAATGTAGCTATTTCTGTAAAGGTTTATTTGGATTAAAATGAAGTAGACAGAAAAATGATCTGATGTGTTGCACTCAAATGACTTTCTCTCTCTGGTACAAACTATCTTACAAGCGCTTACTCTCCATCTACTTCATATTGATCGAGATAAAATTTGCAAAAATGGTTGCGTGACACATTCCGTTATAGGTACAAGAGATATACAGTAAGCTAAAGTGATAGGGTATACATGGAAGAGGACATGTGCGACCTACGAGTGACTATTGCAACTACCAACCCTCAGGAGGAAGGGATGAAGTAAAGGAACCACTGGAGACTATAGGCCGCATGCAGACAGGCTCCAGAGACGAGAGGAAATCACTAACAGTTCCTGGCTCGAAGACCCGTCCCACTACCTGAAAGAGGATGTACAACACACACATACATACATACATACATACATGCATGCATGCATACATACATGCATGCATACATACATACATACGTACATACATACATACATGCATGCATGCATGCATACATACATACATACATACATACATACATACATACATACATACATACATACATACAAGGCCCCTAATTTGAACTGCCTCTTAAATTGAATCGCTCAGATATTTTCCAAACTGTTCGACAGATGTCACCGTAATCCTAGCAGAAGCGTAGCGTGTACAGCTATGAATGCTTGGAGTTGTTGACTTTGCATTCTGAGCTGTGGTTTCAGAAGTGTTGTGTGTTTTGGTGCTTCAGAAGTAATATTTGACTCATCTAGCCAAGCTTATACGACCAATTAGGCAAGTTTGAGATGCTCTATATATATTACATGTTATGAAGTGTTTATTTAGCAACAATATTCATGCACACGTTTTTTCAAGCAGCGTCTCTCCTAGTCACATAGATGCTAAAGCTTCCAAAATGGCGTGGCTCGTAAATTGAACCACTGTTTGAACCCTATATTGAACTGGTCCAATTTAGGAAACCTATTGAAGTTCTAGGATTGCTCAACTGTGAATGGTATATCGTGTGAATAAATATCCACATAATATGCTAAGTTAAAAAAATCATGTTAAAAACAGTGGCTGACATGAATATGTGAATTGTCTGAAATGATGGACATGATCCAGTGTATGAGTTGTAGCATATGACTTCACCAAAAGTGTGAAAAAGTTAGTGCCAAAAAGAAAGTGTTTTATTGTGAGCACTGTGTATAATTGGACTCTTTTGTATGAGAATAAAAAATAGTAAAAACTCTATAGTTGCAAATAAAACCTATTCCAAAAACCAAGTGATTGCCATTATATAAAAATTCAAAACGTTCAAGGAAATTACTATTCTTATCACAATTTTGGACTCTACTTTTGTTGCTGATAGCACATTTGTTTTGAATGTACAATAAAATGTGTATTTTGTATTAGTAAAAATAATTTTAAACTTAAAAGTATATGGTCCATTTTAAGACACGGGTGGTTCAATTTAAGGACCAAGTTCTAATTTGAACCGATTTACACTATCCCACACTATCCCACTATCCCACTAATTGTATTAATTTTTGTGTTGAGGATATTGATAGCGCAAGGATTTGTCACTTTAACACTTGTGTTTCTGAACATTTTGATTTGAAAATATAATTATTATTTAATAATTAGGCTCAAGTGGTTCAATATATACAGACATATAAATCAATATCAAACAAGAATTGTACATAATTATTTAATTCAGCAAGAAAAATGTTATATATTTAGCAGCCAAGATATGTACAAAGCAGGTTGTAACTTGATAAGTAAGGGACGGGCGAACTAGCTAATTCCAGGTAAAAGATAATTCTAGGTAGAGCCCACCTTTCACCAAGCTAATGAGCAAGGAACTGGAAGCAATAAGGAGAAATAGAAAGAGACAGATATAGAAAGGAAAGAGACAGAGATATTGAATTTGCTTCCGCGCGTCACTGCTATGCGTGTGCCAAATTTTCACTCTATTATAGTATTTTTCGACACACAGTGAGACTCTGTGGACGACGGATGCACGTGTGTGCATAAGGGTGGGAAGCGTGTGCAGTTAGATTAGGCTTCCAATTTATTGTTATGGTGAGAATTGTTATAATGGGAAAAGCTAGCCACCCAAAAGCATTTCTTTGATAATAAACCACTTTTTTTAAGGGAAATGCAGTGTTTTTTAATTCGCCTCACCTACGAAATCCCTTGAGACTAGTGAAATTATTTAGATAGTTAATTTTGAAGTAGAATATTTGTTGGTAGTTGGAAGATGCTTCATGTTTATCTGCACCACGTATTGGAGCCAATTTGTCGCAGTCACTTCGTGTTATCTATTGCTGGGCGCCTGTTATTGTATTAATAGTTTGAATTTTAGGTTCATTGTGCTCCGGCTAGCTATTATTACTACTCAGTCGAGCATATCTCTTGAACAGGGTGTGTAAACGGAAAGGATTTGTTACTGAAAGATAACACTTATAAGAGAATTTGTTTTTACACTTTTATTACCGTCACAATTAATTAATTTCACATTTTGACTCTTGATACACGCCCGACTGAAACTGTTATATTTTCTAATATCACTATAATCACTTATTTACTGCACGTTATTAATTCGCGTATTTCACATTTATAACTAACTTTACAACGTGAGAGATTTTGTAGAATTGCGCGACGTATAACGCGTGAATGATTCTGATGAACTGAGCGACATTTAACTTCTGAATGATTCTGTTGGACTCAGCGACGTGTAATGCGTGGATGATTCTGTTGAACTGGGCAATAATTGCCTCTGGCTTTAGCTTTTTATACTCCCACACCCCGATATGCCTAAAGATTATAACCGAGCTGCTATTGGTTAATAAAACGCGCCACATTAGCGTCTATTTTTATATCCAATGAAAATTCCTAAAACATATGCTCTAAGGAAGATATTCCCTCCATTTCTACAGAAAAGCGCACCAATCTGACGTCATTTGCTGGTCTGTAATAACTGATAAACAACTCACCCCCTCGCTCATTGTTACCCGCTCCTATTGTCAGTTTCAGTGAGGCCGTGTAAACTTATTTCCTAACAATGCTTATAATTAACAAACATCTCGAATCAATGTCATACAATAATGCTTATTTACACTACAATCACTCTGGCATTTACATTATTGTGATACAAATTACTGCAACAATTTATTAGGAATGGAGAAATCAGCAACCGCTGAGCAAGAGACCAGGACACTGCAGCAGAGGATCAACGTTTTCCCGCTACATACCTACAAGAGAGAATTATGAGCGACCCTTTCAACCAAGTAGCCCTCTAGTATCCAGAGGAAATACTCTCCTTTGAGCAAGCGCGCGCGAGGCACACACACACACACAAAAACACACACACACACACCTAAAAGAAGAGAAGGAAACGGATTTAAAGGGAAATTACAAAATATGAAATCGTTGTAGATGAGAAACCACTGCAGCATTCGCCTAGCGACCAGGGTAAACCATGGAAAATTGAACCCGGGACCTCACGAATGTGAGCCTCACACTTTACCGCTGAGGCATTTCGCTCAGTTAGGAAAACTGAGAGAAAAAAACCGCGAACGCTATGAGCACATGTATTTCGCACAAATTAGGTTTTTGTCTATCTTATTTGCCTTCTCTGAGCCGCTTCCGGTGGGTCGAGTTCTCCCCGGTTCCGCCAGGGGGAAATCTCTCTGAGCAGCAAATCTTTATGACCGAATCCTCAAGTTTGGAACCCTAGGGACCTCTGCGTGTCTCTATCTGCCGGCCTACCGCGGCCTATAGCCTCTTGCGGTCCCTGCACCTCAACTGTTTCCTCTGGGGGTGGTAAGCACAAAATATTGGTGTTGGATCGTAGTGCGACGTGTCCCTTCCGTTCCTTGGTCATTGGTCACATACCTTTCCTAAGCGTCACCTACCGGACATGCTCGAAACTTTCCGATTCTTACATTTTTTCACCACTTTCTACTATGAATAAACATTGCAATGCTGATTTTATTGAAAAAAAATTCTAGGTAAAAATATTTCACGAGGAACGTAGCGAGGGTATAATAATCTTTTATATGAATAGTAGAGAAACTCCGGCGAATGTATCAAATCAGATTTTTTTTTTTCAACGTAATTAATAGTGAAAAAAAATATTCTCTGTTATAGGTTTCAATATTCGGTAAAACAAATAGTCCTACCGTTTTACTAAAATACTTGCACATATATTACGCTATATTTAGCGTCACAGACAAAGCAGAGTTGGGTGCAATTATAGTCCACCTTTGGGCTAGCGTTTTTTTTTTATTATTATTTCCGAAATGAGAAGCGAAAAAGCTTGAAATATAAAACAGAGCTATAAATAGAGTTTGATAAGTTTTTGTCAGTGATAGGAAATAATTTTGTATTTAAAGAGACTGTTGCGTAGCCTTTCATATGATTTCATATTTCCAACGATGTCTAAAAGTTTCATGCCACAGAAAAAGTGGTGTATTAATGTAACAGGTTGTAATCTGGAGGTGAAAAATAGCTGTCTATGCCAACTGTGGAAGAAATTAAAGATAATTTCTAGCATTTTTAACTTCTGTACCACGACATAGTAGGTAGAGAAGGTTTTGCATTCCACCCAAAAATTCAACACCGAGATTTCACCGGAAATACACGCTTTGGGGCCTCCTGAATCCAAAAAAAGGTATTTTTGGAAACATGTCCATGTGTGTGTCTGTGTGGCTGGGTGTCTGTGAACTCATAACTCATAAACGAAAACTCGGATAAATACCAAACTGGGTGTTCGGGTTCAGTATCTTTTAAAGAAAATCCCCCAACCCAGACTACCCTTTATCTGGAATATTTTCGAAAATTTTGATTTTCTCAAAACTGGCTCTAAGGATTTTGATTAAAATATCGTATATTTAAGATATTTTATGACAAATTAAACGTATATTTTGAATTTACTGGGAATGTCTCCAAAAGTTCTCTTCATTCTGATTGGCTTTTGCATAACTGGTAAACCGTAAGAGATAAACAAAGTTTTTCTACATAAATAATGTAGAGCTCGTTAAAACACACAATTTATGTCATATACATCTTTTTTCCAGTAAACCATTTCCGAGATATTCCTTGTTATTTGTTTGAATTTTCCAATACTTATATTTTTGCTTAAATAGGAATTCGTTATTCGTTTTTTTATGCCGTGGGCATGCAAAGAGAATGGAATGCGCCACATAGCAACCAGCGTTAAAATATTTGACTATCGCTTAAAGCCTACCAATTCCCCTTGCATCTATAAGCGAATTAGCAATAAGATAGTTTCTGCAAATGTTTATCTCGATTAACATGAAGTAGAATGGCGAATAAGCGTTTGTAAAAATAGTTTCTACAGGGTAGTGGCAACAGGATGTTTGTACAAATCAGATTTTTTATTATATTTCCGTGTGATGTCTGGTCTACCTGTGTATCTGCTTGTGAACAGCATAACTTAAAAACTAAATGTCGGATAAATACCAAACTTGGTATTTACATTCAACATCTTCCAAAGATGCGATACGAATATCTTCAACAAAATCCCCCCTCCCCCAATTACCGTTTTCATGGAAAAATTTACGAAACGTTTTTTTTTCTCTAAAAAATGGCTGTAACAATTTTGATTGAAATACTATACATTAAGGATATTTACATGACAAATAGAATGTATATCTTGAATTTTCGGTGTATAGCCTATGAAATCCTCTTCATTAAGGGTATAAGAAGTAGCGGAAGTATTGTATTCCACCCAAAAATTCGATACCGATATTTCACCGGAAATACATGTTTTGAGATCCCCTGAATCCAAAAAAAGCATTTTTGGAAACATGTCGGTGTGTGTGTGACTGTGAACAGCATAACTCAGAAACGAACAGTCGAATAAACACCAAACTTGGTTTTTAGGTTCAGTATCTTCCAGAGATGCGACTCGAAGGTTTTCAAGAAAATCCCCTCACCCCAGATTTCCCTTTACATGGAACATTTTTCAAAACTTTTAATTTTCTCAAAAATGGCTCTAACGATTTTGATTAAAATGTCATATGTTTAATATATTTTCATGACAAATAAAATGTATATCTTGAATTTTCTGGGAATGTCTCCAAAAGTATTCTTCATTGTGAACGACTTTTGCATAACTGGTAAACCATAAGAGATAGACAAAATTTTACTACATAAAAAATGTAGATCGCGTTAAAATAGAAAATTCATGTGATATACTTTTTTTGTTGAGTGACCCGTTTTCAAGATATTGCTTGTTATTCCCTTAAATTTTCCAATACTTAGGTTTTTCTCAAATGGGAATTCGTTATTCATTTTTTTATCCTGGTAATGCAAAGAGAATGGAATACTCCACATAGCAACCACCTCTTAAAACATTTGACTATCGCTTAAAGCCTAGCAGTCCCCCTTGCATCTACAAGAAAATTAGAAATAAGATTGACATCTCGATATCTCGATTAACATGCAGCATATGGAGAATAAGCGTTTGTAAAAATAGTTTGTTCAAGAGTAGAGAAAGTCATGCGAGTGTAACACATCAGATGTTTTTATAATCTCGTATACCTGGCAAACGTTAAGAAATAGAATGAAAGGTACTACAAAAAAACATAGAGCTCCTTAGAACACATAATTTATTTAAAATATGTTTTCTGTGGCATAAGCCGTTTGTGAAATACCATTATTAAATGTTCGAATTGTTCATTTCTTGGTCATTCTAAGTCCTTTCAACATTCAGTTATTTCCTGCGATGTATGGAATTTTAAGGCCAACATATAGCGTTCAGTTGTTAAACATTTGACTATCGCTGTTCTCTTTGTGTCTATAACGAAATGTGTAATGTAGCTGTTTCTGTAAATGCTTATTTGGATTAAAACAAAGTAGATGGAGAAATATGTTTTAGTAAGAAGAGTTTCTCTACCCAGTAATAAGTGATAGAGGATAGAGAAAGTCGTGTGAAAGTAGACACACAGAAAACTCACACATACACGGACCTTTTTCTAAAAACGTTTAATTGGTATTTAGGTGACCTCAAAACATGTATTTCCAGTGAAAACTCGGTATGGAATTTTTGGATGGAATACAATACTTCCGCTACTACTTATACGTAGTAGAGGAAGTAACAAAGTTTTTAAAAATATTTTGTAAAGGCTATATGAAAATAAAAGATGGTGCGTAGAGGACGTCTGTCAATATAACACGTAACATTTTAATTAAAATTGTATATGATTGAGATTTTCAAACGGTACATAAAATATATATCTTGAATTTTTTATAGGTAGACCTCTTTAAAACCCATAGTTTATGTCAAATACATTTTCTTGTCATTAATAATATTCGTTTTGATTGCTTTTAGTTTGAATTCTCTAGTACTTTATAATTTTAAATGCCACGTCACCATTCTTTTGTTTTTCGTGTCATAAAAATCGCAGCGAATAAATGGAAGAGTAATAGTTTGTAGTGGACTGAATAGAAAGAGTCACGTGAATGTTTCGAGACTTAAATAAGAAATACACCCACAATACCCCAGAATTCTTCTACCCTAGCACAGCGTTACCACAAGTTTGCACCTAACGGTTGGCTATGTGTGTATCCAGGTGCTGGTTAATGCAGTTTGTGTATATCTTGCTATATTTACGTGAGTCCACCAGCTAGCTACGTGCAATGCAATCAAATTACTCCTTTTGGCAAAACATTCAAGCAGCGCCGCAACAGAAATATGCCATCAATTTTATATAAAGCAAGCTTGGTTTCCGGATTCCTCGCAAAAATGTTCACTTAAGGAGCTGTACAAGGAATTCTAATATACCGAAATGTTCGCTACACACAAAAATGTCGGATATTTTATGCTTTAAGGATGCAAAGATAGCTGAATTGTCTAGAATTTTGTTGCATCTCTGCTATCAGCTGCAATGAATTGAAACACTGATCTTTAGCTCATTAACTTTGTGAGTGAGGGAAACAGACAGGCAGTCATAGATAGAGGGCAGTATAACTCCTGCTCTTCCATTCATACGCCGCGTATTTCATGTTGACTAATAACTTTACCTATGCCTCGAAGATCCACCAATCAGGGTCGTTTATCGTATAATATGCTATCAAGGATACTACTTCATCGAATAAAACCTCATCTCATTACTGAACTGTTATAGTACCAATGTGTAGTGGTTAATACGAGGGCAGACCCAGAAATACCCGACCTGAGGTATATACATAGCTGTTGTTGTTTCAAGCAAATGACTATGGTAGAAAGTACCACCCTTAAGTTTAAAGTTTGACGATGCTACGTTGTTTAGAAATTGTTTGGCAGCCGTTAATAATTAACTTTCTCAGCGAATTTGTAAAGATGGATAAAACTGGCCATCGTTATGTGATACAATACTCTCATTTGAAAGGTCTTAGCACAACTAATATTAAAGCTGAGCTACATTCTACTCTGGGAGAGTCTGCTCCTTCGTTTACAACAGTAAAATATTGGGTGGGTGAGTTTAAGCGAGGCCGTACGAGCTGCCAAAACGAACATTGCAGTGGTCGACAAAATGAGGTGACCACACCAGAAATTGTGAAGAAAATCCACAAAATGGTATTTAATGACCGTCGGCTGAAAGTGCGCGAGCTAGCAGACATTACAGGCATTTCAAAAAGTGTTGTACATCGCATACTGACTGAAAATTTAGACATGAGAAAGCTGTGCGCAGGATGGGTGCCGCGTTTACTCACAATGGAACAAAAGCAGCGTGTGAGGATGCTTCAGTCGAGTGTTTGGTGATGTTTCGCTGCAATAAAGCCTAGATTTTGCGTCAATTCATAACCATGGATGAAACATGAGTCCATCACTTCGCACCTGAGACGAAGGATCAGTCAAAGCAGTGGATTGAATGGGGAGAATCGGCTCCAAAAGAGGCGAAGATAATTCCATCTGCACGCAAATGCACCAATTCACACATCCATTATCGCCATGGCCAAAAGCAATAGGTTAAAGTTCGAATTGCTTCCTCGTGCTCCCTATTCGCCGGATTTAGCCCCCTCTGATTATTTTCTGTTTCCAAAGTTCAAGAAATGACTTGGTGGTAAAGGATTTGCCAACAATGAAGAGGTGAATCTTGCAGTTGATGGCTATTTTGCAGAATTCGACGGTTCTCACTATAAACAGGGCATCGAAGCTATTGAACATCGCTGAAAGGAGACTATGTAGAGAAATAAAGATGTTTATTCCCAAACTTTTTGTGTTTCTTTGTTAGGTTGGGTACTTCTGGGACAGCCTTCGTAAGCTTTGCGTTCCATCTCGATTGCTGACGCTAGGGATAAATTACGAAATCATACTACCTCAACATTTATTTCAGTCCAATCCACATTAGTATATGGGCCCAAATGACCTAGCTGTCGACGGGCCCTTAAACTCTACTCCACCACCACTTTAGTATGCATTACCGAATACCAGCGATTCCTTCAACTTTTAACTTTGAATCTTTTTTAACATTGCACATTCAAATAGTATCGATTTTGAAATAAGTTATGTTCTTGCCGAGCGAGATAGTTCCACTGTAGCGTGTGAGACTCGCATTCGAGAGGTCCCGGCCTTGATTTTCGTCGACATTCGTTCTGATCTTGAGTTTTTCGTGGTTTTCCATGATCGGTAGGCAAACGCTGGTATGATTTTTCATATAGCAGGATTTCTTTTTCGTCATTTCCCCTTCCCTCCGTTTCCTTCTTAAGTTTCAGATGTGTCTTCTAGTTGACGGTGCACGACAGATGGCGCGGAATGAGTATTTCCCGTGGACACTAGGGGGCTGCTTCTTTAGAAGCTCCAATAGTGAGAGTCTTCCAGGAACTGTTAGGGACTTCCGCGCGTCTCTATGCCATCACCTAGGGCCTGTAGTCTCCTATGGTTCATCTGTTCCTCCTGGGGGTGTTAGCCCAATAGATTACCCTATACTTTATGTTCTTGAAAAGAAAATTTTTCTGTAATGTGCTCTTATATGGCTTATTTTGACGTTAACTATTTTCTCATTCCCATTGGTTAGTACTCCATTGCACATTCGATTGTTCATTTAGTATGTCGCTATCCGACAACTGACACAATAGTTATTTGATTTTAAACAAGTTAAGAAAGTGATAACATATAACCTGGTACATTTTATTCATGGAATAGCCTTAATAAATCCCATTCTAGATTACGATTTCGTCAGATAAACCCATAATCTCATATGTGGTATTCATTCATTCATTCATTATCTGTTTACCCTCCTCTTATGTAGGACTTACACCCCCCAGGACTTACAAGCGGGTGCCTGGGGTCAGAGGCCCGTCGAGGAGCAGACACTCATGGATCAGACAGAGCATCCAGGATGGGTGATCAGCCCGATGCCTGGTATGGGATGAAGGAAGTAGATGAAACGAAATGTTGGTGAAATGGATGAAAGGAAAGGTGATGATGGAGCAGTTGGTGGAATGAATGAAGGGGGAAACCGGAGAAAACCCGCCCAGACTTCGTCCACCACAAATCCCACATGCAGGTCCCTGGGATTGAACCCGGGCCGCCTAGATGGGAGGCGAGCGGTCTAACCGCTCGGCCACGGCGCCGCCCTCATATGTGGTAACCTATGATAAATACGAGACTTCATACTAAATTTGGGCAATATATTATAAGCATGCCTTTTCAAATAATTTTACCCTAAACAAGCTTGTGCATGTAAGCAATTTCATTATTTTTAATTCTCTCAAAAATGTATATAATGACTTTGAATAAAATAGATTCTTTGAGATGTTAATGTGAATATCTTGAATTTCCTATGAATACCTCTGAAGAGCTCATGCCAATCTTCTATAACTAAATCATAAGGGATAGAGAAACTGTACTAAACGAAAAATTTGACGTGATACATTCACATGACCTTCTCTACCCTCTATTCTTATTAGTCAGTATACAAATTATTCTTACACAAGCTTATTACCTTCTCTACTACGTACAGTAAGTAGGGGAAGTATTGTATTCCACCCAAAAATTAGATACCGAGATTTCACCGGAAATATATTTTTGGAAACATGTCCGTGTGTGTGTCTGTGAACAGCATAACTCAGAAACGAACAGTCGGATAAACACCAAACTTGGTATTTAGGTTCAGTAACTTCCAGAGATGCGACACGAATGTTTCCAAGAAAATCCCCCCACCCCAGACTACCCTTTACATGGAACATTTTTCGAAAATTTTAATTTTCTCAATAATGGCTCTAACGATTTTGATTAAAATATCACATGTTTAGAATATTTTCATGACAAATGAAATGTATATCTTGAATTTTCTGGGAATGTCTCCAAAAGTATTGTACATTGTGAACGACTTTTGCATAACTGCTAAACCATAAGAGATAGACAAAATTTTACTACACAAAAATTGTAGATCGCGTTAAAATACACAATTTATGCCATATACATTTCTTTTGTTGAGTGAACCGTTTTCGAGATATTGCTTGTTATTCCCTTAAATTTTCCAATACTTATACTTTTTCTCAAATTCGTTATTCGTGTTTTTTATGTCCTGGACATGCAAAGAGAATGTAATGCTCCACATACCAACCAGCTCTTAAAACATTTGACTATCGCTCCCCTTTCATCTACAAGAAAATTAGCAATAAACATCTCCATTAACATGAAGCATATGGAGAATAAGCGTTTGTAAAAATAGTTTGTACAAGAGTAAAGTAGAGTAGAGAAAGTCTATCTCTTATGGTTTACCAGTTATGCAAAAGTCGTTTACAATGAAGAATACTTTTGGAGACATTCCCAGAAAATTCGAGATGTACATTTCATTTGTCATGAAAATATCTTAAACATATGGTATTTTAATGAAGATCGTTTGAGCCATTTTTGAGAGAATTAAAATTTTCGAAAAATGTTCCAAGTAAAGGGTAATCTGGGGTGGGGGTATCTTCTTGAAAACCTTCGTGTTGCATCCTTGGAAAATACTGAACCTAAATACCAAGTTTGGTGTTTATCCGACTGTTCGTTTCTGAGTTATGCTGTTCACAGTCACACATACAGAGACACACACACACATGGATATGTTTCTAAAAATGCTTTTCTTGGATTCAGGGGGTCTCAAAACATGTATTACCGGTGAAATCTCGGTATCGAATTTTTGGGTGGAATACAATACTTTCCCTACTTACTATACTTAGTAGAGATAGTAAAACTCCCCACGAAGTGAATATTTACTAACTGCGCAGAAAAAACAACTTAATGGCTTCGTTCCACTACAGCTTGTCACAAAGGATTGTTGTTTCACTGGGACGTGTATTTGGAGACAAGGAATAGTATGTCTGCATTTGGCTGCAATCTGCTAAGGGCTGAAATAAGGTCCATGTGCCAACCCGCCCCATCTCCCCTACTTTCTCAGGGTATGCGTGCGCGTATTTTGAAAGGATAACACCGGTTTAAATACTTAAGCTGTTGAAGCCAGTTGCCAACCGTTTGAAGATAAAGAATGAATCTGATTATGAATTGTATCACTCCAAACGATAACATTTGACTTACCATATCTGCTAACTTCTCTTCTGTACTATTAAATTTACGCTTTGAAATAGCTGTTTCTACAATACAAGAAACTAGAAGCGTAACTTGCCGCGAGTCGCTGAAATGCTTACCGGGAAGATCCTTCGCAATGGCCGCTAACTCTTACTCACTGACACTCGAGTCGTCACAATCATCCAGAGTGACGAATGCTTGCACGAACGTATGTCGATCATTACTTCTCTGATTTTAATTGCACGGCCCTTTTGTTAACTACAGCCCCGCTTACTTAAGAATTACCCCTCACAACGTTCCTTCTAATACTGGCCAATCTTCAATTATTACGTCTGCGTCTGTTACCTTGTTACTATGAGGTACCTTTCTGAATCTCAGAATTTCATTCCCTTTTCCAGAATTCTGTATACGTGACTGTTCAAACATACCGAATTCACCTCTTAACTGTATTCCAAGAACTTTTATACTAATGCGTTTGCTACTTCGGCTGTCGCTAATGACTTTACTTAACATGGCCCGCTAATTATCTTTTTCTTGGACAAATCTTTTCAACTTAAGCTTATTACATTATACACTAATTTAATATACACAAATTATTTAATGCAATTATTTCTTTATCCAACTATCATTTATTTATTTATTTATTTATTTATTTATAACTTCTCGTCATTTCTTCCGCCATCAGGATAATAAGCTTTCTTTTGTAAGAATATTGAAGTCGTAATGGGCAGAGAAAGTCATGTGATGTAGGACATCGGATCAAAGTAGGAGACACATTCATATGTGTAACAGCGACGACAGGCCATAGAGATGATTACAGAACTTGGGACTTGATTCTATTTGTAGCACTCCATTCCCTCCCCAACCGTAAAATTTTCATAAACATCCCATGAAGGCGGTCCATGCTGTTACAATGTGCACAGTGGTGTTTGGTCGTGTCGGAATACACGAACTGTTGTCGTCACCTGGTGTTTGTGTGTGTGTGGACCCCCCGCAGCAGCTGGGTTATGTGACCCGCACCACCATATTGGTTTTATAGCTGCCGACAATAACCACAAAGAAGCCGAGTTAAGTTTTGTTACGGCAGCGTTAATGAAAAGCGACCAGTTCAAAGAGAATGCTTTGACATTTCAACCTTGACTTAATCGTCTCTCGTTCTCACCCCCAGGCGCCACCTGCACAATCATCAGGTGTTGTTTCGTTAATTTTAGGGCACTGTCCCTTTCTGTATAACTGTTATAAAAATCTGTGGTACATTCGCATGACTTTTTCAACCCTCGTCGTTTATTAGCCGCTATACAAACTAATCTTATCCAAGAACAGTGACAGCCAAATGTTTAAGAACTGGACGCTATATGCTGGCCTTAAAATTCCATACTGTTTCCATGACATCGCGAGAAACAACTGAATATCGACAGGGCTTTAAAATAATGACAGAGTGTTGAAATTCGAACCACAAATAACAGATATCCGGGAATGGCTATACGTTTTTGTGTAGTTCATTTTCGTCTATAGCTACACGTTTACCAGTTATACAAGATTATACAAAACTCCTTCCGAATGTAGGGGACTTCACAGGCTATTCCCAGAAAATTCCAAGATATACATTTTATTTTTTATGTAAATATTTTTAATATATGGTGTTTTAATCAAAATGATTCGAGCCGTTTATGAGAAAATTGAAAATTTTGAAAAATGTTTCATGTAAAGATAGTTAGAGACGTGGAGATTTTTTTTGAAAATGTTTGTGTCACGCCTTTGGAAGATGCTGAACTTAAATACCAAGTTTAGTATTTATTTGAGTTTTCGTTTTTGAGTTATGTTGTTCACAGGTGCACATACACTCACACATGGACCTTTTTCTAAAGATGCTTTTTTGGGGGGGTTCAGGGGACCTCAAAACATATTTCAAGTGAAATATTGACATAGAGTTTTTTGTTTGGAATGCAAAGCTTCCCCTGCTTCCCCTACTACACTATACGTCTTTTGTGAAGTAAGATTACATTTTAACAATTATGCAAAAGCTATTCAGAATGAAGGGGATTTCACAAGCTATTTGGAGAAAATTTAAGATATACGTTATATGTATCATGCAAATGTTTTACACGCATGGTATTATAATCAATATCGTGTAAAACCTATAGGTACTGGGAAAATGAATACCATGTTAAGATTGCACACTGCAAGTAACATGAACACAATAGGTCATAGACATGTGTATCAGTTAACCCCTATACTGTTTAAGCTGTTCATAACTGACATTTTATAAGAAGTTAGTAAAGCTAAGCATTCACATGCCCACTGTTGAAAATGTTGAGATTCCGAGAATTATTACTTGCTGATGACTTAGTAGTGGAGTCTGTAGTAGATATGTTTGTTGTATTTTTTTTATTAGCCCCAAGTTTAAAAAATACTAACTTTGTAATTTGACTGTTTCTTTAAATATGATATATTTATGTTTGCCTCTGCTGCGTCAGTATTTATTGCTAGAGACATGTTTCTCTTAGCAGGGAGTGGTGCGACTGAAGAATGTAGGCTTATACAGATTATAATTTTACTTCACTCCTTTCATTAATGCTTGACAGGATTTAAATAACACTTCAGTGATATGTAGAGAGAGCTGTGAGATTTTTTTATTAAGTACTTGCACTTTTTAAACACGTAAACCATTTTCGTCTCACGCTGAATGCTTATTAAACTTCTTGAGGACACATCTCGCGTCCGGTTAGGAACACTGTCTACAACCAACGCGTCCAGTTATGAGCGCTGTCTATAAGCAACTGACTTGATTTCTACCGCCTAAATTTGTAAATTTCTGTATTTCAAGTCTCTGATTGACTAATCCTAGTCCAATATTCTTCATTTAACTAAAGCTTTTTCTGGTTGTTGATTGGCTATTTTATAAACTGTCACAAAATTACATTATTGCTTCCAAGAATTACAAGTAGTATTGTTAAACTTTCAAATTCATTATTGCCTCAAGGTTACCTCATTGTTAGCAACTTTTAACTTATTATTCTCACAGCTCCTACATTATTAAATTACGTAATGCATTCACATAACATTATTACACATGGATACAATAATACAAACATATACAATGACTGTAATATACACTTTTTATATATTTGTACATACACATACTGCTTTCAGGCGGGCTGTTATTGAATTATATATATTATATAATTAGACTGAAATTATTTAAGTGTTAAAAATACTGCCTCAAGTCAATTACAAATATTGGCTTAGGGAAGTCGATTGAAGAATTATCTAAATTCTGTAAGGAATCGGGTTTAAAACTAAATACACGAAAATAAAAAATCATAGTATTTAAGAAAGATAACAGGTTACGAAATAACGAAAAATGGTATTCGGAAGTGAGCCATTTGTGGCTTTCTTTCACCGAGTGGCTGTTTTGCAAAGATGGCCGTAGCTCTGTTGTATCTGCAATCATGCTTCGTATTACGCTGGCAGCCTGCCTTACACCAGAACCCGGCTGCACCAGGTTTCTACAGCTCTCGCCAGGTTGTGTCTTATCCGCCAGTATAGGTAGCGCTAATGTTGGCTCCACGTCATCGTCAACTGACCTTCCCAGTGCGTACCCCGAGCGACCCTTAAGAGAGAACAAAGTGTGTGACAGTTAGTTCTCGACGACCAGCGAAGAAGGACTTTAATTAAGCTTCGTGTCTGGGAGCTACCGTCTCCATACCTTTCGGCCTTGTCTAAATTATTTATAACATGTACTTTTGGGCGTAAGTAAATTCTAAATTCTTGTACTCTGTGGAGTGCCATTTGATATCGTATGGAACCGGGTTTAGTTCATATTATTACGTGTTAAAAATTCATTTCGAAATGCCAAATGTGTGTGAGGACAAATTCAAATGCAATGTGCTTCAATTGTAATATACCTCTGTTTCTATACTTGTGTTAATATATTCAGTACTTTTGGGACTGTATATATTGTTACTTTTATTTAAAACTGCTTTAAATCCTGGTTGAATTCCTTTAAACTTTGGTAATACAAAATAATTATTACTCTGGGGGAATGCTTTATTTTCAATGCGTTCTATAACGGGCCCGGAATTTTACTTTTTTAGTTTTATTTTAAGTATGCATTCTATACATTGACTACTTCTAAATCGACCTTACAAGAACGTTACAGAAGAGACTGAAATTGATATAGTCAATAAATTTGATTATTTTGACATTAGGTCTAGAGTAACGAAGCTTGGAGGGAACAAAAGTTATTATTAGTGCCAGGCACTTATAAAATGGTTGGAGAGAATATATTCGACAGTAGTATAGGCCAAAATTATGTGTGGGACTGAAATATGGGATATTGATGAGGGGTGGCTAAACGTTGATTCGATTCACAGGAATTTCTGCAAACAAATTTTGGGGTTACCAAATGGGGTTGCACAAACTGAGCTAAGTAGAGTTGGGAGTAAAGAAAAAATAATTGCAAGTACATTGAAATACTGATTTAGGATCAAGAACTTGTAAGAGAATAAGATCTTGAGACATTGCCTAAATTTTCAAGACAAAACAATGAGTAATAGTTGGGTTAATAGAATCAAAGAGACCATGGAAAAATCAGATTGGGCATGATGTGGGGTGACAGAGAGGGGTTTTTGGAAAAGAATACAAAGAAAGAATTGAGCACATTCAAATCCAGGAGATATTGAGTACTTTCAGCAACAAAAATCCATTGAGGATTTACAGGGAAATAAAGAAAGTGTGGGGTAGAGAGAAGTATGTGAATAAAGGCAACCAGAGGACGAGGGAGGGAGCTGCAAAGGTAGTGGAATTAAAGGAATAAGAGGAGCATGCGAACAAACAGAATAATGAGAGAAAAACCTAGGATCGAGAAATGGCCTAACCTACGAATAGAGATAAACAGGAAAAAGTTGATGAATTTGAAATCAAGCACGAAACCTTAAGCTATATCGCGAGGCCATAGAACTCTTTAAACATCGTAACAACTTCAATAAAAAATAAGAATTAATCCGATTGCATAAAGCCTGGTATCAAGCATTGAAGAAATTGCATATTAAACCACAAAAATACATCCGCTCTAATTGCCAAATTCCAGGCCCAGTAACGCAATGACTAGCCGTCATCCAATCAGATTTGAGCGCGTTGTACTGTGCCTACTATAAATACAGGTTGGCTACTGAATAATGAACAGCTTGGCGACAGAACGCGTTCAGTGTGTCCCCTGAAGATGCCCGCCGGAATGTCGCACGAAACGTGAGGCGATGTTTTATCGTTTAGACCACGGCCAAAATCCCGGTTTGTTTTAAGAATTTTAATAGTAATTTTTATAGTGTTAACGCCGGTCGTGAAAGCTTAACTATGTATAGCAAATCTTAGAGTTTGCGGAGCAACTACCCAAGGTTAATAGAAAATGGAGGAAGAAAATATACAATGTTGGGAAATCAGAAAGTGTAGGAATATAATTTAAACTGGACAGAGTTCGAGGATACCGTTAAAGATTGGGCCCCATAGTAGAACAACGCAAGGTTGAAACTAGACGGGCCACTTGTTTACTCAGCAACTCTCGAGAAAGAGTGTCTAGTATTTAGTATTGTGGGCTTCACTTTGATTCGTCAAGAGATTGTAAACTAGTATTATATATATACTTTTTTATCTCTCTATTTTATTTTACGTCACTTTAACTCCCTGGACATATCGCGACGGATCTGTTGCTGGATAACTCTTAGAACGATATGTGATGGACAGTTAGCCTTCTAGGTCTCATCCCTGTAACCACCCGCTCCGTCATGTGTCAGAGAGACCCCAGCGCATAGCTACCGAATCTTCTACTTTCGTGCCGTGCAGATGGCATTAGGGTACCGTCCAGTATAACCGCCGCCCTCACACAGAAAGACGGACAGTTAGCCTTCTAGGTCTCATCCCTGTAATCACCTGCTTCATGTGCGGATGACATTAGGGTGCCGTCCAGTGTAACCGCCGCCCCCACACAGAAAGTCAGACAGTTAGCCTTCAAGGTCTCATCCCTGTAACCACTTGGCTCATGCCGTGCAGATGGCATTAGGGTGCCGTCCAGTCTAACCACCGCCCTCACACAGAAAGGCGGACAGTTAGCCTTCTGGGTCTCATACCTGTAACCACCTGCTTCATGCCGTGCAGATGGCATTAGGGTGCCGTCCAGTCTAACCACCGCCCTCACACAGAAAGGCGGACAGTTAGCATTCTGGGTCTCATACCTGTAACCACCTGCTTCATGCCGTGCAGATGGCATTAGGGTGCCGTCCAGTCTAACCACCGCCCTCACACAGAAAGGCGGACAGTTAGCTTTCTAGGTCTCATCTCTGTAACCACCTGCTTCATGCCGTGCAGATGTCATTAGGGTGCCGTCCAGTCTAACCGCCACCCACACAAGAAAGGCGGAAAGTTAGCCTTCTGGGTCTCATACCTGTAATCACCTGCTTCATGCCGTGCAGATGGCATTAGGGTGCCGTCCAGTCTAACCGCCGCCCTCACACAGAAAGGCGGACAGTTAGCCTTCTAGGTCTCATCCCTGGAAATGCCATCTTGCTTCGTCACGAGCCCACAGAAACCCCCCTCGTATGGCAGCCGGATCTTCTGCTTCGTATCGTGAAGATGGCGTTAGGGTGCCGTCCAGTCTAACCGCTTACATTGTCGGTAGATAGATTACCACTTATTTTTCATCTTACTATTGTTCTAGATTTAGAACGGAACTTTGGGTCGTGGTATTAAATAACCAATCCGGTATTTACCTTGGCGACTGAGAAAAACCACGAAAAAACTTCAGACAGATTGGTCAGCCCATGGGATTTGAACCCGAGACCTCCCGAATGCGATAGTCAATATCGTTAGCCATAAAAAAGTGACCACATAAAGACTAATTTTGGGTGGGTATTTTTTTGAAAATCTTGGTGTCGTACCTTTTCGTTCATAGACACAATCACACTGTAGCGCGTGTTCAGGTTGTAGAAACACTCTTGTGAATGTAACACATCAGACCTGCAATTTTTAGCGGGATGTTCATAATTATTCAACCGATGATATATAGAATACGTTTATTTAGAAATCCTGCCGCCGCACGAAAATTCATTACATGAAATAAATTTTGGACAAAAATATTTAAAAACAAATGAAGTTAATTCCAGAAGCCAACTGGTACTCGGTACTCGTATTGTTTGTAGTGAAATATCCCACAGCGCGTCTGTCCATTGAACCAATCCTTTTTTTTTAAATGGAATTAATGATCCAAGCGAAAATGTACTATAAAATTGTGTAGCTGTTATTATAACCTATAAATTAATTATTAGTGGGCCATAAACGCGTCTGCGAACGCTCGCCCGAAAACAAAAATAAGGGCGGTGGGACATTTGGTTTGACAAATTAAAGCGAAACACTCCCGTGCCAGCTGTATGAGTGGCTGTTAAACCCAACAAAAACATGGGGCCAACTACAAACATTATCGGATGACTTCTGCAGCCCTTGTTTGTTTGTTAAAGCAAATTGTTTGCCCCGACCAGCGCTGGGTATACAGGGGGGTGCAAATGGTTTACCTTACGTTTCTTCTTATGTACAGATTACGCGTTTAGCAGAGCTCGGACGCGATCGTCTATTGTTTCCAAACTCCCACAGTTGCAGAGGTGCCGCTGAAAAATGACGGGCAGTTGTTCCAGAAACAAACAAACGTAGCTAGTGGAACGTTCGATTAGTGTTACCATAGTAACCACAAGTATTAGTTCTCTACATTAGGTTTTGATACTTGATTTATCCCCTCCTCAATTACATTTCCAAGAACAAACTATATGTTCATTAACTAAAAGCTTATACACTGCCGTTTGTGAAAATTGCAACACCAAGAAGGAAACGCATGAATTCTGGCGCGGTAATCTGTCTCGTGTTATCTTATTTGCTGGGCGCCTGTTATTGTTTTATTATTTTAAAATTTGGATTCTTTGTCCTCCGGCTAGCTATTATTACTCAGTCAAGCAAATATCTCTGAGCAGGGCGTGTAAACGGAAAGGAGTTGTTGCTAAAAGATAACACTGATAAAATAATTTGTTTCTACACTTTTATTGCCGTCACACTTAATTAATAATTCACATATTTATTCTTTATACACGCCTGACTGAAACTGTGATATTTCCGAATGTAACTACAGTCGTCTTTAATTGCCGCGCACTAATTACTTCGCGTACTTCACATTTTTGTAACTAACTTTGCGACGGGTACATCGCGAGAGATTCTTCCAAACTGTATGACGTGCACCTCACGAGAGATTCTTCAAGACTGCGCGAAACTCGAGAATATATACTCTTTCACCTCGAAATGCCTAAACATTATAATAGAGCTGCTATTGGTTACCAAATCGCGCCAACATTAGCGTCTGTTTTGTCAGCCAATCACTACTACTAACATATATGCTCTAGGGAAGAAATTCCCTCCATTTATAAAAAAAGGCACGCTACCCTGACGTCATTTGTTAATCTCTTCTTAGTGATAAAAAACTCACCCCCTCGGTTTATTACTACCCACGTCTATTGTCAGTTTCAGTGAGGCCGTGTAAACTTATTTCCTAACAATACTTATGGCTAACAAACATCTAAAATCCTGTACGTACAATAATATTAATTTACACTACAATCACATTCACAGCATGTTATGATATAAAATACTGTCTCAATTCAATGAATTTAATACCACGGGTTGGGTGCATGATAAGTAGAGCCCAGAGTTTTAAGTAGAATAAATCATTTTAAGTTTCTTATATGCTTAAAATAGGTTTTTTTAGGTTTTTCTTGATTAAAAGAGTTTTTTTATGTTTTGCTTCGTGGATCAATATAGGTATCAATAATTTTGCTTTTCTGGTACTTAGTTGTAAGATTTATTTTTCGGCTTGCAGTAGATATTTACATACATTCTCAAATTTTCTGACGTAAACGATTTCCTATTATCATGTAACACATTCTTGTATGAAGAAACAGAACATGACGTCATTGGAGCGTAGAATATAAATAGCAGTGCAGCAGGTTCTAAGGGTAGTTTTCGTGTATACTTTTCTTCCTGATTTGATGATTTTCATATCTTCAAAACCAGGATTTCGTTGAATCTTCTGGAACTTCGAAGAACATGCAACCCCCACTGGTCAGGTATTTCTTTACTGGAAACATTGCCAATGATATCTAGAGCATCTTTCAGTGGCGAAGCTGTACTTTCCAACTGGAGAGTAGCTTCTGATATAAAACAAAAATGTGTCTTAATGTATGCAAGGGAAGCGGCAAGAGTGGGGTACTTGAGTGATTTCTTATCCTTGGCAATCCAGGAAGCTTTTGTTTCATCCAATTAATTGACGACATTTTTAGTACCCTTTAAGTGCTCAGCATAGTAAATGGCAGCAGACAGCCAAGTATCGGCTCAGGTGGAAGAGGGGTTGCTGGTACTTTCTCTTTGAACAATTGTATACGTGTTGGGACTTTTAAGAAAACCTTCTTGACTGAAGATATCAGGCTGATCTCGTCATCGAAGTGGCTTCTAATTTCCTCCACAAGGCGGTGCAGGCCGTGGGCCAAGCATGAAACATTTAGCATGGTCGGGTGGAAGGACTGTATAACTCCCCGCCGCCCTTCAACATGTAGGCTGCACTGTCTGTCAGCAACAAAAGTGAAATGTGGATCTGCAGTAATCCACTCTTTCAATAAATGTGATTTAGGCATTGTTTCACTATACAAAAATTAGAAAAGTACTCTCGGTAAACGATTGGAGGCGATCCCGTCACGCAGGTTACGTCCCTCCTGACCTTCTATCAGCTGCATCCAGGTATCACCACGTCACATGTGCCGCGTTTAACTGTAGTAACTTGAACTATCTCCTGGCAATAAGTGCTGGAAATAATTTTACGAGTTTCAATCCGAAAATAATATTCTTCATTTCCAAAAAGGAAAAATAACAGCTATTTAGGTTATTTTAGGCGTCAACCTCTCATTTAGGGTTTTTTTAGGTGTAATGAAATTCGCTTATTCTGCTCCAGGAAGTGTGAAACGAGCATATATATCTTGAAATGTGTTAATTAAATAGCGAGGAAAAATATAGGTTAAAACCTAAAAATCCGGGCCCTAATGATAAGTAAGAAATGATAAACTTTTCAAATCTATAAATGAACTCTTAGCCCTAATATTTAGTATTTAGTGTGGTCTCCATGCGCTGCAATTAGAGCTGCTATACGCCGTGACGGTGTTCACGTGCCCATTGCAGTCAGAGGAGCTTGTGGTTTCTGCACAATGGAAGCCGACGTAATGGCATGCATGCAACCAGCCCAACCTGCAGCAGACGGTGAAGAACCGTTGATGCAGACAAGCTCACACCTGTTGCAGTGCTCCAGCATCGAGCCAACATTGTGGATGAAGCTGTACGGTCCGTTATGGCCATGCGGACAAGATGACAGTCATCCCGTGCTGTAGTCATGTTCCGTGGTTCCAGTACCCGATCTTCGCTGCGTACGACCTTCATCTATCCACTGCTTCCACACACGCATCACTGTCGTAGCAGCATGCCCTGTACGAGCAGAAATGTCACGGTATGACAAAGAGCGATCATTCTGCCCCGTTCTAACTGGCTCACACGTCGATATGGCTCCCTTTGACGTCGACAAGGCATACTGGCACCTACTTTATTGTTTCCACCTTGTTTGACAGCTCTGCACTGACTACACTGGACGCAACACTGACCTTGTCGGACCGACACGAGAAGGCTCTGCTCGGTCTACGTGTACCCCATCTCTCTGCAAAACTAATCACTTATTGCTCTTCTACACATCCACCAAGTTTGGAGTTATTCGGGAAATTCTATCTTGGTGTTGCAATTTTCACAAACCGCAGTGTATTACTTTCAACATAAAACTTTTTCTTGTTAGAATAGCACTAAAACCTAATGTATTAAATGGTACTTTTAATAGAATCCTGTGTGTCAAAAACTTATCCTACAGGAGTTTGACATCAAATTACTTTTTTAAAATTTGATTATTTCACAAACACGAGATAATAATTAAAATGTTTAAGTTAACTTTGAACTGTGGTCTCATTTATAGGAAAATTTACTACCATCGGAAATACACGGTTTCAAATCCCCTAAATCCAAAAATCTCTAGCGATTTTTTTTTAGACAGCATGGCGTAAAAGTAGCACTTCTAACACAGAGCACACGACCTAAAGGCTCGGTGTGATCAACTTTGGTTTCAAATCCAATCACATAACAATTACCCTTTGTCTTTGCACATGTTTCATAACTCGACTTGAATTCTTTATGTTTTACTATTCATTATGTCTTTTTACATGATTAATTTCCCATGGCGCTCGCATTATCTGTTACAATACATATCTTATACTTCAATTTATCGCAATTCGTTGTAGAGTTAACCTATACGCTACACTAGCAGCCATCTGCTTTCTTTTATCTAAAACGTTACTCTTTTATCATGGCGGAAATTATGAATTCAGAAGAAACTGAAATGGAATTGAAATTGCGGAAGCATCAGAAAGAATAACACTAAAACTAGTTACCCCCCAAAAATACAGAAAGAACTGTGATATAGCATTTAATCGCTTCATTGCGATTAGGCAAAGCATGTTGAAAATAATTTCACTGAAAATAACTGCTAGCGAATCAACAAAATACTGATATCTCGTATTTTTAAAGCGATTTCTCTTGTTTCAAGAACGTAATCTAAACGTGATCTGTTAGTTTCAGGAATCAGTATAATATTATTGATACGAGGGCGGATCGAAAAGTAACGCACAATAATGTTTTTCTGCCTTGGTATTGTAGTTGGAATGTTACAATTTCACACACATATAGTTAAAAGTTTTCGCTACAGAGAGTATTTTTTGTACAGCTCTAGCAAGAGAAGTGTGAACTACGCAACAAAATGGCGTGCATATTACTGTCGTCCACGTGTAAAGAGCAGAGCGGTGTGGTTCGATATTTGTGGGCCAAAGGGCATAAACCGAGTGATATTTCACAGGGACATGCATGGCGTGTGTGGGAATGATTGTATGGACCGTAGCAATGTTTCCAGGTGGTGTGCATTCTTCCTAGAGGGCCGTGTGGACCTTAGTGATTCGCCACGCTCCGGGAGGCCGGTAACAGCTGCAACCCCGCAGAATGTCAGAGGCATTGAGGCGGCAACCTTATCGCAACAGTTCAACATTTCCTATGGTGCAGTGTACGATATTGTTCATGACACGTTAAACTTTCGTAAAGTTAGTGTTCGCTGGATGCCTATGAACCTGACAGGCAACTACAAGGGCCAGCGAATGATGACGAGCTTGGATCACCTAACGCGGTACACCACAGAAGGACATGACTTTCTCAAAGGAATCGTCACTGGCGATGAGTCGTGTGCATACCACTACACGCCTAAAACCAAGCAGCAAGTACAGTGGAAACCTGCTGGTTCCCTAGTGAAGAAAAAATTCAAAGTGACTCAATCTGCTAGGAAAGTGCTTGTGACGGTGTTCTGGGATATGCATGGTGTTGTATTGGTGGACTTTGCTTAACACGGGATCACTGTGAATGATACAACCTAAATGAAAACTTTGGTGAAGTTGCGTCCTGCCCTTCGTGACAAACGCCACAACATGAACGCTGACGATGTCAATATTCCTCATGACAATGCTCGCCCCCATGTTGCTGCTGCTGTTCGCCAGAAAATTACCAAATTTGATTGGGAGGTGCTCCAGTATCCACCATACAGTCCGGATCTTGCACTGTTGGACTTTCATCTGTTTGGTGCCATGAAGACATTCCTGGCCGGCCAACGATTTGCGACAGATGCGGAAGTGAAATCAACAGTCGGTAGATGAGTATACCCTAAGGAAACGGATTTCTACAAACAGGGCATACCGAAACTGGTATCACGATGGGAGAAACGTGTTGAGAAAGTTGGTGACTATGTCGAAAAGTAGGTAAGAGGTGTAAGTTCATTTGTGATATTTTTTGTTGTTGTTTTATCTATAAAACTTTTTTGCAAACAAATTATTGTCCGTTACTTTTCTATCCACCCTCGTATTTTACAAATTCGACCGCTGTCTAAAAATAGTATATGCACACTTTTTAAAAGTAGTTTTGTTTTGCTCGAAGGTCAGCGAAATAAAACCCCATTTATACACACTTACACCCCAAGGACTTACAGGCCCCTTGAATCAGTAGTCTTTCGAGGAGCAAGCAAACTCCGGATTGTAGCATATCCAAATGGGTGATCAGTGCCTGGTATGGCGGTGAAGAAGAAGGAAATGAAATACAGTGATGATAGGGCCGATAGGAAAATTGCGGAACAAGGTATCCAACCCAGCATTTGCCTAGCGACCAAAGAAAACCGCGAAAAAAGCCTTCGGTCAGATTAGGCAGTCCCGGATTTTGAACCCGGGATCTCTCGAATGAGGGTCACAGACGTTACCGGCTGAATCATCCCACTCGGTCAAGCGACCCCGAAGCACGTGTTCCCGACAATATGTTGATGTAGAATTTGTATGTGGAATACAATGAAGTAGCGTGTATGTGTGTGTATTGTCACGCCGGACATATTATTGCTTTGTTAGCGCCAGTATTGTTGGTGTAATTCTTTCGGCTAGGATTTTGAATTTCGTCCGGCGTGGCGTCTCTCCCCACCTCCTGACCAGAGGTGGAGAGAGAGGGGGGAAAGTAAGCTGTACTATACCCCCACCGCTGTATCTTTGCACTTGACAGTTCGTGTGGCTTGGCGTAAGGTTGGCTACATTGTGGCTGCGACATTGTTCTCCTTTCTATCGTGTCTAAGCCGCATACAAAAAGTATACATAAGTAGCGAACGTCACTGAATAATAACCATTTCGTATTATTATTGTTAATTGAAAATAACTCTGCATAAACATTGCAGCGTACGGAATAAATTACGCACTTTTGATAATATAGAAACAAAATAATACAAACTTCCTGCTACAATGAGGAGAAATAAAACAAATTATAAGCATGCCATATATCAAAGTTATTTTCACTCACGCATTTAAAACTGCAATGGCTCAATTCCATCCAAATCCCCGTTGTCATCATCATCTTCACCAAGGCATATCATCAGTGGTTCAAAGTCAATAATAATTCCGTCTGTTTCTTGTGCTTTTCGTATTAGCTTATTCACATAATCTACTTTCTTCTTCCACGAAGCCGCGTCCACCGTAGCCTTGTGAATAACAGTTCTCGTGCTTAGTCCAAGAGCTGCTGTACGGCTTTATCAGCACGAATAGAGGGATTGCCATGAAGCTTCACGTACTCCTTTTCCTGTTCAAAGAATTCCCGGGTTCTCCTTAATAGTTCCAATGCCTGACCATTAGTGACACACCTCGGCGCAAAGGATTTTCACTTCGTGAATCATCACTCGGCGATCGGCGTCGTTTTTCAGACATTGTGGCACTTAAGTTTAAATAAATAATATTAATGAAATATATATAAAATAGATAAATATATATGTATAAACGAACAATAACAAAACTATCAAACAATAACCACAAATATAAATAACAATGAACAATACGTAGCTTGCAAAGAACAACTCGACGCTCGTGCAAGAGATTCACAAACTGAAGCACGTGGTTGGGAATAGTTACATCCGGCAACAGAGCCAATTCTAGTTCCGGTTCCGCTTTGTCATCGATCATGCGGAATCCTGCCTTGTGATTGGCTTAGGATGTCAAACGGTTGAAGCTTTTCACCAACTTAAACGCTAGCTGTCAAGTGCAACGTTTGAGCCGCGGGGGTATAGTTCTTTGTGTGGTGTGTGGAGCGTGGCGTCACTGACTTCAAGTCTAGTGTCTGGCATGGAAGGGTGTGTGTGACATCTCCCTCTAATGCCTTTGTTTTAATCTTTTGTGTATGTTGTAGGAACACCGCGTTTAATATTGAATAAACCACAGGTAATGTGATTAATGTGAAATTCTGTGTATTTTTGTGATAATAATCCCACGGATACTCTGAAATGTGTAGCTAAGATCCTGGTACTGTCGTTACCTTTGGTGTTACGTCCCCCAATGCTTATGCTGTGGTGACTAAAATTAAATATCTAGCTGCAAACCTTTTGGTATATAACAATACTTCGTTATTATAAGAAAGCAGTAGAGATTCGAACCAATATATCCCATCCATGATGAGCTTCCGAAAAGGCTTGAGTGAAAGAAATCGTGCACCACAAACCTTCCGACTTCTGATTTATCCGCTCCCCCCGGTTCCTTTCCTGCCTCTGTCGACCTTTACATGAAGATTGATGTGATTGGCCATATTTCATGAAAATGGACTTTTATAGATTTGTTACGACACGACTGAGAAGGTCACTAAAAGAAAAAAATTATTGGATTTCTTCCTTGTTCTTGTGTAATTTCCAATTCTACAAAACCATCATTTTTTACGGGAACGAGGAAACGACCTTCCCTGCCGATCTGCAGCTCGCGTAATGTAGGTAATTTTACTGCCCAATTTTGCTGATGATAGCAGAAAACGAATTGGAAATATAAAGCGATGTATCAAAAATATGGTGCCTCAAGTCTATGAAATGACAGACCACGTCAAACAACTTAAAATTATGATAAAGGCTTAACAACAGCTCAAAATGGCCCTTAACGTTTTATAAGAAAACTTCTATACAGTGAAACAATTCGATAAATAAACCTGTAAAGTGTTAAAAACTGAAAATTGTACAAAGGTAGTACCAAAAAACTGATGTGATACATTCACAGGACTTTCTCTACCCTCTATCTATACAAATTATTCTTACTAAGCTTTTTACTTTCCCTACTACGTATAGTAAGTAGGGGAAGTATTGTATTCCACCCAAAAATTCGATACCGAGATTTCACCGGAAATACATGTTTTGAGACCCCCTGAAACCAAAAAAAGCATTTTTGGAAACATGACCTTGTGTGTGTCTGTGAACAGCATAATTCAGAAACGAACAGTCGGATAACCACCAAACTTGGTATTTAGGTTCAGTATCTTCCAAGGATGCGACACGAAGGTTTTCAAGAAAATCCCCCCACCCCAGATTACCCTTTACATGGAAGATTTTTCGAAAATTTTAATTTTCTCAAAAATGGCTCTAACGATTTTGATTAAAATATCATACGTTTAAGATATTTGTATCACAAATAAAATGTATATCTTGAATTTCCTGGGAATGTCTCCAAAAGTGTTCTTCATTGTGAACGACTTTTGCATAACTGGTAAACCATAAGAGATACACAAAATTTTACTACACAAAAAATGTAGATCGCGTTAAAACACACAATGTATGTCATATACATTTTTTTTTGAGTGAAGCATTTTCGAGATTTACTTGTTATTCCCTTAAATTTTTCAATACCTATTTTCTCAAATGGGAATTCGTTATTCATTTTTTTGTCTAGGATATGCAAAGAGTTATAATCTGTGGCAAAGGGAATGTTGCTGCACCTAGCAACCAGCTATTAAGAGATATGTATGTGCTTAAAGATTACTGTATTTCCAAATTGCCCTTGTAAATATATATTCCCCTTACATCTAAAAGAAAATTAGCAATAAGACTCTGCAAATGTTTATCTCGATTAACATGAAGCAGATGGAGAATAAGCATTTGTATAAATAGTTTGTACAAGAGTAGAGAAAGTCATTTGAGTGTAACACATCAGATTTTTTTTCTATCTACTACATTTTAATCCAAGTAAACCTTCGCAAAAATAGCTACATCACACATTTCGTTATAGATACAAAGAGAACAGCGATAGTCAAATGTTAAACAACTGGACGCTATATGCTGGCCTTACAATTCCATACTTTTTCCATGACATCGCGAAAAATAAGTGAACGTTGAAAAAACTTTAAGGGAATGACCAAGTAAAATTTTTAAGAGCGGATATCTCAGGAATGGTTGATGCCAAAAAAAACCTTTGTGGAATAAGTTATGTGTTTTAAAGCGATCTAAATTTTTTGTGTAGTACATTTTTGTCTATTGCTTGACGTTCACCAGTTATACAAAATTCCTTCCGAATGAAGAGATTCACAGGCTATTCCCAGAAAATTCAAGATAATATAAGTTTTATTTTCAATGCAAATGTCTTTAATATATGCCATTTTAATCAAAATCTATAGAACCATTTTTTTTAGAAACTCAAAAGTTTCAAAAATGTTTCATGGAAAAGGTAGCTTGGGGTGGGGATTTTTTTTGAAAATCTTTGTGTGCATATTTGGAAGATACTGAACTGAAATGCCAAGTTTAGTGTTTATCCGACTTTTTTTGAGTTATAGTGTTCACAGACACGCACACATGCACATGGATCTTTCTTTGAAAGTGTTTTTTTTTGGAGTTTAAGGGCCTCAAAACATGCATTTCCGGTGAAATATCAACCTCGAATTTTTAGGTGGAATACAATACTTCCCTATTTAATATACGTAGCAGAGAAAGTAAAAAATTTCGATTTAGTTTTTAAGCACACATTTAAGTTTTTAAATTTTAGAGTAATTTACTTGAAAATCGGCACATTTAATACGAATAAATACAGAAATGACTGTGCAAAACCTCAAAGTTATAGCCTCAAATATTTTTAGGATAATACAATTAAATATTTTTAATCAGCGAAAATAGAGCCAATTTCCAAAACTGCCTTGCGCATTTACATTTGTCAGAGAACTATGATAATAAAGCTTTGTTTTTATGAACTTTTTGGTACTAAAGTTTTGCGTGTTTTTCAGTATAAAACATTTTTTGAACCAATGAATAACCCAGTCATGTATGAATATTTAGATAACGCATTTAATATCACAAATAAGAACAAAACTAAAACGCAAGGAATATATTTCTGCGCAAAAATGTATCTAAATCTGAGAAAAAAAATACAGAACGGAGAAGTGGGCGAGTGTATTAGAGTTAAAAGGGAGCACATAGGTGATTTAAACGTGCCGCTGGGCTTTTCAAAGGAAGAAATGTGAAAAATATTTGGCCAAAATGGTTCACAGGTATCTATAGAATACTTATATGATATAAACTTTTATCATGTACACCTAAAAACTCAGTTCCAATGACGCTTAACGTTTTCGTAAAAAATCCGATGTGATGCACTCACATGATATTCTCTACTGTTGTACAAACTATACTTACAAACGCTTATTCTCCATTTACTGCATGTTAATCGAGGTAAACATTTGCAGAAACTTATTGCTAATTTTCTTGTAGATGTAAGGGGAATTGGTAGGCTTTAAGTGATAGTCAAATATTTTAAGAGCTGGTTGCTATGTGGAGCATTCCATTCTCTTTGCATTACCAGGACAAAAAAAAAACGAAATAACGAATTCCCATTTGAGAAATAGTATAAGTATTGAAAAATTCAAACAAATAACAAGGAATATCTCGGAAATGGTTCATTCTACAAAAAAGGGTATAGGACATAAATTGTGGGTTTTAACGAGGTCTACATTTATGTGTAGCAAAATTTTATCTATCTCTTACGGTTTACCAGGTATGTGAAAGTCATTCAGAATGAAAATACTTTTGGGGACACTCCTAGAAAATTCAAGATATACATTTTATTTGCATTTTCGAAAAATGTTCCATGTAAAACTTATTCTGGTTGGAGGATTTTCTTGAAAGTTTTTGTTTCGCATCTTTGAAAGGTACCGAACCTAAATACCAACTTTGGTGTTTATCAGACTTTTCGTCTTTGAGTTATGCTATTCACAGACACATAGCAATGAATAGCTGAGAAACATGTTTCAAAAAATTCTTTATTTAGATTCAGCGGACCTCAAAACATGTATTTCCGGTGACATTTCTGTATTGATTTTTGGGTGGAATGCAATAGTTACCCTACTTAAACGTAGTAGAAAAATAAAAATGAAGTAACGAAAAATTCTAACCAACAATAACGGATATTTCAGAAACAGCTAATGCCACAATGCAATTTATGTGAATTAAATTGTATTTTTAAAGAGAGATGTCTATTTATTATACTTTACCCGTTATACAAAATCCCTTTCGAATGTACTGGACTTCACAGGTTATTCTCAGAAAATTCAAGATATACATTTTATTTGACATATTAATATATATGGTATATTAATCAAATCGTTTGAGCCATTTTTGAGAAAATAAAAAAATTCGGAAAGATTGTAAGTTCAAGTAAAGGTTGGTTTAGAGTGGGGGATTTTGTTGAAAACCTTTGTGTGGCCTCATTAGAAGACGCTGAACTTAAATGCCAAGTTTGGTTTTTCACCAACTTTTTGTTCTTGAGTTATGCTGTTCACAGGCACACTGACGAATACACACACCCAACTTTCTATAAAAATGCTATTTTTACTTCCTCTAGCACGTACGTAATAGGTACAGAAGGTGTTGCATTCCACCCAAAAATTCCATACCGAGATTTCACCGGAAATACATGTTTTGAGGCCACTCAATTCAAATCAACCATTTTTTGAAACATGTCCGAGTGGTTGTGTGTGTTTGAAGAGCATAACTCAAAAAGGAAACGTCAGATGAATATCAAATTTGGTATTTAAGTTCAATATTTTCCAAAGATACGATATGAAGATTTTAAAGAAGATGCCCCACCCCAAACTACATTTACATGGAAATGTTTTCGAAATTTTTTATTTTCTAAAAAATGTCTACTGATTTTGATTAAAATACCATACTTTAAAAATATTTACATGAAAAATAAGACTATGAATTTTGTGGCAATAGCTTGTGAAGTCCACTTTATTCGGAAGGAATTTTATAATAATCTTGTTTAACTGGTAAACTTTAAGGGAAGACGAAAACATACTAATTCTTCTTCTTTATCTCTTTAACCTCCTCTTATGTAGGACTTACACCCCCCAGGACTGACAGGCGGGTGCCTGGGGTCAGAGGCCCGTCGAGGAGCACACACTCATGGATCAGACAGAATATCCAGGATGGGTGATCAGCCCGATGCCTGGTATGAGATGAAGGAAGTAGATGAAACGAAATGTTGGTGAAATGGATGAAAGGAAAGGTGATGATGGAGCAGTTGGTGGAATGAATGGCGGGGGAAACCGGAGAAAACCCGCCCAGACGCCGCATTGCCCACCACAAATCCCACATGCGGGTCCCTGAAATTGAACCCGGCATCTGACCCCAGGCACCCGCCTGTAAGTCCTGGGGGTGTAAGTCCTACATACGAGGAGGTTAAACAGATCATGAATGAATGAATGAATGAAAAAGATAGAAAGTAAGCTTGTATACTAACCAATAAGCGTTCGAGGGTAGAGAAACTCGTGTGAATGTATCACATCAGGTTTATTTTACGTAAGGGGTAGCTTATGGTGGGAGATTTTCTTAAAAATCTTTATGTTCGAAAATCGTTAATTTTCGTTGACTAGTGTTTTACTGTATGCACAGCCATATCGACTTAGCGCAATGTGCGAGCGCACCTACAGGCTAGCAGGGCTGACCCAGTTGTAACAACCGAGACAGGTGCAAAGCGGAAAACGTTACTATGTTGGTAGCAATAAGACAGGCGGTATGTTGGAAAGCCGCTTTGTTGCGGCAACCGTTGACTTTGATCTGCGCTAAACATTTAGTAATCCGAGAGGATTCTCTCAGCGGAAACTTGGTGTGCAGACGTCACGAGGAAAACGTTTTAGGGCTTCTTCAACCGAGAGATGAGGAACGACTTGGAACAATGTGCAGCTCAACACATCCGTCGTCTTAGGCCTATTACGTTTCTTTGAGATTTTAATTATACTGCTCTGTACAGTAGTCGCGTTTAATAGCGCGCGTCGCCAACAGAAATGTACCAGAAAAGTAAAACAGACTGACAGATTCAATACTATACCGCGATATAAACCACGGATCTTCCGATTTCCGTCGCGTTGCACTAACCAACTGAACTACCGTGTCAGCATGCCGGCACGACACTAAAATACCCAACTTATATCTATGCCCTAATGGCGACTTACAATGTCGAAAGTACATTAAGCCCTGGGCGTCATAGTGTCGAGTATTGAATAAAATTCTATATGCCAGTTTTGAACTTTAGTTGTAAATAATATGGTAGTACATATTTTTATTTTTTCAAAATACCGATTTCTACATCATGTGGAATTCCATTTAGCATAATTACAGTAAAACATATTTTTTTTCTGGAAAACATCAAAGATAGCTGCAACAAATTTGAAGTATGCTTATAATTCTGGTTGATAATTATGAATAACCTTAAGGGTCTTGCGAATCTCATCTACTGGGCTCCCAGCCTTTTCTCATCCTGTCTTTTTAACTACAAGTTTTGGAACCAAACATTATCATCGGTTTTGCTATCATATTCAACTCCACACTTTTGGCATAATTTTTCGAAATTTTCCTTTTATCAGGCCATTTATTTCATTATGCCTATTTAATTTTGCACCATCGTTATGTGATACAATACTTTCATTTGAAAGATCTTAGTACAACTAATATTAAAGTTGAGCTAGATTCCACTCTGGGGAGTCTGCTCCTTCGTTTACAACAGTAAAATATTGGGTGCCAGAGTTTAAGTGAGGCCGTACCAGTTGCCTAGACGAATATCACAGTGGTTGACCAAATGAGGTGACCACGCCAGAAATTGTGAAGAAAATCCACAAAATGGTATTGGATGACCGTCGACTGAAAGCAGACATCGTAGGCATTTCAAAAAGTGCTGTAGATCGCATATATATTGAAAATATAGCATGAGAAAGCTATGCCTAAGATAGGTGCCGCGTTTACTCACAATGAAACAAGTCGAGTGTTTGGCGATGTTTCGCTGCAATAAAGCCGAGTTTTTTAAATCGATTCATAACCATGAGTGAAACATGGGTGCATCACTTCACACCTGAGACGAAGGAACAGTCAAAACAGTAGGTTGAAAGGGGAGAATCGGCTCCAAAGGAGGTGAGACAGTTGCATTTGCAAGCAAGGTCATGGCGTCAGTTTTTTGAAATGTGTGCGGAATAATTTTCATTGATTATCTTCGAAATGGAAAAGCAAGCAATGGCGAGTATTATGCAAACTGATTACAGCATTTGAAGGATGAAATCAAGCAAAAACGCCGGTATTTAATGGCAAAGAAACTCTTGTTTCATCAAGGCAATGCACCAGTTCACACATCAATTATCGCCATGGCCAAAATCAATGAGTTAAAGTTCGAATTGCTTCCCCATGCACCCTATTCGCCAGACTTAGTCCCCTCTGATTATTTTCTGTTTCCAAAGTTAAAGAAATAGCTTGGTGATAAAATATTTGTCAACAATGAAGAGGTGAAGTTTGCAGTTGACGGCTATTTTGCAGAACTCGGCGGTTCTGACTATAAACAGGGTATCGAAGCTATTGAACATGGCTGGGAAAAGTGTAGCGAGCTGAAAGGAGACTATGTAGAGAAATAAATATGTTTTTTTCCCAAATGTTTTGTGTTTTCTTTGTTAGTACAGGTACTTCTGAGACAGCCTTTGTATCACATCAGATTTTTTAAACAGCTCACCGGCGCTGAATGCCAGTCTGTATTTTTCCAACGTGCATACGGCTGATGGGCTCATTAAATGTAACACAGGAAATTTTTTAAGGCAGGATAATTAATAAAGAATTATGCCCCTCAGGATCCTCTGATTTAACTGTATGTGATTTTTACCCATGGAGGAACTTGAAAAATGAAGTGTGTGCAACAAACCCCATACATTGTAAGAACTAAACAAAAACAACAGGCGAGAAGATGCCAGAAGTATGCGCATAGAGAAGGACAATATGTCTAACATATCTTATGATAAGGAACTGCTCGGCCGCGATATGAATGCGTGCGATGGAAAGAGGAATACGAACAAGTGGGCGGGGCAGCGGGAGGACAGTCAGGTAAAGAAAACATCCGCAGCTCTGAATTGCATTTACTACTGGAATGATGTAGCGTATGTGTGTGATTGTCGGACACATTATTGCTTTGTAGCATCACATTATTGTGTATAATTATTATGATTGGGCTTTGAATTCCGGCCGACACAGCATTTCTCTCCCCAACTACTGGCCAAAGGGTGCAAAAAAAACGAGGGTTACTGCTTTCTTTGCCTAGTAGCGTGAGTCAGTCGAGTGTGTGTCTTCAGGGCGAGTGGATGTGTATGTAGAGCGCGTGTGGAGCATCTCCCTCCAATGTTAGCCTGTAATCTGTTGTGAACGGTGTAGTGACACCAAGGTAACTAATATACCACAGTAAATATGAAATTAAGTGTATTTTGTTATGAATATCCCACGCCTGCTATAATTTTGTGCAGCTAAGTTCCTGATCCTCTCGTTGCCACTGAGTCTATGACCCCCAATGTTTAAGCCGGGGTAACTAAATTTAACATTTAGCTGCAAAACCTTTTGGCCTCACCCCGGTATATAACATTTTGTATTTGTTTTCATTGTGTGGGTACACTCCCCTCTGATTCCGAGGCTTGATAAACATCAGGCAGTGTCAACAAAAATAGCGGCCCTCCCCCAAGCGCATTCATAACCTGGCCGACAGTATGTGCTTATTATCACTGTAATTGCAACTATAATTATGAAAACATGAGGCAGTTGCACGGATATTAAAGCTGTTTTGGCGGGAATCCGAGCTGCGGCGGCGACAGTGTGAAGCAAAAGCATTTTGCAATATGCTTCATGATAACTACACATGACTAATTACAACATGAACAAATAACGTGAGCTAGGCTACCGTAGAGTGCGTTCATTCAATCTAATATCTGACACGTGTCAGACCGGCGTCCGCCACGCAACACCAAAGCTCGCGAGTGTACTTTTGACCTCCCTGTAGAATTTTTAATGGAATGATAGGATAAGTGAGATAAAAAAAGAGAAAGAGCTAGATATTGGTGGAATGAACAGAGGAAAACGATAGAAAATCGTGGGGATTAATAAGAAAAGAAAGTGGGGAATAACAGTAACGTGAGATATTTTACGACAGCACCTGCTTAAGCCCCGTTGACCTCTATCACGGAGTAGAACATTTCCAAAGTGCGGACTCCGTTATGGTTATTTTAGGGTTATGATCACAGGAGGGACGTTAAGCCCGGAGATGGCATCTGAATTCAGAGAGCAGTGCTGTTCCGAGGGGCAGCGTTATGTATTCTCCGAATTAAACTCCCTCCTTGTTTATACATGATCTTCCAAAGGTCGCGTCATAACAACTGCAGTTTACCTGCACGAGGCAAGTTTCATGGACTTTACCTACCCACTCTTTTACTAACTGTCCTTACAGAGCTTATTATTAGTTTAAGTAAATGTTCCATTGTACCAAAAAATTCGATACCGAGATTACAGCGGAAGTACACGTTTTGAGGTTTCTTGAATCCAAAAAAGTTGTATGTTTGTGAACAGCATTACCCGAAAACGAAAAGCTGAATTAACACCAAACTTGGTATTTAAGTTTAGCATCTTGCAATGATTTTAAAAAATCCCTGCCACTCCAAATTATCCCTTAAATAAAAAACCTGATGTAATGCACTCACATTATTTTCTCTACTCTTGTACAAACTATCTTTACAAACGCTTATTCTCCAACTACTTCATCTTAACTGAGACAAACATTTGCAAAAAACTAACCTATTGCTAATTTTCTTGTAGGTGCAAGGGGGATATGGTAGGCTTTAAGCGGTAGTCAAATCTTTTAAGAGCTGGTTGCTATGTGGAGTATTCCATTCTCTTTGTATGTTCAAGACATAACAACAAAATCTGATGTGTTATACTGACATGACTTTCTCTACTCTTGTACAAACTATTTTTGCAAACGCTTATTCTCCATATGCTTCATGTTTATCGAGATGTTAATCTTGTTGCTAATTTTCTTGTAGATGCAAGGAGAATTGGTAGGCTTTAACCTATAGTCAAATATTTTAAGAGCTGGTTGCTATGTAGAGTATTCCATTTCCTTTGCATTACCAGGACAAAAAAAATTGATGTGTTACACTCACATGACTTTCTCTACTCTTGTACAAACTACTTTTACAAACTCATATTCTCCATCTATTTCATATTAATCGAGATAAACATTTGCAGAAACGATCTTTTGACATGCAAAGAGAATTACATTTTACACATAGCGACCAGTTTTAAAAATATTTGACTATCCCTTATGGCGTACTATGTTCCCCTTGTTTTGTATTTGCAAGGGCAATATAGAAATACAGTAGCCTTTAAGCACATACATATCTCTTAATAGCTGGTTGCTAGGTGCAGCACCATTCTCTTTGCCACAGATTAATACTCGTTGCATATCCAAGACAAAAAAATGAATAACGAATTCCCATTTGAGAAAATAAGCATTGAAAAATTTAAGGGAATAGCAAACAATATCTCGAAAATGGTTCACCCAACCAAAAAAATGTATATGACATAAATTGTGTATTTTAAGGCAATCTACATTTTTTGTGTAGTAAAATTTTGTATATCTCTTATGGTTTACCAGTTATGCAAAAGTCGTTCACAATGAAGAATACTTTTGGAGACATTCCCAAACAATTCGAGATATGCATTTTATTTGTCATGAAAATATCTTAAGCTTATAATATTTTAATCAAAATCATTAGAGCCATTTTTGAGATAATTAAAATTTTCGAAAAATGTTCCATGTAAAGTGTAATCTGGGGTGGGGGGATTTTCTTGAAAACCTTAGTGTCGCATCTCTGGAAGCTACTGAACCTAAATACCAAGTTTGGTGTTTATCCGATTGTTCGTTTCTGAGTTATGCTGTTCGCAGACAGACACACAGACATGTTTCCAAAAATGCTTTTTTTGGATTCAGGAGGTCTCAAAACATGTATTTCCGGTGAAATCTCGGTATCGAATTTTTGGGTGGAATACAATACTTCCCCTACTTACTATACGTAGTAGAGAAAGTAATTAACAGAATACAAACCATTGGAGAAAGAGAATATAGGAAGGTCACCATGGTGACATGAGTTCGAACGGATCTGAAACTTTGAATATTTTGACGCAACGCTGCCCCCTACCGAGCCAGGTGGCGCCACGGTGACGTGTGCAACTCGCATTCGGGAGGTCCCGGGTTCAATCTCAGTCGACCGCTTACTGTGTTCCATGGGTTTCTCATGTTTTTCAGCGGTCAGCAGGCGAATGCGGTGCGATTCATGGTACATCACATTCTTCTGCCCATCATCTTCCTTGACATCTGCTTCAGGGTTGTAGCACCAGGCGACGGTGCCTGTGTGTTCTGTAGAGTTTTCTTACTGACGTCATCCATGGGAGGCTCGGTTGGGTGCTTTCGAGCTCGTTCGGTGTTAGAGGCGTTCAGTCTGGAAACATTAGGGACACCGTCCGTTATGTGCCCTTCGTCATCCAGTCTCGAGGTCGCGGGTTCAAACCCGGCTGGAGGCGATGGCTTTTTTTTCGGGCGTAAAAATCCTTAGTGTGGGTTACTTCGGAAGGGAGGTGGTTCCGTGTTGTATATTTACGGAACGTAAAAGAACTTCAAGCTTGATAAAGAGGCCTCTGAGCAAAATTTCCGGTCTTTCACGCCCAATAAGAATGGGACGCTAAGGACCACAGCAGTTAAAGAGTGTCCATAAAAAACTCAATTTAAGTTTTTCGTCATGCGGATCCCGTCGCGCTAGAGGTCTCTCCTCTCACCCCTCCCAAGGGTGTTCTGCGTGCACTGCTCTGCCCAGGTTTCGGGGGCCCATTCTGTTCGTCAGTGCCTTAACTCAGCCCCTGCACCAGACCGGTGACCATGCGTTTGTTTACATCGAGCCACCATCGATGACGATGGTGCTGGTAATGGACAGAGATAGTTATGTGAAGGTTGAATAAGAAAAGATATAGGTCAGAGAGACTGTGTGCTATTTGTGAATTACTTACCCCCCTGAAATGCATTGTTGTTGATTCGCGTCAGTGTTATTCACCCCTCGCAGGTATCAATCATTATAATTGACTGTGCCACAACAAAGAAGACAGGTACGCACTGCCGCCTCCTTAATTTACGGTTAGCTTTCTCAATTTCCCCGCGCGATAACTTATGGACACTGGCTTGTGTCGAGGCTACTGCTGGAGCATTTTGATTACCATGTCAATAAAGTATGAGCCAGCCTGTTCTTTTGTGTGTCTGCGGTGCCAGAGTGGCGCAAGTCGCTTCATTTGAATTTTTATTGAACGTGCCAGTGACAACGTGTTCAAACTAACTCATGTTGACAGAAGCAGATCCTGTAGAGATTCGCTCCTTCAAAATAAAATCACGTTCTCGCCTGTCTAAGTGACAACTCCAAGATATTACCACGACAGCCCATGACAACCAACCTAACAAATTAATTAAAACCCACAATCTACTTCACTTTAAACGAGAGGGATGGATACAGGAGTCAAATATTCCATATAAGCTTTCTGTGATATCGCGAAAAACAACTGAATGTCGACGGGACTGGAAAAAAATGTCTAGGAACTGAAAAATTCAAAACAGCAACAAGATTGTGAGTTTTAAAGAGGTCTACAGTTTTGCTGCATTTGCTACTTCTTATGGTTTACCAGTTATACGGAATTCCTTCGGAATGAAGAGGATTTCACAGGCAATTCGCGAGAATTTATGAACAATTTTAAACATGTGGTATTCTAGCCCTATTTCTCAGAAAATAAGGAGTAGCTTGTGGTGGGGAAATTTTCTAGAAAATCTTCGTGTCGCATCCCTGGAAGATCCTAAACTTAAATGCAAAGTTCGGTGTGTATCAGAGATTTACACGGAAAGTTTCGAAAAATGCTTTTACTGGCTTCAGAGGTCCTCCAAACATGTATTTCCGATGAAATCTGGAATATCTATATAGAATTTTTGGGTGGAATGCAATATCTTCTCTACCTAGTAAGTACACTGCCGCGCATAAAATGTGTCGCATTCTCCCAGATCAACATTTCCCTGTGTAAGGTTTCCATCTTCAGGCAACCAACCTTTGTTTCCAACCAGTCGGCATCAGTTCTCTATGTAACTGGTCTGAAAAACAGTTCAGGGGGATTTAAAAAACTAACCAATGAACGATGTGTATAATCTATGTGGAATTAAGGGATCGTTTGGATACCATCGATACACAAGGAAAAGCTAAACCAATTATCTGCCTTCTAGATTGAAGGGGTGTAGGATTATCTTCATGGGAGGTTAAACTGAACGACAGCTATGGCATTTACACATACTATGAGACGTTTCATCAGCCACATAGAAAGTCGTCCTCCGAGCTCTAGGGGTACCATGCTAGCCTCTACTTCCCGAGGTAGGGGGTTCAAACCTCGCGGAGGGCGATGGACTTTTTCGGGCGTAAAAATTCTTAGCGTGGCTTCCTTCAGAAGGCAAGTAAAGCCGGTGCTCCCATGTCGTAGATTTACGGCACGTAAAAGAATCTCAAGCCCGATAAATGGGCCTCTGAGCAAACTTTACGGTCCTTCACGCCTAATATACAGTGTCTTCGTTTTATGCCAAGGCCACAATCACCTTATATGCGTATCGGCCGAGACGGCAGTGACCTCGGTATTATGGACGTGTCAAGACTACGTTTATCAATTGTGAGCAGTCTCAGTGTTACTTTGTCTTCGTGTTGGGAAGTGTTTCGACAATAGGTCTTATTAGTCCACGGAAATGCCCGCCAACAAATTCACGCTTGAACAGCGTATTACTTTCTCTACTACGTATAGTAAGTAGGGGAAGTATTGTATTCCATCCAAAAATTCGATACCTACCGAGATTTCACCGGAAATACATCTTTTGAGGCCCCCTGAATCCAAAAAAAGTATTTTTGGAAACATGTCCGTGTGAGTGTCTGTGTGTGTGTGTGTGTGTGTGTGTGTGTGTGTGTGTGTGTGTGTCTGTGGACAGCATAACTCACAAACGAACAGTCGGTTAAACATCAAACTTGGGATTTAGGTTCAGTATCTTCCAGAGATGCGACAAGAAGGTTTTCAAGAAAATCCCCCACCCCAGATTACCCTTTACATGCAACATTTTTCGAAAATTTTAATTTTCTCAAAAATGGCTCTAACGATTTTTATTAAAATATCATATGTTTAAGATATTATCATGACAAATGAAATGTATATCTCGAATTTTCTGGGAATGTCGCGAAAAGCATTCTTCATTGCGAACGACTTTTGCATAACTGGTAAACCATAAGAGATTGACAAAATTTTACTAGAGTAGAGAAAGTCATGTGAGTGTAACACATCAGATATTTTTATGTACGATACATACGTTTGGTCAATAAATTTAGAACAACGGGATCGCTAAACGCTAAAAAATAAAGTTTATAGGAGCAATCCGCACACCATACACGTATTTAAAGACAATATAAAAGCAGAAATTACAATAAAAAGCATGGGCTTAAGCCAAAAACCTGCAGGTTCCCCGGAGCGGAGCCTCACGCTGAGGGGAGACCTAGCTGAGCGGTACCGCAAAAATGCCTTTTACAAAGCGCAAGCCACCGCCCAGCCGCAACCCGCAGAACACCGTCGCCTGGTCCTACAACCCTGAAACAGATGGCAAGGAAGACGGTGGGTACAGGGAATGAGAGGAAGAGTCGTGGTAGAAGATGAACCATCCCAGTATTTGTCTGGGGACCACGAAAAACACGCGGGCCAGAGTGGGTGATCGCCGGTAATCTATCCCGGGACCTCCCAATACGAGCCACAGGCGTTACCGCCTGAGCCATCCCTCTCGCTGAATGTTGAAAGGACTTTAATGAGTAAGTGAAGAATTCGAACTGTTAATAATGGATATCTCGGAAATGGCCAATGCCACAAAAAAAGTTATTTCAAATAAATTGTGTATTTTAAAAACATCTACATTTTTTTTGTGTGGTACGTTTTCGTCTATCGCTTAACGTTTACCATTTATACAAGATTATACAAAATTCCTTCCGAATGAAGAGGACTTCAAGGGCTATTCCCAGAAAATTCAAGATATACTTTTTATTTATTCTGTAAATGTTTTAAATGCATAGTATTTTAATAAAAATCGTTACAGCCATTTTTTAAGAAAATCAAAAATTTTGAAAATGTTTCATCTAAAGGGTAGTTTTGGGTTCAAGATTCTCTTGAAAATCTTGGTATCACTTCTTTGGAAGGTACTGAACATAAATACGAAGTTTGGTTTCATCTCATTTTTTGTTTTTGAATTATACTGTTCAAAAACAGACACACACAGGACCTTTTTCTAAAACTGCTTTTTTGGGGGGGGGTTGGGAGCCTCAAAACATGTACTTCCGGTGAAATGTCAGTATCAAATTTTCTCTACCTACTGTGTAATAAAAACCTTTCATTATAATAGTTTGTAGAAGATATAAACGATAGTGGGTAGAGAAAGTTATGTGAATGTAACACACCGTGCGCGTTCTTTATACTAAAAATGCAATTTCTTATTTACCAAATGACATTTTTCACATGTTTAGAAGGTAATTCTTGTAATGTCATTCCATTTATTAATTTGTTGAAATCAGCTATACCAATCTCTAACAAGCAGTGTAAGGACTCGTATAAAGGAACCTGAAAAAGCGGGCAATACTAACAAGATTCTGTAATTCTCTTGAGATAATTGCAGGGCTAGGAAATGCCAGTCCTAAGAGAGCAAAAATAATCGAAGCAGCAGAAAATAATGAGGGTCTTAAGATCATTAGCAAAAAAAAAAAAATGTTGACCTCAAAATCCCAAGACAGCTCTGGAGGAAAAATAATCCAGCTTAAAAATATCTTGTATTAATCTTTAACGTAATTTTTATATGAAAGGCAGAGGAGCGTAAAATAAAAATAATTAAACAAGCATTAAAGAGAAGTGTTTAAATTAATATAGTTTTTTTGTTAAGGGAAGTTCTCTGTCTCCCCCAAAAAGTTGAAGTAGTATATTTGTTTATAGTTGGAAGATGCTTCATGTTTATATGCCCCATGTATGGAAACCAATTTGTCGCAGTCACTTCGTGTTATCTTATTGCTGGGCGCCTGTTATTGTTTTATTATTTTGCATTTTGGGTTCATTGTGCTCCTGCTAGCTATTATTATTATTATTATTATTATTATTATTATTATTATTCAGTCGAGCAAATCTCTTAAACAGGGTGTGTAAACGGAAAGGATTTTGTTACTCAAAGATAACACTGATAAAAGAATTTGTTTTTACACTTTTATTACCGTCACAATTAAGTTCACATATTGATTCGTGATACACGCCAAACTGAAACTGTTATATTTTCTAATATCACTATAATCACTTATTTACTGCACATTATAAATTCGCGTGTTTCACATTTATAACAAACTTTAAGACGCGAGAGATTCTGTAGAATTACGACGTGTATTTTATGTATGCTTCCGTTAAACTACGCGACGTGTAACCCGCGAACGATTCTGATGAACTGTGTGACGTATAACGCGTGAATGCTTCTGTTGGACTGACGAAATCTGCCTCTGACTTTAGGCTTTTTATACTCCCACACCCCGATATGCCTAAAGATTATAACCGAGCTGCTATTGGTTAATAAAGCGCGCCAACATTAGCGTCTATTTTTATATCCAATCAAAAATTACGAAAACATATGCTCTAGGGAAAATATTCCCGCTATTTCTAAGAAAAGCGCGCCAATCTGACGTCATTTGTTTGTCTCTTCTAATTAATATTCAACTCACCCCCTCGCACATTGTTATCCGCTCCTATTGTCAGTTTCAGTGAGGCCGTGTAAACTTATTTCCTAACAATGCTTATAATTATCTCAAATCAATGTCATACAATAATGCTTATTTACACTACAATCACTCTGGCATTTACATTATTGTGATACAAATTACTGCCACAAAGTCATTGTCGTTTATGGTTAAACATCTCTTCTAGAAAATATTCCTACAAAAGCTTATTTTTCTCTTTCATGTTAATCAAGATAAATTCCATATCCTTTGGATGACATCACGAGAAACGAAAGAATGGTGAGGTAGCACTTCAGTAAACTTATTGGAAAGTTGAAATCAATAGCAACAAATAAATCAGAAACAAATTTATTTCAAATAGATTGTGTTTTTTGAGATCCACATTTTTCGTATAGCAAGTTTTTTTTCTAACTTTAATGGTTCACCAGTTATACAAGGTTATACAAAATCCCTTCCGAATGAAGACAGGTTTACAGGCTCTTCGTAGAAAATTCAAGGTATACAATTTATTAGTCATGTAAATGTCTTAGATACGGTGTTGTAATCAAAACTTACGTCATTTATGAATAAAATCGTATGTGTGACATTTACAAGCCTTTCTCTACTCTTCTACAAACTATAGTTACAAAAGCTGATTATTCTAGTTAATTACTCTTAATCGAGATAAACTTTCCATTTATAGATTTAGTTGTACGATACAATAGGTAAAGCGATAGTCTACTTTATATTTTCTCTACCATTCCACCCAAAAATTCGATAACAAGATCCATAAAAAACATTTTAGAAACATTTTCTATCCGTGTGACTGTGTATGGCATAACTAAAAAACGAAAAGTTGGATAAGTACCAAATTTGGTATCTAAGTTCACTACCTTCCAATGATGTGACAGGAAGATTTTTCAAGAAAATCCCTCTACCAACAGTACCCTTTACATGGAACAATTTTTTGAAAATTTTGATTTTCTAAAAAATGTCCAACGATTTTGATTACAATACCATATACTAAATATGTTTACATGAATCATAAGATGTTTTTATGGGAATAGCCTATGAACTCCTCTTCAATCGGAAGGAATTTTGTATAATCTTGTATAAGTGATAAACGTTAAGCGATAGACGAAAACGTACTACATAAAAAATGTAGATGTTTATAAAACATAAAATTTATTTCAAATAACTTTTTTGTGGCATTAAGCATTTCCGTGATATCCGTTATTAAAGGCTCCATTTGTTCATTCAACATTCAGTTGTTTCTCGCGATGTCATGGAAACAGTATGGAATTTTAAGGCCAGCATATAGCGTCCAGTTGTTAAACATTTGACTATCGCTGTTCTCTTTGTATCTATAACGAAATGTGTAATGTAGCTATTTCTGTAAAGGTTTATTTGGATTAAAACGTGGTAGATATACAAATAAGCTTTAGTAAGAATAATTTGTATACTCACTAATAAATGATAGAGGGTAGAAAAATCAAATGAGTTTTATTTATGGGCGCTCTTTAACTGCTGTGGTCCTTAGCTTCCCATTCTATATTGGGCGTGAAATACCGGTAATTTTGCTGAGGTCACTATATCAGGCTTGAGGTTCTCTTTCGCGCCGTAAATCTACGACACGGGACCACCGGTTTTACTTCCCTTCCGAAGCAAACCATGCTAATGATTTTTAAGTCCGAAATAAATCCATAGCCCTCCGTTGGGTTTGAACCCGAGACCTCGGGAACCAGAGGATAGCATGGTAACCACTACACCACGGAGAACGACTTAGTATAGAGGGTAGAGAAAGCCATGTAAATGCATCAGATTTTTGTTTTAGCTTCTTTTTAACCGGGAAAGTTATCGCACGATGAATTATGAGGCAGTATTTTTAACACTTAAATGATTTCGGTCTAATTATATAATATGCTAATTCAGTAACAGGCCGCCTTAAAGCAATATGTGTATGTAACAATATATAAAAAATGTATGTAACAGTCATTGTATATGTTTGTATTATTGTATCCATGTGTAATAATGCTATATGAATGTACTGCGTAATTTAATAATGTGGGAGCTGTGAGAATAATAGGTTAAAAATGCTAACAATGAGGTAACAATGAATTTGAAAGTATAACAATACTACTTGTGATTCTTGGAAGCAATAATGTAGTTTTAGTGACAGTTTATAAAAATAGCCATTCAACAACCAGAAAAAGTTTAGTTCAATGAAGGTATTCTATTGGATTAGGAATAGCCAACCAGAGACTTGAAATACAGAAATTTACAAGTTTAGGCGGTTGAATTCAATTCAGTTGCCTGCAGACAGTGTTTGTAACCGGATGCAAGATGCGTTCTCGAGAGATTTCATACGTATTCGTGTGAGACGAAAAATAAGTTTACGTGTTAAAAAGTACAAGTAATTAATAAAAGAATCTCACAGTTCTCTATATCAGTGAAGTGTTATTTAAATTGTGTTAAGCATTAAAAAAAAAAGGAGTGAAGTAAAATTATAATCTGTGTAAGCCTACATTCTTCAGTCGCACCACTCCCTGCTAAGACATTCATGTGTCTAACAATAATACTGACGCAGCCGAGGCAAACATAAATATATGTAATATTTAAAGAAACAGTCAAATTACAACGTTGATATTTTTAAACTTGGGGAAAAGGCTACCGGAAACATTTTACCATACGTACTTCAATTTCGGCTCCCCAACAGTTGAAATATAATACAACTCTTTCAATACAAACTTCTTCAAACTTTTTACCATACGTGAAGCAACAATCTACTTCAATTAAATGGCTGAAATGATGCTCAAATATCGATTCATCTATATCTGATAAGAGTTTTCTTTCTTTTTACCATTATTTAGCATGCCTTGCTAATGAAATTTATGGCACCATAAACGAAAAACAATAAAGCAAAGTCTCCTTTCATGAGGATTATTAAAATATGTTGGATTAGTAACGCAAGTGTATCCTAGCGTTGTCTTATAAACAGATTCAATTCTCTTTTGTTTTTCTCTGTTTTAATTCCTAAATGGTGACCATCCACCAACAGGTTGTTTGGCATTGAAGCACAAGGCCTTTATAAAAGATTTTTAACCTTTTAGTAATTTATAGACTATATGTGGTTTACATTGGTGTAAGATGTCAATATCAGTTAAGTGGTTTTTGAGATTACCCTACACACATACACATTTTCTCTCTTTATAATAGATACACACATATATGGGATGGGGCCTTTTTACCGTTGATACCTGGATAATATCTACTCGTGATATCTAAGTTGAGCCAGTAATTTTAACACTTAAATGATTTCAGTCAAATTATATAAATATAAATTCAATAACAGCCCGCCTTAAAGCAATATGTGTATGTAACAATATATAAAAAGTGTATATTACAGTCATTGTATATGTTTGTATTATTGTAAACATGTTGAATAATGTTATGTGAATGTATTACGTAATTTAATAATGTAGGAGCTGTGAGAATAATAGGTTAAAAGTTGCTAACAATGAGCTAACAATGAGGTAACCTTGAGGCAATAATGAATCTGAAAGTTTAAAAATGCTACTGGTAATTCTTGGAACAGCAATAATGTATTTTTTGTGACAGTTTTTAAAATACCCAATCACAACCAGAAAAAGCTTTAGTTAAATAAAGGTATTCTATTGGAGTAGGATTAGCCAATCAGAAACTGAAAAGGAGAAACACTTACAAATTCAGAAGTCAGTTGCCTGCAGACAGTTATTGTAACTGGACGCGAGACACATCCTCGAGAGATTTAATACGTATTCGTGTGAAACGAAAATGGTTTACATGTTAAACAGTGCAAGTAATTCATAAAAGAATCTCATAGCTCTCTATCAGTGAAGTGTTAATTAAATCGTATCAAGCATTAATAAAAGAAGTGAAGTAAAATTATAACCTGTGTAAGCCTACATTCTTGTTACACCACAACCCTGCTAAGAGAAACGTGTCTCTAATAACAATACTGACGCAGCCGAGGCAAACATAAATATATAATATTTAAAGAAACAATCAAATTACAAAGTTAATATTTTTTTAAGCTTGGGGCAAAGGCCACCTGAAGGTACATTTGGGGCGAAGGCTACCGGAAACACTTTACTATACTTCCGGCTGCAACTACTACAAGTTCGGCCCCCAACAGTTGAAATATAATACAACTCCTTCAATACAAACTAGTTCAAATTGACGCCCAAAGCGTGGTAAAAATAACATAACAAACCATCTTCCTCAAAATATGTCTAATACTTTGAGATACACGAGGGTCGTTCAATAAGTAAGTTTCCCTATTTTATAAAAAGTATTACACACAATTGATCATGTTGAATTAACTTTATTTATATTATACAATCATTCTGTTACTTTTCTACATACTCAACATGTTTTTTCCAAGCATTTTTTGGGGACGTGTCACAAGTTTTTCCAAGCCAGTGTTGTACCAGGTCGGGTTCTGTGCTCGCAACCAGCTGTTCGCTGATTTGACTTCATCATCGGTGTCAAAAGTGCTTACCTTTGAGTTGGAGGAACATGTGAAAATCACTTGGGGCAAGCTTCGATGAATACGGAGGATACGAGAAAACTTGCAAGTTGAATCTTGACCCAGGCGGAGCTCAGAAGATTCAACTGGGAAGTCTTCTCGCATCCCTCATATTCACCAGATCTTTTCCCAAGTGATTTTCACATTTTCCCCTGACTCAAAGGTCATCTTGGAGGTAAGCAATTTAACACCGTGACGAAGATCAATCAGAGGTGAACTGCTGGTTACGAGCACGGGACCCGACCTGGTACAACACTGGCCTGGAGAAACTTGTGTCACGTCCCCAAAACTGCTTGGAAAAAACCTGTTGACTATGTAGAAAAGTAATAGAATGATTGTATAATATAAATAAAGTTAATTCAACATGATCAATTGTGTGTAATGCTTTTTTTTATAAAATAGGGAAGCTTACTCATTTGATGACCCCCGTATCATTGATACGTTTAAATTTTTACTTTCTCTACTACGTATAGTAAGTAGGGGAAGTATTGTATTCCACCCAAAAATTCGATACCGAGATTTCACCGGAAATATATGTTTTGAGACCTCCTGAATCCAAAAAATAACATTTTTGAAAACATGTCCGTGTGTGTGTGTGTGTGTGTGTGTGTGTGTCTGTCTGTGAACAGCATAACTCAGAAACGAATGGTCGTATAAACACCAAACTTGGTATTTAGGTTCAGTATCTTCCAGAGATGCGACACGAAGGTTTTCAAGAAAATCCCCCCACCTCAGATTAAGCTTTAATGGAAAATTTTTTGAAAATTTTTATTTTCTCAAAAATGGCTAACGATTTTGATTAAAATATATATTTAAAATACTTTCATGACAAATAAAATGTATATCTCGAACTTTCTGGGAATATCTCCAAAAGTGTTCTTCATTGTGAACGACTTTTGCATAACTGGTAAACAATAAGAGATAGACACAATTTTACTACATAAAAATATAGATCGCGTTAAAATACACAATTTATGCCATATACATTTTTTGTTGTTGAGTGAACCATTTTCGAGATATTACTTGTTATTCCCTTAAATTTTTCAATACTTATTTTCTCAAATGGGAATTCGTTATTCATTTTTTTGTCTTGGATATGCAAAGAGTATTAATCTGTGGCAAAGGGTATGGTGCTGCACCTAGCAACCAGCTAATAAGAGATATGTATATGCTTAAAGGCTACTGTATTTCTATATTGCCCTTGTAAATATATATTCGCCTTACATCTACAAGAAAATTAGCAATAAGATAGAGTCTGCAAATGTTTATCTCGATTAACATGAAGCAGATGGAGAATAAGCGTTTGTAAAAATAGTTTGTACAAGAGTAGAGAAAGTTATGTGAGTGTAACACATCAGATTTTTAAATTTTGATTACTGAAGTGGAGACTTCACGTTATTGCCTCGCACTATCACCAAGGAGTTGCTGGACCATAGTTCTTGGCAGATCTTAACTGTGTTTCCTGTGGGTGAATCAATGCAACATTCCATAGACTCTTGCGCCCAAATGAAAACATGCAAAACGCTGGGGAAGGAGCAGAGATACTCATGTAAAATGCAGCGTTAACTGAGTTGTGAATGAAACTGATTTAGCTGATAGATTAAATCATGTTTCTGCAATTGCCTAGCTTGGTGACACACTCTCAGCCAATACATTTAGCTGCTCCTGTGACCAAAATCTGAGAATCCAGCAGAAAAGAAATTAGAACTTAAGACGTGAGATAATATAGCGCATGGAAATTTTGTTCTCTCAACAAAACTCTTTGTTTCCTTTATATCTCTGCATTGCATATAATACTTCCTTGGTTTTTTCTTCAAATTCTTTATTGTGTCTAATATGCTTTTGTATTAAACATATATATTTGTTTATATTTTCAAGATTGGAGAATAAAGAAGATTTGCTAATAGGTATTTACTTTTGTATGTATAGAAAACCCTTTAAAACAAGGTTTTCGGCACAAAATATAGTTACATAAATAGGGAAGCTTTAAAAATATTATTATTAGATTCGAATAACAATAGCAAGATAAAAAAATTGTTGGAAATTCGAGAAGTTAAATAGGAACGATTGGGAATTTGCTACCATCCAAAATTGGTTACATGCGTTTATACACAAAAAACTACTATGGCATAACAACTTAGTAAAATCCCTCGGTCTACGGACAGCAGTATTCAGGAGGGATAAATCACCCTCACTCTACTTGTCTTTTGCCTTTAGATACTCAGTTATCCAATGATGGGGCTTAAAGAGGAAGTGGGCTGATACACGGGAAAGAAGTGTCACGTCACTGTTGTGAACACAGAAATTTTATAGCGTAGAAAAATTTAATAGGATCTGTTTACATCGTGATAACTAAAAAACTAAAATTCTTATTCTAGTTGTGTAAGAGGTATGTTAAACAGTGCAGTTTCGAGATTATGATGAGGTGTGATCGGTCTCTCTGTAAAAAAAAAAACCTGATGTGTTACACTCACATGACTTTCTCTACTCTTGTACAAACTATTTTTACAAACTCTTATTCTCCATATGCTTCATGTTAATCGAGATGTTAATCTTATTGCTAATTTTCTTGTAGACGCAAGGGGAATTGCTAGGCTTTAAGCGATAGTCAAATCTTTTAAGCGCTGGTTGCTATGTGGCGCATTCCATTCTCTTTGCATGTCCAGGACATAAAAAAATGAATAACGAATTTGAGAAAAAGTATAAGTATTGGAAAATTTAAGGGAATAACAAGCAATATCTCGAAAATGGTTCACTCAACAAAAAAAGGAGAATAAGTTGTGTATTTTAACGCGATCTACATTTTTTGTGTAGTAAAATTTTGTCTATCTCTTATGGTTTACCAGTTATGCAAAATTCGTTCACAATGTAGAATACTTTTGGAGACATTCCCAGAAAATTCGAGATATACATTTCATTTCTCATGACAATATCTTAAACATATGATATTTTAACCAAAATCGTTAGAGCCATTTTTGAGAAAATTAAAATTTTCGAAAAATGTTCCATGTAAAGAGTAATCTGGGGTGGGGGATTTTCTTGAATACCTTCCTGTCGTATCTCTGGAAGATACTGAACCTAAATATCAAGTTTGGTGTTCATCCGACTGTTCATTTCTGAGTCATGCTGTTCACAGACACACAGACACACACACACACACACACAGACGTGTTTCCAAAAATGATTTATTCAGGAGGTCTCAAAACATATATTTTTGGTGAAATCTCGCTATCGAATTTTTGGGTGGAATACAATACTTCCCCTACTTACTATACGTAATAGAGAAAGTAATAAAGCCGCTAGTTTTCTTTGTAAAACTTCAATTGAAACAATTTGTATTATGAAAATCAACCAGTGACGTACTTCTTTTCTTTGAGGAGATATATGGGGGTGTTAAGGCCATGAAATACCCTAAAAAGTGTGAATTAACTTATGGAAGAAACCCCAAGATAATACCGCATGTATATAAATGCTATCGCTAGTTATAGGCAAACACTTGTTTTCACACCCGCTGCACGTGGCCTGTCTACAAACACAGTGTATTTGTTGCAATACTCTTGTGTCTTTAGCCCTGCCTCTACAGTGGGATAGTTACAACAGCGGTGTGATAGATATTTTGTAAAAATAAAATAAAACACGGGCTAGGCGAAATATGCCCTGTGGTGTGCTTAAGCAGCGACTCAGAGGCATGCCCGCCCAAGGCAGTTAGAGATGGGTGATATGGGACGATACCACTATTTCTCGATACTCGTTACCGATACTCACTTTATAAAAATCTATAAAGGCGATAAGCTTGTTCACTGAATTATATTCTAATTGGTGGATTTCTGTGTATAGGTAAACGCATTCTCCGATTAGCAGCAATTTTTTATCCTGATAATACCACAGGTTATATATCCCCTGTTATTTATTTGCTTCCCTTTTTATGTAAGCATATTTTGTACTGAAAACCTTCTTTTACAGGATTTTCTATCCATATTATGGAAACTAGTACGGGTACCTATACGCTACGCTCCTGACTTGAGTTTGACTTGTTTAAACCAAACTAACAGGTGGAAGAAAATAACAAATATTTCCATGCGCTGTATTATCTCACGTCTTAAGTTCTGATTCTTTTTGTTGAAGTCACAGATTATCGTCACCTGAGAAGGTAAATGTAATAGCTAAGAGTGAGTCATCAAGCCAGGCTATTTCACAAATGTGATTTAGTGCGTTAGCTAAATTACCTTCATTCACAACTCAGTTAACGCTGCATGTTACATGAGTACCTCTACTCCTTCCCCAATGTTTTGCATGTTTTAATTTAGACACAAGGCTCCATGGAATGTTGCATTGATTCAAAAACAGGAAACGCAGTCAAGCTCTATCAAGAACTCTAGTACGGCAACTCTTTAGGGACACGTGCAAGGCGTGAAGTCTCGACTCTTATCATTCCTTATCTAGCACAAAGTTAAACGCAAAAACTCTCAGTAGTGCAAAAGTTAAACATTTAAAAGCATCGAGGATGTATGAGTGAGAGGTAAATATGTGTGTGAATTTAATTTAAACGAGTGAACATAATTGCCGATGAGCAATTATTATAAAACAAAGCTGCAGATATGACCATCGATGTAAAAGGCGGCATATTGTTATACACCGGGGTGAGGCTTAGGTTTGCAGCTAAATGATTAAATTTAGTTACCCCGGCATAAACATTAGGGGACGTAGCGTCAGTGGTAACCGAAAGATACCAGGGACTTGCTGCACAAAGCTAAAACAGGCGTGGGATATTTATAACATAACACACAAATTCACATTTAACATTGGTTTATTATAAAGTTACCTTGATGCAGCTACATTGTTTCCAAAAGGTTACAGTCAAATACTGGGGGAAATGCCCCACACTCACACGACAACATGCATTCCTACATACAACCACACACACTGAAGATACACACTCGGCTGTCGCTATTGCTAGACGCTACGCTATCAGACAAAGAGGCTCGTCCCTTAATTGAATTCACCCCCCTCCTCGAGGAATTGGAGGGAATGTCGCGCCGGACAAGAATTCAACACACAAACGAAATAATTAGTTCAACAATGTCATTATTGAAGATAGGAGTTGTATTGTTATTTTCCCCACGCTTTGGGTGCCAATTTGAAGAAGTTTTGTTGCTGATTCGTATGGTAAAAAGTTTCCGGTAGCCTTCGCCGCAAATGTACTTACCGGTGGACTTTGCCCCAAAAAATGTTTAAAAAATGTTAACTTTGTAATTTCACTGTTTCTTTAAATATTATATATTAATGTTTGCCTCGGCTGCGTCAGTATTTTTGATAGAGACATGGATGTCTTTGCAAGGCGTAGTGCAGCTGAAGAATGTAGGCTTACACAGATTATAATTTTTAATTCACTTCTTTTTATTAATTCTCGACACAATTTAAATAACACTTCACTGATATAGAGAGCTTTTATTAATTAATTACTTGCACTTTTTAACATGTAAAACTATTTTCGTCTCACACTGAATACGTATTAAATTTCTCGAGGACATGTCTCGCGTCCAGTTATGAGCACTGTCTATAAGCAACCGACTTGAGTTCAACCGCCACATTTGTAAATTTCTGTATTTCAAGTCTCTGATTGGTTATTCCTAATCCAATAGAATACTTTTATTTAGCTTAAGCTTTTTTCTGATTGTTGATTGGCTATTTTTATAAACTGTCACAAAAATTACATTATTGTTGTTCCAAGAATGACTAGTAGCATTATTACACTTTCTTATTCATTACTGCCTCAAGGTTACCTCATTGTTAGCAACTTTTAACCTAATATTCTCACAGCTCCTACATCATTAAATTACGTAATACATTTACAATGAATGCAATATATACTTTTTATATCCTGTTACATATAGATATTGCTTTAAGGCGGGCTGTTATTATACTTTATATTACATAAAGTGACTGAAATCATTTAAGTGTTAAAAATACTGCCTCAGTATACACAGCAATAATGTGTTCGACGCGACAATGTACACACATACGCTACAATATAAATATAACAAATACCTAGTAATAATAATATAAATAATAATAATAATAATATATGAAACTGTAAAAGTCGTGACTGCTTTGTTATATTTGATCTATCTCCTTTGATATAAAAGCTACCAGAAAACGGAAGGTCTACTTTTACAGAATTAGCCAAAAGGGACAAAAGGGAATCCTGGGTACAAATTTAGAGAGAATTATGTCTGTTAGGTTTGCAGCCGTGGGAGATGACGAATGCGTCTCGAGTAGCTGCGGCTGTTGTCATAATCATCATCATTATGTCTCCCTTTTTGCCTTTTCTGTTTGCGGCCATTACCATTTGCCTCTCTTTCCCCCCATTAAACTCTTCTTTCGCTCTCCGTTATTTCCTCCTCTCTGTGTTATACCTGGAACATTTCCTTCGTTGTTATCTTGACTCCCTTCTTCCCGGAGATAATATGTTACCCCTTTGGTGTAATTACGTAATTCCCTCCCCCGCTATTTTAAAGGCTACCCTCTCGACTTGCAACGAATCGAAAGAGTCGCCTTCTTGTAATAATTCCGTGGAACAAATAACCTAATCTAGAAGATCTCCGAACAAAGGATTCTAACAATGGTTAATTCCAAAAACTAGATTGCATTGAGGATACATATATAGCGCGGTCATAAAATTAAACACGAGTTTTAGCTTTATAAACGGTCCAATTCTTCGCATAATTAGATCTAAAGATATTGCATCTAGGGGACACAATGATACCAAATAAACTTTCTTCTCTAATCAAACGATTTTAATGAAATTTTTAGGTTAAATTGCACCTCGTACCATATTACTGATATGTTTCATTGCTATAGATTACATAGTATTGTAATTAAAAAGTATAGTAAGTAGGGGAAATATTGTATTCCAAATACCAAACTTGGTATTTAGGTTCAGTATCTTCCAGAGATGCGACACGAAGGTTTTCAAGAAAAGCCCCCACCCCAGATTACCCTTTACATGGAACATTTTTCGAAAATTTTAATTTTCTCAAAAATGGCTCTAACGATTTTAATTAAAATATCATATGTTTAAGATATTGTCATGAGAAATGAAATGTATATCTCGAATTTTCTGGGAATGTCTATAAAAGTATTCTTCATTGTGAATGACTTTTGCATAACTGGTAAACCATAAGAGATAGACGATATTTTACTACAGAAAAATGTAGATCGCGTTAAAATACACAATTTATGTCATATACATTTTTTTGTTGAGTGAACCGTTTTCGAGATATTGCTTGTTATTCCCTTACATTTTTGAATACTTATTTTATCAAATGGGAATTTGTTATTCATTTTTTTTGTGTCCTGGACATACAAAGAGAATGGAATGCGCCACATAGCAACCAGCTCTTAAAATATTTGACTATCGCTTAAAGCCTACCAATTCCCCTTGCATCTACAAGAAAATTAGCAATAAGATTAACATGAAGCATATGGAGAATAAGTTTTTGTAAAAATAGTTTGTACAAGAGTAGAGAAAGACATGTGATTGTAATACATCAGATTTTTTTGCAATTAATGGAATAGTAATAAAAGGTACACTTTTTACAATTTAAAACTAAAATACAGGTCTGAAATGTGATGTGGTAATTGTTCCATTCCTATGCAATAATCCTCTGTATAGTTTTCTGTTTTTTTTAATTTAGAACAAAATAAAACAGATTCTGATGTATTGCACCCACATGACTTTATCTACCCTTGTGCAAACTATTTTTACAAACACTTGTTCTCCATCTACTTCATGTTAATCGAGCTAAACATATGCATAAACTACATTATTGCTAATTTTCTTGTAATGTTTAAGAGCTAGTTGCTATGGAGGAGCATTTCATTCTCTTTTCCATGCCCAGAACATAAAAAAAAAGAATAACGAATTCCCATTTGAGAAGTTTGAAAAATTCAAACAAGTAGCAACGAAATTGGAAATGGTTAGTCGTCCTCAGTGGGTTAGTGGTTACCATGCTAACCTCTAGTTCCCGAGATCGCGGGTTCAAACCTGGCGAAGGGCGTAAAAATCCTTAGCACGGCTTCCTTCGGAAGGGAAGTAGAGCCGGTGGTCCAGTGTCGTAGATTTACGGCACGTAAAAGAACCTCAAGCCCGATAAAGAGGCCTCTGAGCAAAATTACCGATATTTCACGCCCAATATAGAATGGGACGCTAAGGACCACATCAGTTAAAGAGCGTCCATAAATAAAACTCAGTTTAATTTCGGAAATGGTTCACTCGACAAAAAAACATGTATGACATAAATTGTGTGTTTTAACGAGATCTACATTTTTTGTTCAGTACAAATGTGTCTATCTCGTACGGTTTACCAGTTATGCGAAAGTCATTCAGGATAAAGAGGACTTTCGGGTACATTCGCAAAAAATTCAAGGTATACAATTAATTTGTCATGAAACTATCTTAAAAATGTGATGTTTTAATCAAAATCATTAGAAGCATTTTTTTAGAAAATCTAAAATTTCGAAAAATGCTCCAAATAAAGGAGAGTTTCGAGTGGAGGGCATTCTTGGAAATCTTCGTGTCGCATCTTGGGGTGCACATTTCGTTTTACTTTCTCTACTACGTATAGTAAGTAGGGGAAGTATTGCATTCCACCCAAAAATTCGATACCGAGATTTCACCGGAAATACATGTTTTGAGAATCACTGAATCCAAAAAAAGCATTTTTGGAAACATGTCCGTGTGTGTGTCTGTCTGTGTGTCTGTGTGTCTGTGTGTCTGTCTGTGTGTCTGTGAACAGCATAACTCAAAAACGAACAGTCGGATAAACACCAAACTTGGTATTTAGGTTCAGTATCTTCTAGAGATGCGACACGAAGGTTTTCAAGAAAATCCCCCCACCCCAGACTACCGTTTACATGGAACATTTTTCGAAAATTTTAATTTTCTCAAAAACGGCTCTAACGATTTTGATTAAAATATCATATGTTTAAGATATTGTCATGACAAATAAAATGTATATCTCGAATTTTCTGGGAATGTCTCCAAAAATATTCTTCATTGTGAACGACTTTTGCATAACTGGTAAACCATAAGAGATAGACAAAATTTTACTACACAAAAAATGTAGATCGCGTTAAAATACACAACTTATGTCATATACGTTTCTTTTGTTGAGTGAACCGTTTTCGAGATATTGCTTGTTATTTCCTTAAATTTTCCAATACTTATACTTTTTCTCAAATTCGTTATTCATTTTTGTATGTCCTGAACATGCAAAGAGAATGGAATTCGCCACATAGCAACCAGCGTTAAAATATTTGACTATCGCTTAAAAGCTACCATATTCCCCTTGCATCTACAAGAAAATTACCAATAAGATTGACATCTCGATATCTCGATTAACATGAAGCATATGGAGAATAGGCGTTTGTAAAAATAGTTTGTACAAGAGTAGAGAAAGTCATGTGAGTGTAACTAATCAGATTTATTTTTTGTCTTGGATATGCAGAGTATTAATCTGTGGGAAAGGGAATGGTGCTGCACCTAGCAACCAGCTATTAAGAGATATGTATGTGCTTAAAGGCTACTGTATTTCTATATTGCCCATGCACCTACAAGAAAATTAGCAATAAGATAGAGTCTGCAAATGTTTATCTCGATTAACATGAAGTAGATGGAGAATAAGCGTCTGTAAAAATAGTTTGTACAAGAGTAGAGAAAGTCATGTGAGTGTAACACATCAGATTTTTTGAATTATGTTGTTCACAGCGACATACGCGCGCGCGCACCATTTTATAAAAGTGTCTTTCTTGGATTCACTAGGCTTCAAAACATGTATTTCAGATGATATGTCGATATCGAGTATCTGTGTGGAGTGCAATACTTTCTCTATGTAAGTAGCAAGTGCCTTCAGGGTCATCCCTAATCGCATCCGTCCTTTAATAATACTTTTTAAATATTTAGTGTTTGCTTTCCTCCTTCTCTCCCCCTCTTATTCATACATTCAGCTCTAAGCAGGGCATGTAATAATCCTAAACTGCACCCTCCAGTTGGAATTTGAACCCGGATTTAGAGGATGGACCACACAGAGAGCGATTATTATTATGGACGTTACACCGAAAGCAGGCTATAAGGACATCTCCAATAAGTAAGCTGACCAGACGGCGCCTTAATACCAGGACTGCAACATAATAGTTTTACTTTGCGGCCCTCCTCCTCCTCCTCCGCTGAACGAGAGAGCGAGCGATCCGTCTCTCGAAACAATATCGCCATAAATCAAAGTGTGGAAACATCCGTGTGTAAAAGTTTTGTTTCGTTTCGCACTTCTCGATAAATCACATTGAACGCAATGATTTCTCCAGCCGGATCAATAGCTTCTCCTCACAGCATCTGCAGCAGTTGTTTGTTATGGGGCCCATGTCCCTCAGAATTGCCACCGGTGGCAAGCAGCAACATGGCGTGTATTATTATTGCATTTGCTATTATTCTCTCTCTAGTTATTTTACGTCTCTGTAACTACGTTATTGCGACGGATTTGTTAGGATGTACCTGCTGTATCGGTTGTGGAGGACTGTTAAGCTAGGTACCATACTGTCTTGCTCCGCCACATGTCCACAAGAGGCATGTGCATAGCAACTGCACCTCAGCTTCTATGGCGGGCATAAGGCAGCTTCGACACGTGTTCACAGAGGCGTTAGTGTTAGGCAGCTGTACGTGTGCTTCTATAAATGAAGGGCAGATGGAAGCATGACACGTGTACACAAAGTGTTTAGTGCTAGGCAACTGTACCTCTACCTCCGTGACTGGCAGATGCCAACTTCGACATATGTTCACAGAGATCTTACTGCAAGACAATTATCTTTGTGTCTATACTGACGGGCAGATGGTGCTTCGTCACGCGTCCACAGGGACCTTAATGCTAGGCAACTGTACCTCTGCTTCTGTGAAGGGTGGATAGCAGCTTCAACACGTATCCACAGCTTAATGTTAGACAACTACACCGCTGCTTCTATACGTGACCAGCAGATGGAAGCTTCGACAAGTTTCCACAGAGGCCTTAGCACTAGGCAACTATGCCTCTGTTTCTACACGTGCCAAATAGATGACATTAGGATGCCATTAAGTCCACCTGCGTTCATTATCTGTAGATAGCATTCGCTACTCCATCCATTTTCATTTTTACTGTTATTACTTTCTCTACTACGTATAGTAAGTAGGAAAAGTATTGTATTCCACCCAAAAGTTCGATACCGAGATTTCACCGGAAATACATGTTTTGAGACCCTCTGAATCCAAAAAAAGCATTTTTGGAAACATGTCCGCGTGTGTGTCTGTGTGTGTGTCTGTGTGTGTGTCTGTGTGTCTGTGAACAGCATAACTCAAAAACGAACAGTCGGATAAACACCAAACTTGGTATTTAGGTTCAGTATCTTCCAGAGATGCGACACGAAGGTTTTCAAAAAAATCCCCCCACCCCGGACTACACTTTACATGCAACATTTTTCGAAAATTTTAATTTTCTCAAAAATGGCTCTAACGATTTTGATTAAAATATGATATGTTTAAGATATTTTCATGACAAATAAAATGTATATCTTGAATTTTCTGGGAATGTCTCCAAAAGTATTCTTCATTGTGAACGACTTTTGCATAACTGGTAAGCCATAAGAGATAGACAAAATTTTACTACACAAAAAATGTAGATCGCGTTAAAATACACAATTTATGTCATATACATTTTTTTTGTTGAGTGAACCATTTTCGAGATATTACTTGTTATTCGCTTAAATTTTTCAATACTTTTCTCAAATGGGAATTCGTTATTCATTTTTTTGTCTTCGATATGCAAAGAATATTAACCTGTGGCAAAGTGCATGGTGCTGCACCTAGCAACCAGCTAATAAGAGATATGTATGTGCTTAAAGGCTACTGTATTTGTATATTGCCCTTGTAAATATATATTGCTCTTACATCTACAAGAAAATTAGCAATAAGATAGAGTCTGCAAATGTTTATCTCGATTAACATGGAGCATATGGAGAATAAGCGTTTGTATAAATAGTTTGTACAAGAGTAGAGAAAGTCATGTGAGTGTAACACATCAGATATTTTTAAACTTAATATGAAACTTTGCGTTATGGTATCAAATAGGAAACCGGTATTTACCTTGGCGACTGAGGGAGGAAGTATTGTATTCCAGCCAAAACTTCGAAATTAGGATTTCACTCCCAATACATGGCCTTGGGCTTCCTAAATAAAAAAATTCTTATGTGTTACACTCACATGAATTTCTCTACTCTTGTACAAACTATTTCTACAAACGTTATTCTCCATATGCTTCATATTAATCGAGATAAACATTTGCAGAAACGATCTTTTGACATACAAAGAGAATTACATTTTACACATAGCGACCAGTTCTAAAAATATTTGACTATCGCTTAAGGCGTACTATGTTCCCCTTGTTTTGTATTTGCAAGGGCAATATAGAAATACAGTAGCCTTTAAGCATCGACATATCTCTTAATAGCTGGTTGCTATGTGCAGCACCATTCCCTTTGCCACAGATTAATACTCTTTGCATATCCAAGACAAACATATGATATTTTAATCAAAATCGTTAGAGCCATTTTTGAGAAAATTAAAATTTTCGAAAAATATTCCATGTAAAGGGTAATCTGGGGTGTGGGGATTTTGTTGAAAACCTTCGTGTCGCATCTCTGGAAGATACTGAACCTAAATACCAAGTTTGGTGTTTATCCGACTGTTCGTTTCTGAGTTATGCTGTTCACAGACACACACACGGACATGTTTCTAAAAATGCTTTTTTTGGATTCAGGGGGTCTCAAAACATGTATTTCCGGTGAAATCTCGGTATCGAATTTTTGGATGGAATACAATACTTTCCCTACTTACTATACGTAGCAAAGAAAGTAAAAATACTTCACGATTAGTAATTCACGAAATTATTTTAAATCTTAAGTAAACTTTGGTGATTTTACTTCCTCTACTACGCATAGTAAGTAGGGAAAGTATTACATTCAACCCATAATTTTTAGGCTCCTGAATACAATAAAAAAGCATTTTTATAAAAACGTCCCCGTGTGTCTCTGTAAACAGCATAACTCAACAAGGAAATATCAGATAAATACCAAACTTTGTATTTAGGTTTAGTGTCTTTCAAAGATACGACACGAAGATTTTCAAGAAAATTCCCCACCCTAGGTTACCCCTTACATGGAACATTTTTCGAAAATTTTGGTTTTCTCAAAAATGGTTCTAAAGATTTGATTAAAATATCATATGTTTAAGATATTTTCAAGACATATGAAATGTATATCTGAATTTTCTAGAATGTTAAGGCAGTATTTCATATCACAACACTGTAAATGCCAGAGTGATTGTAGTGTAAATTAGCATTAATGTATGACAATGATTTTAAATGTTTGTTAGCCAGAAACATTGTTAGGAAATAAGTTTACACGGCCTCACTGAAACTGACAATAGAAGTGGGTAACAATAAACCAAGGGGGTGAGTTGTTTATCACTAAGAAGAGACAAACAAATGGCGTCAGGATAGCGTGCCTTTCTTTAGAAATGGAGGGAATATCTTCCCTAGAGCATATGTGTTAGTAATTGTGATTGGCTTACAAAACGGACGCTAATGTTGGCGCGATTTGGTAACCAATAGTAGCTCTATTATAATGTTTAGGCATTTCGAGGTGAAGGAGTATATATTCTCGAGCCATAAGCATATTTCACGCAGTTCTATGGAATCGTTCACGAGGTACACGTCGTGCAGTCTTGAAGAATCTATCGTGAAGTGCACATCATACAGTTTGGAAGAATCTCTCATGTCGTAAAGTTAGTTACAAAATTCGGAAATATAAGTTTCAGTCAGGCGTGTATAAAGATTAAAGATGTGAGCTATTAATTAAGTGTGACGGCAATAAAAGTGTGAAAATAAATTCTTTTATCAGTGTTATCTCCTTTCCGTTTACACGCCCTGCTCAGAGATATTTGCTCGACTGAGTAATAATAGCTAGCCGGAGGACAAAGAACCCAAAATTCAAAATAGTAAAACAATAACGGGCGTCAAGTAAAAAAATATAACACGAACAGATTACTGCGACAATGTCCCCAAAAAGTTTGTTCATTCTGAATTGTTTTTGCATCATTCGTAAACCGTAAGAGACAGACAAAAGCTTACTACACAAAAAATGTATATCTCGTTAAACCACATAATTAATGTCATGTACACGTTTGGGGGTGAACCATTTTCAAGATATTCCTTGTTATTTGTTTGAATTTTCCAATACGTATGCTTTTTCTCAAATGGGAATTCGTTATTCAATTTTTTATGTCCTGGACATGCAAAGAGAATGGAATACTCCACATAGCAACCAGCTCTTAAAACATATGACTATCGCTTAAAGCCTACCATATTCCCCTTGCATCTACAGGAAAATTAGCAATAAGATTAACATCTCGAGCATATGGAGAATAAGCGTTTGTAAAAATAGTTTGTACAAGAGTAGAGAAATCATGTGAGTGTAAAACATCAGATTTTTTATTCTCTGTTGTAATTTCTTGTCGTGCTTCACGTTGTAATTGTGCTTTTATGTATTTTGCTGAATCTCTGTATGACTTTGAGTTCCCGTGGGGCTTTTAGTGTATGCAACACATTATTCTTGTTAATTATACCAGATTGTTGAAACGCAACTCATTTAATTGGTCAGTGTTTCCCGGCCCTAGTTTTAATTGAATGCATTTAGGGAACCTTGGGATTTTTCCACGACGTTAAGGATTCTTGGATTGCTGGTCTAGGCACAGTCCTCAAAACCTGTATTTCCATGAAATCTCGACATTGAATAATTTCGATGGAATGTAATACCTTCTCTACCTGCTATGTACGTGCTAAAGAAAGTAATTTGAATGTAACACACCAGATTTTTTACGTGGTTGCCATCAGTAACTTGCATGCAATTAGTCTAAATGTCAATTACAGGGATTTTGTAAAATTCTGCTGGTTTGAGTGTTACACTTCGTTAAAGAGAAAACAGTGAAGCAAATAATAAGTAGGTAAGAAGGAAGAAATAACTCAAGTAGCGAAATGCTTTATGCGTCACGTTTTCATCCATGACAGCTAATTTTACTTTTGGGGCCCATTAGACTGAGATTTTTAAAAGTGAATGTTATAATTTCTTTTTATTTCATCCAGAGGTGTTCAGTTAACGTCTGATAAAAATCTTGAGGACATTATTTTAAAAATCTAGACACTTGTCACGCTGAACGGATAATGAGATGCCAAAACGAAATAAATAAAAACAGTAGCTGTGAATACGTTCTCTTTTTAGCAGCAAGGTTTTTTTTCTAGTATTTATAAATGAAACAAAACAAAAACCCATCGCGTTTTTAGCATGAAACGTAGTCGACGTTAAAAATGTTTCTCGAAGGAATAGCTGTTTCTATGGTAACATTATATAATATTCCTCTGTATCTGATCACAAAATGTTCTGCAAATAATAATTACCTATCGTTGTATAGCAGGTTAATTACTTATTCTTTAGTGATTAAAAGGTCTTTTTTTACTTTCTCTACTACGTTTAGTAAGTAGGGGAAGTGTTGTATTCCACCCAAAAGTTCGATACCGAGATTACACCGGAAATATATGTTTTGAGACCCCCTGAATCGAAACAAAAAACCATTTTTGGAAATATGTTCGTGTGTGTGTGTCTATGAAGAGCATAACTTAGAAACGAACAGTCAGATAAATCCAAACTTGGTATTTAGGTTCAGTATCTTCCAGAGAAGCGACACGAAGGTTTTCAAGAAAATCCCCCCACCCAAGATTACCCTTTACATGGAACATTTTTTGAAAATTTTAATTTTCTCAAAAATGGCTGTAACAATTTTCATTAAAATATCATATGTTTAAGACATTTTCATGACAAATGAAATGTATATCTCGAATTTTCTGGGAATGTCTCCAAAAGTATTCTTCATTGTGAACGACTTTTTCATAACTGGTAAAGCATAAGAGATAGACAAAATTTTACTACACAAAAAATGTAGATCGCGTTAAAATACACAATTTATGTCATATACATTTTCTTGTTGTTGAGTGAACTATTTTGGAGATATTGCCTGTTATTTCGTTAAATTTTCCAATACTTATATTTTTTCTCAAATGGGAATTTATTATTCGTTTTTTATGTCCTGGGCATGCAAAGAGAATGTAATGCTCCACATAGCAACCAGTGCTTAAAACATTTGACTATCACTTAAACTGTTTAACTCGATTAACATGAAGTAGATGGAGAATAACTGTATGTATAAATAGTTTGTACAAGAGTAGAAAGTCATGTGAGTGCGACACATCAGATTTTTTTAAAATTACATTTGAAATATTTTTATAAATGTTTTCAAACTCATATACAGGTATGAAGCGGTTTCGATTTTTTCTTTTCCGTGTGTACAAATGGACAGGACTGACGCACGCAGTAGCCAGCGGACATGAACATGGCTGTATAACTTGAACATATAGGCGTGTCCGTGTGTTAGTTTTCCAAGATCACATATCTAGCGGTCTCCATAGCAAACGAAACAAGTGAAGGCCGGAAACTTGTTCGGTTCTTGCACTGACGCCAGGAGTTGTCAAGCAGGAACGCTGTTCCACGAGTGTATATTCTCTCATTAAAGATTAAAATAAATCAGAGATGGCCAGGGGCGAATATGTCATCAGGAGATGCTACCATTGTCAACGCTGTGTCTCTCTATATACGGAGGGATTCTCTGCATGTTTATCACGATTTTTACATCAGCAGCGGCGGCTGGTGTCGGAACACGTCGATTCTTGATTTAAACCATGGGCGTTGTGGTTTATATGAATGAAACAGATACAGTCAGGCAGTTTTAACGTTTTATGTGTGAAGGCGATGTCTCAAATGGGGGGCATAGCATAAAAGGTTACAAAATTTACTCTCTCTCTCTTTTTATTTTACGTCGCTTTAACTCCCTGGTCATATCGCGACGGATCTGTTGGTGCATAACTCTTAGAACGATATGTGAACTTCTAGGTCTCATCCCTGAAATCACCTGCTTCATGCCGTGCAGATGGCATTAGGGTGCCATTCAGTCTAAACGCCGCTCCCATATAAAGCCGGATAGTTAGCCTTCTAGGTCTCATCCCTGAAATCACCTGCTTCATGCCGTGCAGATGGCATTAGGGTGCCATCCAGTCTAAACGCCGCTCCCATATAAAGCCGGATAGTTAGCCTTCTAGGTCTCATCCCTGAAATCACCTGCTTCATGCCGTGCGGACAGCATTAGGGTGCCATCCAGTCTAAACGCCGCTCCCATATAAAGCCGGATAGTTAGCCTTCTAGGTCTCATCCCTGAAATCACCTGCTTCATGCCGTGCGGACAGCATTAGGGTGCCATCCAGTCTAAACGCCGCTCCCATATAAAGCCGGACAGTTAGCCTTCTAGGTCTCATCCCTGTAACCACCTGCTTCGAGCCGTGCAGATGACGTTAGGGTGCCGTCCAGTCCAACCGTCGCCCTCACATAGAAAGACGGTCAGTTTAGCCTTCTAGGTCTCATCCCTGTAACCACCTGCTTCGTGCCGTGCAGATGACGTTAGGGTGCCGTCCAGTCCAACCGTCGCCCTCACATAGAAAGACGGTCAGTTTAGCCTTCTAGGTCTCATCCCTGTAACCACCTGCTTCGAGCCGTGCAGATGACGTTAGGGTGCCGTCCAGTCCAACCGTCGCCCTCACATAGAAAGACGGTCAGTTTAGCCTTCTAGGTCTCATCCCTGTAACCACCTGCTTCGTGCCGCGCAGATGACGTTAGGGTGCCGTCCAGTCCAACCGTCGCCCTCACATAGAAAGACGGACAGTTAGCCTTCTAGGTCTCATCCCTGTAACCACCTGCTTCGTGCCGTGCAGATGGCGTTAAGGTGCCGTCCAGTCCAACCGTCGCCCTCACATAGAAAGACGGACAGTTAGCCTTCTAGGTCCAACCGCCGCCCTCACGTAGAAAGACGGACAGTTAGCCTTCTAGGTCTCATCCCTGTAACCACCTGCTTCGTGCCGTGCAGATGGCGTTAGGGTGCCGTCCAGTTTAACTGTAGATAGATGGCATAGCATACGCTATTACCACTTATTTTTCATTTTACTATTGTTTTAGACTTAAAGTGGAACTTTGGGTCGTGGTACTAAATATCCAATCCGGTATTTACCTTGCCGACTGAGGAAAACCACGAAAAAGCTCAGACACATTGGTCGGCCCACGGGATTTGAACCCGAGACCCTCCGAATGCGGGCCACAGACTTTACCGCCTGAGCCATCCCGCTCAGTATAAAATTTACTGTTTGTCTCCTTCGGTCTTAAAAATACAGGAAGTCGATGAGTGGTGCACAAACTGGAGAGTGGAAATGAATGGAAACCATTATAGTGGCATTCACCAAGGGCCGTATTCTAGATTTCACGCTGGTCTAGACTGTCTCCAAACTCATTTGGTCCGGACCAAAGGTCCACCAAGTTTCTTACATTTATAGACGATAAACAGTCTCGGGCCAAGAAAGGCCGTGGATCAGCAAGGAGTAAGGTAGTTCTGCGCATGCGCGACTTCCATAGAGCAGTAAACTAACTACTGTTACTCCCAAGTTTACAACTTTCTATGGTCGTTTCACAGCTGTTTTTTCATGGGTTCAGTGCTCACTCCTCGCTCAGAATAAAATGGAGATAACCAAGAAGCGTGCATTAAAACGGTCGGGGGTGGAAAATGCCTGTTATCCTTAATACACAAAATTATGGATATTATTGAAGACAAATCGGCTTCTGCAAATGCAAACGTAAAAAATCTGATGTGTTACACTCACAAGACTTTCACTACTCTTGTACAAACTATTTTTACAAACGCTTATTCTCCATATGCTTCATGTTAATCGAGATGTTAATCTTATTGCTAATTTTCTTGTAGGTGCAAGGGGACATGTCCAGGACATAAAAAAACGAATAACGAATTTCCATTTCAGAAAATGTATTGGGAAGTTTAAGGGAATAACAAGCAATATCTCGAAAATGGTTCACTCAACAAAAAAAGTGTATACAAACATAAATTGTGTATTTTAACACGATCTACTTTTTGTGTAGTAAAATTTTGTCTATCTCTTATGGTTTACCAGTTATGCAAAAGTCGTTCACAATCAAGAATACTTTTGGACAAAATTCCCAGAAAATGTTTTGAAAAAATTAAAATTTTCAAATAATGTTCCATGTAAAGGGTAATCTAGGGTGGGGGGATTTTCTTGAAAGCCTTTGTGTCGCATCCTTGGAAGATACTGAACCTAAATACCAAGTTTGGTGTTTATTCGACTGTTCGTTTCTGAGTTATGCTGTTCACAGACACACACACACGGACATATTTCCAAAAAAAAAAATTTGGATTCAGGGATCTCAAAACATGTATTTCCGGTGAAATCTCGGTATAGAATTTTTGGGTGGAATACAATACTTCCCCTACTTACTATACGTATTAAGAAAGTAAAAAAGAGGAGGTGTGAAGGGAGATAATGGTTAGGTAGTTTTGAGCATGATTCTAACCTATTCTCATTCCTGCCTTTTTGGAAACGTTCTTATCCACCAAATGACACAGTTTCATGGCATTGTTAATCATTTCAATAAGAATTTAACTTGCTGGAATATTAATTTTAAGGTTAAAATTACAGAGTAAAATAGAACTTAAAAGCAAGCAACATGCTGCTATTTATTAAAATTGTCACCCTGGATCGTAACCAAATAACTAAATATTCTGTGATATTAATTATACAGACATAACTACCTGAGGAAATCCTGGTATATCATAAACCTTTGGGGCAGTTGCAATGCTCCTCTTCTCGCCGGGTAAACTAAGTAAAACCTGATTACTTTGAACTTACCTACTGACTTAACTCAACGCGACGTAACGTGAAGGTCTTACACGCTGTATTAAATGGAGCTACTTAGAGGTGTCTTAATGTGGCTTAATTTAACACGACATAACTTAAGAATTTGCCAGTGTCAAACTTTTCCTTCCCGTTACGTCAAATTAAATGTGGCTTGGTAATCGGCGTGAAGCAGTAGCATGAAGTAATAAAAGAACAATCAATCAAGATGCATTCCCGTTACGTTACGTGCATCGTAATTAGACCAGTATTTCTTAACTTCGTGTTAAGTTCTTCGTAATCCCGGCTTATCGAGGCGCAAGTCTAGCAATGGCACCTGAGACATTAGTTAATAATACGGTTTGACGCTTAAGGTCAGCAGTGTTTTCTTGATATCCCCCTCTTGCATAATACGAAAGTGCTATTAGCATTTGCGTATCAATTGATATACTCAAGCCTCGGTTATCGTCTCTGTCGTATAGGTTAGGATGAATCAGTTCTATCAACCTTCTAATTTTTGCTTTACTAAGCCTGTATCTGAAGTTTAAGTCGTCATACTTTTCATATATGTCTAATCTTGATAGATAATTTTATTTCACTGTCTCACTTCGCGAGTTCTACACACAGCAGCCACGCTCACCACTCCATATTCATACATTTTGTAAATATGATCTGCCTTTAATCTACCCCTCTGAGGTTGAAATAGGTGTTTTTCTGCTGTTGTTATCCCCACGTTTGGGCGCCAATTTGAGAATAGATAGTTGCTTTAGTTTAACTGCCCCACGTATGGGAGCGAATTTGAAGTTTTATTGTTCTTGGAGTTTATTTATTTTATTTAGCTCCACATATGGACGTAAATTTGAAGATGTTGATGATTTTGTTACGTAATATGCTACTGCGTATGAAAAACCGATTTAAAGATTATTTTTGTTGTTATTACGCTCCAAGTTTTAAAAAAAATTATTAAGTTTGTTATTAAACTGCTTCTATAGATAGTATTTATGTTTATATTTGCCTCGGGTGCGTTTTAGAGACACGTATCTCTTAATCAGGGCGTGGTGCGACAAGAATGTAGGCTTACACACATTTTAAGTTTAAATTCACTTATTTTTAATAATATCACTCCGCTGATATCAAGAGCTGTGAGATTCTTTAATTCAGTACTTGCACTTTGTTAATGCGTATACATAATTTTCGTTTCATACGAATACGTAATATTTCTCTAGAGAACGCACAAGCAACACATCCAGTTAATATTAAGGTCTGCCGGCAACTAACATATTTCAACCGTCCAAACTCGTAAACTTCTGTATTTCAAATCTCTGATTGGCTAATCCTAGTCAAATAGACGTACCTGCAGTTTACTAAAGCTTTTTCTGGCTGTTGATTGACTATTTTTAAACTGTCACAAAATTGACTAATCATGACTAGTAAAATTTAAGCTCTAAAACTCATTATTGCCTCAAGGTTACCTCATTGTTACCTCATTAGCAACGTTAAACTTATTATTCTCACAGCTCCTACATTATTAAATTACATAACGCATTCACATAACATTATTGAACGTGTTTACAATAATATAAGCATATGCAATGACTTACGTACATTTTTACAAATTATTGCATACATATTGCTTTAAGGCGGGCTGTTATTGAATTTACATATAATATAATTTAATTGAAATTATTCAAGTGTTAGAAATACTGCCTCAAGGTAGACCAAAATTTGGTCCGCATCAACGCAAGTTCCGGTCTATGAGTAAGAAAATCGATGGTCCGCTGTAAAACCAAGCAGCAAGTTGATCGACTATAAATACCGCCCTAAAGAAATACTGCCCGTTGTGCAATAAGATTTGGTAATACAGTGCCACAATTTAAAACAGTGAAATATCTTGTATTAGCTCTTGATGCAAAGTTAACCTTGAATGAACATATATCTGATCTGTAACGTGCTGACCCAGTAAGGGTATAAGTTGAATTTGTTACATACGGTTGGAGCGAGGGTCCAAAATGTTTCACACAAAATATGATGACGGTTTATACTCTCTTTTCACCATATATTACGACATTTAATTTTCTTTACAGTATTATAAGTATTTATAATTTCCCGCCATTGCAAAACAATATAAATGCAAATTACGAATAATGAATACTCCCACAAATATAAATTTTAAAAGCCAACGGTGGAAAGTTAGAATATAGTGAGTAAATTTAGAAATAGCCGAGAGATTACGCTTTGGCAACCTTAAGCCAAAATATAGCCGAAGAGCAACAGAGCTAACAGATCGCTCGCTCAGATCCCTCTTTGGTAACATTCTTCTCGTCCCGCCCGGGAGTTTCATGTTACACTCACGTCTAGGAGGTCGCTGTGTTGAGTGATGTGGTAAGACAAGCCAATAGTAGCGCTGGACGACCATAATGTTGTTCTACCAACTGCTACGTCATAAATGAAATCTGTCGAGAATGTTCCTTTTGTTGAGTTTGTTGATGAACTGGCGATGTCCACCGCAGGGGAGGGAGTAGAAACGGCACAGATCTTGATACACAATCAAGTAATTTCATCAATTAAAAGATACTTCACCTTTAGCATTATCTTCAAAAAGGCTGATCTACTTCTCCCTAATGAAACCTGCCTGGATGTATGCTTGTTTAATCTGGAGCTCTGGATCCAAAACTCACGACAACAGAAAACAAACTATACAGAATCGGGTCCTTCAGTTAAGAGCAATTGCACCTAGCTACATTCGCAGTTCAACACTTCATGAAGATCTTCTTACGCCGACAGCAGATACCACCTTCCACTCCTGCTACACATGCCTGCTCACTTTCTTCAGTGAACAGATACCTTTGCACATGCCGCAGGAATGAGCACGAAGAAGACTGAAGCGAGAACGACATACAGACCTTCTAATACGAAATTTCATTTCACATTATGTACATAGTAACGGTGACAACTGAGTGGCCTCTTAGAGAGGCCTTGCACGTAGTCAATAGAGCCCATTGCGTCTCATATTTTAGGCATTACTCAACTTCGATGGTCCGTATGAAACGGACCACCTGCCCTTCTTATCTCCTCAGGTTCCAAAAAGGACCCTAAGGATACATACGTATGCATAGCTAAAACCTTCGTATTTGCATAGTATATGCCATGAGGTCTCTAAGTCCCTCGCACATTTCCGACATAATGGGTGTTATATGAGACTCATTATGTATAGATATATCTGCGCATAGTGTTGGGGGCCGTCCACAACCCTCTGAACTTAGCTCTGATCAAATTCAAGAGAAATTTACTCACTTTCCTGTCAGCCCTTGATATCCGAGGTTGGACCTACCTAGCAGTGGTTTGTTTACTCCAGATCTCAAGACGAGCCCTTGCCGTAACCTAGATTATCTATACTTGACGTTACTAGCCGACACTCCGCAGAAAGGCTCAGGCCCAATAAAAAAGAGCCCCGATCCCCTCTACAAGAGTGTCTACCATCTTGTTTCCTCTAATACCAACATGCTCAGGAACCCAAAGAAGCGTAACCGGGCAGCTGGTGCAGAGTAGCCAACATCCTCTGGCATTGCCACACCAATCAAAATGTAGCATTAACTGCACCAAGGGCATTCAAAATTGTCATACTATCCGAGCAGATGTACATGCCTGGTTCTAGGGCCCCAGGCAGCAGCCCCCGTTCTACCTCCAAGCCGGGAACCGTCGGTGAACCACGCCCTGCCCCATGTCTTCGGAAGAGACCCGATCTCCTGGTTCAACTCCTCCTTGGAAGGTATTATCACAGTATAGGATGGACATAGGTTATACCCAGCCCCCATCAAATTTCCGATCATCTGGATTATAGGGCACTTATCTGTAATCCACAGAGGATCACACTATGTACCTACTGAAGATAGTCCTCAGCAACATCGCCACATGCCTGCGATTCCTTCTGAATAATTGTGTAACTATGAGAAAAACTAATAATACTACAGTGCAATGGGTCTTTCAACAAGAGTGTCTTACCTTTGAAATTAAATAAACACGTTCTATAAATGATAAGAGGTTTATTTATTTTTTTATTTCGGAACATAATGTCATTACATGTGGAAGAGAATATCACTTAAGTGACCGCCGCGACTTCTTTGGGTTGCGCGTATACGGTTGACCCAATTTTCAATGACAGAAGAACGTAAATTAGGTTCAACTTCACGAATAACACGCGTGATGTTATTCATAAGATCATTTACTGTTTCTGGCTTGTTGACATAAACTCGAGATTTAACATAACCCCACAAGAAGTAATCCAACGACGTTAAATCACATGACCTCGGGGGTCAGTTAACATCACCACCACGGGAAATGATGAAACCTCTCAACTTCTCCCTCAAAAGATCGATAGTTTCGAGAGCAGTATGACACGTGGCACCATCTTGCTGGAACCAGATGTTTCTGAGATCCATACCATCCAATTGAGGCCAAAAATAGTCCCTTAGAAGAACCCGCTATCTTTCTCCATTGACAGTTAGAGCTTCTCCATCTTCATCTTGGAAAAAATATGGACCAATGATTCCACCATACCAAAATCCTCACCACACAGTAACCTTTTTGGGGATGAAGTGATCGTTCTTGAACCTGCATTGGATTGTGATTGCTCCAAAAGCGGCAATTTTGTTTGTTAACACAACTATCTATCCATCCAAAAGTGGACTTCGTCGCTGAAGATGATTTTTCGACAAAAATCCGGGTCAGCTTCCAATTGCTCCATAGCTCAGTCAGCGAATACACGGCGCAACCTATGGTCATTGGGCTTTAGTTCTTGAGTTAACGCCATTTTGTAAGCGTGAAACTTCAAGTCCAGATGCAGAGTTCGCCAAATTGTGGTCGGCGAAATCCCCCAATTCTTGAGCTCGACGAGCGATTGATTTGTTTCCGTTCTCGCGTACACTCTCACGAACGGCGCCTATGTTTTCGTTGGAGCGCTTACGTCCATTACGTACAGGCGTTCTTTGATCGCTGACAGAACCACTTCTTTCAAATTTATCGATCAAACGCCGAATCGTTCTCTCGCAGGGACGATTATGCACACCGTAAACTTCATGCAATACACGGAAGGTTTGGCGAACAGATGATCCATTTTGATAATAAATTTTCACAATTTCTGCGCGCTGCTGAATGCTGTAACGTTGCATGGCTATTTGTCAATAACAACTGTAACCACATGAAAAAAATGACTGCTGTAACTCAATAACAACGGCAGCTATCACATGGTGAAAGTAGGACATTCTTGTTAAAAGACCCTTTATAAAACGTTTGTAATAAATTGAAGAAAGGAAAAAATCTGGTGTTGCAGTCACATGACTTTCTCTACTCTTGTACAAACTATTTTTAGAAACGCTTATTCTCCATATGCTTCATGTTAATCCAGATGTTAATCTTATTGATAATTTTCTAGTAGGTGCAAGGGGAATTGCTAGGCTTTAAGCGATAGTCAAATGTTTTAAGAGCTGGTTGCTATGTGGAGTATTCCATTCTCTTTGTATGTACAGGACATAAAAACACGAATAACAAATTCCCATTTGAGAAAATGTATAAGTATTGGAAAATTCAAACAAATAACAAGGAATATCTCGGAAATGGTTCATCCCCGATACAGTGTGTGTAATTAAAGTTTAACTACGTCCGAGTTGCGAGTTCGAAACCCTTCCTCTACCCTTGAGCGTACGCAGTGTACAATCCAAGGCCTCTGCAAACAAAAAGTTTGTGTTTCCCAGTTAAATATGCCACCCTCATTGCTTCTGTTTAATTGCACCGTCGCAAAATAACCAGCGGCAGAGCTAATGAAATATTTTGCACTATCTGTGCATATCGACATAAGGGTTATTGATTATCTATTTTTAATCCGCCTAACCAACCGAGTAACGAATTCGTTTAAACAAATATTAACGCACGTTGTAGCTACCTTATTTCTTTAATTTTTAAACAGCTTTTTTTGGTAGCACTGCATTTCATCAATTTGTTTTTTTCATAAACCTTGCAAATTGCTATATCCAACACACGGGACCTTAATAGACGGCTTTTGTACTCGTGTTTTCAACTCCTCTAATGAAAAAGGTGAAATTTGTTTTCGGAACTTAGCAATGCAGTCAATTCTGGTATAATATTCTTAAACTGCTCAGGACGGTTCCTTTGAAATCAATTGACAACTCAAGTAAAACTGAAAATAAATGTTTTCTCTACGTTCCGACTTAGTAGCAAGAGTTATATACGAGTGTAGCCCCAGATGTACCCGACCTGAGGTATAGATAGCGGTTGTTGTTTCAAACAAATGACTATGGTAGAAAGTACTATCTTTATAAAACTTAAGTTTGACGATGCTACATTGTTTAGTAATTGTTTGGCAGCCATCAATAGTGAACTTTCTCAGTGAATTTATAAACATGGATAAAACTGGCCACCGTTATGTAATACAATACATTTGAAAGGTCTTAGTCCAACTAATATTAAAGCTGAGCTAGATTCTACTCTGGGGGAGTCTGCTCCTTCGTTTACAACAGTAAAATATTGGGTGGCAGAGTTTAAGCGAGGCCGTACGAGTTGCCAAGACGAACATCGCAGTGGTCGAACAAATGAGGTGACCATGCCAGAAATTTTGAAGAAAATCCACAAAATGGTATTGGATGACCGTCGACAGAAAGTGCGCGAGCTAGCAGACATCGTCCACATTTCAAAAAGTGCTTTACATCGCACACTAACTGAAAATTTAGTCACGAGAAAGCTGTGCGCAAGATGGGTGCCGCGTTTACTCGCATTGGAACAAAAGCAGTGTTGTAAGGATGTTTCAGTCGAATATTTGGCGATATTTCGCTGCAATAAAGCCGAGTTTTTGCATCGAGTCGTAACCATGGATGAAACAAGGGTCCATTACTTCACACCTGAGACGAAGGAACAATCAAAACAGTGGATTGAAAAGGGAAAACCGGCTCCAAAGAAGCTCAAGACAGTTCCATCTGCAGGCAAGGTCATGGCGTCAGTTTTTTGGGATGCGCGTACTGATAATTTCATTGATTATCTTCAAAAAGGAAAACCAATCAATTGTGAGTATTATGCAAACTTATTGCAGCGTTTGAATGATGAAATCAAGCAAAAACGGCCGCATTTAGCGAAAAAGTAAGTTCTGTTTCATCAAGTCAGTGCACTACTTCACACATCCATTATCTCCATGGCCAAAAATCAATGAGTTAAAGTTCGAATTGCTTCCTCATGCACCCTATTCGCCATACTTAGCCCTCTCTGATTATTTTCTGTTTTCAAAGTTAAAGCAATGGCTTGGTGGTAAAAGATTTGCCAACAATGAAGAGGTGGAGCTTGCAGTTGATGTCTATTTTGCAGAACTCGGCCGTTCTCACTATAAACAGGATATCAAAGCTATTGAACACCGCTGGGAAAAGTGTATCGAGCTGAAAGGAGACTATGTAGAGAAATAAGGATGTTTTTTTCCCAACGTTTTTGTGTTTTCTTTGTTAGGCCAGATACTTTTGTGACAGTCCTCGTATCTATTTAAAAACTTAAAAAAAAGAAAGCTTCATTTCTACGTTAATAATGACATATAATTCCTTTTTCCATTCAATTATGAATTATCGAATCAGACTATTGGGTAACTTCCTCTGCAGCAAAATGCTTTGTATGGCAAAAAAATCTTATGTGATACATACACGTGACTTTCTCCGCCGTCTATCATTTATTAGTGGGTATACAAACTATTCTTACTAAAGCTTATTACTTTCTCTGCTACGTATAGTAAGTAGGGGAAGCATTGCATTCTACCCAAAAATTCAATACCGAGATTTCACCGGAAATACATGTTTTGAGGCCCCCTGAATCCAAAAAAAGCATTTTTGGAAACATGTCTGTGTGTGTGTGTCTGTCTGTGAACAGTATAACTCAGAAACGAACAGTCGGATAAACACCAAACTTGGTATTTAAGTTCAGTATCTTTCAGAGATACGACACGAAGGTTTTCAACAAAATCCCCCCACCCCAGATTACCCTTTACATGGAACATTTTTCGAAAATTTTAATTTTCTCAAAAACGGCTCCAACGATTTTGATTAAAATATCACATGTCTAAGCTATCTTCAGGACAAATGAAATGTATATCTCGAATTTTCTGGAAATGTCTCCAAAAGTATTCTTCATTGTGAACGACTTTTGCATAACTGGTAAACCATAAGAGATAGACAAAAATTTACTACACAAAAAATGTAGATCGCGTTAAAATACACAACTTATGTTATAAACATTTTTTTTTGTTGAGTGAACGGTTTTCGAGATATTGCTTGTTATTCCCTTAAATTTTCCAATAGTTACACTTTTTCTCAAATTCGTTATTCATTTCTTTTGTGTCCTGGACATGCAAAGAGAATGGAATGCGCCACATAGCAACCAGCGCTTAAAAGATTTGACTATCGCTTAAAGCCTACCATATTCCCCTTGCATCTACAAGAAAATTAGCAATAAGATTGACATCTCGATTAACATGAGGCATATGGAGAATAAGCGTTTGTAAAAATAATTTGTACAAGAGTAGAGAAAGTCATGTGAGTGTAACACATCAGCTTTTTTTTCTATGTACTACAGTTTAATCGAAATAAACCTTTGCAGAAACAGCTACATTACACATTTCGTTATAGATACAAAGGGAACAGCGATAGTCAAATGTTTAACCACTGAACGCTATATGCTGGCCTTAAAATTCCATACTGTTTCCATGACATCGCGAGAGACAACTGAAAATCGATGGGACTTAAAGAGTAACTATTGAACAATTCAAAGTTTAATAACGAATATCTCGGAAAGGGCTTATGCCACAAAAGATGTACTTTGAAATAAATTGTGTGATTTAAAGAGATTTACATTTTTTGTATGTTACGTTTTCGTCTACATCTTAACACTTGGCAGTTGTGGAAGATTGTACAACATTTCTTCCAACTGAAGTGGACTTCACAGTCTATTCCCAGAAAATTCAAGATATAAATTTGTTTCTTTGCGATGTAAGTATCTTTAATATACGGTATTTTAATCAAAATCTTTAGAGCCATTTTTTAGAAAATAAAATTATTGAATGGCATTGAACCTAAATGCCAAGTTTGGTATTTATCCGACTTTTCGTTTTGGAGTTATGCTGTTCAGATGGACATACAGACATGTTTCCAAAAAGGATTCATTTGGATTTAAGGCCCCTCAAAACATGTATTTATGGTGAAATATCCGTATCGAATTTTTGGGTGCAATACGATACTTGCTCTACTTACTATACATAGTAGAGAAAGGAATAATATTGTCGCGTGTGTCATTGGCGAGAGTTTAACTTATATTGTTTTAGTAATTTTTATTAATTAAGGATTAATTAATCTGAATTTATTGGGATTTGATCCTTACATATTTTTGGAAAAATGCAAGCTTTGTTATAAGCTGATTAAGTAACAGGATGGAAGTGACTTCCGATGGTACTCCCAGTGGCCTTTTTGATGCCACCAACTTCCCTGGTCTACGTGCACATTCGCACTTTGACGTCACACCAGATATTCTAGAACATTTAAAATTCGGTGCTGATTGGCTAAGTCTACCCACTATCAGGGCGTTGGTTCTCCATATTGGGAGAACGGCCACCATGTTGAAATGCCCTTTCGAGACGCCGCTAAATCTATTTAAGGAACTGTAGTATTAGTAACCCCATAATCAGAATAACATTGGCCAGGGTTAATGGAATATATTGCAAACCCCACCTTTGTAAACCAAACATGCGCAACCAACAAATTACTTAATCTTTCTTAATATATTATTCATTCATTATCTGTTTACCCTCCTCTTATGTAGGACTTACAGCCTCCAGGACTTACAAGCGGATGCCTGGGGTCAGAGGCCCATCGAGGAGCAGACACTCATGGATCAGACAGAGCATCCAGGATGGGTGATCAGCCCGATGCCTGGTATGGGATGAAGGAAGTAGATGAAGCGAAATGTTGCTGAAATGGATGAAAGGAAAGGTGATGATGGAGCAGTTGGTGGAATGAATGGCGGGGGAAACCGGAGAACCCGGAGAAAACCCGCCCAGACGCCGCTTTGTCCACCACAAATCCCACATGCAGGTCCCTGGGATTGAACCCGGGCCGCCTCGGTGGGAGCCGAGCGGTCTAACCACTTCTTAATATATTAGCTTAATTTAAGTCACGTTGTTATCATTGCTCTACCACATGCCTTCCTTTTACCACCCTCAAATAGATATCCCCCACGTCGCCGAACCATGTTCGCGAAAATATCTTGACATTTAAACTTATTGTCAATGACGTCGCACCATATATAATAATGTCTGAACATGTTGTTTTAAAAATATAAAATTTGACGTTTGAATTAAAAAGTGGGTTTTATTTGCATTATTCCTTGCTGTATGATAGCAAATGCCTACAGAATCTCAACAGATTACGAACTTTGGCTAAGAGATAACATAGCCTCATTATTTTGTCTCTCTGGTCTTTCCTAATATATGTTTCAATGGAGGACTTCTCTCTCTTAGTTCAGAGTGAAGTTACCAGGGTTTGTTTGGCGGCAGTCTTTATACAACTTCTTACACAACGACCTCGAATGAGGATAATCCTTCATCACTACAATGCATCGCCCACGTTGCGGTCCTTGCCTGACGCCAACAATGTCGGTCCTTCCTAACAGCAAAAACGTCTAGCATTCTTGTGTATTGTATTTTTCTCCAATTATAAATGCCACTGAGAAAAAGCTCGTGTGTTTCAAACGCATGCGTTGCTCTACTCGGCATCGTTGAAGTGCTAAGACGCCATTCGTTTGTTTCTTTTGACGTCATGCAAAGATTAGGGAATTTCAAGCGCAGCACAAGTGACCCGTTTTTGCTTTCCCAACCACATATATAGCGAGTAGAAAAGCTGTTGTATTGCACCCAAAAATTCGATACCGAGTATACATGCTTCGAGGGACCTTGAAACAAAACAAGAGGATTCTTAGTAAAAGGATAAATACCAAACCTTGTATTTAGGTTCAGTGCCTTCCAAAGGTGCAACAAGATATTCAAGAAGATCCCCTCACCCTAAACTACCCTTTACGTGAAACAACTTTAGAAAGTTTTGTTTTTCTAACAAAATGGCTTTAACAATTTTGATTAAAATACCACACATTAAAGATGTTTACATGGTAAATAAAAGGTATATCTCGAATTTCGGGTCAGAGCCTGTGAAGTTTTATATAATCTTGTATAACTGGTAAACGTTAAGCGATAGACGAAAACGTACTGTACAAAAAATGTGGATAGCTTTGAAATACACAATTTATTTCAAATAACTGTTTTGTGGCACCAGCAATTTATGTATAATGAAATATGTAATGCAACTATTTCAAGGTTTATCTCGATTAAAATCAAGTAGATAGGAAAATAAACTTTAGTGAGAATAATTTGTATACTCATTATTAAGGAATTATAGGGTATAAAAAGTCGTGAGAATGTAACATACTATTTATATACGAGGGCGGATCGAAAAGTAACGCATGCACAATAATTTGTTTCTGCCTTGGTATTGCAGCTGGAATGTTGTAATTTTACACAGATATAGTTTGAAGTTTTCACTACAGAAGATATTCTTTATTTCATGTACAGCCCTAGCGAGAGAAGTATGAATTACGCAACAAAGATGGCGCGCATGTTAGTGTCGTCCACGTGTGAAGAGCAGAGAGGTGTGGTTCGATCTTTCTGGGCCAAAGGGCATAAACCGTGATATTTCAAGGGACATGCGTGGCGTGTATGGGGATGATTGTATGGACCGTAGAAATGTCTCCAGGTGGTGTGCATCCTTCCTAGAGGGCCATGTGAACCTTAGGGATTCAGAATGTCACAGACATTGAGGCGGCAATTTTGAAAGACTGGCGTGTGCAACTGGAACCTTGTCGGAACAGTTCAACATTTCCTATGGTACAGCGTACGATATTGTTCATGGCACGTTGAAATTTTGTAAAGTTAGTGCTCGCTGGGTGGCTAAGAACCTGACAATCACAAAGGCCAGCGAACGATGACGAGCTTGGATCACCTAACGTGGTACACCGCAGAAGGGCATGGCTTTCTGAAAGGAATCGTCACTGGTGATGAGTCGTGGGCACACCACTACATGCCCGAAACCAAGCAGGCAAGTATGGAGTGGAAACATGCTGGTTCCCCAGTGAAGAAAAAAATTCAGTGACTCAATCTGCTAGGAAAGTGCTTGTGACGGTGTTCTGGGATATGCATGGTGTTGTATTGGTGGACTTTGCTGAACACGGGACCACGTGAATGCTAAAGTCTACGTGAACACTTTGTGAAATTTGCGTCGTCTCCTTCGTGACAAACCCACAACATGAATGTCAGAATTCTTCATGACAATGCTCGCCCCCATGTTGCTGCTGCTGTTCGTCAGAAAATCACTAAATTTGATTGGGAGGTGCTTCAGCATCCACCATACAGTCCGGATCTTGTACCGTCGGACCTTCATCTGTTTGGTCCCTTGAAGAAATTCCTGGCCGGCCAACGCTTTACGACAGATGCAGAAGTGAAATCAGCAATCCGCAGATGGCTATACTCCGAAGAAATGGACTTCCACAAACAGGGCATATTGAAACTGGTTTCACGATGGAAGAGATGTGTTGAGAAACTTGGCGACTATGTCGAAAAGCCGGCAAAAGGTGCAAGTTCATTCGTGATTTTTGTTGTTGTTTTAAATATTAAACTTTTTGTAAAAAAAAAACATTATTGTGCGTTACTTTTCGATCCGCCCTCATATATGTGTGTGTGTGTGTGTGTGTGTGTGTGTGTGTGTTTAAGATTTGACTAACGATTTAGAGTCCTGTAGCTCCCTTGTACCTCCAATGAAATGTGTAATGAAGCTATTTCTGTGAAATTGTATCTCGATTAACATCAACTAAATAGACATTTAAGGTTTTGCAAGAAAGTTTGTAGAAAATTTATAAAAATTAACAGCAGAAAAATTCATATAAATATAACACGTGAGGATCTTTTCTTTTTTCTTTTACTCCCTACCACGTACAGTCGAGTGCAAAAAAAATTCGATGCTTTTGGTTACTTTTTGGTGTTTTCCATTCTTAAATGTTGGCAGAATCTCAACATTTGTGCTCTACGCCTCTAACTAGCTGAAGTGCGATATGCTGGCGTTACACTATGAAGAACGGACAGGCGTAGCTGGGCGATGAAAGGGGTGCAGAATCGATATATGCCTCCTAAATACTGTCCCTGAATTAGTCCGGTTCTTATTGGTTCGGCATTCAAGCGTTAACGTCTGTAACTGAATGCGGGATGGAATTCGCGGCAGAGGCGTGTTAATTATTTAGTGCAACTTAAACCGCGGTTCCTCATAACGATACCCTTCTGTACCCCACTGTACATAGTAGGTTCAGAAGGTATTGCAGACCCCAAAAATTCAATACCGGTATTTCACCGGAAAAGCATGTTTTGAGGTCCCCTGAATCCAAATGAAGTCTTTTGTAAACATGTCGGTTGTGTGTTAGTGAGAAACAGAGAGAGAGAGAGAGAGAGAGAGAGAGAGTATGTGAACAGCATAACTCAAAAATGAAAAGTGGATAAATACCAAACTTGGTATTTAGGTTCAGTATCTTTCAAAGATGCGACACGAAGATTTTCAAGAAAATCTCCCCCACCCCAGACTACTCTTTACATGGAAGATTTTTCGAAAATGCTGATTTTCTAAAAGGTAGCTCTAACGATTTTGATTAAAATATCGCATGTTTAAGATAGTTTCATAGGAAAAGAGATGTGTCTTGAATTTTCCGGGAATGTCCCCAAAAGTCCCCTTCATTCCGAATGGCTTTTGCATAACTGGTAAAGCCACAGAGAGATAGACAAAATTTTACTACACAAAAAATGTAGCTCTCGTTAAAACACAAAATTTAAGTTATATACAATACTTTTTTGTGGAGTGAACCATTTCCGAGATATTCCTTGTTATTTGTTTGAATTTTCCAGAACTTATACTTTTTCTCAAATGTGATTTGTTATTCGTTTTGTGTGTGTGTGTGTGTGTGTGTGTGTGTGTCCCGGACATGCAAGGAGAATGGAATGCTGTCTGTCTGTCTGTCTGTCTATCTATCTATCTATCTATCCATCTAACTATCTATCTATCTACCCATCCATCGATCCACCTACCTTCCTACCTACCTACCCACCCACCCACCCACCCATCCATCATCTATCTATCTATCCTCCCACCCACCCATCCATCCACCCACCCACCCATCCATCCACCCACCTATCTATCTATCTATCTATCTATCTATCTATCGATCTATCTATCTGTCTATCTATCCACCCTCCCATCCATCCATCTACCTACCTACCTTTCCAACCATCCACCCACCCACCCACCCATCCATCCATCCATCCATCTATCTATCTATCTATCTATCTATCTATCTATCTATCTATCTATCTATCTATCTATCTATCTATCTATCTATCTATCTATCTATCCACCTAACCACCCATCCATCGTTTCACCTATCTTCCTACCTACCTACCTACCTACCCACCCACCCACCCATCATCTATCTACCCACCTACCCACCCATCCATCGATCCACCTACCTTCCTACCTACCTACCCATCCACCCACCCACCCATCATCTATCTATCTATCTATCTATCTATCTATCCTCCCACCCATCCATCCACCCACACATCTATCTATATATCCACCCTCCCATCCATCCACCCACCCATCTATATATCCACCCTCCCATCCATGCATCCATCTACCTTCCTACCTGTACATACATCCATCCATCCATCATCTATCTATCTATCTATCTATCTATCTATCTATATATCTATCTATCTGTCTGTCTGTCTATTTATCTATCTATCTATAGCCACCCACCCATCCATCTATCTATCTATATATCTATCTATATCTACCCACCCACCCATCCATCCATCATCTGTCTATCTATCTATTTATCTATCCTTACCTACCCACCCACCCATCCATCATTTAACTATCCATTTATCTATCTATCCTTACCTACCCACCCATCCATCCACCCACCCACCCATCTATCTATCCACCCTCCCATCCATCCATCCACCTACCCACCCATCCATCTATCTATCTATCTATCTATCTATCTATCTATCTATCTATCTATCTGTCTATAGCTACCCACCCATCCATCTATCTATCTATCTCTCTATCTATCTATAGCTACCCACACATCCATCTATCTATCTATCTATCTATCTATCTATATATCTATCTATATCTACCCACCCACCCATCCATCATCTGTCTATCTATCTATTTATCTATCCTTACCTACCCACCCACCCATCCATCATTTATCTATCTATCTATCTATCTATCTATCTATCTATCTATCTATCTATCTATCTATCTGTCTATACCTACCCACCCACCCATCCATCATCTGTCTATCTATCTATTTATCTATCCTTACCTACCCACCCATCCATCCATCCATCTATCTATCTATCTATCTATCTATCTATCTATCTATCTATCTATCTATCTATCTATCTATCTGTCTATAGCTACCCACCCATCCATCTATCTATCTATCTCTCTATCTATCTATAGCTACCCACACATCCATCTATCTATCTATCTATCTATATATCTATCTATATCTACCCACCCACCCATCCATCATCTGTCTATCTATCTATTTATCTATCCTTACCTACCCACCCACCCATCCATCTATCTATCTATCTATCTATCTATACCTATCCACCCATCCATCCATCATATATCTATCTATCTGTCTGCCTCCCTGCCTGCCTGTCTGTCTGTCCATCCATCCATCATAAAATGGCAATTTACTCTGCTTAATTTCAACTCCCCACTGTCTGAGCGAAACAAACCTGCGTGCGGTGCGAGGCTCCACTGTGATTGAAGGAAATAAACACGTGTTTTAATCAGAGTAAATTGAGCGTGTTTTGAAACGAGCCCCATAAGAGCCTTCTCGTATTGGTTTATTCCCGATTAACAAGTTTGGGTCACATTTTGTATGCATCATTTCGTACCAGCTTAACTTTCATCACAGCAATTCACACCAATCGACAATACACAAACACCGCTGCCCTCAAAATGTTGTCTCTAAATACAGTGTACGACCCCCCAATTTTGTAAATGGTCGTAAACCGTCAGAGTATAGTAAACAAAACAGTTGGGGGGCGTTAGCACCGACCGCATCGCAGATGCCTGCTTAAAGCTGGACTGCATAAACTTTGGGGTTTATTTTTAACTTCTCTGCCGCTTACTTATAGAGGTAGGGGAAGTATTGTATTCCACCAAAAAATTCCATGTCATGTGTGTGTGAAGAGCATGATTCAAAAACTAAGAGTCCGATAAATACCAAACTTTGTACTCAGGTTCTGCGTCTTCCAAAGGTGCAATACGAAGATTTTCAAGAAAATACCTCCCAGACCAAACTAACCTTTACATGGAAAATTTCTGTATAAGTAAAGCTACAACACCTGCAACAGAAATTACGTATAAGAGTTTCTGCATTTTGAAAATGCTTGTGAAATATGTTGGGACTTAAGCAAAGCGTTTGACTGTATCGATTTTGAAGTCTTCATTGATGAATTGGATTTTTATGGCATTTTTGGTAAACAATTAGACTTTTATACCTTATTTGTCTAATCGTAAACCATGCGTTCGTTTTAATAATTAAATATCTTTAAATAAAGTAAAAACCGGTGTTCCTCAATGCTCTATACTAGGACCTCTTTTATGCCTTATCGGTATTAATGGTTTACAGAATAACAGTTAATGAAGCTGTTATATATGCAGATGATAAGATTTTTTCATCGCTGATAATAGTTACAGATGTGGATACCACCATGGAAACAGCTTTGTAATGGTTTAAAGCTAACGGTTTATTATTAAATGAAAACAAGACAATTCAAATGGTATTTAGTTCAAAAAGTTACCAGCTAATTGTCAGGTAAATTTGGAAACTTGTGCTAAATGTTAGGTCTGTATATGGACAAGCAATTCACATGGAGAATGCATATTGATAAATTGAGTCAAGCTATTTAATTTATATATTTATTTATAAATTTCAGAAATTCTATACTTTTACTAAATTTGACACCAGCTTGTTTTTCACTTTTTAACCTGTAATTGAGGGAGCGGGATGAAATAAAATAAATTGAGTTTTATTTACGGACGCTCTTTAACTACTAGGGTCCTATATTGGGCGTGAAAGATCGAAAATTTTGTTCAGAGGCCTGTTGATCAGGTTTGAGGCTCTTTAACGTCATCCCTAGACAACAGGGATAATACGAGCGGGAGGCTCAGGTGATAACAGCTGTGGCCGCATTCAGGAGGTTCGGGGTTCAAACACCCGGTGCCGACCAATCTGACTGACGGTTTTTTTTTTAGCGGTTTTGCTCCAAGCGGTCGCTAGGCGAATTCTGTGTTAGATAACACTAGTCTGCATTTTCAAACTTTTTGTCAGATGATTTCCTAAAAGTAGGTGTTCTTGAATCAAGATTTTATGCTGATTCCAGAAATAACTTCCGTTTTTTTCTCTCACGTCAGGAATTTACACAAAATAAGAAGTAATATTTTCACAATTTTACTAATGAGCGTAGAAAAGTATTCAAATACCATTTCACACAAGGTAAGTTTTTATTCAAGAAACATTTTAAGAATACTCTAAAGAACTTCCCTAATTTATTTCATGATTACATTTTAACAAAACAAGAAGCCAAAGTGTTTCATTTATTTTTTTCAGGCTTTCTCTTCTTTGACTTCCTTGCACATCCTTGAATATGACTGTCCCTCCTCAACATCCAACAGTAATCGGCCATCATAGTTTCATTCCATCTCCCCTGCTACCTCCTCTACATTTCCTTAATATCTTGGTGAAAACGTTCACCCTGCTCTTCACTATAATATCCCAGATTTTCTGGAAAGTAGTCGATATGTGAATGCAGAAAATGCACCTTTACACTCATGTTACAATCCATCTTCTTGAATTTTTCCAACATTGTTTCGACAATGGTCTTGTAATTAGGATCTTTGTTATTGCCTAAGAAGTGTTCAGTAACTGATCGGAAGGCGGTCCATGCTTCTATTTCTCTCTCATTCATTGTCTTCTCAAAATCTTCATCCTTCATCAATTTCTTTATTTGAGGATCAACAAAATTCCAGGCTTTAATTTGTCCTGTGTATTGGAGGGAAATTTCTTGGAGAGGTACTTGAAGCAGGGTCCATCATCCTGTGGTAGAGTCCTTACAAATTGCTTCGTCAAGCCCAATTTTATGTGTAGTGGCGGAAGCAATATCTTTATATCTCTATAATTTTTAAGTGAAATTGTGAAAAAAAACGTACGTGATAGAAAAAAACTAAAAGCAGTTCTGAAATCAGCATAAAAAGTGAGTCAGAATCACTTTTTAGTTTTCAGTCATCCGATATCATGCAGACTAGCGTAATTGATACACGAATTTTCCTATCATCTCTTTCATCACCACATTTCATTTGCTTCTTCTTCACCGCCATACCAAGCCTTGTGCTGATCAACATTCCTGTATTTGTTATGATCCAGAGTTTGCTTGCTAGTTGACAAGCTACTTTCCCAAGACATTGGCTTGTAAGTCCTTGGGGGTGCAAGTTCCACAAAGAGGAGTATAATCATTTAAAGAAATAAAAGAATCTGTAGTTAGATATAGTATAATTTTACGGGGTGGAATTAAAAGAACCAAAGATGTATTACCTCTGTACAGGAAGGTTATAAGAAGTATTATAAGCACTTACGATAAAACGCCATGCGGTCCACGTTTTATAGACCTAGGTATTTTAACTGTACATGATTTTTACTTTCTCTACTACGTATAGTAAGTAAGGAAAGTATTGTATTCCACCCAAAAAATTCAATACCGAGATTTCACCGGAAATACATGTTTAGAGACCCCCTGAATCAAAAAAAAAAGCATTTCTGGAAACATGTCCGTGTGTGTGTGTGTGTGTGTGTGTGTGTGTGTGTGTGTGTGTGTCTGTGAACAGCATAACTCAGAAACGAACCGTCGGATAAACACCAAACTTGGTATCTAGGTTCAGTATCTTCCAGAGATGCAACACGAAGGTTTTCAAGAAAATCCCCCACCCCAGGTTACCCTTTACATGGAACATCGAAAATTTTAATTTTCTCAAAAATGGCTCTTACGATTTTGATTAAAATATCATACGTTTAAGATATTTTCATGACAAATTAAATGTAATATCTCGAACTTTCTGGGAATGTCTCCAAAGTATTCTTCATTGTGAACGACTTTTGCATAACTGGTAAACCATAATAGATAGAGAGGGGGTCTCAAAACATATTTCCGGTGAAATCTCGGTATTGAATTTTTGGGTGGAATACAATACTTCCCCTACTTACTCTACATAGTAGAGAAAGTAAAAGTGACTTTTTTTTTGTCGAGGGGGGCCTCAAAGCATGTATTTCCGGTGAAATCTAGGTATTGAATTGTTGTGTGGAATGCAATACCTTCTCTACCTACTGTGCAAGTGGTGGGGAAAGTAAGCACTCAGGCTCACTGCAGCTGGAATATTCAGGAGTTACAAAGGTAATTTTAGATCTATTGCTGCTCAGGCTGTTATCTCTTTGTGGCGGCACTGACTTACGGAGAAGCCCCCGAAACCGGGGCAGAGTATCACACACGGCCATTCGGTCCCTTGTTCTTCTACCGTGACCCCTGGAAGAGAGGAATGAGAGAGACCCAAAGGGCGACCAGATCCGGGTGACGACGGGCGCAGGCACGAACGGGCTCCCTAATGTTTCCAGATTGAACACATCCAACGGTGCCCGGGCCCACCGAAGGAGGAATGACGTGAGGCAACCGCCCAGCTGCAACCCGCCGAACACGATCACCCGGTCCTACAACTGCTGTCGCGGCGAAATCACGAAAACCCATGGGTCAGAGCGGGTGGTCGCCTTGAATCGAACTCGAACCTCCCGAATACTAATCGAACAGATTACCATGGCGCCATCTCGCACAGTGACGATGGAGGTAACGTTGATGCTGAGTTATTATACACAAACTTACTAGTGAACGCGTAATGCCTTAGCGTGATGGCCATTTCTAAACATTTTGAATTGTTTTACTGAACTTTTCTGCACAGAATTGAAGCAGTTTGCAAGTTCCTTCCTTGGTTTTTCTTTTTCTGGAAGTGTTATCCCGTCAGTTTTCTTATTTTATATTGCCTCTTTTCCATCATCAACAAAGTTTTCTCGTCAGTAGAAAACTTGAACCCCCGTTTCTTCATTGACAATTTCTTTTTCATGTTGTTGCATGAGGTTATGAATACTAAATGAATCACAGTTTTATGTGGCGATCGTTTTTATTTAATCAGTAAACTACAAACTGTATTAAAATACGAAACTATGGACTGGATGCACAAATAGGGCTATTTCCATAGCCTACAAAATACGAGGCGTGTTTTTAAAGTAAGTACTAAGAACTTCTTTAAAAAAATCTGATGTGTTACATTCACATTACATTCTCTACACTGGTACAAACTATTTTTACAAACGCTTATTCTCCATATGCTTCATGTTAATCGAGATGTTAATCTTATTGCTAATTTTCTTGTAGATGCAAGGGGAATATGGTAGGCTTTAAGTGATAGTCAAATGTTTTAAGAAGTGGTTGCTATGTGGAGTATTCCACTCTTTGCATTACCAGGACAAAAAAAGTGAATAACGAATTCCCATTTAAGAAAAAGTGTGTTGGACAATTTAAGGGAATAACAAGCAATATCTCGAAAATGGTTCACTCAACAAAAAACATGTATATGACATAAATTGCGTATTTTAACGCGATCTACATTTTTTGTGTTGTAAAATTTTGTCTATCTCTTATGGTTTACCAGTTATGCAAAAGTCGTTCACAATGAAGAATACTTTTGGAGACATTCCCAGAAAATTCGAGATATACATTTTATTTGTCATGAAAATATCTTAAACATATGATATTTTAATCAAAATGGTTAGAGCCATTTTTGAAAAAATTAACATTTTCGAAAAATGTTCCACGTAAAGGGTACTCTGGGGTGGGGGATTTTCTTGAAAACCTTCGTGTCGCTTCTCTGGAAGATACTGAACCTCCATACCAAGTTTGGTGTTTATCCGACGGTTCGTTTCTGAGTTATGCTGTTCACAGACATACACACACGGATATGTTTCCAAAAATGCTTTTTTTTGGATTCAGGAGGTCTCAAAACATGTATTTCTGTTGAAATCTCGGTGTCGAATTTTTGGGTGGAATACAATACTTCCCCTACTTATTATATGTAGTAGAGAAAGTAAAAATAGCATTATTTTCCAAATACTTTATCATCATTCATTACCCTATACATTACAAGTTTTAGTATGCCTTCGTCAAAGAATGATGCCGCCTGTGATGAAAACCAAGTCTCCACTTTTCGTTTCACATCATCGTAGTTGAAATGTTTTCCACCAAGGTATTTCTTCAGATTAAAATCGCTTGGTGCCAAATCCGGATTGTAGGGAGGGTGGTCGAATTGTTCCGAACCAAATGGTGCGATCGTATCTTGAGTTTGTTTCGCTGTGTGATTGTCATTCATTATTGTTTCCCCATAAACCTCGCACAGTTGGCGATGAATGTTTGCTGGCGTAACATTTCTCACATTCAAAAAACGAATCACTGATCTGACTTCACAGTTGGCGGGTCGTTATATTGTTTTGAACATTTTGAAACGCTCTAACAACAGGAAAATATACAGTGACGATCGCTCGCAGCTGAGTCTGACTTTCTAATTAATGGAGAAAGTGATCGCGCCTGCAGCACTGCAGCGGCAAAATATTAAAACGCTACTTATTTTAAAAAGTCACCTCGTGTTTTCACAAATTACATACGTCAATTCAATCTGATCAACAACGGTGAAACAAAGTTTAAACCACGCATCAAGAATTAACAAATACAGAACGAGTAGATAAACGAATTTAGGAAGAGAGAGTCGTTTATTTTGACATTCTTCATATTTCGACGAGGTTTGGTGGAACCGGCTATTAATATGTCCTTTAGGAGTCTAAATTCTGGCGGTTTTACGAAGGAAATACGTTTGGTCTGTTGGAAATATTTTTTGTATGTCACTGTACTGCAACCCCGAAATAATTGAGTACGATACACTCACCTCTGCCAGCAATGGAGGGATGCTATTTCTCAGGCAGGACCGCAGCAAATCCCTGAAAAAGACAAGACTGTATAAGTGATATGAATTAATGATGGCATAATGACCCTAGACATCTGGAGTTGAAATCTCTTAGTAGGAGGGGCACCTCAACGAGGCAACTTGTCCAAACCGGTAATTAAATCCGGTAGCAATGGTTGACAAGTAGACTTCCAGTGACTCGGATACCGCTAGGGGCAGGTTCAAGCAAATACCACACAAGCCATCAAGTGCAGCACATATCGAAAGGAATTTATTGTTCATATCATTTTTGTGATGTATTAATTGCATTCACATTACTTTTCCACTCACTCTTCTACATAATATTCTTACAAAAGTTTACTCTTCTGTTTGTTTATTGTAAATGTAGATAAGGTTTCATTAGGCATTTACACATTTCGTTGTAGGTATAAGAAGTATGAAGGGATTTTTTTTTATTCTTGTGTAACATTCACATGATTTTTTCTACCTACTATTGTTAGTTACCTTCCCTACCTCGTACATCCTAACTCAAAATAAAACATCTATTTTTACAAACGCTTATTCTCCATCTACTTCATGTTAATTGAGATAAACATTTGCAGAAACTTACAAGAGTAGAGAAAGTCATGTGAGTGCAACACATGAATTTTTTTTCTACCTACTACATTTTAATCCAAATAAACCTTTGCAGGAATAGTTACATTACACATTTGGTTACAATTACAAAGAAAACAGCGATAGTCAAATGTTTAAGAACTGGACGCTATATGCTGGCTTTAAAATTCCATACTGTTTCCATGACATCATGAGAAACAACTGAATATTGAAAGGACTTTAAAGAGTGACCAAGTAATGAAGAATTAATAATGGACATCTGGTAAACAATTTATGCCAAAAAGAAGACTTATTTAAAATAAATTGTTTGTTTTAAGGAAATCTACGTTTCTTGTGTAGTAGCTTTTTAACTATCGCGTAACGTTTACCAGTTATGCAAGATTTTAAAAATTGAAGTGGTTTACTTGTAATATTATTTAATTTGTTGAGCCCCACGTTTGGGAGCCAATTTGCGACAGTATTACTTATAATGTTTGGGTATTTGTGTTTATGTTTACTCCACGTTGTGAAGCCATTTTGTGACGTGATTCTTTATAATGTTTGTTAGCTCCATCTGGTGTTAGCAATTTGCGGCAGTATTAGTTTTTGTTTGAAAGAATGCTACTGTTATTTTATTTAATTTTTGTTTACTGTCCTCCGGCTAGCTATGATCTTTTTGGTCGAGCACATCTCTTTATACTGGTTGTGTAAACGGAAAGGAGTCTTTTATCCAAAGATAACACTAATGAAAGAATTTGTTTTACACTTTTATTGTCGAACACATTCACTATCACATTTACACATTGATCTAGACACTCGCCAAACTGAAACTGTTATAATAACTTCTTACTGATCACTTTTAATTCACGTACTTCAACCTTTTGTATAATTAACTTTACAACACTTGAGAATTTTCCTAACTCTGCTACGCGTAACTTGCGAATCGATAGCCGACGTATACTTTACAAATATTTCTGCTGGACTGAGGGCGACGTGTAGTATACAAATATTTTCGACGAACTGACGGGGTCTATCTCTAATCTAGCCCTTTTTATACTCCTACACCCCGATATGCCTAAAGATTATAACTGAGCTGCTATTGGCTAATAAAACGCGCCAACATTAGCGTCTATTTTTATATCCAATGAAAATTATGAATACATATGCTCTAGGGACAATGTTCCAGCAAATTCTACAGAAAAACGCGCCAACATTACGTAACTTCCTCGTCTCTAATAATGATAAACAACTCACCCCCTCGCTGCATTATTGCACGCTATTATTGTGAGTTTCAGTAAGGCAGTATAAACTTATTTCTCAACAATAATTACAATCAACAAACATCTTAAATCAATGTCACATAAAAATGCATATTTATATTATAATCATTCTTTACATTTAAATAATTTATGATACAAATTATTGCATCAAAAGTCATCACGAATGAAGAAGACTTCTTAGGGTATTCCCAGAAAATTCAAGATATACATTTTATTTCTAATGTAAATATTTTAATATGGGGTATTTTAATCAAAATCGTTACTACATTTTTTTAGAAAATAAAACATTTCAAAAATGTTCAATGTAAAGTGTAGTTTGTGGTGGGGGATTTTCTTGGAAATATTCGTGTCACATCTTTAGATGTTACTAAATCTGTATATAAATTTGGTGCTATGCGTTCTAATTGGATTCAGAGGACCTAAAACACGTATTTTCGGTGAATTCTTATTATCGAATTTTTGGGTGGAATGCAATACCTTCTCTATTAGGTACGTGTAGAGAAACTATAACTGGATAACGCCACAAACAATTTCTGTCACATAAACTGCATGCTTTAACGAGTACTACGTTTTCTATGTAGCAATGTTTTGTTTCTTTTTTTGCGGTTTACCAATTATACAAAAGTCATTCAGAATGAAGAGGAATCCACAGACCAATCCCGGAAAACTAAGATATACACTGCAGTTTGTGAAAATTGCAACACCAAGAAGGAAACGCATGAATTTAATAGCACAGGTTAGGTACATGACAAGTAACAAATGATAAACTATACATGACCTTTGAGCCCTAATATTCAGTATTTGGTGTGGCCTCCATGGGCTGCAATTAGAGCTGCTATACGCCGTGGCATTGAATCAAAAAGGTTCTGAGTAAGTTCCTGAGGGATTTCCCTCCACGCAGTTTGTATTCGAGCCCACAAATCTGTGACACTGGTTACTGGAGGACCGTGACACAGCAACCATATCCCAGACATGTTCGATGGGCGACATGTCAGGCGAATGTGCAGGCCAGGGAAGCAATGGTACCCGTCGCTATTCGAAGAAGGCTTGTACATTCCTCGCAATATGTGGCCGGGCATTGTCCTGTTGAAATGTTGCTTGTGGAGGTACCTGAAGCAGGGGGAGTACCTCAGGCTCTACAAGCACCTTTATCGGTTGCTCTTCAAAGTGCCCTCAATTCGTAGGAGGCGAGATCGGTTGTTGTAAACAATAGCGCCCCATACCATCACACCTGGTGTTTGTCCGCTATTCCGCTCAACAATGCAACCCTCCAGATTGCGCTCACCACGGTACCGCCGGACACGTATGCGGCCATCTCTGTAGGGCACGTTGAAGCGGGAGTGGTCCGAAAAGACTACATTTTGCCATTCAGCACCTCAGTGAAGGAGTTCACGTGGCCATTGACCTATCATTCTGCCGCGTTCGAACTCACTCACATGCCGATATGACTCCATTTTGACGTCGACGAGACATACTGGCACTCATTTTATTGTTTCCACCTCGTTTGACAGCTCTGCACTGACTACACTGGGCGCAACACTGACCTTGTCGGACCGACACGAGAGGGCTATGCTCGGCCTACGTGTACCCCATCTCTCTGCAAACCTAATCACTTATTGCTTGCACACTCTTCTACACTTCCACCCCAAGTTTGGAGTTATTCGGGAAATTCTTTCTTGGTATTGCAGTTTTCACAAACGCCAGTGTACATTTGGCGTGCAAATATCTTAAATATTTTTTAATTTAATCAAAATCGCAAGAAACAATTTTGAAAACAAAATAGCGTAACATTTGCCATGTGAAGAGTTGTTTGGGGTATTTGAAATTGAAGCCAATAACAAAGAATATTTCTGAAATGATTATTGGCACAACAAAGTGTATTGGACGTAAATTGTGGGTTCTAATCAGATATATATTTTTGTTTAGAAGGATAAGAGTTCATCTCTTACGGTTTATTAATTAGGTATAGAAAAAATACTCAAAATGAAGCTAACATCTCCAGTTATTCACAGAAAGTTCAAAATATCATTTAATTTTTCGCGCAAGTATCTTAAGCATATTAATAGAAATCGCTGGAAGCCACTCTTTTAGAGAAAAAATCTGATGACATGACTTTCTCTACTCTTGTACAAACTATTTTTACAAACTCTTATTCTCCATCTATTTCATATTAATCGAGGTAAACATTTGCAGAAACGATCTTTTGACATGCAAAGAGAATTACATTTTACACATAGGGACCAGTTCTAAAAATATTTGACAATCGCTTAAGGCCTACTATGTTCCCCTTGTTTTGTATTTACAAGGGCAATATAGAAATACAGTAGCGTTTAAGCACATACATATCTCTTAATAGCTGGTTGCTAGGTGCAGCACCATTCCCTTTGCCACAGATTAATACTCTTTGCATATCCAAGACAGAAAAATGAATAACGAATTCCCATTTGAGAAAATAAGTATTGAAAAATCCAAGGGAATAACAAGCAATATCTCGAAAATGGTTCACTTAAAAAAGAAAATGTATATGACATAAATTGCGTATTTTAACGCGATGTACATTTTTGTGTAGTAAAATTTTCTCTATCTCTTATGGTTTACCGGTTATGCAAAAGTCGTTCACAATGAAGAACACTTTTAGAGACATTCCCAGAAAATTCAAGATATAAGTTTTATTTGTCATGAAAATATCTTAAACATATGATATTTTAATCAAAATCGTTCGAGCCGTTTTTAAGCAAATTAAAATTTTCGAAAAATCTTCTATGTAAATGGTATCCTGGGGTGGGGGGATTTTCTTTAAAACCTTCGTGTCGCTTAAAGGCTACTGTATTTCTATATTCCCCTTGCAAATATATATTCCCTTTACATCTACAACAAAATTAGCAATAAGATAGAGTCTGCAAATGTTTAACTCGATTAACATGAAGTATATGGACAATAAGCGTTTGTAAAAATAGTTTGTACAAGAGTAGAGAACGTCATGTGAGTGTAACGCATCAGAATGTTTTTTTATTCGTGGACTTAAGCATGCATTTCCGGTGAAATCTCGGTATCAAATTTGGGTATAATACAATACTACGTCCTCTATCTACATAAGGTAACTAGTAGAGAAAGCTAAAATGCTACAATTTATCCTGAAAGATCAAATTTTGCAACCCCTATATTATCAGTAAATGTGATGTTGAAGCGGGGGTGAGAATACGGTAAAGTATACAACGCGAGCCGAACTGCGCACTCCGTTAGCTAGCTAAGCTTCGTTCGGTGCTACGCCTATCCTTTTGAGGGCCCTGTAGGTTAATGGTTGACAAGCAGAAGGGCCCCGAATGCGGTAAGAGGTAGCAATTCTGCGAGAGTTGGCAGACCTGAAGCCAATTTGTAGGGGAAGTGGGTCCCTGTGGACTACAGCATCTTGTTTGTAAATGCACGCATATTGGCAAGAAACAGTTAACAACCGAAGTGACGAGCTCTATGCATATGCATATCCCTAAACCGGGGCTATTTACATCTAGCGAAGGGACGAGTCGAAATTAGACACGTAAGAAACGTTACAAGCACGTCTAGTTTCTTGCACGTTTATAGCATCACTATTATTACTACATTTTTACTTTCTCTACTACGTATAGTAAGTAGGGGAAGTATTGCATTCCACCCAAAAATTCGATACCGAGATTTCACCGGAAATACATGTTTTGAGACCTCCTGAATCCAAAAAAAGCATTTTTGGAAACATGTCCGTGTGTGTGTCTGTGTGTGTGTGTGTCTGTGTGTGTGTGTGTCTGTGTGTGTGTCTGTGTGTGTGTCTGTGAACAGCATAACTCAAAAACGAACAGTCGGATAAACACCAAACTTGGTATTTAGGTTCAGTATGTTCCAGAGATGCGACACGAAGGTTTTCAAGAAAATCCCCCCACCCCAGACTACCCTTTACATGGAACATTTTTCGAAAATTTTAATTTTCTCAAAAATGGCTCTAACGATTTTGATGAAAATATCATATGTTTAAGATAATGTCATGAGAAATGAAATGTACATCTCGAATTTTCTGGGAATGTCTCCAAAAGTATTCTTCATTGTGAACGACTTTTGCATAACTGGTAAACCATAAGAGATAGACAAAATTTTACTACACAAAAAATGTAGATCGCGTTAAAATACACAACTTATGTCATATACATTTCTTTTGTTGAGTGAACCGTTTTCGAGATATTGCTTGTTATTTCCTTAAATTTTCCAATACTTATACTTTTTCTCAAATGCGTTATTCATTTTTTTTATGTCCTGGACATGCAAAGAGAATGGAATGCGCCACATAGCAACCAGCGTTAAAACATTTGACTATCGCTTAAAAGCTACCATATTTCCCTTGCATCTACAAGAAAATTACCAATAGGATTAACATATCGATATCTCGATTTACATGAAGCATATGGGGAATAAGCGTTTGTAAAAATACTTTGTACAAGAGTAGAGAAAGTCATGTGAGTGTAACACATCAGATTTTTTATCTCTGTACCACCCATCTATGTAAAAGTTTGTTTTATTTCATTTATTTGTTGCCCTTAACATCTTTTGCCTTTGGAACAATAATTTCATGGCAGTGATGTCCATGTTTACGAAGGCGGCACTTGAAATTTTTAGAAAATCAAACAAACATTAGTTTTAAAAAACTTAAATAATTGTATTGTTTTTCAAGGTATTCCCCTTTAACATCAATCCATTTTTGCACTCTTCCTGAAGCATTTCAGAAACCAGATTTCTACAGGGTCATTTATGAATAACTGACACATTTATTTCTTTAAATTTATTCTGTTCGAAATTCACTCAATGCGCCAATTTCAGCACCAAATTAAGCAGAATATTCTGAAGTTTCGATTGTTTTTCACTAGATGCGCAGATGTTCATTTTTTATTCTAAATTGTTAGTTTTATTGTCGACAACTGTTTTTGAGATTTTGTTCTAGTCAACGTGAAAATGGAGTACACATTAAATGAACGACTCCTCCTCGTAAAGCAATACTGGATTACGAGTTCAATTACAGCTACTCAAAGGGCATACCAGAGAGAATTTGGTGTTCGGAATCCTCCCCAAAGAAACACAATACTGGATTGGTAAACAAATTCCAAACAACTGGATCTCTCGTGAGTGAAAAAGCCAAAACTTGTTCATCTAGGCTTCCTACGGTTGTTGTTGACGTAAGAGCCCGACTGGATCAGTCACCCCAAAAACAATTAAGATGTTTGTTGCAGAAGACAGGGTACAGCTACTCAATATGTCAGAGAGCTGTGAAAAGTGCAGGTCTAAAGCCGTATAGGATTACAGTTGTCCATTAGTTACAGGAACCAGATAATGATAGACGACTGAATTATTGTCGTTGGTTTCAGGCATTCACTGTGCAAAATCCTGCCATATTGTCCATCACATGGTTCACACATGAAGCATGGTTCCATTTATCCGGCTATGTAAACTCACGCTATTGGGCCAGCGAAAATCCACATGTTATTCATGAAGCATCTATGCACCCGGTTAAAATGGAGTTCGGTGTGCAATATCCGCACAGAGAATAGTAGAACAATTGTTTTTAAACAATGCGAATACTGCAGCGTTCCGACGGATTTTAATGAAGTTTGCTGAGCAACTAGACGATCTAGATATTTTCAGTAGGACGGCGCTACATCGGATAATTTCCAAGAACCTGTGGCCACCAAGATCTCCGGATTTGACATCGCCGGACTTCTTTCTATGGGGTTACTTAAAATACAGGGTTTATGCCACACGTCCCCAGACATTGGACGATCTGAAGCACAACATTACACAGGAGATTCAAGCTATTGACAACAGAGTCGTCCAACGAGTGGCCAGTAACATGGAACGACGTGTTGAGTTGTGCCTTATGCAGGATGGAGGACATTTTCAACATTTGCTATAGAGTAAATAACCTCCCAAAATTCCTCTGCATTTCAGGTTTAATAGGTTGTTGCTAGCATGACTCGTTTTAAAACAATTAAAGAAATAAATAATGTTCGTAAATAAATCGCCCTGTATATTATTGCATGGCTTCATCTGGTGACAAAGTTATTTCACGCCTTTATCTTTAATTTTTGGAAGCAAACAGAAATCATACGGTGCTAGGTCAAATATGAATGTTGGAGGGTCCATGGTGCTGACCTATAGGGTATCCAGATACTCAGTTGTTAGTTTTGCTGTATGCGACGATGCGTTGTCATGGTGTAACATCATTTTTCTTTTTGGCGTTTTCCACGAACTTTTTAAAAAATTAAATACACATTTACGTACCACTTAGCAGTAAGGGTACGTCTATCTTCTAATGCTATAGTAACCATATTATGACCCGTTTTAGAAACGAAGACTTGCAACCATCCTCTTACCAGCACTGCGAATTCGTCTGACTTTTGTAGGCTTAGGTTCTGTTCAAAAGACCCACTGAGCGGATTGACTTTTCCTTTCAGGATCATAACAATAAACCCAATATTCATCACCAGTAACGATATGCCAAACCAAATTTGAAGTGCCGCCTTGGAATTTTTCTCTACCAATCAATATGTTGTTGTTTTTGATCGGGAGTCAGTGTACGTGGAATCCATCGACAAAAATGTATTCTCATGTCCATTGATGTAAAATGTTTTGGAATTGACTCATACCAATGTCCAATGTTGCCCGAATAAATTCATAAGATCTCAGTCGATCTTTTTCAAGCATTGCTCGAACAGCAGCAATATTTTCATTAGTAACGGCAGTTCTTGGGCGTCCTTCACGAAATTCATCACTAAGAAAATCCCGATCTCCTTTGAATTCACTGTGCCAATTAAAAATTCTTTTCTTTGATGGGGCCTCTTCACTAAATGCATCTCTAAGTCGATCTTCACATTGTTTAGGCGTTAGTCACGATTTAAAATCGTAAAAAAATCATAACCCGCAATGTTCTGTACACAAATTCATTTTTGGATGAACACAAAACCTTTAAATAATGATAATTAACGAAGTATTAGAGCAAATCGAACAAAGTACACGGCAATCAACTCGGAAAACTTTAGAAAATAGCTGTGAAATATAAACAAATTTCATTTTTACTTTCTCTACTACGTATAGTAAGTAGGGGAAGTTTGTATTCCACCCAAAAATTCCATGCCGAGATTTCACAAGAAATATATGTTTTGAGACACCCTGAATCCAAAAAAAAGCATTTTTGGAAACATGCCCGTGTGTGTGTCTGTAAATAGCATAACTCAGAAACAAACAATCGGATAAACACCAAACTTGATATTTAGCTTCAGTATCCTCCAGAGATGCGACACGAAGGTTTTCAAGAAAATCCCCCCCACCCCAGATTACCCTTTACATGGAACATTTTTCGAAAATTTTAATTTTCTCAAAAACGGCTCTAACGATTTTGATTAAAATATCATAGGTTTAAGATATTTTCATGACAAATAAATGTATATCTTGAATTTTCTGGGAATGTCTCCAAAAGTATTCTTCATTGTGAACGACTTTTGCATAACTGGTAAACCATAAGAGATAGACAAAATTTTACTACACAAAAAATGTAGATCGCGTTAAAATACACAATTTATGTCATATACATTTTTTGTTGTTGAGTGAACCATTTTCGAGATATTGCTTGTTATTCCCTTAAATCTTCCAATACTTTTAATTTTTCTCAAATTCGTTATTCATTTTTTTATGTCCTGGACATACAAAGAGAATGGAATACTCCACATAGCAACCAGCTCTTAAAATATTTAACTATCGCTTAAAGCCTAGCAATTCCCCTTGCATCTACAAGAAAATTAGCAATAAGATTAACATCTCGATTAACATGAAGCATATGGAGAATAAGCGTTTGTAAAAATAGTTTGTACAAGAGTAGAGAAAATCATGTGAGTGTAACACATCAGATTTTTTAGGTTGTTCTTAAATTCACACAAGAGTATCTGTTTGGTTTGGAGGTAGCGATCTGCCTCACATTCAAGAAGTTACGAGTTCGAATCTCGGTTAGGGAGAATTATCTGGATAAGGTTTTTTTCCCGAGATTTTTCTCTTATCCTGAGTTTCAAGAAAATCCATTCACATTATGCTATCTTTTACAGGGAAAATGTTTCACTGGTTTTTATTTTCTCAAAATCGGAAAAATGTTTGTATAATTTTAAATAACTAGCAAGCGATACGCAAGAAGCTACTGCATAGAAAATGTAGAACTCTTTGAAACAAATAAATTTATTTCAAATTATTTTTCTGTGGCATTAACCATTTCCGTGTTGTTCGTTATTAGTGGCTTAAGTTTTTCAATATCCTTTTTAGAAATCTTTTTAAAAGTGCTGTCAATACTCTGTTGTTTCTCGCTATCTCATGGAAAGTGTATGGAATTTCAAGGTGAGCAAGGTCTGTAGAACGTAACGTAGATAGAAAACCAAACTTTCGTAGTTTGTAGAAGGTATATAAAAATAAATGATAGTGTGAAGGTAAAGGAGGGGCCACGGAACCGGAGCAGAACGCCGCAACGACCCTCTATGCTTCTACCGTCATCCCTGGGAGAGAAGGGTGATGGGAGAGAGCCAAGGGGGAACAGATCCCGATGACGACGAGCACAACCATGGAGGGGGTCCCTAATGTTTTCAGGTCGAACGCATGCGACGCCGTAAGGGTCCAGCCACAATCTGCAGACCCCCGGCGGTTCCCCTTTTTGCTACAAGGACACCAGGGCGAAAACTTATGCAAAACGCACATCGACCGCCTAGCCGCAACCCGCAGAACTCCGTCGCCTAGCGCCCGGGGAACCACGAAAAACTCATGGATCGGAGCGAGCGGTCCCAGGGATTGAACCCGAGACTTCCTGAATGAGAGTTGCACACCTTACCCGGCGCCAAGTAAAGAGAAAGTCATGTGAATTTCACACATAGGTATTATCTTCTTGCAGGGATACACTATAAAATCATAACTGTAAGAGCCTAGTCATGTTATGATATATATAACATTTCCTAGCAACCATTAATGAACACTTCAACTATTAATGAACGCTATATTACACGATTCCCTTTTCTTTTATGAGTAAATCTGTTTGCTTTTCATCTTTTACAAGAAATCCGCTTTAATAACGTTCGCTTCCTTTGAACGTACAGGAAATTACAGCTTCTCTGTTTCCGCTGGCTTCACTATTAGCAGTTTTGTAGTTTTCTTTAAGAAAGTGAAGCCTTGAGCCCGAGGGAATCAGAAACCCACAAGAAGTAAAACGAAAACTAAAACCATCATCAAAGTTGGCTTGTTACTGCAGTTCCCCCCCCCCCAAAAACTTTAATGTGCTTGATTTTCTGTAGATAGTGTTTTCCTGTTTTCAGTTACAAGACATAGAAAAGCTATAAATCAAGATCACATAAATGAACACGTATCTTTTGATTATTTTTTGTTTTTCCTTTCCATAGACAATCTTCTTTGCCTTGCTACTCAATCACTACCTGCCAGCAAAGTTCCATTGGCGATGACCAAAACCAGAGAACAAGAATTTAAAACAATATCAGCAAATAATCCAGGCACAAAGCGTTTATTAGTGCTCTTGATATAGAAAATTATCTAGTTTATCTAGCCACTACCGTTTATCACATTATCTTTACGTGTCTAGTAGACAGAGACATTGCATTCCACCCAAAAATTCTATAACTAGATTTCACCGAAAATGTTTTGAGGTCCCCTGAATAAATACATAAAAACATTTTTAGAAAAATTCCGTGTGTTCGTGTGTATCTGTGAACAGCATAATTAAAAAAAAATTATGTGTTGCACTCACATGACTTACTCAACACTTTTACAAACTATTTTTACAAACGCTTATTCTCCATATGCTTCATGTTAATCGAGATGTTAATCTTATTGCTAATTTTCTTGTAGGTGCAAGGGGAATTGGTAGGCTTTAAGCGATAGTCAAATATTTTAAGAGCTGGTTGCTATGTGGAGTATTGCACTATCTTTGCATTACCAGGACAAAAAAAATGAATAACGAATTTGAGAAAAAGTATATGTATTAGAAAATTCAAGGGAATAACAAGCAATATCTCGAAAATGACTAACTCAAAAAAAATGTATATGATATAAATTGTGTTTTTTTAACGCGATCTACATTTTTTGTGTAGAAAAAGTTTGCCTATCTCTTATGGTTTACCAGTTATACAAAAGTCGTTCACGATGAAGAACACCTTTGGAGACATTCCCAGAAAATTCGACATATACATTTCATTTGTCATGAAAATATCTTAAATATATGATATTTTAATCAAAATCGTTAGAGCCATTTTTGAAAAAATTAAAATTTTCGAAAAATGTTTTTGGATTCAGGGGGTCTCAAAACATGTATTTCCGGTGAAATCTCGGTATCGAATTTTTAGGTGGAATACAATACTTCCCCTAATTACTATACGTGGTAGAGAAAGTAATTCAAAGTCGGATAAATACAAAGGTGGTATTTAGTGGAATTAATTATTCATCCACACAAGTCGTGTGCTAGACAGGGTTGGAAAAGTAGAATTAGGCGAATGAAAAATTCAATGCCAGAGCCGGGATTTGAATCACGGATCTCCCGGTCTTCGTCCGGTTGCACTAACCACGGAGCTACCATGGCAACATGTCGGCACGACACTAAATTCTCCAACTGATTCGCATTTTTCCCGGTAAACAACAAGGAGATTTCAAATTGTATTGAGATGACATACCCCAATGGCGACCTACAGTGTTGTAAGTACTTTAAGTTCCGGGTTTCTTAGTTTCGACAACCATTAGGTCAATTAATGGAGTTAATTGTTCTTCCACACAAGTCGCGTGTTGACCAAGGTTGGAAAGGTAGAATCAGACGACTGAAAAATTCAATGCCATAGCCGGGTTTATCATCTCAATACAATTTAAACCTTGAGTTTGGTATGTGCTGTAGCAGAGTCTTGTTGAAAATATCCCTGTGTGCATCCTTTGTTACACAAATATTCCAGGAATGGTTTGGTTATTGTATCCCTATACCTCTGTCCATTAACTGTATCTTCAAAGGATATAGGCCCTATAATTCGGTACGTATTCACAGCACACCAAACACCAATTTTCTGGTCATACAATGGCATTTCGTGTACAATATCGGGTTTTTCTGCACTCCAGTATCTGTTGTTTTGTGTCGATACATGGCCATTTAAACAAAGCCATGCTTCGTCTGTGAAAAAAGTTATTTTTATCACTTAAACGATATCAGTCTAATTATATAATATAAAATATAATAACAGCCCACCTTAAAGCAATATATGTATAATAATATATACATATTGTTATGTACATGTATAATAATGTTATGTGAATGTATTACGTAGTTTAACAATGTAGGAGCTGTGAGAATAGAAACAAGCTGCTTTCCGTAGTAAACAGAATTACAAAGTAAACGCCGAAAGTTGCTAACAATGAGGTAATCTTGAGACAACAATAAATTACAAATTTTATAAATAGCGAATAAAAAACTAGAAAAAGATTTAAGTTAAATAAAAGTATCCTATTGGAGTAGGCTTAGGGAAAATATGCAAATTCAAGTGGTAGACGCTACAAGAAAGCGTAACCAAGCAGTGTGGTTTGGTACGGGTTCAATGTATGACATGAAAATTCATTGCGGTGAGTATAATATAACGTTTACGTGTTAAAAAGTGAAAATAACAATAATCTCACAGCTCTATAGTAGGATACATCAGTGAAGTGTTATTTAATCGTGTGAAGGATTAATAAAGATAGTGGAGTACAGTTATAATTTGTGTAAGCCTTCATTCTTTAGCCGTACTGGTCCTGCTAAGAGATACGTGCTCCAAAAAAATTACTACTGACGCAGCCGATGCATACATATATAATATTTAAATAAATAACATTAAAATAGCTATTACACATAAAGTAAACGTGGGGCGAAGGCCACCGGAAAAGTAAACGTGGGGCGAACACTGCTAGAAACATATCCCCGCAAATTAGCATCCATTACGTGCGTGGTATAAAACAGCTTCAAATTAGTGCCTAAACTGATGCAACCACAAGAATTAAACGACTTCAAGTTTGGCTCCCATACGTGGGGCAGCAACGACTACAACTTTGGGTCCATAGAGCCATCATTAACTTTACCCGACACCCAATTGTAGAAATTTACTCTACTCACGGTATCACGTGGTTGCAGTTCCTGAATTACGGTTATCTTATTAAGCTTTTAATTGTGAAACTCTCGTTTCTGTGATAACCTACTCAGATTTTTTGGGCTATGTTCTAAGCTTTGTCCTATCTCATCGAGTTTTTCCTCTGTAAGAACACGGCGAGTTACTTTGGGTTTCTTATCAAGAACATAATTCCGTTTCTCTAAATCGGTTTACAAGACTACGAACTGTCTCTCTGTGAGGCGCACGGATTTTTTTTTTTTGGGGGGGAAACAGGAATAAAGGTCTAAGGGAATAACAGATATATATATATATATATATATATATATATATATATATATATATAGGTCGTAGAAAGGAAAAAGGAAGAGGAAAAGAAGGGTCTTATACTGTGGTGGCGCTATTTATTGGGGGCATAATTGGTGTTGTGTTGGCTGGTTCCGCCGTAGCAAACCTGCGGTTCGTGGGTAATTACTAAAAAACGGAGAGGTCCAAAGTGGACACACTCCTCAGTGGGGAATAGGTAAAAGTCATGGCCGAGGCCCTGAACAGTAACCTAGGAACAGTGGTGTCATAAGAGTGTTATTTGGTTCCGTGCCCAGGCCTGTTACCTCCGTGCAGTGGATGTTGAGCTGTGTCGGCGGAGATGTGGTGTCTATCTGTTGCGGCGTCTGTTTTGTTGAGTGGGTTGATGTAGGACGTGTTGCTCCATGAAGTTTCGTATGAGTTGGTAACCTTCATCCAGCTTGTGGTGGTTGTCCTGTAGCTGGCGTAGGCTGGTGGCGATGTCTGCAGTGGTCCGTAGTTGCTCTTCGCGGATACCGGCGATTGAGGCCTCAATGGCCGTCAGCCGCTCTGCCCGGTCGTCGGTTGTGTCATTGTCATGTTCTTCTTCCAGCTAGTTTTCTATTCGGTACAGCTTTCGCTGTATTGACGGCAGCAGATCTGGGTCGTCGTAGTGGGAAAGCTCCTCAATTGACGCCCTGAGTCTGTTGAGACTTCCAGTGGCGCTGGCGTATGTCCTGTTAGATGTGCGCTGTTTTGCTTCGATGCCGGCAAACCGCCGGTTAGCGGTCTGCCGAAGCGTTTCCAGTTTCTGGTTCAGTTTGGCTACTTCTGCCTGTATGGTGGCTGTGGCTGCCAGAAGCTCGGTTATTGAGGCCTCAATGGCCGTCAGTGTGGATGCTGAATGCGTGTTGACGTCTTCGTTGTTTCGGTCCCGGCGAGAGCGTGGTGGTTGAGGTGGTGCGTCTTGTTGCGTCAGCTGTGTTACTGCCCTTCTTGGGTAAAGCGGGCAGCAAGCTTGGCCAGTAAAGTGATTCATCCTGCAGCAGGTGGTGCAGAACTTTCTACGGCGAGAAAGATCATGCTGCTTGCAGGTGGGCGTCAGGGCCGGTGAGCCACAGTAGTGGCAGCGTGGTGAGTTGATGCATCTTTCCGCCGAGTGCCCGAGGCAGCATCGACGGCAAGGTGCTGTCCGTTGTGTGCGGCTGGCTTCAAAGCGGATCGTGGTGCCAAGGAGCTCCACGTCTGTCTGAAGAGCGGCGTCGTAATGCGCCTTGTTGAGGAAAACAAGGCGCACCAGTGGTGTCGGTCCGTTCCGAGAAACAATTTCGGTCGCCTTCACCATTGAAGGCCAGCGTTGTTGGAGTTGCTCCAGGAGAATCTGCGTTACTAGGTTTCTCTGAACCCCGACCGCAAAGGCGCTGAAGCGGCCTTCTTGATTGGGGGTGGTGTCCGGAGAAGCATCTGCGTTGTTAGATGAGGCAGGCTGCTCGAGAAATCTGTCTATAAATAGCTGTGTCACTTGTCTACAAGACTCTGTTCGCACGTAGGAATCATACTTGAATATGCGGTGTTCTAAAATACACACTTGTTGGCATTATAACAGGACTATTATGCTTTAACAACGGTCGCACATGCACTGACGCGCGGAGTGGAGGGTGAACAGCGAGAGCCAGAACTGGCTATAAACACTATGCGCACGTAGCTACATCCGGCCAGGAGTAGAAAATAAGGCATTATAACACGAAGTAGATAGATGAATAAACGTCGCAACAACTCTGAAATCATCTGCTGCTTGTTCATCCAGATAAACTTTTCATCCACATTTATACATTTCGTTCTAGAATACAGAAATAAACGATAGTGGGTAGAGAAATTCTTGTGAATGTATCACATCAGACGTTCTGTTTAGATATTCTGCTGGAGTGATCCCAGCTTTAGTAGCAGTGAAGTTACCCCAGGATATGGGAATATCTAGGAAAAGCATTCGCCCTAAGTGATGCACGAACTCAGTCCCTTCAGATTAGGAGGCACACGTGTTATCTAATAAGCTCTCCCCTTTAAAAGTTAAGAGGCCCTAAGCTACAATATTATTTCTACGGAAGATAATCTGATATCTGTTGCCACAAGTTCGATGGCAGCCTGGCCACACAGTACTTTTGTTAATGGTCAGGCAGCATGGTCTGTGGGCGAGCCGAAACAAATGACGATAAAAAAAAGGGGAGAGGGTCTGTATTATCTGCTGTGGTTCAGAACCACTGAAACCGCCGCAGCAGAAAATTTCGTTTGTAGGTTTTCTTTGATGCCTCATTGCGGGCTCGGTTTCCATTTCTGGCTCGCCGAATATAATTCATTTGGCAAGATTAACATAGGATGGGGCGCGGCATCGAGCTGATGCTATTTAGCAAATGTGAAGACTTTAGCATCATTCAGGCCATGCAACTGCTTCATACCTATAGTAAGTAGAGGAAGTATTGTATATCACACAAAAACCCTATACCCAGTCTTCATCGAAATACAAGTTTTGAATCAAAACCAAAACATTTCCACAAAAAAAGTTCCTGTAGGTGTGTGAACAATATAACTAAAACATGTGATGTGTTACACCTACATGACTTTCTCTACTCTTGTACAAACTATTTTTACAAGCGCTTATTCTCCATATGCTTCATGTTAATCGAGATGTTAATTTTATTGCTAATTTTCTTGTAGGTGCAAGGGGAATATGTAGGCTTTAAGCGATAGTCAAATCTTTTAAGGCCTGGCTGCTATGTGGAGCATTTCATTCTCTTTGTATGTCCAGGACATTTGAAAACGAATAACGAATTCCTATTTGAGAAAAAGTGTAAGTATTGGAAAATTCAAACAAATAACAAGGAATATCTCATAAATAACTCACTTCATAAAAAAATGTATATGACATAACGAGATCTAAATCCTTTGTGTAGTGAAATTTTGTCTATCTCTTACGTTTACCAGTTATGCGAAAGTCATTCAGAATGAAGAGGACTTTTGGGGACATTCTCAGAAAATTGAAGACATACATTTCATTTGTCATGAAAATATTTTAAACATATGGCAATTTAATCAGAATCCTTAGAGCCATTTTTGAGAAAATCATATTTTTTTTAAAAATGTTCCATGTAAAGGGTAGTTTTGAAAATCATCTTGTCGCATCTTTGTAAGATACTGAACCTAAATACCAAGTTTGGTATTTATACGACTTTTCGTTTTTGAGTTATGCTGTTCACAGACAGACACACACATGGACTGTTTCCAAGAAGGTTTTATTTGGATTCAGGACACCTCAAAACATCTATTTCCGGTGAAATCTCAGTATTGAATTTTTTGGTGGAATGCAATACTTCTGCTTAGGTAAAGGAAAAATCTGATGTTTTACACTCACATGACTTTCTCTACTCTTGTACAAACTATTTTTACAAACGCTTATGCTCCATCTACTTCATCTTAATCGAGATAAACATTTGCAGACTCTATCTTATTGCTAATTTTCTTGTAGGTGTAAGGGGAATATATACTTGCAAGGGCAATATAGAAATACAGTAGCCTTTAAGCACAGACATATCTCTTAATAGCTGGTTGCTAGGTGCAGCACCATTCTCTTTGCCACAGATTAATACTCTTTGCATATCCAAAACAAGAAAATGAATAACGAATTCCCATTTGAGAAAATAAGTATTGAAAAATTTAAGGGAATAGCAAGCAATATCTCGAAAATGGTTCACTCAACAACAAAAAAATGTATATGACATAAATTGTGTGTTTTAACGCGTTCTACATTTTTTATAGTAAAATTTTGTCTGTCTCTTATGGTTTACCAGTTATGCAAAAGTCGTTCACAATGAAGAACACTTTTGGAGACATTCCCAGAAAATTCGAGATATACGTTTCATTTGTCATGAAAATATCTTAAACATGATATTTTAATCAAAATCGTTAGAGCCATTTTTGAGAAAATTAAAATTTACGAAAAATGTTCCATGTAAAGGGTAGTCTGGGGTGGAGGGATTTTCTTGAAAACCTTCGTGTCACATCTCTGGAAGATACTGAACCTAAATACCAAGTTTGGTGTTTATCCGACTGTTCGTTTCTGATTTATGCTGTTCACAGACACACACACGGACATGTTTCGAAAAATGCTTATTTTGAATTCAGGGGGTCTCAAAACATGTATTTCCGGCAAAATCTCGGTATCGAATTTTTGGGTGGAATACAATACTTCCCCTACTTACTATACGTAGTAGAGAAGGTAAGAATTGACCAGTGAACTTAGAAAGCATTTATATGTATTGTTAAAAATTTTCAGTGTAATATCTGTAGCTTCTCAGATAAGGGTAATGAATTTAGGAGATTTGACATTTGTGTGCTAGGGTTTTAATCTCCCCTTAAGCCTGGCTTTACTGTTTTCTGGCCTCAAGCAGGCTGGTTTCCTTGACGTCGCGTGTTCTGCGCATCCGTGATGGGGGACTTGAGTAAGGCATATACACCTGCAGCACAGATAGAGAGAAGTTGCCGATATATCAGGAGTTTAGACATGAAATTTGATTCTCCAAATCGCCTCGCCGCTGGGTACGCGAATACCGGGCAGCAACCAAACTAACTCCACCGTGGGTATATACAACACGCAATTAATATAATTGCTCCATTAAACACATTATCCTTGATGTAATAATTTCCAAAATAACACAAACGTATGTGAACTCTATTTATACAATGCAAAAAGTTACTTTATAATTATTATAATTAAACTATCCAGCACACAAACAGAAATTCAAAACAAACATCCCGCCTAGTTAGTCTAACTAATGTTAAACTGTATTTATGTAAAACTGGTTGCTTTGCAACGCATTTCACAGATAAATAAGGGCTGAAAATAAGGACAGATGGTAGCTTTTACATAAAGCATACTCTATGGTAGGTAGAGGAAATATTGCATTCCACCCAAGGATTCGATATGTAAATTTCACCGGAAATACATGTTTTGAGGTCCGCTGTGGTCCGTATTTAAGTTCAACTTCTTCCACTGATACAGCACAAATACCTTTAAAGAAATCTTTCCACCCACAACTACATGTTACATAAAATGTTTCATTATTAATTTCTCTCCCATGTACATAGACAAGGTATTGCATTCCACCCAAAAAATCGTTACCGAGATTTCAACGGAAATTAAAGAAGTTATTATTTATTATTATTACGTTATTTTTGCACCACGCTTTGGGAGCCAATTTGAAGATGGTTTGTATTGTATTTTGACTGTTGGGGAGCCGAACTTGAAGTAGTTGTAACCGCACGTATGGTAAAAAGTTTCCGGTTGCCTTCGCCCTAAATGTACTTTCCGGTGGCCTTTGCCCCAAATGTTTAAAAAATGTTAATTTTGTAATTTTGACCGTTTCTTTAAATATTATATATTTATGTTTGCCTCGGCTGCGTCAGTATTTGTTTTTTTAGACACATGGATGTCTTAGCAGGGAGTGGTGCGACTGAAGAATGTAGGCTTAAACAGATTATAATTTTACTTCACTCCTTTTATTAATGCTTGACACGATTTAAATAACACTTCACTGATATAGGGAGAGCTGTGAGATTTTTTTATTAATTACTTGCACTTTTTAACACGTAAACTATTTTTGTCTCACACAAAATACGTATTAAATCTCTCGAGGACACATCTCGCGTCCGGTTAGGAACACTGTCTACAACCAACTGACTTCTGAATTTGTAAATTTTGCTATATTTCAGTTTCTGATTGCCTAAATCCTACTCCAATAGAATACATTCATTTAACTTAAAACTTTTTTCTCGTTGTTGATTGGCTATTTAATAAAGTGTCTCAAAAATTACATTATTGTGTCCAAGAATTAGTAGTAGTATAGTTAAACTTTCAAATTCATTATTACCTCATTGTTAGCAACTTTTAACCTATTATTCTCACAGCTCCTACATTATTAAATTACGTAATACATTCACATAACATTATTACACATGTATACAATAATATAATTATATACAATGACTGCAATATACACTTTCTATATATTATTACATACAATATTGCTTTAAGGCGGCCTGTTATTATACTTTATAATATACAATTATACTGAAATCATTTAAGTTTAATAATACTGCCTCATAATACATGTGTACGTGTGTGCGTGTCTGTGAACAGCATAACTCAAAAACAAAGGACGGATAAGTACCGAAGTTGGTATTTTAGTTCAGTATCTTCCAAGGATCTAACCCGAAGGTTTTCAAGAAAATTCCCCAACCCCAACTAACCTTTAAATGGAACATTTTTCGAAAATTTAGATTCTCTAAAAAAGGCTCTAACGATTTGACTTCATTCATACTTCCAGTCTTCGGGGAGAATAAGGAATAATCTTGGTTACAGAACAATTCCCACTCCCCAGCCAGGAATCGAACCCGGGACCCCTCGCGCATCAGGCAGGTGCTCTACTAACTCAGCTACGAGGCCAGCCAAGTTGGATTTAAGGATACAACACGAAGATCTTTAAAGAAATCTCTCCATCCAAAACTACATTTTACATAAAAAATGTTTCATTATTAATTTCTCTCCCATGTACATAGACAAGGTATTGCATTCCACCCAAAACATCGTTATCGAGACTTCACCGGAAATACATGTTTTGAGGCCCACTGAATCAAAAAGAGAAAACATTTTTAGAAACAGCTCTGTGTTGCAGCATAACCCAAAAACAAAACTCGGATAAATAACCAATCTTGGTATTTTACTTCAGTATTTGCCAAGGATACAACAGGAAGGTTTCTCAACTAAATTCCCCACCCCCAACTACAGGTTACATAGAACATATTTCGAAAATTTTGATTTTCTAAAAAATGTCTCTAATTAAGATGCCATACATCAAAGATATTTACATGACAAATAAAATGTATATCTTGAATTTTCTGGCAGTAGCCTTTGCAGCCTACTTCATTCTAAAGGAATTTTGTATACTCTTGTACAACTGGTAAATGTTGAGCGATAGACGAAAACGTACTACACAAAAATCTGATATGTAACATTCACATGACTTTCTCTACTCTTGTACAAACTATTTTTACAAACGCTTATTCTCCATATGCTTCATGTTTATCGAGATGTCATTCTTATTGCTAATTTTCTTGTAGATGCAAGGGGAATTGGTAGGTTATAAGCGATGGTCAAATATTTTAAGAGCTGGTTGCTATGTGGAGTATTCATTCTCTTTGCATTACCAAGACGAAAAAAATGAATAACGAATTTGAGAAAAAGTATAAGTATTGGAAAATTTAAGGGAATAAGAAGCAATATTTCGAAAACGGTTCACTCAACTACAAAAATGCATATGACATAAATTGTGTATTTTAACGCGATCTACATTTTTTGTGTAGTAAAAGTTTGTTTACTTCTTATGGTTTACCAGTTATGCAAAAGTCGTTCACAATGAAGAACACTTTTGGAGACATTCCCAGAAAATTTAAGATATACGTTTTATTTGTCATAAAAGTATCTTCAATATATAATATTTTAATCAAAATCGTTAGAGCCATTTTTGAGAAAATTAAATTTTTCGAAAAATCTTCCATGTAAAGGGTAATCTGGGATGGGGGGATTTTCTTGAAAACCTTCGTGTCGCATCTCTGGAAAATACTGAACCTAAATACCAAGGTTGGTGTTTATCCGACTGTTGGTTTTTGAATTATGCTGTTCACAGACACACACACGGACATGTCTCCAAAAATGCCTTTTTTGGATTCAGGGGGTCTCAAAACATATATTTCCAGTGAAATCTTGGTATCGAATTTTTGGGTGGAATACAATACTTCCCCTAGTTACTGTACGTAGTAGGAAAAGTAAAAATGTATATCTCTTTAAAACACACAATTTGTTTCAAGTAAGTTTATTGTGGCATAAGCCATTTCTGAGATATCCGTTATTAAAGGTTAGAACTGTTCATTTCTTGATCATTCTCTTAAAGTCCCGTCAACATTCAGTTTCTCGCGATTGCATTGAAACAGCATGGAAGCGTCCAGTTGTTAAACATTTGACTATCGCTGTTCTCTTTGTATCTATAACGAAATGTGTAGTGTAGCTGTTTCTGCAGTAGATAGAGAAATAAGCTTGAGTAAGAATAGGTTGTATATCTAATAAACGATAGAGATCAGAGAAAGTCATGTGAATGTATCAAGTCAGATTTTTTAAAATGAACCCCAATTTTTACTATACCACGTACATAGTAGGTAGAGAAGGCATTGGATTCCACTCAAAACTTCTATACAGAAGTTTCTAAGGAAATACATGTTTTGAGGTCCTCCCTGAATAGAAATAAATTTTAGAATAAGGTGTGCGTGTGTGTCTGACTGTGAACAGTAAAACTCAAAACCAAAAAGTCGAATAAACACCAAACTGGGTATTTAAGTTCAAGTATCTTCCAAAGATGTGACACGATGGTTTTCAATAATATATCCTCACCCCAACTGCCTTTTACATGGAACATTTTTCGAATATTTTAGTTTTCTAAACATGGCTGTAACAATTTTGATTAAAATGCCATATATTAAAGGTATTTACATAGCATATACATTTTCTGGGATTTGCACGTGAAGTCCTCTTCATTCGGAAGGAGTTTTGTATATTCTTGTTTAACACTAAACGCTAAGTGATAGACGAAAACGTACTACACAAAAAATGTACATCTCTTTAAAACATACAATTATTTCCAATTAGTTTTTTGTGCGAACCGAGCGAGAAGACTCGGGCGGTAACCCGGAAAGTTCCGGGTTCAAATACCGTAGGCCGACCAATCTGATTGAGGTTTTTCTTGGTTTTCCTCAGTCGCCAAGGTAAATACCGGATTGGATATTTAATACCACGACCCAAAGTTCCACCTTCAGTCTATAACAATACTAAAAATGAAAAATAGATGGTAATAGCGAATGCTGTGCCATCTATCCCAGGCAATGAAAGCAGGTAGAGTGGACGGCACCCTAATGCCAACTGCACGGCACATAGCAGAAGATTTAGTTGCCATTCGCTAGGATATCTGTGGATACGACGAAGCGAGTGGCTACAGGGATGAGACCTAGAAGGCTAAATGTCCACCACACATCGTTATAAGTGTTATTCACTAACAGATCCGTCGAGATATGACTATGTAGTTAAAGCGACGTAAAATAGAATGAAAAAGAAAGCTTGTACCATAAGCTCTGAGATTGTGTTATTAATGCTTCGAATTGTTCATTTCTTGGTCATTCTTTTAAAGTCCTTTCAACATTCAGTTGTTTCTCGCGATGTCATGGAAACAGTATGGAATTTTAAGGTCAGCACATAGCGTCCAGTTCTTAAACATTTGACTATCGCTGTTCTCTTTGTATCTATAACGAAATGTGTAATGTAGCTATTTCTGTAAAGGTTTATTTGGATTAAAATGTAGTAGATAGAAAAATAACCATTACTAAGGATTGTTTGTACACTCACTAGTAAATGAGCTAGAAGTCATGTGAATGTATCACATCACATTTTTACTTTCTCTACTACGTACAGTAAGTAGGGGAAGTATTGCATTCCACCCAAAAATTCGATACCGAGATTTCACCGGAAATACATGTTTTGAGACCTCCTGAATCCAAAAAAAGCATTTTTGGAAACATGTCCGTGTGTGTGTCTGTGTGTGTGTGTCTGTGTGTGTGTGTGTCTGTGAACAGCATAACTCAAAAACGAACAGTCGGATAAACACCAAACTTGGTATTTAGGTTCAGTATCTTCCAGAGATGCGACACGAAGGTTTTCAAGAAAATCCCCCCACCCCAGACTACCCTTTACATGGAAGATTTTTCGAAAATTTTAATTTTCTCAAAAATGGCTCTAACGATATTGATTAAAATATCATATGTTTAAGATAATGTCATGAGAAATGAAATGTATATCTCGAAATTTCTGGGAATGTCTCCAAAAGTATTCTTCATTGTGAACGACTTTTGTATAACTGGTAAACCATAAGAGATAGACAAAATTTTACTACACAAAAAATGAAGATCGCATTAAAATACACAACTTATGTCATATACATTTCTTTTGTTGAGTGAACCGTTTTCGAGATATTGCTTGTTATTTCCTTAAATTTTCCAATACTTATACTTTTTCTCAAATTCGTTATTCATTTTTTTATGTCCTGGACATGCAAAGAGAATGGAATGCGCCACATAGCAACCAGCGTTAAAATATTTGACTATCGCTTAAAAGCTACCATGTTTCCCTTGCATCTACAAGAAAATTACCAATAAGGTTGACATCTCGATATCTCGATTAACATGAAGCATATGGAGAATAGGCGTTTGTAAAAATAGATTGTACAAGAGTAGAGAAAGTCATGTAGGTGTAACACATCAGATTTTTTTCTCTACACTCTGTATAGACAAATCATTTGTTTGTTGTTTTTTTACTTTCTGTGCCACGTATATACTAGGTAGAGCAGAAATTACATTCCACCCATAAATTCGACACTGAGAGTTCAGTGGAAGCACATATTTTGAGGCACCCTGAACCCTAAAAAGGCATTTTTAAAATAAGGTCCGTGTGTCCGTTATGTTTAGAAAATAAAACATTGGGAAGATGTTCCATGTTAAGGGTAGTTCGGGTAGGGAATTTTCCTGAAAATCTTGGTGGCGCATCTTTGGAAGTTACTGAACCTAAATACCAAGTTTCATATTTATATGACTTCATTTTGAATTAGGGCAGTCCCAGAAGTTCCCAACCTGACGTATATATAGCGATGGTTGTTTCAAACAAATGACTATGATAGAAAGTACCACCCTTATAAAGCTGAAGTTTGAAGTTTGACGATGCTACATTGTTTAGTAATTGTTTGGCAGCTATCAATATTGAACTCTCTCAGCGAATTTGTCAACATGGATAAAACTGGCCATCGTTATGTGATATAATACTTTCATTTGAAAGGTTTTAGTCCAACTAATATTAAAGCTGAGCTAGATTCTACTCTGGGGGAGTCTGCTCCTTCGTTTACAACAGTAAAATATTGGGTGGCAGAGTTTAAGCGAGGCCGTACGAGCTGCCAAGACGAACATCGCAGTGGTCGACCAAATGAGGTGATCACGCCAGAAATTGTGAGGAAAATCCGCAAAATGGTATTGGATGACCGTCGACTGAAACTGCGCAGGCTAGCAGACATTATATAATCATTTCAAAAATAGCTGTACATCGCACACTAACTGAAAATTTAGACATGAGAAAGCTGTGCGCAGGATGGGTGCCGCGTTTACTCACAATGGTACAAAAGCAGCATCGTGAGGATGTTTCAGTCGAGTGTTCGGCGATGTTTCGCTGCAATAAAGCCGAGTTGTTGCGTGGATTCATAACCACGGATGAAACATTGGTCCATCACTTCATACCTGAGACGAAGGTACAGTCAAAACAGTGGATTGAAAGGGGAGAATCGGCTCCAAAGAAGGCGAAGACAGTTCCATCTGGAAAGGTCACGGAGTCAGCGTGGGATAATTTTCATTGATTATCTTCAGAAAGAAAAAACAATCAATGGCGAGTATTATGCAAACTTATTGCAGCATTTGAATGATGAAATCAAGCAAAAAAGGCCGCATTTAGCAAAAAAAGAACGTTGTGTTTCGTCAAGACAATGCACCAGTTCACACATCTATTATCGCTATGGCCAAAATCAATGACTTAAAGTTCGAATTGCTTCCTCATGCACCCTTTTGTCAGATTTAGCCCCCTCTGATTATCTTCCATTTCCAAAGTTGAAGAAATGGCTTGGTGGTAAAAGATTTGCCAACAATGAAGAGGTAGAGTCTGCAGTTGAGTTTGTTCTCGGTATAAACAAGGTATCGAAGCTATTGAACATCGTTGGGAAAAGTGTATCGAGCTGAAAGGAGACTATGTAGAGAAATAAAGATGTTTTTTCCCAAAATTTTTGTGCTTTCTTTGTTAGGTCGGGTGCTTCAGGGACAACCCTCGTATACTGTCCTGACACACACACACACACACACAGGGGCCCCAAAACGTGTATTTCCGGTGAAATCTCGGTATCGAGTTTTTGGGTGGAATGCAATACCTCCTCTTCCCGTTTTGTACGTGGTAAGGAAAGTAAAAATGTAGAAAAGAATAAAGTTTATGCAACAAATCCCCATACGTTCGGCGAATTAGGAAGCAGTATCCGGCGTGCGAACGTTTTCCAATATTTCGTCTGCACGAGATGTTGGAATTTAGTGCTTTGGATAGAAGCAGTTGAACGTTTACTATTTACACCTAGTAGGCTGTATAACCGCTAATCGAGAACACGGCCGATCGCTGATATACTTTATTTAACGTACCATATGTTGAATGATGAAGTAGGTAATTACTGCTAGCTTTGAGAAGAAAACTTTGATGGTGGGCTTGCCACAAACTGATACGTAATCAGCTAATAGGCCCACATTGAACCTATTTCTGGAAATCACAGACATTTTACCAGTGCTCTAAAGCCGGTTCGAAATTCGACTCATTACTGCTATCTCTAAATACTATATAATTGCTCATATTAAATATCAATGGCGGCCGCTGAGGCATTTTATTGGCGGAGCCCAAAAAAAAATTCTGATTTATTACACTCACATGACTTGCTCTACTCTTGTAAAACTATTTTTACAAACGCTTATTCTTCATTTACTTCATGTTAATCGAGATTTGCAGAAACTTATTGCTAATTTTCTTGTAGATGCAAGGGGAATATGGTAGGCTTTAAGCGATAGTCAAATGTTTTAAGAGCTGGTTGCTATGTGGCGCATTCCATTCTCTTTGCATGTGCAGGACATAAAAAAATGAATAACGAATTCCCAATTCAGAAAAAGTACAAGTATTGGAAAATTTAAAGGAATAACATAACAAGCAATATCTCGAAAATGGTTCACTCAACAAAAAAATTGTATGTGACATAAATTGTGTATTGTGTATTTTAACGCGATCTACATTTTTTGTGTAGTAAAATTTTGTGTATCACTTATGGTTTATCAAGTTTAAAAATAATAGCTTTGTAATTTGACTGTTTTTTTAGATATTATATATTTATGTTTGCCTCGGATGCGTCAGCATTATTGTTAGAGACATGGAAGTCTTGGCAGGGTTGTGGTACGACTGAAGAATGTAGGCTTACGCAGATTTTAAGTTTTAATTCACTCCTTTTTATTAATCCTTGACACAAATTAAATAGCACTTCACTGATGTAGAGAGCTGTGAGATTCTTTTATTCAATACTTGCGCTTTTTTAACACGTGTACTATTTTCGTCTCACACGAATACGTAATTAATTTCTCGAGGACACTTCTCGCGCCTGGTTATGAGCACTGTTTGGAGGCAACTGAATTGATTTCAACCGTCTAAACTTGTAAATTTCTGTATTTCAAGCCTCTGATTGGCTAATCCTACTCCAATAGAATAATACTTTCATTTAACTAAAGCTTTTTCTGGTTGTTGATTGGCTATTTTATAAACTGTCACTAAAATTACATTATTGTTACTCCAGGAATCACAAGTAACATTTAAACTTACTAATTCGTTATTGCCTCAAGGTTACCTCGTTGTTTCCTCACTGTTAGCAACCTTTAACTTATTATTCTCACAGCTCCTACATTATTAAATTACGTAATACATTCATATAACATTATTGAACATGTTTACAACAATATAAGCATATGCAATGACTGTTACATACTTTTTACAAATTATTACATACACATATTGCTTCAAGGTGGGCTGTTATTGAATTTACATATTATATAATTTGACTGAAATCATTTAAGTGTTAATAATACTGCCTCAAATTTTTCCATAAAGTTTGTTCAAACTCCATAATTGCCTTGGGTCGTACACTTTACGGTATATCAAGATGAGCAAAAATGTTTTCACGGAAGTGTACAAATAATTGCCATATTTGGAAACCTGCTATAAGTTTCAGCATAAGCTTTATGTTTCACATCAGATACTCCTTGTTATAGTAGTGAAGGAGTTATTTGAGAAGAGGAACAAATCGTTCTTCCTTATCCGCAGTTTACATAAAAGAGACGCTTCCCAATTTATACGGCAGTTACCCCGAAGAAAAGGCGAAGGGTAGGTTTTAGTGTACGGTGAATTGGCATAAATTAAAGCTAATTTTGTCTGGAACATCAGTCTTACTGTGTCGCACGCATTAAGGGATACGCTCTAATGACTGCATGGCATTCCCTAACCATAATGAACGAACGCATTTAGAAGGCTGTGTTATCGTGCTTTGTTCACATCCGAACGAGGACATTTTCCTCCTCACTAAAGACAGGAAATTCCCTTATTCACGGCCGCCTCTATTATTTATCGCAGTTAGTTCTCGATTTATGGCTGGAATGCATTCCTGCTTTAATAGGAACAGTCGTAAATTGAATCTATTTTGTTATATAAATCAGTGAAAGTCAATGATACTCTCACACAAACCGGTAGTAGAGTAAATGATCATCCCGGCTAGTTATGTACCCAAAGGCTAAGAAAACAGGATACAGAAGTACAAGGTTTTATCTTGCATAACGTTTTGTTTATCTTCATATATCACTGAGAGAATAGCAGTGGCGGCTGGTTATTTAGATTACTGAGTAACGCTACTTCATTAATAAGGTAATAATAAATGATAAAAAACTGATGTGTTACACTCACATGACTTTCTCTACTCTTGTACAAACTATTTTTACAAACGCTTATTCTCCATCTACTTCATGTTAATCCAGGTTTTAAGCATAGTCAAATATTTTAGGAGCTGGTTGCTATGTGGAGTATTCCATTCTCTTTGCATTACCAGGACAAAACAAAAATGAACAACGAATTTGAGAAAAAGTATAACTATTGGAAAATTAAGGGGAATAACAAGCAATATCTCGAAAATGGTTCATTCAACAACAAAAATGTATATGACATAAATTGTGTATTTTAACGTGATCTACATTTTTTGTGCAGTAAAATTTTGTCTATCTCTTATGGTTTACCAGTTATGCAAAAGTCGTTCACAATGCAGAATACTTTCGGAGACATTCCCAGAAAATTCGAGATATACATTTCATTTGTCATGAAAATATCTTAAACATATGATATTTTTTAGAAAATTAAAATGTTTGAAAAATGTTCCATGTAAAGTGTGCTCTGGGATGGGGGGATTTTCTTGAAAACCTTCGTGTCGCATCTCTGGAAGATACTGAACCTAAATTCCAAGTTTGGTGTTTATCCGACTGTTCGTTTCTGAGCTATGCTGTTCACAGACAGTCACGCACACACAGACAGACACACGGACATGTTTCCAAAAATGCTTTTCTTAGATTCAGGGGGGCCTCAAAACATATATTTCCGGTGAAATCTCGGTATCGAATTTTTGGGTGGAATACAATACTTACCCTACTTACTATACGTAATAGAGAAAGTAAAAATTGATAAATAATGATACTCTTAGTTTCTTTCCCACTTATTTGTACTATCTAAACGAAAATATTCTATTCCACTCAAAAATTCTATGTGAAAATTACACCCAAAATACGTATTTTGAAGGGGTTTTATTGTTGTTTCGGTTACACCATGTTTAGGCACTAATTTTAAGCTGTTTTAGACCACGCACGTGATGGTTGCCAATTTTGCGAGAGATTGCTTCTAGCAGTGTTCGCCCCACGTACGATACAAACTTTTCGGTGGCCTTCGCCCCACGTAATGTACAAACTTTTTATTTTAATGTTTATTTATTTATGTCCCGGCTGCGTCATTAGTGTTTTTAGAGCACGTATCTCTTAGCAGGGTTGGTACGGCTAAAGAACAAGGTTTACACAAATTATAATTGTATTTAACTTTTTTATTAGTCCTTCACACGATTAAATAACACTTTACTAATGTATCCTACTATAGAACTGTGAGATTATTATTAATTGCAGTTTTAACAGTTAAAGTTTATATTATTCTCACAGCATTGAATTTTCATGTCTCACACTGAACACGTACCCAACCCAACTGCTTGGGTACGCTTTACCGTTTGAATTTGTATATTGTTTTCTATTTCAAGTCTCTGATTGGCTAAGCCTACTCCAATAGAATATCTTTGTTTATCTTTTAAGATTTTCTAGTTTTTTGATTGGCTATTTATAAACTGTTTTAAATATTGCATTATTATTGTTCCAAGAACTATCAGTAGCCTTCTTAAACTTTCTAATTTATTGTTGTCTCAAGGTTACCATATTGTTAGCAACTTTCGGCTTTTTTCTTTATAATTCTGTTTGCTATGGAAAGCAGCTTGCTTCTATTCTCACAACTCCTACATTGTTAAACTACGTAATACATTCACAAAACATTATTATACATGTACATAATAAAATAAACATAATACAATGACTGTAATATACACTTTATATTTTATTTATACACATATTGCTTTTGAGGCGGGCTGTTATTAAATTTTATATTATATAATTAGACTGATATCATTTAAGTAATAAAAGAGCTACCTTAATTTTTTCCCTCTTTGAGTACAAAAAAGTTTTTACTTTCTCTACCATGTACACAATAAGTAGAGAAGGTATTGTATTTCACCCAATAATTATATATATCGCGATTTCACCGAAAATATATGTTTTAAGACCCCCTTAATAAAAAGAAATAAAAAAGGCCCATAAGTGTGTCTGCGAAAACGAAGTGTCGGATAAATACCAAACTTGGTATTTAAGTTCATCATCTCCTGAAGATGCGACAGCAAGATTTTCAAGAAAACGCCCTCACCCCAACTACCATTTACATGTAACATTTTTCGATATGGCCTCTAAAGATTATGATTAAAATAGCAAAAATTAAAGATATATAATTCGGAAGGAACTTTGTATAATCTTGTATAACTGGTAAACGTACTACAAAAATGTAGATCTCTTTAAAATGCACAATTTATTTCATATAACTTTTTGTGGCATCAGCCATTTCTAAGATATCTGTTATTAATGTTCGAATTGTTCAATACTTAAGTCATTCTTTTTAAGAACTATCTATGTTCAGTAGTTTCTCGCGATGTCATGGAAACAGTATGGAATTTTAAGGCCAGCATATAGCGTCCAGTTGTTAAACATTTGACTATCGCTGTTCTCTTTGTATCTATAACGAAATGTGTAACGCAGCTGTTTTCGTAAAGGTTTTTCACGATTAAAAGTGGATAGGGGAATAAACTTTGCACACCCAATAATAGGCGATAGAGGGTAGAGAAAGCCATGTGAATGTAGCACATCATAATTTTTAAAGAGCTGTCAGCTAATCAGTTGTTTCTCGCGATGACATGAAAAAGTAAGAGATTTCAAGGTTGCTTTTAAACATTTAACTGTATCCCCCCCGTGTACTAAACAACGAAATGTGAAACTATTATTTCAGCTAATACGAAGCATATAGAAACATAAGCTTTTTTTTGCTTTCTCTACTACGTATAGTAAGTAGGGGAAGTATTGTATTCCACCCAAAAATTCGATACCGAAATTTCACCGGAAATACATGTTTTGAGACCAACCTGAATCCGAAAAAAGCATTTTTGGAAACATGTCCGTGTGTGTGTCTGTGAACAGCATAACTCAGAAACGAACAGTCGGATAAACACCAAACTTGGTATTTAGGTTCAGTATCTTCCAGAGATGCGACACGAAGGTTTTCAAGAAAATCCCCCTACCCCAGATTACCCTTTACATGGAACATTTGTCGAAAATTTTAATTTTCTCAAAAATGGCTCTAACGATTTTGATTAAAATATCATATGTTTAAGATATTTTCATGACAAATGAAATGTATATCTCGAATTTTCTGGGAATGTCTCCAAAAGTATTCTTCATTGTGAACGACTTTTCCATAACTGGTAAACCATAAGAGACAGACAAAATTTTACTACACAAAAAACGTACATCGCGTTAAAATACACAATTTATGTCATATACATTTGTTTTGTTGAGCGAACCATTTTCGAGATATTGCTTGTTATTCCCTTAAATTTTCCAATACTTATACTTTTTCTCAAATTGGTTATTCATTTTTTTGTCCTGGTAATGCAAAGAGAATGGAATACTCCACAGAGCAACCACCTCTTAAAATATTTGACTATCGCTTAAAGCCTAGCAATTCCCCTTGCATCTACAAGAAAATTAGCAATAAAATTAACATCTCGATTAACATGAAGCATATGGAGAATAAGCGTTTGTAAAAATAGTTTGTACAAGAGTAGAGAAAGTATGTGAGTTAACACATCAAATTTTTTAATACAGGGTGGACCATTTAAGTTGAGACTGTACAATATCTCCAAAACTAAGCGTTGTAGAGAGAAATGCCTTTAATGAAAGTTGCTTGATATTATGGGGGAAAGTAAATGCCATGATCGTGTTTTGTTTGGAGGATGTTAAAGTGGTCATTTTAGGTTCAATTTAATTTATTTTAAATGGGAACCTATATTTTGTATGTTTTCTCATTAGAGAAAGTTTATAAGACGCTATTTGTTTTTTGATGAGCAATAAGGAAACAAAATAAAAAATGTTGGTTTCTAATTGCGAAACGTAACTTCATCCTCAAATGGCCATCCATGGATAGTTCAACCACTCGAAAAGAAAAATGTAGCATTCTGCTTTATACAAACGTTATTTAGCTTTTTATGAGGAGTAAAAAACAACATAAATCAAAAGATCAAAAAAGATAAATAAAAAACAAAACAGAGGATCTCGTAGACTATTTCCTGAAATTTTCAGATATACAGTTTATTTGCCATGTAAACATGTTCAATATATGATATTTTAATCAAAATCGTTGTAGTCATTTTTAAAAAAATGAAAAATTTCGAAAAATGTTCCATGTAAAGTGTATTTTGGGGTGGGGAATTTTTTTGAAAATCTTCATGCGGCATCTTTGAAAGATATTGAATCTAAATAGCAAATTTGTTATTTATCTGGCTTTTCGTTTTTGAGTTGTGCTGTTCACAGACACACTGACATGTTTCCAGAAATGCTTTATTTGGTTTCAGGGCGCCTCAAAACATGTATTTCCTATGAAATCTCGGTATCGAATTTTTGGTTGGTATGCAATACTTCCCCTATACTTACTATACGTAGTAGAGAAAGTAAACACCATTGTATTCGTCAGTGTTTTGTTCCATGTGATGATAATCCTGATTCACTTTTCTCTAGTATCCCAGTTCACTGCTTTCTTTACAAAGCTTTTACGTTGGGAGCGCCAGCATCCTTTATGAGTTGCAATATGTTTTCCATTATTAAATTTTTTTCATCCTAATGGGATATATTATTCTGTCCCTGGCGGCTTAGCCTGTCTTGTGGGAGGTTTTTATTGATCCGAGAGTCTCTCATTTCCGCTGGCGGTATTTTGGTCCAGTCCTTTTTACCTCCTCGCACACGCAGTTCATCTCCCGATATATCATTGCGACTTTATTTAGACTTCTCCGGTACCAGATATTGGACATTTCCTTTTCATGGACCCGGAAAATATATATACCTATCTCTCCAATTTTCTTCCTTGTAGGATATATGTAGGCGGACATCGGCGTTTTCTAATATTACTTTCGTACAGAAAGCTTGTCAATCGGGGAAAAAAATCTGATGTGTCACATTCACGTAAGTCTCTCTACCCTATATCCTTTATTAGTGTATATCTATATACTATTCATTGTAGCGGTTCCTATGTGGTAGGCCCCTACTAAGTTGTGATGACGGATCCGTAGAGAGATGATGGATACTGTGTTACGTACCTTTAGGTCGTCTTGTTGCCCGTATTCTTGTGATGCATCTTGAGGTTTTCGTAGACTGGAATCTGATGATAGTGTATCTGTATTCCTGAGTGTGTGTGTGTGTGTGTGTGTGTGTGTATGTGTGTGTGTGTGTGTGTGTGTGTGTGTGTGTGTGTGTGTGTGTTAGTATGTTGTAATTGTTACCTTATAATTGTGCCATGGCTGCTGTATTTTGAGTCGGAGAGCAATTGTGTCTTGTCAGGGTTAGGTATGGAGAATGTTTAAATATTTTGCACACACGCAGTCTGTTAACTATTTCACTTGTATAACTTTCTCTACTACGTATACTAAGTAGGGGAAGTATTGTATTCCACCCAAAACTTCGATACCGAGATTTCACCGGAAATATATGTTTTGAGACCCCCTGAATCCAAGAAAAACATTTTTGGAAACATGTCCGTGTGTGTGTAACTGTGAACAGCATAACTCAGAAACGAACTGTCGGATAAACACCAAACTTGGTATTTAGGTTCAGTATCTTCCAGAGATGCGACACGTAGGTGATCAAGAAAATCCCCCCACCCCAGATTACCCTTTACATGGAACATTTTTCGAAAATTTTAATTTTCTCAAAATTGGTCTAACGATTTTGATGAAAATATCATATATTTAAGATATTTTCATGACAAATGAAATGTATATCTCGAATTTTCTGGGAATGTCTCCAGAAGTATTCTCCATTGTGAACGACTTTTGCATAACTGATAAACCATAAGAGATAGACAAAATTTTACTACACAAAAAATGTAGATCGCGTTAAAATACACAATTTATGTCATACACATTTTTTTGAGTGACCCATTTTCGAGATATTGCTTGTTATTCCCTTAAATCTTTCAATACTTTTTCTCAAATGGGAATTCGTTATTCATTTTTTATGTCCTGGTAATACAAAGAGAATGGAATACTCCACATAGCAACCAGCTCTTAAAACATTTGACTATCACTTAAAGCCTAGCAATTCCCCTTGCATCTACAAGAAAATTAGCAATAAGATTAATATTTCGATTAACATGAAGCATATATAGAATAAGCGTTCGTAAAAATAGTTTGTACAAGAGTAGAGAAAGTCATGAGAGTGTAAGACATCAGATTTTTAACTTAAGTTTAATAATAAAACTTTTTACACTTGCTGCATATATCAGTTCGTGTTTTACATTTAGCGTATTACATACCCGTCGGGCGAGTGCGTAAATGCAAGAAAATTCTGCAAACATTGTCCCCCGGACTAAGCAGAGGGGATAACAGGAATTTATTGGCATGCCATGAATCACTGTTAAATTGATGCGGACCGGCGCGGATGTAAATAATGCACAAAAATCGAGCTGGGAACCGGAAACCTAATAACTAACAATCATGCGCACTGAAAGATGCTAAAATATCACGTCCAAATTATCGGTCCGAGGACTGGAAATGGTTTCCCCAATTGTGTCGCTATAATTCCACGACTTATCCAGTCAACTTCGCTCCCTTATTTCCGATTTTAAAATTCCTCCATTGCGATTATATCACTAACGGCTCGTGGCGTTAAACATCATTAAAGCAAATTTGATGGTTACGTTGACATTGCTTTCCTAAGCAAAGGCATATGCCATTTCTGAGATATCCCTTATTAAACGTTCGAATAGTTCAATACATGTCATTCTTTTTGAAGTCCCATCGATTTTCAGTTGTTCCTCGCGATGTCATGAAAACAGTATGGAATTTTAAGGTCAGCATATAGCGTCCAGTTGTTAAACATTTGACTATCGCTGTATCTATAACGAAATGTGTAATGTGAAGATGTTTGTATTGAAAGAGTTGTGTTATATTTCAACTGTTGGGGAGCCGAACTTATAGTAGTTGCAACCGCACGTATAGTAAACAGTTTCCGGTAGCCTTCGCCCCAAATGTACTTTCAGGTGGCCTTTGCTCCAAGTTTAAAAAAAAATATTAAGTTTATAATTTTTACTGTTTTTTTTAAGTATTATATATGTATGTTTGCCTCGGCTGCGTCAGTATTTATTTTAGAGACATGGCTTTCTTAGCAGCGCGGGATGCGACAAGAATGTAGGCTTACACAGATTATAACTTTACTTCACTCCTTTTATTAATACTTTACACAATTTAAATAGCACTTCACTGATACAGAGAGAGAGCTGTGAGATGTGTTTATTAAATACTTGCACTTTTTAATACGTAAACTATATGTCGTCTCACACGAATACGTATTATATCTCTCGAGGACTTGTCTCGCGTCCGGTTAGGAACACTGTTTGCAGGCAACTGAATTCTGAATTTGTAAATGTTTATTCCTTTTCAGTTTCTGATTGGCTAATCCTACTCCAATAGAATACCTTCATTTAACTAAAGCTTTTTATGGTTGTTGATTGGCTATTTTATAAACTGTCACAGAAATTACATTATTGTTGCTCCAATAATGACTAGTAGTATCATTAAGCTCTCAAACTCAATATTGCCTCAAGGTTACCTCATTGTTACCTCATTATTAGCAACTTTTGACCTATTATTCTCACAGCTCCTACATTATTGTTATTGAATTTACATATTATATAATTAGACTGAAATTATTTAAGTGTTAAAAATACTGCCTCAAATTATTTAATTGTATCATATGAGAAACTATTGGAGACAGAGCTTTGAGCTTTTGCACAGTCATTTCTTTATTTACCCTTATTAAGTGCGCCCATTATCAAGTGAATAGCTTTAAAATTAAAAGCTTTCAGTCCCACTATCCCTTAAGGGTTTCACATTTCTGTACATTTGTGAATGTTCGTTTTTATAACGAGTTTTTGAAGGGATAATGTCCAGAGTGAGTTTTAGGCATGTTTACGCCACGGCCCCAAGCCAAGCAGAAAACTCTACTGCTCCAGTCTTATGTTTTTGGCAGGAGTGTTAGGAAACCGAGATTGCATTCGATTTATCTGAGTGTGACGTGGTTGTTGGCGACAGTGTGTCATGACTTGCGGCAAGTGACAACCCCCTTCGCCCCCTCCATGGGCTTAGCTCCAAGCTATGCTTTCGTTTCGTTTTAATACAGTATAACCTCAGTTACATGTTTTCAGAGGGAGTCGACTAAAATAGTGTATAAATGAGAAGACGTAAAAGTGAGTTTTCTTATAGAAATGAAACTGTTCCATCAATTATTACTCAAAATAATCACGTATTATTAAATGTAAGGAAGCAATAAATGAAACAAACGCATAAACTATAAAAATTATATATTAGAGTATTTATATGCATGCCAGTACTATTACTCTAAGTTCAAGCTAAAAAACTACTCTTGTGCAAACTATTTTTACAAACGCTTATTCTCCATATGCTTCATGTTAATCGAGATGTTAATCTTATTGCTAATTTTCTTGTAGATGCAAGGGGAATTGCTAGGATTTAAGCGATAGTCAAATGTTTTAAGAGCTGATTGCTATGTTGAGTATTCCATTCTCTTTGCATTACCAGGACATAAAAAACCAATAACGAATTCCCATTTGAGAAAAAGTATAAGTATTGGAAAATTTAAGGGAATAACAAGCAATATCTAGGAAATGGTTCAGTGGACAAACACAAAATGTATATGACATAAATTGTGTTTTAATGAGATCTACGTTTTTTGTATAGTAAAATTTTGTTTATCTCTTAAGTTTACCAGCTATGCAAAAGACATTTAGAATGAAGAGGACTTTTTTGGACACTCCCAGGAAATCAAGATATACATTTTATTTGTCACCAAAATATCTTAAACATGATATTTTAATGAAAATCGTTAGAGCCATTTTTAAGTAGAAAATCAAAATTTTCGAAACATTTTCCATGTAAAGGGTAGTTTGGAGTGAGGGAATTTTCTTGAAATTCTTCGTATCGCATATTTTAAAGATACTGAACCTAAATTCCAAGTTTGGTATTTATCCGATTTTCGTTTTTGAGTTATGCTGTTCACAGACACACAAATGCACACACGGACCTTTTTTCTTCATTACCGGCATCGTCAGAAGAATGATCTTACCCTACCGTACTGTTAACACTTGCGCAGCAATAATGCATTCCGAAAATACTGAACCTCGCCCAACATACCTTACTGTTGCGACAGCACGTATACACTATACAGAAACCATACATAATATATCTTAAAGTACAGTGCTTTTCTTTCAATTGTGGCCATTGCACGGCAGACTGCGCGCCGGCTGCTGCAGCCGAGACTCCCGCCGAAGCAGTTATAATATTCACGGAACCGCCTCACGGTCTCTTAGTTACAATTACAATGATTCGCACGTATGTTATCGTAAGAGATATTGGAACTGTTGCCTCTCCCCACACATTTCAGGATCTTTTCAGGAATTGTTCATTCGCACTGGAATGTGAATACCTGAAATGGAGCGAATTTCTCGCCTGATGTTTTCTTTTTAATTCTTCCACTGTATGCCTTTTTTTCTCTCTTTTACCTTTATTCGTAAAGTTCCTTCATAGATGCAAATCTGATACAGTTACATTAAGGAATCGTGAAGGCCATAATCTTTTATTAATTGCTCTATCTTCAAAATTTTTCTTGAAATAACCATAATGACTCTTCAGCTTTATGCGCGGTAGCAAAAGTCTTTTTGGAAAAATCCAGACAGACATTCAGCACCAGTCGGCTATTTAAAAAAATCTGATGTGATACATTCACATGACTTTCTCTATCCTCTATCTCTATTAGTTTGTATATAAACCATTTTACTAGGCTTATTTTACCTTCTACCATATTTTAATTTAAATAAACCTTTGCTAAAATAGCTACATTACACATTTCGTTATAGATATAAAGAGAACAGCGACAGTCAAATGTTTAAGAACTGGACGCTATATGCTGGCCTTATAATTCCATACTGTTTCCATGACATCGCCACAAACAATTGAAAATCGATGGGCCTTAAAAAGAATGACAAGTGTTGAACAGTTCGAACTTTTAAAAATGGATAGCTCGGAAATGGCTTATGCCATGAAAAACACCTATTCTAAAGAAATTCTGTGTTTGGTGTGGTACGTTTCGTCTTCCGCTTAACGTTTACTATTCCTTCTAATAAAGAAAACATCCTAGGCAATTCCTAGAAAATTGGAATGTAAACATTTTCATATACGGTGTTTTAATCGAAATCGTTAGCCATATTTTAGTAAATAAAAATTTTCGAAATATGTCACATGTGAAGTGTAGTTGGGGTGGGTGTATTTTCTTGAACATCTTCGTGTCTCATCCTTAGAAGATATTAAAATTAATTACCAAGTTTCGTGTTTATCCCAATTTTCGTTATTGAGTTATGTTTAGACACACATGCACGGTCTCAAAACATGTATTTCGGGTGAATTCTTTGGTAATATGCAATACCTTCTCTACCCTTGTACACTACGTGATCAAAAGTATCCGTACAACTGGCTGAATATGACGTACAAGTTCGTGGCGCCCTCCATCGGTAATGCTGGAAGTCAATATGGTGTTAGCCCACCCTTAGCCGTGATGAAAGCGCACTCTCGCAGGCATACTTTCAATAAGGTGCTGGAAGGTTTCTTGGGGAATGGCCGCCCATTCCTCACGGAGTGCGGAAGTGAGGAGAGGTACCGATGTAGGTCGGTGAGGCCTGGCACGAAGTCGGTTCCAAAAGACCTCAAAGGTATTCTATAAGATTCAAGTCAGGACTCAGTGCAGGCCAGTCCATTACAGGGATTTTATTGTCGTGTAACCACTCCGCCACAGCCCGAGCAGTATGAACAGGTGCTCGACCTGTTGAAAGATGCAATCGGCATCCTCGAATTGCTCTTCAACAGTGGGAAGCAAGAAGGTGCTTAAAATATCAATGTAGGTCTGCAATGTGATTGTGCCACGCAAAACAACAAGGGGTGCAAGCCCCCTCCAGGAAAAACACGACCACACCATAACACCACCACCTCCGAAGTTCACTGTTGGCACTACACACGCTGGCAGATGACGTTCACCGGGCATTCGCCATACCCACACCCTGCCATCGGATCGCCACATTGTGTACCGTGATTCGTCACTCCACACAACGTTTTGCCACTCTTCAATCGTGTAATGTTGACGCTCCTTACACAAAGCGAGGCGTCGTTTGGCATTTTCCTACGTGATGTGTGGCTTATGAGCAGGCGCTCGACCATGGAATTCAAGGTTTCTCACCTCACACATAACTGCCATAGTACTTGGAGGGATCTGCTGCAGTTTGGAATTCCTGTGTGATGGTCTGGATAGATGTCTACCTGTTACTCTTTACGACCCTCTTGAAATGTCGGCTGTCTCTGTCAGTCAACAGACGAGGTCGGCCTGTTCGGTTTCGTGTTGCACATGTCCCTTCACGTTTCCACTTCACTATCACATCAGAAACAGTGGACCTAGGAATGTTTAGGAGTGTGGAAATCTCGCGTACAGACTTCTGACACAAGTGACACCCAATCACCTGACCACGTTCGACGTCCGTGAGTTCCACGGAGCATCCCATTCTGCTGTTTCACGATGTCTAATGACTACTGAGGTTGCAGATAATGAGTACCAGGCAGTAGGTGGCAGCACAATGCACCTAAGACGAAAAACGTATGTTTGTGGGGTGTCCGGATACCTTTGATCACATAGTGTATGTTGTGGAGAAAGTAAAAATTGTAATACGTATGCTTATATACCTGCATTAATTTACTTAAATGTTTTTGTAGTCCCCAAAATGTCCCTAATCGCATAACTGGCGCTATGTCCCTCCTCCCATGGGCGGCCAGGCACAAAATCCAATCACAGAAATTTACCCAACTCAGATAATCACACGAAAAATGAAGTAAATGCAACAAATCCCCATACAACATACAACCATCTGGAGATTTCTGCATCGTTGTAGGTGTCATTCTTATAAAGTATAGGTATTGTAGGAGCTAATGGTGTCATTTAAAGTGTTTCCGATTGAAGGATTTTTAGTTGCTGCAGTTGGAGAGCCAAATTGAAGGATCAACTGCCCCACGTATGGTACAATTTGAGAAAGGTTAATTATTGCTGTCCCACGTATGGTACAAAGTTTCCGGTGGCCTTCGACCCAATGTTTACTTTCCGGTGGTCTTCACCCCAATGTTCACTTTCCGGTGGTGTTCGCCCCAAGTTTACTTTCCAGTGGCCTTCGCCCCAATGTTAAGTTTCCGGTGGCCATCGCCCCAATGTTCACTTTCCGGGGGTCTTCGCCCCAAGTTTACTTTCTGGTGTCCTTCGGCCCAATGTTCACTTTCCGGTGGTCTTCGCCGCAAGTTTACTTGCCGGTGGCCTTCGCCCCAATATTTAAGAATCAATCTTGTATTTTTATGTTTTCTTTAAATATATATATATATATATATATATATATATATATATATTTATGTTTGCCTCGACGGCGTCAGTATTAATTTGTATAAACTTGTTTCTCTTAACAGGGTGCGATGCGGCTAAAGAATGTAGGCTTACACAAATTATAATTTTTACTTCACTCCATTTAGTAATCCTTCATACGACTAAATAACACTTCATTTATATAGAGAGCTGTAAGATTCGTTTATTAATTACTTGCCCTTTTTTAACACGTAAACTTTAAACGTGTAATATTCTCACCGTTATGAATTTTATACGTCTCACACTGAATTGGTATTAAATGCTCGGGAACGCGCCTCGTGTCCGGTTAGGAACACTGTCTACTAGCAACTGACTTCTACCGCCTGAATTTGCAAATTTCATCTATTTCAAGTCTCTGATTGGCTAATTTTACTCCAATAGAATACTTTTATTTAACTTTCAGGTTTTCTGGTTGTTGATTGGCTATTTATAAACTGTCTCAATAATTACATTAGTGTTGCTCAAGGAACTACTAGTAGCATTATTAAACTTTCCAATTCATAATTGCCTTAAGGTTATCTCATTGTTACCTCATTATTAACAACTTTCGGCCTCTATTATCACAGCTCCTATAATGTTAAATTACCTATTACATTCACATAATATTATAAAACATGTACATAATAATATAAACATAATACAATGACTGTTACATACATTTTATATGTTATTTATACACACATTGCTTTAAGGTGGGCTGTTATTGAATTTTATATTATATAATTAGACTTAAATCATTTAAGTGTTAAAAATACTGCCTCACGATGACGTCACAACTTGTACAACAATGATATTAAGAATGGTTTGTTTGTTTCTGTGAAAAAGTGTCCGTTTAAATATGGTGTTTGACGTGTCCGAGGTATTGCACATCACCCAAAAATTCAATATAGAGATTTCACATACATGCATGTTTTGAGGTCCCTTCAATGCGGGAAAAAGCATTTTTATGGAAAGGGTCGACACAAAGGTTTTCCAGAAAATCGCCCATTCAAAATTACCCTATACACGAAACATTTTTGGAAATGTTTTATTTTGTAAAAATTGTCTAATGTTTTTGTTTTAAATACCATTCGTTAAAAATGTTTTAGTGTCAAATAAAATGTATATCTTGAATTCTTTTCGGAATAAGTCCTCTTCATTTGAAAGGAATTTTGTAGTCTTGTATAACTGGTAAACGTTAAGCCATAGAAAAAAGCGCTCTACACAAAAAAAAAGGAGATCTGTTTAAAGCCTAAAATTTATTTTAAAGAATTTTTTTGTGGCAACAACCATTTTCAAGATAGCTGTTTTTAATGCTTCGAAATATTCAATATCTCCTCATTCTTTTGAAATTCTGTCAATTTTCAGTTGTTTCTCACGATTGCATGGAAACAGTATGGAATGTTTATTTATTCTGTTTTATTTTACGTCGCTTTAACTGCTTGGTCATATCGCGACGGATCTGTTGGTGGGTAACCCTTAGAGCGATATGTGATGGACAGTTAGCCTTCTAGGTCTCATCCCTGTAACCACCCGCTCCGTCACGTGTCACAGAGACCCTAACGCACAGCTACCGAATCTTCTGCTTCGTGCCGAGCAGACGGCATTAGGGTTCAGTCAAACCGCCGCCCCCACACAGATATGCGGACAGCTAGCCTTCTAGGTCTCATCCCTGGAAATGCCATCTTCCTTCCTCACGTGCCCACAGAGACCGCCAGCGCATGGCAGCCGGATCTTCTGCTTCGTGCCGTGCAGATGGCGTTAGGGTGCCGTCCACTGTAACTGCTTACGTTGTCTGTAGATAGATGGCATAGCATTCGCTATTACCACTTATTTTTCATTTTACCATTGTTTTAGACTTAAGGTGGAACTTTGGTTCATGATATTAAATATCCAATCCGGTATTTACCTTGGCGACTGAGGAAAACCACGAAAAAACCTCAGATAGATTGGTCGGCCCACGAGATTTGAACCCGGACCTCCGGAATGCGGGCCACAGACTTTACCGCCTGAGCCAGTATATAGCGTCCAGTTGTTAAACATTTGGCTATAACTGTTCTCTTTGTATCTATAACGAAATGTGTAATGTAGTTACGTACACATGAGTGCCAAAAACTGGTTTTTAAAACCCCACGGAAATGATAACCAAGAAAGAGGAAGGAGCAAATGAAAACTGAGAAGCAACGTAACAAAAAGTAGAGGAACGCTGCAAGAAGATGATGGAATTGCTTTACCTATAAAATTCCCTTTCATCTTCTTTTTTTTCTGTCCGTTACCTCGCAATCCCTTTTTCATCGCTGCTAGTTTTAATACTTTCTTTTCAATACTTGTGTTTTTCGTCGTTTCTTTGTTCCAGCGTTACTTGTGATGCGAGTCCTGCAACGAAAAGGGGGCGTGGTCCTCTGAACTTTTCTACACTGCCTGATAAACATCAAAGACCCTGTTCACATTTTCCAGAAGAAGAAGAAAAGCCTAAAGCGAAAGAAATAATTTCAAAACTTGGGTTTTAGCTCAGGATAAGAATTCCCAGTGGGATTACTATTTTTAAGACGTATTAAAACAATATTTAAGGTGACAGCATTAGTTAAAGAATCGGATGCTTTATTCGTAGAACTTTCTCCACTCACTCTTCACCAACCTAGTTTTACAAAAGCTTATTTTTCTGTCCACTTAATAATTGAAGTACAACTACATTACACATTGCGTTGTACAGGGGGTAGATAAAATAATGGAAACACCACCGTTGCATACGGAGTTGTAGATGAGTTTACCTCTCTTGAAGTTATAATGAGAACTGCTTTATTTTGTTTGGTTATTACAGTGTATATATAGTAGATATGTTTTCCAGTATTATTAGCCTTTTAGTAGTGCTCAAAGTATGAACAACAGGACAATGTGAGGCAGTATTTTTAACACTTAAATGATTTCAGTCAAATTATATAATATGTAAATTCAATAACAGCTCGTCTTGAAGCAATATGTGTATGTAATAATTTGTAAAATGTATGTAACAGTCATTGCATATGCTTATATTATTGTAAACATGTTCAATAATGTTATGTGGATACATTACGTAATTTAATAATGCAAGAGCTGTGAGAATAATAGGTTTAAAGTTGATAACAATGAGGTAACCTTGAGGCAATAATGAGTAAGGAGGTTTAATAATGCTATTAGTCATTATTGGAGCAACAATAATGTAATTTTAGTGACTGTTTATAAAATAGCCACTCAACAACCAGAAAGAGCTTTAGTTAAATGAAGGTATTCTATTGGACTAGGATTAGCCAATCAGAGACTTGAAATACAGAAATCTACAAATTAAGGCGGTGGAAAACAGTTCAGTTGCCTTCAAACAGTGCCCATAACTGGATGCCTTGCTTGTGGGTCCTCGAGAGATTTAATACGTATTTGCGTGAGACGGAAAATAGTTTACGTGTTAAAAAGTGTAATTAATTAATAAAAGGAATCTCACAGCTCTCTATATCAGTAAAGTGTTATTTTAATCATAACAAGCATTAATAAAAGGAGTGAAGTAAAAATTATAATCTGTGTAAGCCTACATTCTTGTCACATCACGCCCTGCCAAGACATCCATGTCTCTAATAATAAATACTGACGCAGCCGAGGCAAACATAAATATATAATATTTAAAGAAACAGTCAAATTACAAAGTTAATATTTTTTACTTTCTCTACTACGCATAGTAAGTAGGGGAAGTATTGTATTCCACCCAAAAATTCGATACCGAGATTTTATCGGAAATACATGTTTTGAGACCCTCTGAATCCAAAAAAAGCATTTTTGGAAACATGTCCGTGTGTGTGTCTGTCTGTGTGTGTGTCAGTGAACAGCATAACTCAGAAACGAACAGTCGGATAAACACCAAACTTGGTATTTACGTTCAGTATCTTCCAAGGATGCGACACGAAGGTTTTCAAGAAAACCCCCCACCCCAGAGTACCCTATACATAGAAGATTTTTCGAAAATTTTAATTTTCTCAAAAATGGCTCTAACGACTTTGATTAAAATATCATATGTTTAAGATATTTTTATGACAAATAAAATGTATATCTTGAATTTCCTGGGAATGTCTCCAGAAGTATTCTTTATTGTGAACGACTTTTGCATAACTCGTAAATCATAAGAGATAGACAAAATTTTACTACACGAAAAATGTAGATCGCCTCAAAATACACAAGTTATGTCATATACATTTGTTTGTGGAGTGAACCATTTTCGAGATATTACTTGTTATTCCCTTAAATTTTTCAATACTTATTTTCTCAAATGCGAATTCGTTATTCATTTTTTTGTCCTGGATATGCAAAGAGTTATAATCTGTGGCAAAGAGAATAGTGCTACACCTAGCAACCAGCTATTAAGAGATATGTATGTGCTTAAAGGCTACTGTATTTCTATATTGCCCTTGTAAATATATATTCCCCTTACATCTACAAGAAAATTAGCAATAAGATAGACTCTGCAAATGTTTATCTCGATTAACATGGAGTAGATGGAGAATAAGCGTTTGTAAAAATAGTTTGTACAAGAGTAGAGAAAGTCATGTGAGTATAACACATCAGATTTTTTAAACGTGGGGCAAAAATAATTTAAAAATAACAAAATGAAACAATAACCTTTCTCAAATTGGCGTCCATACGTGGAGCTAATGAAAATACTACTTCAAATGGAAGACCTTTCAGATCGGTCAAATTGTTGGTGCCAGGTTAGCAGGACTTACGATGGTCAAAACTGTCAGTTTATTAAAGATTTCAAGAAGTACAGTTGTTATGTCAGTATACCTGTTAGAATGTAAAACATCTGCAAAAAGGAACAGTTTCACAAGCCAAACGAGAGAGCCTTAAAGAAGATTATATTAAGAAAGCATAGCTACTGCAGCTGAAGTGACTGCCGAAATGAACGTATGTATCAGTCAACCTGTTTCTATCAGAGGGGAGAGCTTCAGAAGTTGGGAATACATGGCAGAGCAGAAATTGCCCAACCACTAATCTCAGAGACTAAAGCAAAAAAAAACAATGCTGTCATGAACCTGATGTCATAGTACAAGGGTAGTCCTAGAAGTACCCGTAGCGATTGTTGCTTCAAATAAATGACTATGTTAGAAAGTACCACCCTTATAAACCTTAAGTTTGACGACGCTACGTTGTTTAGAACATATTTGGCAGTCATTAATAGTGAACTCTCTCAGCGAATTTGTAAACATGGTTAAAACTGGTCATCGTTATGTGATACAATACTTTCATTTGAAAGGTCTTAGTCCAACTAATATTAAAGCTGAGCTAGATTCTACTCTGGGGGAGTCTGCTCCTTCGTTTACAACAGTAAAATATTGGGTGGCAGAGTTTAAGCGAGGCCGTACGAGCTGTCAAGACGAACATAGCAGTGGTCGACCAAACAAGGTGACCACGCCAGAAATTGTGAAGAAAATCCACAAAATGGTATTGGAAGACCGTCGACTGAAAGTGCGTGAGCTAGCAGACATCGTAGGTATTTCAAAAAGTGCTGTACATCGCATACTAACCGAAAATTTGGACATGAGAAAGCTGTGCGCAAGATGGGTGCCGCAATGGAACAAAAGCAGCGTCATGAGGATGTTTCAGTCGAGTGTTTGGCGATGTTTAGCTGCAATAAAGCCGAGTTATTGCGTCGATTCTTAACTATGAATGAAACACGGGTCCATCAATTCACACCTGAGACGAAGGAACAATCAAAACAGTAGATTGAAAGGGGATAATCGGCTCCAAATAAAGCGAAGACAGTTCCATCTGCAGGCAGGTTCATGTCGTCAGCTTTTTGGGATGCGCGTAGGATAATTTTCATTTATTGTCTTCAAAAAGGAAAAGCAATCAATGGCGAGTATTATGCAAACTTATTGCAATGTTTGAATGATGAAATCAAGCAAAAACAGCCGTATTTAGTAAAAAAGATAGTTTTGTTTCATCAAGACAAGACACCAGTTCACACATCCATTATCGCCATGGCCAAAATTGGGTTAAAGTTCGAATTGCTTCCTTATGCACCCTTTTCGCCAAATTTAGCCCCTCTGATTATTTTCTGTTTCCAAAGTTGAAAAAATAGCTTGGTGGTAAAACATTTGCCAACAATGAAGAGGTGGAGTTTGCAGTTGATGGCTATTTTGCGGAACTCGACGGTTCTCACTATAAACAGGATATCGAGGCTATTGAACATCGTTGAGAAAAGTGTATCGAGCTGAAAGGAGACTATGTAGAGAAATAAAGATGTTTTTCCCAAAATTGTTGGGTTTTCTTTGTTAGGTCGAGTACTTCTGAGACAGTCCTCGTTTTTTCTACAGTAGAGGATTCATATGTTGGAGTAAGCGTCGGTAGAGCCTGGCGTAGCTGATGGAAAGGACAGAAGTAAATTCAGAAATGCTTAAGCCGCTGTGGAGAGAGGTGCTTCGCATGGATGCGACACAAAGATTTTCAAGAAAATCCACCTGTATCAAACTCCATTACATGGAAGATTTTTAGAAATTTTTTATTTTCTAAAAGATGCCTCCAAAGACTTTGATCGAAATACCATGCATTAAAGATATTTACGTAGCAAATAAACTGTATATCTTGAATTTTCTTAGAATAGCCTGTGAAGTCCTCTTCATTCTGAAGGAATTTTGTGTAATCGTGTATAACTGGTAAACGTTAAGCGATAGATGAAAACAGCCTAGACAAAAAATGTGTACAATTTATTTGAAATGGTCTTTTTTGTGGCATTAGTCATTTCCGAGATATCCATTATTAATGGTTCAAATTGTTCAATACTTAGCCGTTCTTTTAAAGTCCTGTCGATTTTCAGTTGTTTGTGGCGATGTCATGGAAACAGCATGGAATTTTAAAGCCAGCGTATAGCGTCCAGTTCTTAAACATTTGACTATCGCTGTTCTCTTTGTATCTATAACGAAATGTGTAATGTATCTATTTCTGCAAACGTTTATCTTGATTAATAAGAAATAGAAGGTAAAAAAAAAGCTAATTTTTTAAAGACTTGTGAAAGAATGCTTACATTGAACGTAAAGTTATTGTATAGCCAGAATATTGACGTTGTTTTGTTAACTTAGGGCTCTCCCAGCTGTTGCTAAGCACTCGGTTGGCACGCCTGTCTGTGGCAGTGTAAGATAAACATGGAGTGGTACGGTTATGCTAACCTGCGCTACATTGTGGTATGGCAAAGACAGGATTCTGTGGTCAGAGAGCGGATTCTCCAAAGTGTATCTGTCTGTGTGCACTGCTTGAAACATTAGCAGGGCTGGAGGGGTAAACAAGCCGAAGCATCCCTCCGCCACTCTCATTGTGTTGTAGCTATTAGTAAAATTCCCTCACCCTGAGCCAATATTTCTTACGGTTAAATACTTTCAGTCAAATTATATAATATAAAATATAATAACAGCCCGCCTTAAAGCAATATGTGTATCTAATAATATATAAAAAGTGTATATTACAGTCATTGTATTAATGTTTATATTAAAATGTAGATGTTTAATAATGTTAAGTGAATGTTTTACGTAATTTAATAATAGGACTGTGAGAATAATAGGTTAAAAGTTGCTAACAATGAGGTAACAATGAGGTAACCTTGAGGCAATAATGAATTTTAAAGTTTAACAATACTACTAGTCATTATTGGAGCAACAATAATGTACATTTTGAGACAGTTTATAAAATAGCCAATCAACAACCAGAAAAAAAACTTAAGTTAAATAAAAGTATTCTATTGGATTAGTAATGGTCAATCAGAGGCTTGAAATACAGAAATTTACAAATTTAGGCTGTAGAAATCAAGTCAGTTGCTTGTAGACACCGCTCATAACTGAACGCGTTTCTTGTAGACAGTGTTCCTAACCAGACGCGAGATGCGTCCTCCAGAAATTTAATACGTATTTTGTGTGAGACAAAAATAGTTTATATCTTAAAAGGTGCAAGTAATTAATAAAAGAATCTCACAGCTCTCTATATAAGTGAAGTGTTATTTACAAACGTATCAAGCATTAATATAAGGAGTGAAGTAAAATTATAATCTGTGTAAGCCTACATTCTTAGCCAAACCACTCTCTGCAAAAAATTCACGTGTCTAACAATAATACTGACGCAGCCGAGGCAAACATAAATGTATAATATTTAAAGAAACAGTCAAATTACAAAGTTAATATTTTCAATTTTGGACGAAGTTCGGCTCCCCAACAGTTAAACTACAATATAACTCCTACTTAAAATTCGCTTTCCATACGTAATACAACAAAAACATACTTCAAATAGGCCCCCAAAGCGTGGGGCAAATAATAACGAAAAAGAAACTCCTACTTCAACCCGAACTACACTTCACATGGAAAGTTTTTCGTTATTTTTGTTTATCTCAAAAATGACTCTTCACGATTTTGATAACCTAAGAGATAGACAAAATCTTACTACATAAAAATGTACATTTTGTCAAAGCACAGGATTTATGTCAAATATAGTTTGCTTGTGGCATTAGCAGTTTCCAAGATATTCTTTGTTATTGGTTTGAATTTTCAAGTACTTACACCTTTTTACTTTCTCTATGTATAGTAAGTGGGGGAAATATTGTATTCCACCCAAACATTCGATGTCGAGATGTCGAGAAATATATGTTTTGAGAACCCCTAAATAAAAAAAAACATTTTTAGAAAAAACTCCGTGTGTTTGTGTGTTTCTGTGAACAGAACAACTGAAAAGCGAAAAGTCGGATAAATACCAAACTTGATATTTGAATTTAGTATCTACCAAGGATGCGACACGAAGCTTTTCAAGAAAATCTTCCCACCATTTACATGGAACATTTTCGAAAATGTTGATCTTCTCATAAATATCTCAGAGGATTTTGATTAATATGCCGTATGTTTAAGATATTTTCATGACAAATAAAATGTATATCTTGAATTTACTGGGAATGTCTCCAAAGGTCCTCCTCATTCTGAATGACTTTTGCATAGCTAGTAAACCGCAAGAGATAGACAAAATTTTACTACACAACAAATTTAGATCTCGTTAGGACACATAATTTGTCAAATATACTGTTTTTGTGGAGTGAACCATTTCCGAGATTTTCTTGTTATTTGTTTGAATTTTCCAATACTTACATTTTTTTATGTCCTGGACATACAAAGAGAATGGAATGCTCCACATAGCAACCAGCTCTTAAAATATTTGACTATCGCTTAAAGCCTAGCAATTCCCCTTGCATCTAGAAGAAAATTAGCAATAAGATTAACATCTCGATTAACATGAAGCATATGGAGAATAAGCGTTTGTAAAAATAGTTTGTACAAGAGTAGAGAAAGTCATGTGAGTGCAACACATCGGATAAATACCAAACTTGGTGTTAAGTTCAGTGTCTTCCAGGGATGCGACACGAGGATTTTAAAGAAAAACCCTCCATACCCAACTACCCTTAACATTGCATATTTTTCGAAAATTTTGATTTTCTAAACTGTGGATGTAACAATTTTGCTAAAATGGCATAAAGATATATACATGACGAATAAAATGTGTATCTTAAATTTTCCGGGAATCGCTTTTGAAGTTCTGTGAATTCGCAATGTATTATCTTGTATAATTAGTAAATATTAAGCGATGGACGAAAACGTACTACACAAAAACTCCGATGTGTTACACTCACATGGCATTCATACTCTTGTACAAACTATTTTTACAAACGCTTATTCTCCATATGCTTCATGTTAATCGAGATGTTAATCTTATTGCTAATTTTCTTGTAGATTCAAGGGGAATTGGTAGACTTTAAGCGATAGTGAAATATTTTAAGAGTTGGTTGCTATGTGGAGTATTCGATTCTCTTTGCATTACCAGGATAAAAAGATGAATAACGAATTTGCATTTGAGAAAAGGTATAAGTATTGGAAAATTTAAGGGAATAACAAGCAATATCTCGAAAATGGTTCACTCAACAACAACAACAAATGTATATGACATAAATTGTGTATTTTAATGCGATCTAAATTTTTGTGTAGTAAAATTTTGTCTATCTCTTATGGTTTACCAGTAATGCAAAAGTCGTTCACAATGAAGAATACGTTTGGAGACATTCCCAGAAAATTCAAGATATACATTTTATTTGTCATGAAAATATCTTAAACATATGATAAAATTAAATAAAAATCGTTAGAGCCATTTTTGAGAAAATTAAAATTTTCGAAAAATCTTCCATGTAAAGGGTAATCTGGGGTGGGGGATTTTCTTGAAAACCTTCGTGTCGCATCTCTGGAAGATACTGAACCTAAGTACCAAGTTTGGTGTTTATCCGACTGTTCCTTTCTGAGTTATGCTGTTCACAGACATCCACACACACTGACATATTTCCAAAAATGCTTTATTTTGATTCAGAGGGGCTCAAAACATGTATTTCGTGTGAAATCTACGTACAGAATTTTTGGGTGAAAGGCATGGAAGGTTGATGATGCAACAGCCGGGTTTTAAAGTACTGCAGTCCTTAAATTACGTAAGAAGCAGTTGAGGGTCATTGTGGGTCTGATGATTGGGAATTTTAAGAAAACAACTCATACAGATAATGAGACTCTCAGAAAATACAAGATGCAGGAGGTGTGGTGTAGAGAAGCAAACGGCCTCGCACTTAATATTCTAGTGTAGAGCATTGGAACTGATAGATACAATCAATTTGGAATTGTTGATCCAAATGAGAGCGTATCTAATAGGAAGCTAATGTGTGGACTCCTGAGAATTATTACAGTTAACACAGGTGATGATTAGAAGAAACAGAAGGAATCGTACAATAAGATTTAACGTTTCGGTGCGGGCAGGTTGGGGTATGTTCCTCCTGTTCATCTCCCTGTTAAACATTTAATTTATCGAATTTTTGTAGGTAAGCAGTAAGACTTTCTCTACTACGTATAGTAAGTAGGGGAAGTATTGTATTCCACCCAAAAATTCGATACCGAGATTTCACCGGAAATACATGTTTTGAGATCCCCTGTATCCAAAAAAAAGCATTTTTGGAAACATGTCCGTGTGTGTGTCTGTGTCTCTGTGAACAGCATAACTCAGAAACGAACAGTCGGATAAACACCAAACTTGGTATTTACGTGCAGTATCTTCCAAGGATGCGACACGAACGTTTTCAAGAAAATCCCCCCACCCCAGACTACACTTTAATTGGAACATTTTTCGAAAATTTTAATTTTCTCAAAAATGGCTGTAAAAATGGCTGATTAAAATATCATATGTTTGAGAGATTGTCATGGGAAATGAAATGTATATCTCGAATTTTCTGGGAATGTCTCCAAAAGTATTCTTCATTGTGAACGACTTTTGCATAACTGGTAAACCATAAGAGATAGATAAAATTTTACTACACAAAAAATGTAGATCGTGTTAAAATAAACAATTTATATCATATACATTTTTGTGGTTGGGTGAACCATTTTCGAGATATTGCTGGTTATTCCCTTAAATTTTCCAATAGTTATACTTTTTCTCAAATTCGTTATTCATTTTTTTTATGTCCTGGACATGCAAAGAGAATGGAATGCGCCACATAGCAACCAGCTCTTAAAATATTTGACTATCGCTTAAAGCCCCTTGCATGTACAAGAAAATTACCAATAAGATTAACTTCTCGATATCTCGATTAACATGAAGCATATGGAGAATAAGCATTTGTAAAACTAGTTTGTACAAGAGTAGAGAAAGTCATGTGAGTGTAACACATCAGATTTTTCTGGTAAGTTTTGGAGCAGTTTTTCTTTTCGCGTTCCTTGCATCTCTAAACTCCTGGTCTTCAAACGGATTGAACTTTATATGATATTCTTTAAAATACATTTCTTTTAGCATTTTAGCTGCGACATTCCACGTTGTTTTTATACCATAAATATGAGGAAATCAAACGGAATATACTATCAAAATTACGAGATAATTGAGTTTTTAATGTTCATAACAAACCAAGGAATTGAAGCAGTATTTATCAGCCTTTCTCTGTAAAAAAAAGGTCATAACCTATAATGCTAATAATGTAGGTTTTATTTGTTTAATATTTTCTCTAATAGGGGCATTCTTACAATCATAGATAAAAGAACAGCGAATTCCTACTGCAAGTTTTGCAGGCCAATGGCAAAGAAACAAAAGTGATCTACGATTTTAACTGGTTTTCGAAAACAATACCGCTTATATTGCAAATATAAATATTTTACGAATTTATTATAATAATCATGATTTTTTGCTAAATTACTACATTTTATTGGTAAAATAATGCCGCTCATGATTTCCAAGTCCTCTAGATAAACTCGTCACTTCCCCACTTGATAATTTGTCGATTATTTGGAAACCACTCGTGGCGTAATTACAGATTAACAAGAAGCAGATAAGAAGAATACGGTTTTGTACGAATGCAACACATTAGATTATTTGGTCAGTGATCTCATTAACGAACTGCTGGAAGCGCTGTGTCGCACAGTTCGAAACAAGATTTGGTCATGAACAGTCGATACACGACATTAGGAAGAGAGAGGGAGGAAGAAGCTCCAGGCACAGCATCCGCTTTGGTACTGCAACCCAACATTAATATCTCATCACCCTCAAGATCAGAAAAGGGCTTCACAAACGTGCACGTTATGACCCAATTTAATTTTCTCACTTATTAATTGGCACTCCGTATCAAATTTCCCTAACGGCAACTGCCTTTGAAGATTTTTGCATCCGATCAGTAACGCAGCGTATGGATCGATACATGATTGAGGCATATTATATTTCGCCGTTAGTGTTAAAGTATCACTATGACGATCATGTACATATAATGCAGAGCAACCGTTGGCGCATTCCCGTTGCGCAGATCGCTGTCCGGCTGTTTTCTCAGTGCTGTGTAAGTTTCAGGAAACAAGCTGTTATTGTGCATTCTGTGATTGTTCAAAATGAACTGTGCGATACAAAGTTACGTCGAGTGTGAGGTGAGAGGTATTGGATTTTTTGGAATGCTGAGTCTTGAAACCAGCCGGAATTTACCATCAAGTAAAGGAAGTGTATGGTGATACAAAAATGTGAAAAGGTGGTGTTAAATCTTCAACAATGGACGAACAGTTGTACATGACGAAACTCGTCCGGGACGTCCGTCACTCATCGCAGAGAATCTAAAGAATCAAATGAACAATAAAAACTTACAAAAAGTGAAACCCTAGATGAATTACAGATTTCTTTTCCAAATCTCGTATTTCTTGCTCTTTGCTTGGTGAAATTATGTTCGAACATGTTGAGTAGTGGCGGTCGACTCAACACAAGAATTTTAAAGCTCGTGGGCAGATGCTTAAATAACGGAAATGATTATCTGGAGAAATTAACTAAGCTTCAATTTTATAAGAGATGTGTTTTTCTTATTAACTATATTTATTTTCCCCACCACGTACACACAAAAATTCAATACTGAGATTTCAATATATGTTTTCGGGCCCCCTTGAATATAAAAACACATTTTGGGAGAAGCGTCCGTGTGTATATGTATGTATCTGTGGGCAGTATAACTCGAAAACGAAAAATTGGATAGATACCAAACTTGTAATTTAGGTTTAGTACCTTACGAAGATTTGACTCGAAGATTTTCAAGAAAATCACCCACACCAGGTGTACTTTACATGGAACAGTTTTTGAAATTTTTGATTTTCACAAAAATGGCCCTAACGATTTTGATTAGAATATCATATATTTAATATATTTTCATGACAAATCAAATGTATATCTTGAATTTTCTGGGAATATCTCCACAAGTGTTCTTCATTGTGAACGACGTTTGCATAACTGGTAAACCATAAGAGATGGACAAAAGTTTACTACACAAAAAATGTAGATCGCGTTAAAATACACAATTTATGTCATATACATTTTTGTTGTTGAGTGAACCATTTTCAAGATATTGCTTGTTATTCCCTTAAATTTTCCAATACTTATACTTTTTCTCAATTGGGAATTTGTTATTATTTTTTTTTGTCCTGGTAATGCAAAGAGAATGGAACACTCCACATATCAACCAGCTCTTAAAATATTTCACTATCGCTTAAAGCCTACCATATTCCCCTTGCATCTACAAGAAAATTAGCAAATGTTTATCTCGATTAAAATGAAGTAGATGGAGAATAAGCGTTTCTAAAAATAGTTTGCACAAGCGTAGAGAATGTCAGTGAGTGTAACACATCAGATTGTTAGAAAAACGTCCTGTTTATGTGTGTGTAACTGTGAACAATATAACCAAAAACGATAAGTTGCATAGATACTAAACTTGGAATTTAGGTTCAGCAATTTTCAGAGATGCGAAATGAAGATTTTCAAGAAAATCCCCCCACCCTCACTATTGTTTATATGGAACGTTTTTCGAAGTTTTTGATTTTCAGAAAAATCCCCTAAAGGGTTTTACTAAAATGGCATATATTTAGGATATTTTCATGACAAATAAAACGTATATCCACAATTTTCTGGGAACAGCCTGTAAAGTTCTCATTTGCAAGGAATTTTGTATAATCTTGTATAACGGTTAAACGTTAAGTGATATATGAAAACATACATAAAAAATGTAGATCTCTTTGAAACATACAATTTATTCCAAATAACCTTTTTTTGCAACATAAGCCGTTTCCGAGATATCCGTTATTAATTGTTCGAATTGATCAATACTTAGCCTTCTTTTAAAGTTCTGTAGACTTTCAGTTGTTTTATCGCGATGTCATGGAAACAGTATGGAATTTTAAGGCCAGCATATAGCGTCCAGTTGTTATACATTTGAGTATCGCTGTTCTCTTTGTATAACTATAACGAAATGTGTAATAGATATAGCTATTTCTGGAAAATAAACTTCTGTAAGGATAATTTGTATACGCAGTAATAAGCGATAGAGGACAGAGAAAGTCATGTGAATGTAACACATCAGATTTTACTTTCATTGGACTGGGGTGAATGACAATTTATGGTCTATTTGGATATTTATCAATGATGCGAAAATTATTCACACGTGCTTTACAGCGAAGTTTTCACATAACGCTGGGATATGAGGGGCAGTTGATTCGACCTCTATATTGACGTGTATGAGTGTTTGCGTCATAGAGTTGGTAGGACCGTTCTAATCAACTGAACCGCACCACACATCTCTAAGCACCCGTAATCCCCAACGTACACAGTGGGATTAGAAACTCTCAATGTTAGGTCTGCCTGACTGGTTTGAGATGCGGATCTGAACCGGCAAAGAAATAATTTGTGTATCTGTGTTTCACTGCAATGCGTACACTCTGTCGACATTAACAGAGACAAGATTCAGAAATACTTACTGGCATAAAGGAGCTTAAAACATCTGTGGAATTTTGTGTCAACAAACTCGGTAATCTCATCCTGAGAACCGGGATGCTGCAGGAATATAACATTTATTTTGATGACATCTTAGGAAAGATACGTATATAATTTGAAGAAGGTGTTTTGTTGGAGTTGTTTATTTATTTAGCTCCACGTATGGACGCCAATTTGAAGTAGAATTGTTCTTTACGTTGTTTGCTGCTACGTATGAAAAGCCAATTTGAAGTAGGAGATGTATTATGTTTCAACTGTTGGGGAACCGAACTTGTTGTAGTTGCAACCGCACGTATAGTAAACAGCTTCCGGTAGCCTTCGCTCCAAATGTACGTTCAGGTGGCCTTTGCTCCAAGTTTAAAAATAATAGCTTTGTAATTTCCTGTTTCTTTAGATATTATATATTTATATTTGCCTCGGCTGCGTCAGTATTATTGTTAGAGACATGGAAGTCTTGGCAGGGCGTGATGCGACAAGAATGTAGGCTTACCCAGATTTTAAGTTTTAATTCACTCCTTTTTATTAATCCTTGACACAAATTAAATAGCACTTCACTGATATTGAGAGCTGTGAGTTTCTTTTATTTAATTAATTACACTTTTTACCACGTAAAACTATTTTTCGTCTCACACGAATACATTTTAAATTTCTCGAGGACGCATCATGCATCCGGTTACTATCACTGTCTGCAGGCAACTGACTAGATTTCAACCGTCTAAACTCGTAAATTTCTGTATTTCAAGTCTCTGATCGGCTAATCCCTACTCCAATAGAATACCTTCATTTAACTAAAGTTTTTTTCTGGTTGTTGACTGGCCATTTTTAAACTGTCTCAAAATTTACATTAATGCTTCCAAGAATCACAAATAACATTTAAATTCTCAAACTCATTATTGCCTCAAGGTTACCTCATTGTTACCTCATTGTTAGCAACCTTTAACCTATTATTCTCACAGCTCCTACATTATTAAATTACGTAATATATTCACATAACATTATTACACATGGATATAATAATATAAACATATGCAATGACTGTTATATACGTTTTACAAATTATTGCATACACATATTGCTATAAGGCGGGCTGTTATTGAATTTACATATTATATAATTTGACTGAAAATCCTTTAAGTGTTAAAAATGCTGCCTCAAATTGCCTGTCTATGGCACACGTATGCTTTCTCTCCTTTCTCTACTCTCTCTGTTGCTTATTAGTGGGTATACAATTTAGTCTTACGTAAGTTTATTTTCCTTTCAACTTCATTTTAATCCAAATAAACATTAGCAGAAATACCTACATTACACATTTCGTTATAGATACAAAGGGTACAGAGTCAAATGTTTAACAACTAGACGCTATATGCTGGCCTTAAAATTCCACTCTGTCCATGCAATGCGAGAAACAACTGAAAATCGACGCCTGTTTAAAAGAATGGCTAAGTATTGAACAATTCGAATCATTAATAAGATATACCTCGGAAATAGCTAATGACACGAAAAAGTTATTTGAAATAAATTATACTTTTAAACAGATCTACTTTTTTGTAGTACGTCTTCGTCTATCACTTAAAGTTTCCCAGTTATACAATATTATACAAAATAACTCCCGGATGAAGTGGACATCATAGGCAATTCCTAGAAAACTCAAAATATACATTTTGTAACGTAAACATCTTTAAGACTTTAATTAAATAGTTAGTCATTTTTATAAAATCAAAAACTTCGAAAAAGGATACCCCGGAATGAGCGTCGCTTTCTTGAAAATCCTGTTTCATCCTGGGAAAGTACTAAACCTAAATAACAAGTGTGGCATTCGTTTGACTTTTCGTTTTTGAGTTATGCTCTTCACAGACACACACACACACACACACACACACACAGACACACACACTCATGGGCCTTGTCGGCCTCCGTGATGTAGTGGTTACCATACGAGCCTCTAGTTCAAGCCCGGCGGAATTGTTTTTTCGGGCGTAAAAATCCTTAGAATGGCTTCCATCGGAAGGGAAGTAAAGCCGGTGGTCCCGTGTCGTAGATTTACGGCACGCAAAAGAACCTCAAGCCTGATAGAGAGACCTCTGAGCAATATAGAATGGGACGCTAAGGACCACAGTAGTTAAAGAGCGTCCATAAATAAAACAATTTAATTTTAACATGGACCTTTTTTCTAAGTTTCAAGAGCCCTCAAAACATATATTTCCGATTAAATCTCAGTATCGAATTCTTAAGTGGAATGTAATAGGTACATTACCTGCTATATACGTAGTAGAGTAAGTCCACGTTACTCAACGCCGTACTTCACACTGACACAGCGTGCAAACGATTCAAAAATATTGCACTTCATCAACTAGTTGCAGCGCTCAAGATCGTTAACACTACTAGTGGATCAACCAGTGGCGTAACTTGGTACTGTGTTCTGGGTATACTAGATTTTAAAAATTGAATTTAGAATTTTTTAAATGATGCACAAATTCCTATACTTTAGTGTTTCATAAGATAGTGTGAATTCTCTATTACGATTCGTATGTTATTATTATTATTATTATTATTATTATTGATTTGTTTTTGTTGTTGCTGGTTTAGTAATCATTAGCATCACTATTAGTTGCCGAAATTGATTGAACACACATTTTAAACTAAAGTACATTATAAGAATATAGCGTTAGGTGTAACTTTACAAAATGCCTACAAACCATTGTATGGTTGTAAATCATGAAAACAATGTAGACACTCTCTTAAATTTTCTTGTACATAAGCTCCAGTCAGCGATTTTTATTGCAAGGTTTTCTTTCAATGCTTTTTAATATTTGATATTCCTTTTCCCCGCCAAAAAGTAAACATACGAAGCAACACACTTTATTATGAATGTAACTGGCAGTTAACCAATTAAATTTACTGTACCAGGATGTTTGAAATGTCCGTTTTTTATTCTTTTCCTGGAAGACAATACCACGCTTAGGAATTGGTCTTTTCCCTTTAAGTTCACACTTTTTCTCATAAGATAGGGTATAAGACTGGGTTTTTAATAAGTAATCCACTAAATCGGTGGAATTGTCAATATTTCTAAAATCAAAATAAAACACGCACAATGAAAACAATACACAGGTTTACGTAAAATTAACACTTTACTGTATTGCACGGTTGCACGCACATAATGCTGGTTTACCAGTACCTGAGGAATGAAATGTTTATGTTACACTGCCTTGCCCTACCCTTGTCTCCAATCCCTAATGTACTGTTTCCGTACCTTGGAGAGAGCAGATACATAAGAGACTAAACACCTCGTTAAACGTGTTAAGTCTCTGCTGCTGCCTTTGTGCCCTTAATGCACAACAAAATATAGACATGTCTTCCTACAACGAGAGGTCGAAATTTAGTGGGAAAAGCTATATAAGTCCACTCTTGATGAGACTTGTACTCGCTCAGCCATCCCAGTCTCTACTCGACTTTGCTGCCGCATCATGAGCTTTCGAAGCTGCCTAAGTGGGGTGAGGCAGTATTTTTGTCACTTAAATAATATCAGTATAATATAAAATATAATAACTGCCCGCCTTAAAGCAATATATGCATACTATAATATATAAATGTATATTACAGTCATTGTATTGTGCCTATATTATTATGTCGTGGTTTAACAATGTAGGAGCTGTGAGAATAGAAGCATCCTGCTTCCCGTAGCAAACAGAATTACAAAGTAGAAGAAGAAAGTTGCTAATAATGAGGTAACCTTGAAACAAAAATTTAGAAAGTTTAATAAGGCTACTAATAGTTCTTGGAACAATAATATTGCAATATAAGAAACAGTTTATAAATAGCCAATCAGCAACTAGTAAAGCTAAAAGTTAAATAAAGGTATTCTATTGGAGTTGGATTAGCCAATCAGAGACTTGAAATAGAGAAAATATACAAATACAGGCGGTAGACGCTACAAGAAAGCGTAAGCAAGCAGTTCAGTATGACACATAAAAATTCATTGCGGTGATAATAATATAAAGTTTTCGTGTTAAAAAGTGTAATTAACAATAATTTCACAGCTCTATAGTAGGGTATATCAGTGAAGTGTTATTTAATCGTGTGAAGGATTAATAAAAAGACAGTACAATACAATTATAATTTGTGTAAGCCTTGCTGTTTAGCCGTACCAGCCCTGATAAGAGATACGTGCTCTAAACAAATTACTACTGACGCAGCCGAGGCATACATATATAATATTTAAATAAATAACATTAAAATAGTTATTACACATAAAGTAAACGTTGGGGCGAATGCCACCGGAAAGGTAAACGTGGGGCGAAGGCATCCCGCAAATTGGCATCCATTACGTAGTGGTCTAAAACAGCTTCAAATTGGTACCTATACGTGGTGCAACCGCTTCAACAATTAAACCCCTGCAGGGGTTAAGTAGCGGTGAAGGTGATTGTATTATTTAAAATAAAGAGAGTTGAAGGTTGTTACACTACATCACTAAAATATTCTTACTTGAACGCGTTTCGGGAGACGGTTTGCGTCCATCGTCAGCATGTCCTCAACTGATTTTGCTGGTTATTGTCTGGGGAATGTGTGTGGTTTGTGGTGTTCTCTGGTGCTGGGCTGGATGAACCTCCAAAGGCTGCTGGGTGGCGGCAGTTCGAAATTCATTAGGTGATTCCTGTGTTTGACGATATGTATTTTTTCCCAGATGTCCAATTCATTGCTGCTGTTGATTGGTTTTAAGAGTTTTATGTTCGGAGTGATATCATGGTTTGAAGACCAGAAATGATGTGCTACTGCTGATTTATCTGGCTGCTTTTGGTAAATGCATCTCATATGCTCTTTAAGTCTTATTTCAAGATTTCTTTTGGTTCTTTAGACATCAGGATCATCAGAAATAATGCACACAACAAACTAAGTTTCGGCATTTACAGAAAACCAACTCACACAGAAAATTATATTAAAAACAATAGCTACAATCCTACAAGCCACAAACATGCAATTTTAAATAGCATTACAAACAGGTTAATACATATGCCATTGGAGAAAGCGGAATACCAGAAAGAATACTATAGGGAATTCGCTTATCACCCTTGGACACATCATAAATTTCAAAGTATTTTCAAGAAATACAACATCACCCTGTCTCCACAGAATAAACACAATATACAGAAACTACTATGCAACAGAACAAAAGATCCTATCCCCATCGATAAATCAGCTGGTATATATCAAATTGTTTGTGATGACTGTAACCTGATATACATAGGAAGAACCAAAAGAAATTTTGAAATAAGACTTAAAGAGCATATGAGATGCATTTACCAAAAACAGACAGATAAATCAGCAGTAGCACATTATTTCTGGTCTTCAAACCATGATATCACTCCGAACATAAAACTCTTAAAACCGATCAACAGCAGCAATGAATTGGACATTTGGGAAAAAATACATATTGTCAAACACAGGAAGCATCTAATGAATTTCGAACTGCCGCCACCCAGCAGCCTTTGGAGGTTCATCAGCCCAGCACCAGAGAACACCACTAGCCACACACATTCCTCAGAGAATAACCGGAAAAATCAGTCGAAAACATGCTGACGATGGGAGCAAACCGTCTCCTGAAACGCGTTCAAGTAAGAATATTTTAGTGATGTAGTGTAACAACCTCCAACTCTCTTTATTTTAAATTATGACACATCATTGTTACTAGCTTCTAAATCTTCAAAATTAATTTAGTGATTGTATTAATTAGTTTTTCATCACTTATTTGTGAATGTCTTTATTTATATGTTTAAAATTCTACTTAGCTTCTTCACAATTAGTCTCAAAGTCTGTCCTTATTTACGCCACTGAGATCAACTAGTCTTACACTGTTAAGAGCGCCTTAGAGAAGGCTTCCCTCTAGCGGAATCAGAGGGAACTCGAGACAGCTAAGGCCACAAAGAGAAAGCTACTATGTGGCAGGGCCGAGAAGAATTTTCCAACCAGCAAGCATCTGCACCATTTGACCAACACCGACCGACAGTCCCTAAGCCTAGCTGAAACATGAAAGGGGAGGCAAAATGATAGGAAATGAGCGAAGGGAAACTGGGGGTAGAAATCACCCAGCATTCGCCTTGTTAACCAAGGAGAACCACGAAAATCCCAATCAGGTATCGAACCCAGGACTTCCGCCATCTCACTCGGTACTCTAAAAACTGCACTAAAGAAAAATCCATCGTCCTCCTCCTGTGGAAAGTCAAACCCGTGAACTCTGGGTTTGGAATTGCTAACCACTAAACCGCAGAGGCACTCTGAGACTTTTGTTAGGGAATGTGAAAGGAGTGGATGCAGAAAGAACAGCACATCACGGGACTAACAATAGAGTGCTATGAGGACTGACAGACCGAAAATGTGCTTCACAACTTATGGATTCATGGAATATAAAAAAGCCAAATATTTCCATTAGTATGCTAACTACCGCCGCGGCCGAATAATGCCAGTGTGCGTTCAACAAAGCCCGGGGACTAAATACCTTGCCGGTTGTCATAGCAACTTGCCTCACGTGCGGCAAATCGGCACCCCACTTAACGGTTATAGCAGCGGAGAAGAAGTCATTTACTGGAAATAAATGAACATCTAAATGAGTATTTTTGTTGGATCAACGAGAAAAACAGAATTTTTATGTTCGCTAACTTTCGCTTTTGCTTGAAAATTTTTTGACGTGAATCTGAACCCGGTTATTAATTAGACACACGCAAACTATAACGACAAGTTTGCCAAAATATGAAAATATATACAGAAAAATCCCAAAATATTATGATATATATATATATATATCTTAAGCCTATTTACTTTAAGGCTTTAGAAAATCTACATTTAATTTATCGTTTATTAGTGGGTATACAAACAATTCTTATAAAAGCCTATTACTTCCTCTACTACGTAGAGTAAGTAACAGAAGTATTGCATTCCACCCAAAAATTCAATACCGGTATTTCACAGGAAATACATGTTTTGAGGTTGAGGCAGTATTTTTAACATTTAAATAATTTCAGTCTAATTATATAATACGTAAATTCAATAACAGTCCGCCTTAAAGCAATATGTGTATGTAACAATATATAAAAAGTGTATATTACAGTCACTGTATATGTTTATATTATTGTATACATGTAATAATGTTATCTGGATGTATTACGTAATTTAATAATGCAGGAGCTGTGAGAATAATAGGTTAAAAGTTGCTAACAATGAGGTAACAATTAGGTAGCCTTGAGGCAATAATGAATTTGAAAGTTTAATAATACTACTAGTGATTCTTGGAAGCAATAATGTAATTTTTGTGACAGTTTATAAAATAGCCGATCAACAACCAGAAAAAGCTTTAGTTAAATGAAGGTATTCTATTGGAGTAGGATTAGACAATCAGAAACCGAAATATAGCAATAATTTACAAATCAAGTCAGTTGCTTGTAAACAGCGCTCATAACTGGACGCGTTGGTTGTAGACAGTGTTCCTAACCGGACGAGAGACACTTCCTCCAAAAATTTAATGCGTATTCGTGTGAAACGAAAACAGTTTACGTGTTATAAAGTGCAAGTAATTAACAAAAGAATCTCACAGCTCCCTATATCAGTGAAGTGTTATTTAAATCGTATCAAGCATTAATAAAAGGAGTGAATTAAAAATTATAATCTGTGTAAGCCTACATTCTTCAGCCGCATCACGCCCTGTTAAGAAATTCATGTCTCTAACAATAATACTGACGCAGCCGAGGCAACGTAAATATATAATATTTAAAGAAACAGTCAAATTACAAAGTTAATATTTCTTTAAACATTTTTGGGACGAAGGCTACCGGAAACTTTTTACCATACGTGCGGTTGCAACTACTTCAAGTTCGGCTCCCCAACAGTTGAACTACAATACAACTCCTACTTCAAATTCGCTTTGCATACGTGAAGCAATCATCCTCTTCAAGGTACCCTGAATCAAATAAAACATTTTGGAAACGTATCCGTCTGTGCGTCTGTCAGGCTGTGAGCAGCATAATTCAAAAACGAAAAGTCAGATAAAATACCAAACTTGGTACGTGAGTCTAGTATCTTCCAAGTATGTGACACGAAGATTTTCAAGAAGATCCCCTCATCCCAGAGTACTCTTAAACGTAGGTCATTGGAAAAGTTTGATTTTCTCAAAAATAGCTCTGGATTTTGATGAAAATATCACATGTTTAAGATATGATCATGACAAATGAAATGTATATCTTGAATTTTCTGGGAATGTCCCTAAAAGTATTCATCTTTCTGAATGACTTTCGCATTACTGGTAAAGCGGAAGACAGAGACAACATTTTACTACACAAACAATTTAGATCTCAAAACACACAATTTATGTCATATACATTTTTGAATTACCCAATACTCATACTTTTTCTCAAATGAGAATTCGTAATTCGTTTTTACTTTCTCTAGTACGTATAGTAAGGAGGGGAAGTATTGAATTCCACCCAAAAATTCGATACCGAGATTTCACCGGAAATACATGTTTTGAGACCCTCTGAATCCAAAAAAAGCATTTCTGTAAACATGTCCGTGTGTGTGTGTGGGTGTGTGGGTGGGTGTCTGTGAACAGCATAACTCAGAAACGAACAGCTGGATAAACACCAAACTTGATATTTAGGTTTAGTATCTTCTAGAGATGCGACACGAAGGTTTTCAAGAAAATCCCCCTACCCCAGATTACCCTTTACATGGAACATTTTTCGAAAATTTTAATTTTCTCAAAACTGGCTATATAGATTTTGATTAAAATATCATATGTTTAAGATATTTTCATGACAAATAAAATGTATATCTTGAATTTCCTGGGAATGTCTCCAAAAGTATTCTTCATTGTGAACGACTTTTGCATAACTGGTAAACCATAAGAGATAGACAAAATTTTACTACACAAAAAATGTAGATCGCGTTAAAATACACAATTTATGTTGTATACATTTTTGTTGTTGAGTGAACCATTTTCGAGATATTGCTTGTTATTCCCTTAAATTTTTCAATACTTATTTTCTCAAATGGGAATTCGTTATTCATTTTTTTTGTCTTGGATATGCAAAGAGTATTAATCTGTGGCAAAGAGAATGGTGCTGCACCTAGCAACCAGCTATTAAGAGATATGTATGTGCTTAAAGGCTACTGTATTTCTATATTGCCCTTGTAAATACATATTCCCCTTACATCTACAAGAAAATTAGCAATAAGATAGTTTCTGCAAATGTTTATCTCGATTAACATGACGCATATGGAGAATAAGCGTTTGTAAAAATAGTTTGTAAAAGAGTAGAGAAAGTCATGTGAGTGTAACAGATCAGATTTTTGTACAATTCCAATGTTACCCTATCGGTACTTCAGAATTTGGTCCGGCTCCTGGAATTCAATTTCATCCATATTCGTACCTGCCGCCGTTTTATCGATTATTCGAGTCATAGATAAAAGAACGATTCAGATCAGCGTACAGGGCTGCCAACACAAGGAACAGTTTAACTGGACAACGCATTGCCATAAATTGGAGTATGGCGATTTGAACTGTGAACAGATAATGTGGCCGCTATGGGAAATTAATTATCTAAAAAGACATAATAGAGTGTGAAAGCTAATCAATCCAAGTCTATTCATTAAACATCTGCAAATACAAAAGGTAATTGCCATATTATTTGACTCGAAGCCGGAGTTGCTATTTTTTATTCATTCCGAAATAAAAAAAACATTCAGCTTTCCCAAAATTAGGGGCTTCCAAATAGACAAAGCCTAATACCTTTACAAATGATTATATACAAGAAGAATAGCACTAGAAGACAAAATATGATTATAACTGAAAAATCTGATGTGTTACACTCAAATGACTTTCTCTACTCCTGTACAAACTATTTTTACAAACTCTTATTCTCCATATGCTTCATATTAATCGAGATGTTAATCTTATTGCTAATTTTCTTGTAGATGCAAGGGGAATTGGTAGGCTTTAGGCGATAGTCAAATATTTTAAGAGCTGGTTGCTATGTGGAGTATTCCATTCTCTTTGCATTACCAGGACAAAAAAAAAAATGAATGACGAATTCCCATTTGAGAAAAAGTATAAGTATTTGAAAATTTAAGGGAATAACAAGCAATATCTCGAAAATGGTTCACTCAACAACAACAAAATGTATATGACATAAATTGTGTATTTTAATGCGATCTACATTTTTTGCGTAGTAAAATGTTGTCTATCTCTTATGGTTTACCAGTTATGCAAACGTCGTTTACAATGAACACTTTTGGAGACATTCCCAGAAATTTCGAGATATATATTTCATTTGTCATGAAAATATCTTAAACATACGATATTTTAATCAAAATCGTTAGAGCCTTTTTTGAGAAAATTAAAATTTTCGAAAAATGTTCCATGTAAAGGGTACTCTGTGGTGGGGGGATTTTCTTGAAAACCTTCGTGTCGCATCTCTGGAAAATACTGAACCTAAATACCAAGTTTGGGGTTTATCCGACTGTTCGTTTCTGAGTTATGCTGTTCACAAACACACACGGACATGTTTCCAAAAATGTTTTTTTTTATTCAGGGGGCTTCAAATTATGTATTTCCGGTGAAATCTCGGTATCGAATTTTTGGGTGGAATACAATACTTCCCCTACTTACTATACGTAGTAGAGAAAGTAATAAATTCCAATTATGAGTAAAAGAAAACAGAGGAAAGTAATACTTTAGAGAGGAAATTACTAAAAATGTGGCTCTTCTTCTGTTAATCATACGCTAGAGAAAGAAATTGTTTTGATTATAGATGATTTTGGGGAATTTTGATTGAACCTTTAAGAGCAGAAACTGCAATGTTGTACATGAAATTGGCCTTCAGACTGAACTTTTTGTAAGACTCAACAAAGTGCCTAGGTATGGTTTCTCTTGCCCCAACCATCTGTCCATGGATGATAAATTGTACTCCTCAAGCTGGTAGGGGATGGTAGGCTCGTAGATTCGGCATTTTTCTGTGTGTACTTGAACTGGTTGTTGTTCATTCTGCTCCATTCTTACTGTTGGATCGATGATATATCCGGATGATGAGCCTGTTGGGATGACGAGTATGTCAATCTGACGAGAGGAGCCGTCTTGAGAGAGTCCATGCACGTTCTCAAATACTGTATGACCTTTTACTTTTAGGGCTTCAGCAATAGTGGATCTTATTTTATGATGCCGACAATTCCGCAGTGTCTCTGTCGCTGTGGTTACAGTGACATAAAAATGTTACGGCACTAGTGCGATAAAGCACAACTTTTAGTTCATGTGTCTGGTGTTAAAAGTTCTGTTTTTAATTCCAGCTGTCCAAAAATTCTCTTTTTGGTTTAGAAGATCTCTAAAGTATTTTGATTGAAGTATGAGGGCAGTCTCAGAAGTACCCGACCTGACGTATATATAGCGGTTGTTGTTTCAAACAAATGACTGCCGCCCTTATTAAGTTTGAAGTTTAAACATTGCTACGTCGTTTAGTAATTGTTTGGCAGCCATCAATAGTGAACTCTCTCAGCGAATTTGTAAACGTGGATAAAACTAACCATCGTTATCTGATACAACACTTTCATTTGAAGGATCTTAGTCCAACTAATATTAAAGCTGAGCTAGATTCTACTCTGGGGGAGTCTGCTCCTTCGTTTACAACAGTAAAATATTGGGTGGCAGAGTTTAAGCGCGGCCGTACGAACATCGCAGTGGTCGACCAAACGAGGTGAACATGCCAGAAATTGCGAAGAAAATCCACAAACTGGTATTGGATGACCATCGACTGAAAGTGCGAGAGCTAGTAGACATCGTAAGCATCTCAAAAAGTGTTTTATATCGCACGCTAACTGAAGATTTAGACATGAGAAAGCTGTGCGTACGATGGGTGCCGCGTTTACTCACAATGAAACAAAAGCAGCGTCGTGAGTGTGTTTCAGTCGAGTGTTTGGCGATGTTTCGCTGCAATAAAGCCGAGTTTTAGGTTGATTCATAACCATGGATGAAACATGGGTTCATCACTTCATACCTGAGACGAAGGAACAGACAAAACAGTGGATTGAAAGGGGAGAATGAGCTCCAAAGAAGGCGAAGACAGTTCCATCTGTAGGCAAGATCATGGCGTCAGTTTTTTGGGATGCGCATGGGATAAATTTCATTAATTATCTTCAGAAAGGAAAAGCAATGAATGGTGAGTATTATGCAAACTTATTGCAATGTTTGAATGATGAAATCAAGCAAAAACGGCTGCATTTAGCGAAAAAGAAAGGTCTGTTTCATCAAGACAATGCACCAGTTCACACATCCATTTTCGCCATAGCCAAAATCAACGAATTAAAGTTCCAATTGCTTCCTCATGCACCCTATTCACCAGACTTAGGCACCTCTGATTATTTTCTGTTTGCAGTTGATGGCTATTTTGCAGAACTCGATGGTTCTTGGTATAAAGAGGGTATCGAAGCTATTGAACATCGCTGGGAAAAGTGTATCGAGCTGAAAGAAGACTATGTAGAGAAATAAAGATGTTTTTTTCCCAAAATGTTCGGTCGGGTACTTCTGGGACAGCCCTCGTATCATATAAAAGTTTCCACTAGTTATATCTAAGCGGTAAATAAGGTCGTATGAATGCAACACGCCGGTATTTTTATTCAGCTAATGATATAGTAGGCCTCGCTAGATCTATCTGGAGCTGTGTACCGCTGCACTTCAAATGTCGGGCTAGAAAAATAATGTTTCAAACAAGTTCAGGTCATTCCGGGATTCGATATCTGAACAAACACACACGGGACGAAATCTTCCCTACCTAAGTAAGGCCAGAAAACTTTTAATGAGAATTCCCTGGCAGATAACCAAAGACTGCAGTCTGGATATCTAACAAGAGACTTCACAAAACTTAAATCACAAGAACTCAGAAGAAAGTTAACAGTTATAAAACCGGAACCATATAACGGACTTGCAGCGTGGCCTCGGGCATTTCTGCGTAATAACTGTCGAAGCTTCTTAACGGAAGAGGGATCAATATGTATTGGGCATCGCATAATTAGGGGCGTCAAATACAGGCTTTCACAATTACGTGCACGCTGGAGGGTGGGTGAGGGTGCGAGAGGGAGTGTTATTTTTTAAATACACCAGACTTTTAATTTTGCAATACGTTTTTAACTTTTAAAAGGGTTTATATACTTGCATTACTACTTCGCACTGATTCACTCATCACTGAAAAAATATGAAGCTACATTCATATTACTATAGTAATTAGAGTAGTGTTGCATTCCACCCTAAAATTCGGTACAGAGATTTCGCCATAAATATATATTTTGATGCTTTTCAAATAAAAAAAATAATAAAAAGTGCCTGTGTGTGTATGTGTCTGTAGCATAATTCAAACATCGTTTATTTACCAGAATTTGCATTAAGTTGTGTCTTCCGAGGAACAGAAATAAACTTCTCCATCCCAAGCCACATGAAAACATCATGATAAATTCACAATATTTTATCTACCTTCTACTACATTTTAATCCAAATAAACCTTTGCAGAAATAGCTACATTATACAGTGCGATTTATGAAGAACTGGCACATTTTTTAATTGTTTCAAAACGAGTTATGCTAGCGACAACTTATTTATACCTGAAATGCAGAGGAATTTTGGGAGATTATTTACCTCTATAGCAAATGTTGAAAATGTCCTCCATCCTGTATAAGGCACAACTCAACACGTCGTTCCATGTTACTGGCCACTCGTTGGAGGACTCTGTTGTCAATTGCTTGAATCTCCTGTGTAATGTTGTGCTTCAGATCGTCCAATGTCTGGGGACGTGTGGCACAAACCGTGTCTTTTAAGTAACCCCATAGAAAGAAGTCCGGCGATGTCAAATCCGGATGTCTTGGTAGCCACAGGTTCTTGGAAATTATCCGGTCGTCAAAGAAACTTACAATTAGTGCCATGGATTCATTTGATGTATGGCATGTAGCGCCATCCTGCTGAAAATATCCTTGACTCGGCTCTACATCGTCTAGTTGCTCAACAAAATCCATGAAAATCCGTCGGTACTCTGCAGTGTTCACATTGTTTTCAAAAACAATTGGTCCCACTATTCTCTGTGTGGATATTGCTCACCAAACTCCGATTTTAACCGGTGCATAGCCGAATAAATGGGACCATACTTCATCTGTGAACCATGTGATGCACAATATGGCAGGAATTTGCACAATGAACGCCTGAAACCAGCGACAATAATTCAGTCGTCTATCCTTATCTGGTTCCTGTAACTGATGGACAACCGTAATCCTATACGGCTTTAGGCCTGCGCTTTTCACAGCTCTCTGGCACATTGAGTAGCTGTATCCTGTCTCCTGCGACAAACGTCTTAATGATTTTTTGGGCGACTGATCCAGTCCAGCTCTTACTTCAACAACAACCGTGGGAAGCCTAGATGAACGAGTTTTGCCTTTTTCATTCACCAGAGATCCAGTTGTTTCCAATTTGTTTACCAGTCCCAGTATTGTGTTTCTTTGGGGAGAATTTGGAACCTAAATTCTCTCTGGTATGCCCTTTGAGTAGCTGTAGTTGAATTCGTAATCCAGTATTGCTTTACAAGGAAGTGTCGTTCATTTAATGTGTACTCCTTTTTCACGTTGACTAGAACAAAATCTGAAAAACAGTTGCCGACAATAAAACTAACAATTACGAATAAAACATGAACATCTGCACATCTAGTGACAAATAATCGAAACTACAGAACATTCTACTTAATTTGGTGCTAAAATTGGGGCATTGAGTGAATTTCGAACCGAATAATTAAAGTGTGAGTTCTTCATAAATCACTGTGTACATTTCGTTAAAGATACAAAGGGAACAGCGACAGTTAAATGTTTTACAACTGGACACTGTATGCTGCCTTAAAAGTCATAATTGTTTTCATGTAATCGATAGAAACAACTGAAGGTTGAAAGGAGTTTAAAGAATGGCCAAGAAATGAACAATTTGAACGTTTAATAACGGATATCCCGGAGACGGCTTATGCCATAAAAATTTTATTTGAAATAAATTATAACTACTTTTTTGTGTAGTACGTTTTCGTTTATCCCTTAACGTTTAGCAGTTGTACAAGATTATACAATTCATCCAACTGAAGAGTGGACTTCACAGGCTATCCCCAGAAAATTCGGGATATACACTTTATTTGTTATGTAAATGTCTTTAATATATGCAATTTTAATCAAAATTGTTATAGCCATTTTTTAGAAAATCAAACATTTCGAAAAATTTTCTATGTAAAGGGTAGTCTGGGGTGGGGGATTTTCTTGAAAATCTTCGTGTCGCTTCCTTGAAAGGTACTAAATCTAAATACCAAGTTTGGTATTTATCCGACTTTTCGTTTTTGAGTTATGCTGTTCAAAGTCACACACAGACATACAACGGTCCTTTTTATAGAAAATACTTTCTTTTATCCATGGGCCCTCAAAACATGCGTTTCCGGTGAAATCTCGACATCGAATTTTTGGCTGGAATACAATATTTTCTCTACATAATAGAGAAGTAAGAAATCACTTAAGTATTGGAGAAAAAATCTGATGTGTTGCACTCACACGACTTTCTCTTCTCTTGCACAAACTATTTTTACAAGCGCTTTTGCTTCATATATTTCGTGTTACTTCTCTTCATGTGTGATAGAGATCTTATTGCTAATTTTCTTGTAGGTGCAAGGGGAATATGGTAGGTTTTAAGTGATAGTCAAATGTTTTAAGAGCTGGTTGCTATGTGGAGCATTCCATTCTCTTTGTATGTCCAGGATATAAAAAAAACTAATAACGAATTCCCATTTGAGTAAAAATGTAAGTATTGGACAATTAAAACAAATAACAAGGAATATCTCGGAAATAGTTCACTCCACAAAAATAATGTATATGATATAAATTGTGAGTATTAACGAGATCTAAGTTTTTGTGTACAAAAATGTTATCTATGTATCTTTTACGATGTACCAGTTACGCAAAAGGTATTCGGACTTTGGGGGATATACCTGAAAATTCAAGAATATTAAAATATCTTAAACCTGATATTTTAATCTAAATCGTTAGTCATTTTTTGGAAATTCAAAAGTTGCTATAAATCTTCCATGTAAAGGTTAGTCTGGGGTGATGCGATTTTCTTGAAAATTTTCATGTCGCACCCTTGGGAGGTACTAAAAGTTAATACTAAGTTTGGTATTTATCCGACTTTTCGTTTTTGACTTATGCTGTTCGCAGACACATACACTTGCGGATCTTTTTCTAGAAATGCCTTTTTGGATTCAGGTGGTCTCAAAATATGTATTTCCGTTTACATCTCGACATTGAATTTTTGGGTAGAATGCAATACTTCACCTAAAGTAAAAAATCACCCGAGTATTTGAGAAAAGAGACAATAAATATATATAATTGCTTTTCATAGCATGAAAAACCACCAGCAGATAAGATTAAAATAATAAAATAACTAAAATCGAATGAAAACACATAATTTTACCAGTCGAATTCACCAATGCCATCTAACGGAGAGAAGAACACTTCATAGAATTTCCTGAAAGGTTTACTTTACAAAAACAATCTATAGATGTCGCATTAAACCTTTACAACTGAAACGAAATGGCATAACATTCCTGCATGTTTTAGTAGTTAAATATAAAATTACATGTATAATATATTACCATTCCGTTTCAGTTTGCTGTATATGAAAACAACGTGTTTGTTTATTTATTTACTAAATGCTCCGCAAACACTCATTTGTTGTCTAGTGGGAACATAATCGGCCGGCTTTTGTTTTGTATCGCGTTTTCGCTTTTGTGAAAATATTGACGTTATATTAGACCGGATTCGTATTTGCATGTTGCACACACTCTGCCAGCTTTGTGTTTATAATGGCTTTAATATTAATGAGCAAGTTTTTAATATTCCATTCTGCAGAGTTTGTATCGACATCAAATTTCAATCATTAACTCAAAGATAGGACGCGTAGTGCAAACAAAAAGGCTGGTTTTGGAAACTTGTCCTACCTGAAATGCATAACCTGCATTCATTTCGTGATTTAGACTTAAATTTAATATTAAGAGAAGATTAAAAACCTTATTCCACCAATGTAAAACCAGTTAAATTAATGTTCCATTTTCTCATAGCACTATTTATGATACTGTGGCGTGTATGTCTGTGTATTGTCACGCCAGACACACTATGGCGTCTTTGGCGACAATAATGTTAAGGCAATGCTTTCGGCTTTGGGTTTTGAAGTTCTCTGATGATCCTAGCTAGCGGTGGAGAGTGGGGGAAGTGAGCGTTACTACTTTATGTTATGTATTAGCGTCACTTTTGGTCGAGTGTTGGGTCTGAAAGAGTCATATGTGAATCGTGTGAATGTAGCCTCGTGTGTGTAGCATTTTCCTTCAACTTCTTCCTTTTTGTCTTTTGTGTGTGATGTAGGGGCACCGTGCTTATACTGAATAAACCACAGGTAATGTGATTAATGTGAAATTCTGTGTATTTTGTTATCACTATCCCACGCCTACTCCGGAATGTGTAGTTTAAGATTCTGGTCCTCTTACTACCTCTGCCGCTTTCCCTCCCAATGTACACTATGTGATCAAAAGTATCCGGACACCCCCACAAACATACGTTTTTCATCTCAGGAGCATTGTGCTGTCACCTACTGCCTGGTACTCATTATCCTCACTAGTCATTAGACATCGTGAAACAGCAGAATGGGACGCTGATTGGGTGTCACTTGTGTCAGAAGTCTGTACGCGAGATTTCCACACTCCTAAACATCCCTAGGTCCACTGTTTCTGATGTGATAATGAAGTGGAAACGTGAAGGGACATGCACAGCACAAAAGCGTACAGGCCGACCTCGTCTGTTGACTGACAGAGACCGCCGACATTTGAAGAGGGTCCTAAAGAGTAATAGGCAGACCATCACACAGGAATTACAAACTGCATCAGGTCCAGTCCAAGTACTATGACAGTTAGGCGTCAGGTGAGAAACCTTCGATTCCATGGTCGTGCGGCTGCTCATAAGCCACACATCACGCAGGAAAATGCCAAACGACGCCTCGCTTGGTGTAAGGAGCGTCAACATTACACGATTGAACAGTGGCAAAACGTTGTGTGGAGTGACGAATCACGGTACACAATGTGGCGATCCGATGACAGGGTGTGTGTATGGTGAATGCCCGGTGAACGTCATCTGCCAGCGTGTGTAGTGCCAACAGTGAAATTCGGAGGTGGTGGTTTTATGGTGTCGCCGTGTTTTTCCTGGAGGGGCTTGTACCCCTTGTTGTTTTGCATGGCACGATTACAGCGCAGACCTACATTGATATTTTAAGCACCTTCTTGCTTCCCACTGTTGATGAGCAATTCGGGGATGGCGATTGCATCTTTCAACACGATCGAGCACCTGTTCATACTGCACGGGCTGTGACGGAGTGGTTACACGACAATAACATCCCTGTAATGGACTGGCCTGCACAGGGTCCTGACTTGAATCCTATAGAACACCTTTGGGATGTTTTGGAACGTGGCAGACCTCACCGACCTACATCGATACCTCTCCTCAGTTCCGCACTCCGTGAAGAATGGGCTGCCATTCCCCAAGAAACCTTCCAGCATCTGATTGAAAGTATGCTTGCGAGAGTGAACGCTGTCATCACGACTAAGGGTGGGCCAACACCATATTGACTTCCAGCATTACCGATGGAGGGCGTCACGATCTTGTACGTCATTTTCAGCCAGGTGTCCGGATACTTTTGATCACTTAGTGTATATGCTGGGGTAACTAAAATTTAATATCTAGCTGCAAACCTTTTTGTCTCACCCCGGTATATAACAATATCAGACTGAACACTTCACAGAATTTAGATGCATACACTCTATGTTCACTGATCTACATTCAAATTTACTAAATCAGTTCTTCTGGGACTAAAATTTAATAGTAAATATATTAACAAAGTAGGCTTAAAAGGTGATGGGACGATACCATTATTTGTTAATACACAATACCGATACTGATTTTTAGCAACGATACTCAATACTCACTTTATAAAATGTGATGTGATACATTCACATGGCTTTCTCTACCCACAATCGTTTATTAGTGGATATACAAACTATTCTTACTAAAGCTTATTTTTCTACCTAATACGTTTTAATCCAAATAAATCTGTGCAAAAATAATTACATTTCACATTTCGTTATAAATACAAAGAGAATAGCGACAGTCAAATGTTTAAGAACTGGATGCTATATGCTGGCCTTAAAATTCAATACCGTTTCCATGACATCGCGAGAAACAAATTAAATTTGATGGGACTTTAAAAGCATAAGTATTGAACAGCTCGAACCTTTAATAACGAATGTCTCAGAAACGGCTGATGCCACAGAAAAACTCATTTTAAGTAAACTGTGTATTTTAAACAGAGATGCATTTTTTTTAACGTTACGTTTTCGTCTCTCGATTAACACTTACAGGTTAATCATGATTATGCAAAATTCCTTCCGAATGAAGAGAAATTCATAGGCTCATCCAAGAAAATTGAATATATACATTTTATTTTTCATGTAAATATCTTCAATGTATGATATTTAGCCACTTTTTTAAAGAATCAAAGGTTTCGAAAGATATTCCATGTAAAGGGTAGTTTGGGATGGGGGGATTTTCCTTAAAATCTTCATCTTTGGATCTAGTAAACTTAAATACCAAGTTTGGTGTTTATCCGACTTTTCGTTTTTGAGTTATGGTGTCCACAAACACGCACAGACACACACGCGCGGACGTTTTTCAAAAAATGCTTGTTTTATTCATGTGTCTCAAAACATGTATTTCCGGTGTAATCTCTGTAGGAATTGTTGAATGGAATACAATGCCACCTCTGTCTAGTAGTACGTGGTAGAGAATGTCAAAATTGCTGAACAAAAATTAAGCAAGGCGGTTTCAACATACGATGGAAAGAAAAGAAGCAACAATAGAACGTCTAAACTTTCAACACGGAAGACTTCGGAAATGGCTAACGCTAAGAAATAATATGTGGAATATATAATAAGCTCTACATTTTTACACATCAGTGATACAAAATTATGCCAAATTCATTCAGAATAAAGGAGGTTTCACAGTCCATTCGCAGAAAATTCAAAATAGCATTTTATAAGTCATTCGACTTTCTTAAATATGTGGTTTTGAGAAAATAAAGAAAAGCAAGGATATTTTGGGACGTGGGATTCTTTTTGAAAATCTTTGTGTCGAATCCTTGAAAGATCCTGGACTTAAATACCTAAGATGGTATTTGTACGACTTTCGCTTTTGATTTATCTGTTTACACACGCGGGAGCGCGTAGGAGCATTTTTAAAAAATGTTTTGAATTCAGTGGATCTCAAAAGTATACAAATTTGTGTAGTATTAAACCTTTTACTTGTGTTTTAAGTTTTAATAACACTCCAGAAAAGCAATTTTATTGACTTTTTTAAAACATCACATGATGCATACATTGGTGAGAGAGATAAGAAGAGGAGGGGCAAAAATGTCATAAGTAATTAGTTTTCTTATGTTTCAGGTATGCAGAGCCGTGACACATTTTATGTTCCACTCCAGAAGCAAGGTCAAGTCACCTATTGCCTCTCGAAGTCATGGTGAGTGAATATAATGGAATTTAATCTCATAATTTATAATTAAAAGATGTGATTTTAATTTAAAACGTGTTAAGCCATTTTTGAGGGGGGTAAAGGAGATGAAATGTTTCTATATGAGCGAATTAGTTGGTGTACGTGTGCATGTGTGTATGCGAGAGAGAGAGAGACTATTATAACTCAAAATATATAAAAGAATCTGATGTGTTAAATTGAGATTATTATTATTTATTCACGTAAACGCAAATTTTACCACCTTACTTTAGCCACATTGACTAGGGTTGATTTCAAAATAAGCTATTAGTAAAGCGGAAACAGCATTAAAATGTGTTTTCGTTGTGAGAAGCTAGGAAGAAAGAAAAGAAAAAAAAAAGAGTCACAAAATTTCGAGCATGTCCTTTAGATTACACTCACACTTGGAAACGGTGTAAACTTCCCCATGAATTATTTGAAAGCGGCTAACGCTACGAAAAAGTGAGAGAAATTATGTATTTTAAAGTACTCTACATTTCTCCTGTTTTAGGTTCAAATCAATTTTTATGGCCTCCTAGTTATACAAACTTATACAAAATGCGTTGAAATAACGAGAGATTTGTCACAGTGTTCACACAAAATTCAGGATATGTTTTATTTCTCTTGCCAATATTAAATATGTAATATTTTCATCAAAGTGGTTAGAACCGCTTTGAGAAAATGAAACAACGAAAATGTTTGGATAAATACAAAGTTTGGTGTTTTTCCGTCATTTTGTTTTTGTGATATGACGTTGTCAAACGCGCGCACCTTATGAACTATTTTTAATTCAGTAGAACCTCAAAACATGCATTTCAGTGAAATCCTTATAACGAACATTTTGGCTTAAATACAATACTTATACTTCTCCTACCTACCAGTACGTGGTAGAGAAAGTGAAAATGTAGTTCACATGCTAAAATACTTCACAGTGAAAATTATGGGTCACAGTACTCCTGGCGAACGACCAAGGAGGCGAGAGAATTTCAAGTAAAGACCGATCTTGCGTATCTTGTAAGCAACAAGAAATAGCATATAGAATGAGACTTGCATTCTAGAGGGGGTTTTGTGGTTTACCAAGGTCGGTAGGTGAATGCTTGAATGGGTTATATTATCACGGAGCCGGGCTTCCGCGCCGTGAATAGCGGGCGCGTTGTTCAGCGCTAGCCGGAGAATGATTGGTTAGGGATAGAGGGGGAGGCAATCTCGGCTGACGAAGCATCCGGAACGGTAATCCAGAAGCACCTACCTACACCTCACCTCTCCTTGGCACTATAAGGCTCCTGTGGCAATAAAAAAGAGGGTATTCGTTGCTGTGGCGTTGAATAGTGTGCAGTTTATTCACTGAGTTCTGCGTTCGATGCGTTAGTGAACGATCGAGGAGAGGAAAGAGCCCTATGTTCGACAATCTATTGAGCTACTGGAAGAGATAAGATGAACTTGTGTTTGACGCTTAAGACAACGATGGAGGAAGAGAGAAGAGTCGTGTGTTCAACACTTCAGTGAGCGACCGCAAGGGAGAAGAGGAATCCTGTGTTCGATGTTTAATAGAGGATCGAGATCAGAGAATCTTGTGACGTGAGCGACCGGAAGAGAGAAGAGAACCTTTGTGTTCGACGATTAAGTGAACGATCGACTAAGAAAGAAGAGAGTTGTGTATTTGATACTTAATTAGCAACCGTAAGAGAGAAGGGAAGTCCTGATTTCGATGTTTAAATGAGCGATGGAGGATGAGCAAATATAGTGAGCAGTGGCTCTTTTGCGAGTCGTTAATTGCAACCTTACCAGCAAGGAAAAAGTGAAAAGTGCCTGGGTGAAAACTGGAAAAAGTCACAATACACCGTGCCCCTCATTACCTCTGATTTCGTTTCCTTTCCTCTAGCAGGGTTAGGCGCGGTGGATGGTGGTGTGCAGTGTGTATACTTCTTTCCTGGCGTGCAACATTCTCTCCGAACATGTCCGTGAGAATGGGGCGACCAAACATGTTCAATCTGGAAACGTTATGGATCCCTCCTGCCGCCACCAGACCTGGCCGCAATTCGTGCTCTCTCGACTCATCCCTTCTCTGTTTCTAACCCCATTTGTTTTCCCTCTCATAAAGCCACTCTAACGTTACGACGCAGTATTTCAACTCAGTTTTCCCCGTTAGAAGGGAAAACAATAGGTTAGCTTTCCTTTTTGGGCGATTGTGTAACGGATTTATAGGGACACGAATGCTCTTGGCCCTTATTAGCGGAGAAAATTCACTTGGTTATAAAGATGCCCCGCGGGCAGACTTCCAAATCCTCACAAGAACATTGCTTTATAAGAAGGTATGCCTTTACAAACGGCATTTTCTCTGTTCCCTTTTTGTCTCCAGTGTGTTTAAAATAGAGCATCCATTCCATTTGCGTTTTCCCACGGACAACCTCTGCGTGCATGTTTTTGCTTTCAAAATCCAACGGGGAAGGAAAGCCATGTATGGTTTTTCGATATTCGCTTCCATCCAAAGTCAACAGCTTTGAGATGAAATGTGACTGCGTATCGGAGAAACGGGAGTCAACTATGAAAACATGTCGGTCGGTATCTTGCCTAACTTTTCAATATGCTACAAACGATTCTTATTGCAGCATCACTGACAGATTTGCAAGTCAAGATGAAATACTCCGTTTCTCAACAATTTTTACTACCTCTATAACTTCTAAGTAGAATTCAATACAGAGATTTCATTCGAAATACACGTTTTGAAGACCCCCGAATGCGTTACACAAAAACTACACTAAATTTATAAAGAGAGACTGATTTTAATAACTATGTCACAATTAAAGAATCCCATTCTTTCTGACGGTCATAGGCTATAAAGCACATTTTAACTTCAATTACAGGATACAAATCCTTGGAGAGCACTAAAAGGAATAATTCCTAGAAATGATCGGAATGGCTCACGTGGTAACGTCTGTGTCCAGTATTCGGGAGGCCCCGGGTTCGATTCCCAGCGACCGCCCATTTCTGACGCCGTAATATGCTATCTCTGGTGGCATTGACGTAAAATTGTAGTGATAGCGGAAACGGAGTGCGGGTAAAACTTTGCGCGCTAGTGCACTTCCTCAAGGGTGCACGACTTGTACGTATTTGGTCCCATAAAGTAATTGCTCATACAAGTTGCGCATGGGCAGAAGCACCAGTCAACATACACTATGTGATCAAAATTATCCGGACACCCCCATAAGCATACGTTTTTCATCTTAGGTGCCTTGTGCTGCCACCTACTGCCTGGTTCTCATTATCCGCGACCTCAGTAGTCATCGTGAAACAGCAGAATGGGACGCTCCGTGGAACTCACGGACTTCGAACGAGGTTAAGTGTCAATTGTGACAGAAGTCTGTACGCGAGATTTCCCAACTCCTAAACATCCCTAGGTCCACCACTGTTTCTGATGTGATAGTGAAGTGGAAACGTGAAGGGACATGTACAGCACAAAAGCGTACAGGCCGACCTCGTCTGTTAACTGACAGAGACCGCCGACATTTGAAGAGGGTCGTAAACAATAATAGGCAGACATCTATCCAGACCATCACACAGGAATGCCAAACTGCATCAGGATTCACTCAAAGTACTATGACAGTTAGGCGTGAGGTGAGAAACCTTGGATTCCATGGTCGAGCGGCTGCTCATAAGCCACACATCACGCAGGAAATTGCCAAACGACGCCTCGCTTGGTGTAAGGAGCGTCAACATTACACGATTGAACAGTGGCAAAACGTTTTGTGGAGTGACGAATCACGGTACACAATGTGGCGATCCGATGGCAGGGTGTGGGTATGGCGAATGCCCGGTGAACGTCATCTGCCAACGTGTGTAGTGCCAACGGTGAAATTCGGAGGTGGCGGTGTTATGGTATGGTGTTTTTCCTGGAGGGGGCTTGCACCCCTTGTTGTTTTGCGTGGCGCGATCACAGCGCAGACCTACATTGATATTTTAAGCACCACGGGCTGTGGCGGAGTGGTTACATGATAATGACATCCCTGTAATGGACTGGCCTGCACAGAGTTCTGACTTGAATCCTATAGAAGACCTTTGGGATGTTTTGGAACGCCGATTTCGTGCCAGGCCTCACCGACCTACATCGATACCTCTCCTCAGTTCCACACTCCGTGAAGAATGGGCTGCCATTCCCCAAGAAACCTTCCAGCACCTGATTGAAAGTATATCTGCAAGAGTGAACGCTGTCATCAAGGCTCAGGGTGGGATAACACCATATTGACTTCCAGCATTACCGATGGAGAGCGTCACGAACTTGTACGTCATTTTCAGCCAGGTGTCCGGATACTTTTGATCACGTAGTGTAAATCCGCAAGATGTCGAAGGTAGGGCATTCTTTTAGCCACCGCTGACTGCGGATGTGTATGTAATGAAACAGTGTCAAAAGCTCTGAATAAACTTTATTCTAATTCTAAAGATGTATGCACTGAAGTTTCTGGATGCCAAAACTTCCTACGAGGCGCATCCAAAAATTAGGTTTCGCTATTTTTTTAAAACAAGGAAGACATAGTTACATGAAAAAGTTTATTGTCAACAGGTACAGCAATGTTTGAGCTATTTTTCGAAATAGTCACCACAAGATTTGAGACACTTTCATAACGCGGGATCAACTTTTGTATTATGTGTCGTAGAATTCTGCCGCGTGTGAATGGAACCAGCGTATGTCAGTCGTCAAAACGCTGACCAGAGGACAAGAATTTCTTGAGGTGGAATAAAAGTGGAAATCGCTGGGAGCAAGATAAGGACTGTATGGTGGATGATCAAACAGCTTCCAGCCGAACTCGACAGTTGCTGTGCCCCGAGCCTATGTGGACGAGCACTGTCATGGAGCAGCACATCTGCAGTAAGCATTCCATGCCGCTTGTTTTGAATGGCAAAGGAAGTCAATGAGCAGAATGCTCTTCCTGTCCCAGAACAACTTTCTGCATCGACACAGTCGGTTTGAATTTCTTCACCGGAGATCCACTGTGACGCCAGTGCATTTGACTGATGCTTGGTTTCCCGGGGGTAAAGTGCGAAATCCTGACTCATGTCCGTGCCGATCCTGTCGAGGAACTCATCGTCGTCTTCATGACTCCGTTGCAGAAATGTCAGTTTTGTTTTGTGCTCGGCTGTCGTTTTTCGGCACCCACCTGGCACACAATTTTCCGAACAGCAGGTGCTCAGTGACAATTTCATGCATCAAGGATCGCGATATCTGCGGGGAATTGCTGCTGAGCTCCGTAATCGTGAAGCGACGGTTCTCCACGATGCGCTGCCGCACCAGCTCAACAAGGTCATCATTGATGAGGGACGGTCCCCCACTGCAATCTTCATTAAGGATACTTTGACGACCTTAGGAAAACTGCCTACACCAGCAACGCACCATCTGTTTGCTCATGATGTTCGGGCCGTAGACCTGACAGAACTGGCAATGAATTTCGATCGGCGCTAAGTTTTGTACAGTAAGGAACTTTTTCACTGACCGAACGGGAGAACGAATAAAAGCCGCCATTTCGGGTCATTGTTGCCGCGCTACTGGCACCAGGCGAAACCTGTCCGGGCGGCATATCATTCATAAGTCATAGATCTGTTACACATGTGCAATTTTCCTGGCTAAATACTTTTACTTTAAATGAAACAAAATCAATCATCACAATGTTATACTTGGTATTAAATTTAATAAACCTTTATTAATTAATAATCTTCGTCTTCCTAAACGTTCATAACTAGTATCTTTAAATTTTTTGTTTTTTTATTTGGGTTTAAGAATTTTATTTTAAGGGCTTACTCTCTGGAATCGCCTCGTAATAACCCTCATGTAAAAGGTTTTGCTTTATTTCCTTTGTATTTATGTTGTAATCAATTCCATTAGCATAATATATAAAGAGAGAGACAATTGCTAAGACTAGAAAGCACGAACCAATGTTTCATATTAACTACTGAGAAAGATGGCTTTTTCTGGGTGGCCGTCAACTGTGTCTTTTCCAAAGAGGTTAACTTAGTGGCCTAGGAGTGCGGTATCTTCACATTCAATAGCTTCGTCTCTATTTCGTTAAATATGTTAAGAATTTCAACATTATGTGTAAACTATGCTAGCTTTTATGTTATTAAATAACTATAGAACCAAAGAGAGGGTTAAAGGTTTAAAATTTTACCTGCTGTAATCTAAAAAAAATCTTATGTTACTTTCATATGACTTTCTCTACGTTCATGTCGTCGTTTAAAGGGTAAACTAATTATTCCTACGAAAGTTTAAATCTATGTCTGCTTCACTTTAATCGAGATAAAACCTTTACAGGTTTACACATTTACTCATTTCGTTATAGATACAAACAGAACAGCGATAGTCAAATGTTGATTGCGCTTTCCATGCAATCTCGAGACACAATTGAAAGTTGGCAGCAGTTAAAAAGAATGACTAAGTATTATAAAAATCAAAACATTATAACGTATATCTCGGAAATGGCTTATACTACAAAAGAAGTAAAATTTGGAATAAAATGTTCGTTGTAAAGAAATTTACGACGTGTGATCAAAAAGTTTCCGGAATGGCGTCATAAATACTACACAACAGTTTGTTTTGTCTAATCTGCACTGTCACCCTCGAAGTAGTCTCCTTGGGAGTTGATACACTTGTCCCAGCGCTTCTGCCACTGCTGGAAGCACCTCTGGACGTCCTCTTCTTTCAACATGTTCAGAGCCTTCTGCGATTCGCGATGGATGACAACAATGTCCTCAAAACGGTGTCCTCGGAGCGGCATTTTAAATCGCAGGAAAAGAAAAAAGTCCGCTGGTGCCAAATCTAGAGAATAGGCGGGATGGGGAGCAGTATTCATCCTATTTTTATCCAAAAATTGGCGAACAGAAAGGGCTTTGTGCGCGGGCGCATTGTCATGATGCAGGAACCAGTCACCACTCCTCCATTTCTCCGGCCGTATGCGTCGCACATTCTCCTTAATCTTTGCAGCACTTATTTGTAGAACACTTGATTCGCTGTTTGACCCTGTGGCACAAATTCCTTATGCACAAGGCCTTTAATGTCAAAAAACACAATCATCATAGACTTCACTTTGGATCGAACTTGTTTGGCCTTTTTTGGGCATGAGATGAAGGACTCTTCCATTGTGAAGATTGTTGCTTCGTTTCTGGATCACACCCATAAATCTATGTTTCATCACCAGTAATAATTTTCTCCATAAACTGTGGGTCATTTTGTAGCTGTTCTTTAAGATCTGTGCAGGCAATCACACGGCTTTCCTTTTGGTCATTTGAAAGCAGGCGGGGCACGAACTTGGCGGCAATTCTTCTCATGTCCAAATTGTCTTTCAAAATACTTTGAACACTTCCTAATGAGTCATAAAGTTCTCTTATTGTAATATGCCTATCATTTAAGATCATTTCCCTCACCTGATTGATATTTCCATCTCTTTTTCTGGAACATGGTCGCCCTGAACGATATGCATCTTTAGCTGGTGTCACAGCACTTTTAAATTTCGAAAACCACTCAAATGCTTGAGTTATGCCCATAACTTCCCCTCCCATAAGCTTTTCTTAACATTTCATAGGCTTCTGTTTCAGTTTTAGCGAGTTTAAAGCAAAATTTGATGTTCGTTGTTTGTTCTTCGTAATCTGACATTTTTGCTACGCGGAAAAATCGCAGCACTAGCAAAACACGTGTTCACTTCAAGCGTCTACCTCGTCACTGCATGGTCACAGGAAGTCACGTAACCTCTCATTTTTATCGGGAAGGAACGCTGCATGTACAGTCTGGGTAAGAATTAAAAATCTCAGCGTCAGCATCGTTGTGAAGCCATTCTGGAAACTTTTTGATCACACCTCGTATATTCTTTGTGTAGTACCTTTTCGTCTATCACTTAAACATAATGTTTACCAGTTATACAAGATTGTATAAAATTCTTTCCAAATGAAGAGGACTTCACAGACTATTCCCAAAAAACTCAATAATAATTTTATTTATCAAGTGAATATCTATAATATATGGTATTTTAATCAAAATCGTTACAGCCATTTTTAAAAAATAAAGTATTTCGAAAAATGTCCCATGTAAACGGTAGTTAGGAGTGGGAATACTCTTGAAAATCTTCTGTCGTATCTTTGGAAGGTTTCGAATTCAAATACTATGTTTAATGTTGATGCGACTTTTCGTTTTTGAGCTTTGCTGTTCACACACACAGAAATTCTTTGTTTCGATTCAGGCCTGAAAACATGTATTTGCGGTGAAATCAGATAAATACCAAACTTCCTAAGATGCAACACGAAGATTTTCAAGAAAATCTACCACCCCAAACTATTCTTTACATATAAAATGTTTCAATACGTTTTTATTTTTCCAAAAATAGTTCTAATGATTTTGACAAAATACCACATTTTTTAGATACATCACAAACAAAATGTGTGATAGCCTGTGAAGTCCCCTTCATTTGGAAGGAATTTTGCATAACGGGTAAATCATGAATAGACGACTCACTAAAAAAATTCTGAGTGATACATTCACATGACTTTCTCTACTCTTATATCTTTATTAGTGGCTATACAAAATATTCTTACTAAAGCTTGTTTTTCTATCTACTACATTTTAATCCAAATAAACCTTTACAGAAATAGCTACATTACACATTTCGTTATAGATACGGAAAGAACAGCGACAGTCAAATGTTTAACAACTGGACGCTATATGCTGGCCTTAAATTTCCATACTGTTTCCATGATATCACGAGAAACAACCGAAAATCGATGGAACTTTAAAAGAATGACAGGTATTGAACAATTCGAACCTTTAATAACGGATATCTCAGAAACGGCTTATGCCACAAAAGAACTTATTTGACAGGCTATTCCTAGTAACTTGAACATACACATTTTATTTGTCATTTTAATATCTTTTATATGTGGTAATTTAATCAAATCGTTAGTCATTTTGGGAAGATCAACAATTTCGGAAAATGTTCCATATAAACGGTAGTTGGAAGTGGTGGGGGGATTTTTTTAAAACTGTTCATGTTGCATATTTGGAAGATACCGAACTTAAATACCAACACACAAAGACATTTTTGTAAAAGTGCTGTTTTTGTATTCGGGGGATTTCAAAACGTGTATTTCAGTTGAAGTATCGGTATCGATTTTTACTTTCTCTACTACGTATATTAAGTAGGGGAAGTATTGCATTCCACCCAAAAATTCGATACCGAGATTTCGCCGGAAATACATGTTTTGAGACCTCCTGAAACCAAAAAAAGCATTTTTGGAAACATGTCCGTGTGTGTGTCTGTGTGTCTGTGAACAGCATAACTCAAAAACGAACAGTCGGATAAGCACCAAACTTGGTACTTAGGTTCAGTATCTTCCAGAGATGCGACACGAAGGTTTTCAAGAAAATCCCTCCACCCCAGACTACCCTTTACCTGGAAGATTTTTCGAAAATTTTACTTTTCTCAAAAATGGCTCTAACGATTTTGATGGAAATATCATATGTTTAACATAATGTCATGAGAAATGAAATGTATATCTCGAATTTTCTGGGAATGTCTCCAAAAGTATTCTTCATTGTGAACGACTTTTGCATAACTGGTAAACCATAAGAGATAGACAAAATTTTACTACACGAATAATGTAGATCGCGTTAAAATACACAACTTATGTCACATACATTTCTTTTGTTGAGTGAACCGTTTTCGAGATATTGCTTGTTATTTCCTTAAATTTTCCAATACTTATACTTTTTCTCAAATGCGTTATTCATTTTTTTTTATGTCCTGGACATGCAAAGAGAATGGAATGCGCCACATAGCAACCAGCGTTAAAATATTTGACTATCGCTTAAAAGCTACCATATTCCCCTTGCATCTACAAGAAAATTACCAATAAGATTGACATCTCGATATCTCGATTAACATGAAGCATATGGCGAATAGGCGTTTGTAAAATTAGATTGTACAGGAGTAGAGAAAGTCATGTGAGTGTAACACATCAGATTTTTTGGGGTAGAATGCAATACCTTCTTACCTACTATGTACGTAGAGAAAGCAATAAGCCTTTGTAAAAAAATCTGATGTGTCACACTCACATGACTTTCCCTACCCTTGTACAAACTATTTTTACAAACGCTTATTCTCCTTATGCTTCATGTTAATCGAGATGTTAATCTTATTGCTAATTTTCTTGTAGAGGCAACGGGAATTGGTGAACTTCAAGCGATAGTCAAATGTTTTAAGAGCTGGTTGCTATGTGGAGCATTCCATTCTCTTTGCATTACCAGGACAAAAAAAAATGAATAACGAATTCCCATTTGAGAAAAAGTATAAGTATTGGAAAATTTAAGGGAATAACAAGCAATATCTCCAAAATGGTTCACTCAATAAAAAAATTTATATGACATAAATTGTGTATTTTAACGCGATATACATTTTTGTGTAGTAAAATTTTGTCTATCTCTTATGGCTTACCAGTTATGCAAAAGTCGTTCACAATGAAGAATACTTTTGGAGACATTTCCAGAAAATTCGAGATATACATTTTATTTGTCATGAAAGTATCTTAAATACATGCATGATATTTTAATCAAAATCGTTAGAGCAATTTTTGAGAAAATTCAAATTTTCGAAAAATGTTCCATGTAAAGGGTAATCTGGGAGGGGGGGATTTTCTTGAAAACCTTCGTGTTGCATCTCTGGAAGATACTGAACCTAAATACCAAGTTTGGTGTTTATCGAAATGTTCGTTTCTGAGTTATGCTTTCCACAGACAGACACACGAACATGTTTCCAAAAATGTTTTTTTTTTTGTATTCAGGAGGCCTCAAAACATATAATTCCGGTGAAATCTCGGTATCGAATTTTTGGGTGGAATACAATACTTTCCCTACTTACTATACGTAGTAGGAAAAGTAACAGTTTATAGAACAAGAGTCATGTGAATGTAAAATGATATGTATTTGAAATAGCACTAGAAGCGTGCAAAGAGCCAGTGCTGATATCCAGGAGAGGAAATAACGGAATGCGCCTGTGCCAGTTTCCATGACGACGATAACTAGCCGTAAAGTTCGACTGACCCATATTGTTGTGGAAGTTGGCTCGGAATTATGCACTTATCGCGACCATTTGGAAGGGAGTGGGATGGTGAACGTAACCCCCTCCCTATCCTCTACTGTGACAATGCCCACGTAGCATTCCGGGCATACCACTACACAAAAGGAATTATTGGGAAATGTTTGTACCAACAGATCTCAATCATTCTCAGTTCTGCCAGAGTCACTCTCCCATAAAACGGCTATTTGTGCTTAGAGGGATGGGGGTGGGCAAAAATGTCAACCCTTTGATTTACATTTTCGATGTGAAATTCCCCCCAGGCTATTATAAGAAAGATCCAGAGATATGGAATTCACGTTAGTAATGGACATAAAGCAACAACAATCGAGGTGCTTTCTACAACAATTCAACAACGCCAATAAAGTGAGCACCACAGTGTGATTTAAACAATATACGATATATGATAGCTCACTCTAAGCGGAGATGTGGGAGAGCAATCCAGTAATCGAGAGCATGTCGCCCAGGTTTACCTGGGCTGGATGTTAATCGCCACAGTGCTAGCTGTGCGATATGGAAGATGAATAAAGGCTTTCAAAGCTTTTATGTTTATGGTCGATGGTCGGAGTTTAGCTTTCTGCCATTGGCTGGGTCTCGGCGAACCCTATAGCGGATATTCGTTGGTAGGCCCCGCTACGTTGATGATGATGGATGCTGTATTATGTACCTGTAGGTCGTCTTGATGCCCGTACTCTCGTGACCTATCTCGTAGACTGGAATATGATGATCGTATATCTGTAGTCATCCTTCGTGGTGTAGTGGTTACCATGCTAGCCTCTAGTGTCCATTCCAAACCAGAGTTTCCTCTGATGTAAACAGAAGCACGTGCTTCTGCTTGTCACGAACCCAAGAACACACTCTTACGTCAACGTAAACAGTTCCTTAATACATGTATTGCATCCTGAAATATTTGAGCAGGAAAGGTATGGAGCTGCACATTTTATTGCGGTTATCATAACAACTCGTCGTTAAAGGTAATGGATATATACTAGCTGTTAAGAGATTACAAAATATTATTTTCGTCTGCTATTGCATTTTTGGAAACATGTCCGTGTGTGTGTGTGTGTGTGTGTGTGTCTGTGAACAGCATAACTCAGAAACGAACAGTCGGATAAACACCAAACTTGGTATTTAGGTTCAGTATCTTCCAGAGATGCGACACGAAGGTTTTTAAGAAAATCTCCCACCGCAGATTACCCTTTACATGGAACATTTTTCGAAAATTTTCTCAAAAATGGCTCTAACGGTTTTGATTAAAATATTATATGTTTAAGATATTTTCATGACAAATAAAATGTATATCTTGAATCTTCTGGGAATGTCTCCAAAAGTATTCTTCATTGTGAACGACTTTTGCATAACTGGTAAACCATAAGGGATAGACAAAATTTTACTACACAAAAAATGTAGATCGCGCTAAAATATACAATTTATGTCATATACAAATTTTTTTGTTGGGTGAACCATTTTCGAGATATTACTTGTTATTCCCTTAATTTTTTTAATACTTATCTTCTCAATTGGGAATTCGTTATTCATTTTTTTGTCTTGGATATGCAAAGAGTATTAATCTGTGGGAAAGGGAATGGTGCTGCACCTAGCAACCAGCTATTAAGAGATATGTCTATGCTTAATGGCTACTGTATTTCTATATTTCCCTTGCAATTACAAAACAAGGGGAACATAGTAGGCCTTAAGCGATAGTCAAATATTTTTAGAACTGGTCGCTATGTGTAAAATATAATTCTCTTTACATGTCAAAAGATCGTTTCTGCAAGTGTTTATGTCGATTAATATGAAATAGATCGAGAATAAGAGTATGCAAAAATAGTTTGTACAAGAGTAGAGAAAGTCATGTGAGTACAACACATCAGATTTTTTTAACGATGAGTGGCAGCTGGACGGGGACTGAGACACTGTATTGAGGCGTCAGGGTTTTCATCACATGTGACAATTCTCCTGATAAATCTATCATCCATGGGATTACCGATAAGCTGACGACAGATATGCACTCTACGTTGAGCCTGTTGAGGTGTCAATTCATGAGGTACAGATCTACAGCTTCTGTTTGATTTTCAAGTTACATAATCTGGCGATGTATGGCATCTTTTGATGGACCAAGTTCTTCTGACAGCCTACGCTTTTCTTCCAAAACTCTGCGTGTATTCTCAGTGTTCCATAATTTGGGTGTTCCAGAACGTGGTAAATCTTGAGTGTTTTCTTCTCCAGTGTTGAAACGTTGGAACCATCGTTGTGCCACACGCTGACACCTTCTCCTTCCACTTCACATATTTGTCGAGCCCCGGCAGCAACTTTATAATCTTGTTTCCAGTAGTGATTTAGAAGGACGCTAATCTCAAACTTTGTAACTTTCATTTTGTGATTGTGTATTAACAACTGACGACTGACACATTCTCACAATTGCGTAATACTGGCTATGACATCCTGTAAACCGACATTACTTATGGGACAACGTAATCACATCCACGCAACCGCCGCAAGTTCCCATAGTTACGGTTACAATTACTATGATGATAAGCACATATCTTAAGAGATGTTGGATATCTTGTCGTCTATCCACATATTTCTGGCATCTTCTCAGGAAGTTTTCATTTACACACGAGAGTTAAATATCTGAAGTTGGGTGTACTTATTTCCCGATGATTTCTTTTAGTTCTTCTAATGTGTGCAGCTTTGTTTGCATACATTTTACTTTTCAAGTTCCACAGTAGATGTAAATCGCATGCATACAGTTACATCAGCGTGTCGTGAGGTCCATAATCCTATACTAATTACCCTATCTTCATAACCTTCCTGAATTAAACTTAATGACTCATCAATTGTATGCGCGGTAGCAAAAGACTTAGGTCCGGTTTCACCAACCGATGTTAAACATGCTCTAACATATTGTTTGTTAACACGGTGTTGAAGAAAGTATTTATCTTTAGCTCCACGTATGGAAGCCAATTTGAAGTAGTTTGTATTGAAGGAGTTTGTATTATTTTTCAACTGTTGGGGAGCCGTACTTGAAGTTGGTTGCAACCGCAATATAATAAACAGTTTCCGGTAGCCTTCGCCCCAAATGTATCTTCAGGTGGCCTTTGCCCCAAGTTTAAAAAAATACTAACTTTGTAATTTAACTGCTTCTTTAAATAGTATATATTTATGTTTACCTCGGCTGTGTCAGTATTTGTTACAGACACGTTTCTCTTAGCAGGGTTTTGGTGCGACAAGAATGTAGGCTTACACAGATTATAATTTTACTTCACTCCTTTTATTAATGCTTGATACAGTTTTAAATAACACTTCACTGATATAGAGAGGTGTGAGATTCTTTAATTAATAACTTGTACTTTTTAACACGTAAACTTATTTTTCGTCTCACATGAATACGTATTATATTTCTCGAGGACGCATCACGCATCCAGTTACAAACACTGTCCGCAGGCAACTAACTTCTGGTTATGAGCACTGTCTAGAAGCAACTGAACTCTGTATTTGAAAATGTTGCTATATTTCTGTTTCTGATTGGCTAATCCTAGTCCAATAGAATACCTTCATTTATCTAAAGCTTTTTCTGGTTGTTGATTGGCTATTTTATAAACTGTCACTAAAATTATATTGTTGCTACTCCAAGAATCACAAGTAGTACTGTTAACCTTTCTTACTCATTCTTGACTCAAGGTTATTTCATTGTTAGCAACTTTTAAGTTATTATTCTCACAGCTCCTACATTATTAAATTACGTAATATATTCACATAACATTATTACACATGGATACACTAATACAAGCATATGCAATGACTGTTACATACATTTTACAAATTATCACATACACATATTGCTTTAAGGCGGGCTGTTATTGAATTTACATATTTATATAATTAGACTGAAATTTGAGACAGTAACTATGGTTATATATGCCATATATAATAATGTGAATTATAATGTGAAATGGTATTAATAAGAAAAATACTTGTATAAATAGAAGTTAAGGCATAAGTTTTATGTATGTGCAAGTGTAGCTGGAGCTGTGGAACCCTTGTTAAAAGCCAACAAACATATCTTTGTGTTAGAATTAAGGCCCATGCAAAAAGGACTTGTACGGGAAGGTCATAAAAGCCAGACCTTAAGTCTTTGTGAAATAGAAAAGGCGACAAGCGAACACAACATATGTTTGTAGAGAGGCCACATGTTTGCAAACGTAGAACAATAGCCGGGTAAGTCATCTGGAAGGTTCCAAGCTGAACGAAGACAGACAATGAAATTTTAAGGAAGAATATGTTTAAAATCTTCAAGGGGAAAAATGTTAGTTCTAGCGTCTCCATCAGCCAGGGCGGTTGAGTATAAAGTGCTGCGATGTGAATAAGATACATGTAAGCTCTCAGAAGTAGGCGATATTATTTAGTTCTTATAATGTAGTAGGAACGGTGAAAGGTTATCGATTCAAAGCTCTATAGGAACGTGTGATAAATATTAAAATTATTTCTAGAGCATGTATAAAATACTTGATTGCTCAGCGACCGCAAGTTTGGCTTACGAACGTGGTAGGGCTCGACCGTTCTACAGCTCCAACTAACTTAAGAACTGTGTAGATTATTACTAAGACAGTCAATGCGTGTGCCATTAAAGCATAGTGTTCCTCATTAACTTAATCTATTGTTACAGTTGTTACTTATTACCTTCCTTCCCGTATCACACCCTGCAAAGTTATACAAGCTCCACCAGAAACCCAAATAACAGCAGCCATGGCAAGAAATAAAGATAAACAATAATAGTAACAACTAAAACATCAGATGTTTAACAACATTACCATAGTTCATATATTAATTCATAGATTAATATAGTGGACATACTGCGAGTTATGCTCTCCCTCTACGAGTATACCGCAAATTATTCAAGTGTTAAAAATACTGCCTAAGTGTTCAAAGTTTAACTTAAGGTTAAAACATTCGCGTTTCATCAAGCTTTTACAGCAAATTGTTAGCTAACATATTGTTAACGTCAAAGACAACTGCGAACGCTAGCTTTCGAGAAGGCGGTGGCCGAACTACACTGCTGCTGAACGTGCTCCGATGCACTTTTGTCTACGTTTCGCTTCGCTGTGTCAGCAGCAGACAACATTCATGGCCATTGCCAGGTGATGTTCCCGATTGTTTGAGGTTAGAATCGCGATGTCACTGAAATAAATGTTTCACCGTTTGAAACGCGTTAATTACCATCTGGTTAATAAGTATAGACGTATTATCAAGTGCGAAAAATCTGACAGTATTACATTAAAAGATAAAATTGCAGCCTGGGGCAAAATCCGCAAGTAATTTAATTGGAATGGACGCGTTTCTCTTAAGACCAGCAAGTAACTGCAGCAATTTTATGCTAACATAAAGTGCAGCACCAGAAACGTTAGTTCTGAAGAGCGTTTAAGGCGGTTTAAAACTGGCGGTGGACACTGCATTGAAACTAAAGTGGACGAAAATGTGTTATCGCTGATTAATCAAGCAACCCCGAAAAAATAGTGTTTGCTTCTTGAAGCAATTGCTTTGGAAACCTTCCGGATAAGCCACAAACGGTAGCTTTGGAAATACCAACATTATCACCCACCAAGTAAATGAAAATGTTAATAGCATAAAATCTAAGTAACTAATTAACACTTGTAGCATAGGAGAAAGAGGCATGTCTCTGTTGGTACTATTCTAACCTCTCATATTTCCCATAAAACCATGCATATGACCCCTTGGATGGTCTATATTGCTTTAAAAATTCCTCCTTTTGCAGGGTTTCAAATTCATTATGACTACTCTTCTATTAGGAATTTGAGGCAGTATTTTTAACACTTAAATGATTTCAGTCTAATTATATAATATATAAATTCAATAACAGCCCGCCTTAAAGCAATATGTGTATGTAACAATATATAAAAAGTGTATATTACAGTCATTGTAAATGTTTATATTATTGTATACATGTTCAGTAATGTAATGAATGCATTACGTAATTTAATAATGTAGGAGCTGTGAGAATAATAGGTTAAAAGTTGCTAACAATGAGGTAACAATGAGGTAACCTTGAAGCAATAAAGAGTAAGAATGTTTAATAATGCTAGTAGTCATTATTGGAGCAACAATAATGTAATTTTTTGTGACAGTTTATAAAATAGCCAATCAACAACCAGATAAAGCTTCAGTTAAATGAATGTATTCTATTGGAGTAGGATTAGCGAATCAGAAACTGAAAAGGAGAAGCATTTACAAATTCAGAAGTCAGTTGGTTGCAGACCTCGGTACTAACCAGACGCAAAAAGTGTCCTCGAGAAATTTAATACGTATTCGTGTGAGACGAAAATAGTTTACATGTTAAAAAGTGCAAGTAATTAATTAAAGAATCTCACAGCTCTCTATATCAGTGAAGTGTTATTTAAAATCGTATCAAGCATTAATAAAAGGAGAGAAGTAAAATTATAATCTGTGTAAGCCTACATTCTTGTCGCATCACAACCCTGCTAAGAGAAACGTGTCTCTAACAATAATACTGACGCAGCCGAGGCAAACATAAATATATAATATTTAAAGAAACAGTCAAATTATAAAGTTAATATTTTTTAAACTGGGGGCGAAGGCTACCGGAAACTTTTTACCATACGTGCGGTTGCAACTACTACAAGTTCGGCTCCCCAACAGTTTAAATATAATACAACTTCTTTAATACAACCTATTTCAAATTGACGCCCAAAGCGTGTTGCAAACAAGTTAAAGGAAACCCCGTTCTTCAAATGACATTGGAAACGTCAATTGTAGCAATTGTAACTTGGTTTGCGGCAGCCATTTTCCAACTTCTAACATTTGTTAAACGCCTTAACACAGGGTGTAGCGCGATGTTAACTTAACACCGACTTTAACACATTGTTAAAGATAACATTGTTTGATGAAACCGAATCTCTGTTAACTTCAATGTTAAGTCAGTTTAACATTGCGTTAAAATTTAGCATCTTTTGGTGAAACCGACCCTTACTGACCACACTGACATTATCGTCGGTCAGCTGTTGAAAAAAATTAGACAAGTGATTCCTGAATCTTCTTCTTCTTCTTCTTTATCTGTTTAACCTCCTCTTATGTAGGACTTACACCCTCCAGAACTTACAGGCGGGTGCCTGGGGTCAGAGGCCCGTCGAGGAGCAGACACACTCATGGATCAGACAGAATATCCAGGATGGGAGATCAGCCCGATGCCTGGTATGGGAGGAAGGAAGTAGATGAAACGAAATGTTGGTGAAATGGATGAAAGGAAAGGTGATGATGGAGCAGTTTGTGGAATAAATGGCGGGGGAAACCGGAGAACCCGGAGAAAACCCGCCCAGACGCCGCTTTGTCCACCACAAATCCCACATGCGGATCCCTGGGATTGAACCCGGGCCGCCTCGGCGGTCTAACCACTCGGCCACGGCGCCGCCTGATTTCTGGATCCCCCTGCAGTAATTGTTTGCTCGGAAAATATAGATCCTATTATTCTGTATGCATTTACAGCACACTGCACACAGCATTTTCCCTTCATGCAAAGGAAAAATCATATGTAACTTCCGGTTTTTCTCTGCTCCAGTATCTGTTATTTTACGACAAAACATAACTATGTAAATGGAACCTTGCTTCGCTAGATAAGAATATCAAGCGTGTGTCAATTACTCTCTCACTGACATTTAACAAAAGCCAATCACCCGACTCTTGTGATCACGTGAAAAATAAAACTATGCAACGTTATCAATACAAAGAAAGTAAACAACAGACGGCAGGTAAAATACGGTCTGTGAGTGATTTGTAGACGCCAACACACTGTAAGAGGGATTAGGGTGTAGTTTATATGGCAACGTCTCTGCGCAGTCTAATAACAGTTCAATTTAATTTCCTTTCATTTTGGCTTTGATACTTGAAAATTCTTAAGCTTTCTTATAATTGTCTCAACTGGAAAGTCGCTATTCGTTTCTTTCTCTCGTGGACATGCAAAGAGCATTGGCTTTCACAACTATCACATAAATTTCTTTATCCTCTATCGCTTATTAGTGGCTATACAAATTATTCTTATGAAAATTTGTCTTATCTACTTCAGTTTAATCGAAATAAACCTTTACACAAACAGCTGCTTTACACATTTCGTTATAGATACAAAGAGAACAGCGATAGTCAAATGTTTAAGAACTGGACGCTATATGCTGGCCTTAAAATTCCATACTGTTTCCATGACATCGCGAGAAACAACTGAAAATTCGTATTGAACAATTCCAACGATTAATAGCGGATATCTCGCAAATGGCTGATACCACAAAAGTTTTGATGTGTTACACTCACATGACTTTCTCTACTGTTGTACAAACTATTTTTAAAAACGCTTATTCGCCATCTACTTCATGTTAATCGAGATAAACATTTCCAGAAACATTTCCATCCAAAAATTCATATTGAGACTTCACCGGAAGTACATGTTTCGAGGCCCCTAACACCAAAAACGCATTTTTAGGAAATTGTCACTGTGAACAGCGTAACTCAAAAACCCAAATGGCAGAAGATTACTAAACAGAGTATTTAATTTCAGTACCTTCCAAAGATGCTACACGAAGATTTTTCAAGAAAAATCCCCACCCCAAATTACTCTTTACATGATACATTTTTGGAGTGTTTTTATCTTCTGAAAAATGCCTATTAAAATACCATGTATTACTAATATTTACATGGCAAATAAAATTATTCTGAATTTTCTGAAAATACCTTGTAAGGTCCTCTTCATTCGGAAGGAAATTTAGATCAGTTTGTATAAATGGTAAAGGTTAAGTGATAGACGAACACATACTACACCTAAAATGTAGATCTTTTTAAAACACAGAATTTATTTCAACCACCGTTTTTACTTTCTCTACTACGTATAGTAAGTAGGGAAAGTATTGTATTCCACCCAAAAATTCAATACCGAGATTTCACCGGAAATACATGTTTTGAGACTCACTGAATCCAAAAAAAAGCATTTTTGAAGACATGACTACGTGTGTCTGTGAACAGCATAATTCAAAAACGAAAAGTTGGATAAATACCAAACTTTATATTTGAGTTTAAATATCTTCCCAGGATGCGACACAAAGATTTTCAAGAAAATCCTCCCACGCCAGACTAGACTTTACATTGAACATTTAAAAAAAATTGATTTTCTCAAAAATAGCTAACGATTTTAATGCAAATATCACATTTGTAAGGTATTTTCATGGCAAATGAAATGTATATCTTGAATTTTTTGGGATGTCCCCAAAAGTCCTCTTCATTCTGAATGACTTTTGCATCACTGGTAAACCTAAGAAATAGACAAAATATTACTACACAAAAAATGTATATCTCGTTATAACACAATTTGTGTCATCTACGGTTTTATTTGTCGAGTGAACCATTTCCGAGATATTCCTAAACTTTTTCTCAAATGGAAATGCGTTATTTATTTTTATCTTTCTCTACTACGTATAGTAAGTAGGGGAAGTATTGTATTCCACCCAAAAATTCGATACCGAGATTTCACCGGAAATGCATGTTTTGAGACACCCTGAATCCAAAAAAAGCATTTTTGGATACATGTCCGTGTGTGTGTGTCTGTGTCTGTCTGTGAACAGCATAACTCAGAAACGAACAGTCGGATAAACACCAAACTTGGTATTTAGGTTCAGTATCTTCCAGAGATGCGACACGAACGTTTTCAAGAAAATCCCCCACCGCAGATTACCCTTTACATGGAACATTTTTTGAAAAGTTTAATTTTCTCAAAAATGGCTCTAACGATTTTGATTAAAATATCATATGTTTAAGATATTTTCATAACAAATAAAATGTATATCTTGAATTTTCTGGGAATGTCTCCAAAAGTATTCTCCATTGTGAACGACTTTTGCATAACTGGTAAACCATAAGAAATAGACAAAATTTTACTACACAAAAGATGTTGATCGCGTTAAAATACACAATTTATGTCATACACATTTTTTTTTTGAGTGAACCGTTTTCGAGATATTGCTTGTTATTCCCTTAAATTTTTCAATAATTATTTTCTAAAATGGGAATTCGTTATTCATTTTTTTGTCTTGGATATGCAAAGAGTTATAATCTGTGGCAAAGGGAATGGTGCTGCACCTAGCAACCAGCTATTAAGAGATATTTATGTGCTTAAAGGCTACTGTTTGTGTATATTGCCCTTGTAAATATATTTCCCCCTTACATCTACTAGAAAATTAGCAATAAGATAAAAGTCTGCAAATGTTTATCACGATTAACATGAAGTAGATGGAGAATAAGCGTTTGTAAAAATAGTTTGTACAAGAGTAGGGAAAGTCATGTGAGTGTAACACATCAGAGTTTTTTTATGTCCTGGACATGCAAAGAGAATGGAATGCTCCACATAGCAACCAGCTCTTAAAATATTTGACTATCGCTTAAAGCCTACCAATTCCCCCTGTATCTACAAGAAAATTAGCAATAAGATTAACATCTCGATTAACATGAAGCATATGGAGAATAAGCGTTTGTAAAAATGGTTTGCACAAGTGTAGAGAAAGCCATGCGAGTGCAAACACATCAGATTTTTTGGGCGGTTTTCTTCATAATATGCTGTTGTGTGTGTTTTAAAGTTTTAACAGCGTAAAAAATCTCCAGTACAGCATTATAGACGTCCACTCTGTAACCCGCTGGCCCTAAATTTTACTTATTCGCGTCCTATTTCACGTGTTTTTATTTTTTAAAAAGCATAAAAGTGTTGTTACATACAGTCTAGCCTCTTTGGTAGCAATATTTCTCGCACTTCGCAGGCGGCGGGAAGCGCGCGTCATTTGTTACAACAGCTGTTCTACTTTCGTTGCTAGGGAAAATGAGCGCTAGTTGAAAGTTATGTTTACGTGGCAACGCATAATGTGTCAGTATTTTTGTTACTGTGACAAAACGGGCAAGTTATGAACTGAGGAAGCTGCACGTTTATGGCCGCTCATAAACAAACATGCGTAAAACTGCAGTACGATTCAAAAATGTTGCTGTTAAAACTAACGTGCAAACGTGATTTAGCGGGCTGCGTTGCACGAGCGTGTTTAAATACTTTGCAAACAGTATGGTCTCAACTTCATCGGGAAATTGTGGTATTTCACCCAAACATTCTATGTAGGTTATACGTTTTGAGGTCCTTCGTGTGTGTTTGTGAGTAGTATAGCTAACAAACCTGACATTTTTCTATCTACTACATTTTAATTGAAATAAACCTTTGCAGTAACAGCTACATTACGCATTTCGTTATAGATACAAAGAGAACAGCGATAGTCAAATGTTTAAGAACTGGACGCTATATGCTGTTCTTAAAATTCCATACCGTTTCCATGACATCGCGGGAAACAAGTGAATGTTGACATTACTTAAAGAGAGCCGTAAACTGTATTACGATACAACTATAATTAATTTAAAACAGTTTATATAAATCAAACCCAGGTAAAGTAAAGTAAATCCAAACCGTTTCTAACGGATATCTCAGAGTGACTTATGCCACAAAGTAACTTTGAATTGTGTGTTTTAAAGAGATTCACATGTTTTGTGTAGTACGTTTAGGTACGTCTACCAGTTATACAAAATTATAGAAAATTCCTTTCTGGTTTGGGGGTAACGTGTCTATCTCACATTCAAGAGGTCCCGAGTTCGAATCCCGGTTAGGGTGAGTTTTCGGATAAGGCTTTTTTTAGTTCCATTTAACTACATTGCCTTTAACTACATTGGTTCATTCACATTTCCAGACTCTGAGGAGGATAGAAAATAATCTTGGCTAGAGAAACATTCCCACCCCCAGCCGGGAATCGAACCCGGGACCGCTGGCATAGCAGACGGTTGCTCTACCGACCGAGCTACGCGGCCAGTCTTTGCCATTTTTCCTTATTCTGAGTAGACGAAAGTCGGGTACCTTTAAGCTCTAGGAACCCCGAGGTCATTTGAGCATCATTTTACCCATTTCATTCATCGCCCGATATTGAACAAAGGAGTATTTTTAACTCCACTTAGCCAATCTGAAGATGTTTGTTGTTGCTACGTATGGAAAGTCAGTTTGAAGTAGTTGGTTTGTTACGTTATTTGCACCACGCTTTGGGCGTCAATTTGAGAATTAATTTAATAGCCTCACGCTGGGCGCCAATTTGAAGAAGGTGATTTTTTACGTTGCTTGCATCACACTTTGGGCGTCAATTTGAAGTAGTTTGTATTGAAGGAGTTGTATTATATTTCAACCGTTGGGGAGCCGAACTTGAAGTACGCACGTATAGTAAACAGTTTCCGGTAGCCTTCGCCCCAAGTTTAAAAAAAATTATTAGCTTTGTAATTAAACTGCTTCTTTAAATATTTAATATTTATGTTTGCCTCGGTTGCGTCAGTATTATTGTTAGAGACGCGTTCCTCTTAGCAGGGCGTGATGCGACAAGAATGTAGGCTTACAGAGATTATAATTTTACTACACTCCTTTTATTAATACTTGATACGATTTAAATAACACTTCACTGATATAGAGAACTGTGAGATTCTTTTTATTAATTAATTGCACTTTTTAACACGTAAAACTATTTTTTCGTCTCACACGAACACGTAATTAATTTCTCGAGGACACATCTCGCGTCTGGTTATGATCACTGTCTAGAAGCAACACGTCTGGTTATGAGCACTGTTTCGAGGCAACTGAATTGATTTCAACCGGCTAAACTTGTAAATTTCTGTATTTCAAGTCTCTGATTGGCTATTCCTAATCCAATAGAATACCTTCATTTAACTAAAGCTTTTTCTGGTTGTTGATTGGCTATTTTTTATAAACTGTCACTTTTATTACATACATTTTCTTTCAAGAATCACAAGTAACGTTATTAAACTGTCAAACGCATTATTGCCTCAAAGTTACCTCATTGTTACCTCATTGTTAGCAACTTTTAACCTATTATTCTCACAGCTCCTACATTATTAAATTACGTAATGCATTCACATAACATTATTGAAAACGTTTACAATAATATAAGCATATGCAATGACTGTTACATACATTTTACAAAATATTACAAACACATATTGCTTTAAGGCGGGCTGTTATTGAATTTACATATTATATAATTTGACTGAAATTATTTAAGTGTTAAAAATACTGCATCAATATGACCAACCAGGTTAAAGGACGTTAAACTAAAAAAAACAACAATCTTCCGAATGATGAGGACAGCCTATTCCCCCCCCAAAAAAGAATCACTTATAAATTTTATTTATATTCAAATTTCTTTAATATATAGGATTTTAGTAAAAATCATTAGGGCTATTTATGAAGAAATAAACAATTTCAAAAATTTAGATCGTAAAGGATAGTTTGGTGTGGGGATTTTCCTGAAAATCTTTGTTTCGAATCTTTGGGGATATTGAACTTAAATACCAAGATTTTTACTTATCCGATTTTTCGTATTCAGTTATGCTGTTCTCAGACTCAAACACACACACGCAATTGAGCTTTTACTTAAATTCAGGATCCTTAAAACATTCACTTCCGGTGAAATATTGACATCGTCTTTTTGTAATACATCCTCTACCCACTATGTACATGTTAGAAAAATATATTTCATTCCACCCAAAAAATCGATACTTGGATTTCATCGAAATACACGAACTGCCCCCTAAGAGCATTTTTAAAACAGGTGCGTGTCTGTCTGCGAGCAACATGCCTCAAAGACGAAAAGTTTAATAAATACCAAAATTTGTATGCAACTTCAGCGTCTACTAAGTATACGACGCGAAGAGATTTGCAAAATGAATTTTAATTTTCTGCAAATAATCTTTGGAGACCTCTACATTTTGGAGGAATTTTGTATAAACTTGTATAACTGCTAAACGTTAAGCGATAAACGAAAACGTACTATATTAAAAGCAGATCTCTTTAAAATGCACAAATTATTTCAAATAACTTCTTTTGACGCATAAGCCATTTCCGAGATATCCGTTATTAATGGTTCGAATTGTTCAATGCCTAGCCATTCTCTTAAAATTCTTTCAAACTTCAGTTGTTTGTGGCGATGTCATGGAAACAGTATGGAATTTTAAGGACAGCATATAGCGTCCAGTTGTTAAACATTTGACTATCGCTGCTCTCTTTGTATCTATAACAAAATGTGTAATGTAGCTGTTTCTGTAAAGGTTTATCTCGATTAAGATGTAGTAGATAGAAACATAAGTTTTGGTAAGAATAGTTTGTATACGCTCTAATAAACGATAGAAGGTAGGGAAAGTCTTGTGAATGATTTTTTAAAGTTGTTTCATTTGGAGACAGCAGGCTTTAGCTTCTTTGTTCATATAGGCGGCTTTAATTTGAGAAACAACTGATGAACTGTAGGTTTCTTGACGTTTTAGTATTAAACTTACAGGCATTCACCCCCATATTCATACTTCCAGACTCTGTGGGGGATGGGGAATGATTCTGCTTGAAAAATTCCCTGTCACAGCCCGTAATCTAACCCTGGAGCTTTGGGTTAAGAAGCCAGAGTGCTGGTCATTCGACCATAGAGGCAGGTTTTATTAATGAAGCTTTCAGAAAAGAAGCATATGTCTTTTGTCACGTTTCCATGGTTACTAAAGTAAAATGCACTATGCTACAGCTGTAGTGTTATATTTGAGGCAGACAACACGGGTTCCAGACGGAAGAAAACTTAGTGCCGGTGTCATGCCGAGTTGGACCGGTTAGCCAAGGGGGCTGGAGGTCAAGAAGGTGGAATATAATTCCAAGGACGAGACTGCTGGAGCCCCCCACTGAGAGCTGGGAACTTCGCTTTTGGCCCTCTCGTCAGAAAACGTGTATGTGGGATTCCAACATTTCACGCTGATAAGGCCGAAAGAAAAGTATGAAAAGTGACGTGTTTTAAAAAATCTGATGTGTTACACTCACATGACTTTCTCTACTCTTGTACAAACTATTCTTACAAATGCTTATTCTCCATACGCTTCATGTTAATCGAGATGTTAATCTTATTGCTAATTTTCTTGTAGATGCAAGGGGAATTGGTAGGTTTTAAGCGATAGTCAAATGTTTTAAGAGCGTTGCTATGTGGAGTATTTCATTCTCTTTGTATATCCAGGACATAAAACATTCTGATGTGTTGCACTCACATTACTTTCCCTACTCTTGTACAAACTATTTTTACAAACGCTTATTCTCCATCTACTTTATGTTAATCGAGATAAACATTTGCAGACTCTATCTTATTGCTAATTTTCTTGTGGATGTAAGGGAAATATATGTTTACAAGGGCAATATAGAAATACAGTAGACTTTAAGCATATACATATCTCTTAATAGCTGGCTGCTAGGTGCAGCACCATTCCCTTTCCCACAGATTAATACTCTTTGCATATCCAAGACAAAAAAATGAATAACGAATTCCTATTTGAGAAAATAAATATTGAAAAATTTAAGGAAATAACAATTAATATCTCGAAAATGGTTCACTCAACAAAAAAAGTGTGTATGACATAAATTGTTTATTTTAACGCAATCTACATTTTTTGTCCAGTAAAATTTTGTCTATCTCTTATGGTTTACCAGTTATGCAAAAGTCGTTCACAATGAAGAATACTTTTGGAGACATTCCCAGGAAATTCAAGATATACATTTTGTCATAAAAATATCTTAAACATATGATATTTTAATCAAAATCGTTAGAGCCATTTTTGAGAAAATTAAAATTTTCGAAAAATCTTCCATGTAAAGGGTACTATGGGGTGGGGGGATTTTCTTGAAAACCTTCGTGTCGTATCTCTGGAAGATACTGAACCTAAATACCAAGTTTGGTGTTTATCCGACTGTTCGTTTCTGAGTTATGCTGTTCACAGACACACACACGGACATGTTTCCAAAAATGCTTTTTTTGGATTCAGGGGGTCTCAAAACATGTACATATTTCCGGTGAAATCTCGGTATCGAATTTTTGGGTGCAATAAAATACTTCTCCTACTTACTATACGTAGTAGAGAAAGTAAAAATGTACATGTGTGTTTCCATGAACAGCGTAACTCAAAAACGAAAAGTCGGATAAATGTCACATTTGTATTTAGGTTCAGTAACTTTCAAAGATGCAACACAAGGATTTTCAAGAATATCCCTCCGCTCCAAACCACCCCTTACATGGAACATTTTTTTAATTTCTTTTTTATTTTCTAAAACATGGCTCTAAGGATTTTGATTAAAATATCATATATTAAAGATATTTACATGTCAAATGAAATGTATATATTGAATTTTCTGGGAATGTACCCAGAAGTCCTCTTTATTCTGAATGAATTTTGCATATCTGGCAAACCATATGAGATAGACAAAGTTTTACTACACAAAAAATGTAGATCTCTTTAAAACAGCAATTTATCTGATATTCATTTTTTTAGTGAACCATTTCCGAGAATTTCCTTAAATTTTCCAATATTTATACTTTTTCTAAAATGCGAATCCGTTATTACTTTCTCTACTACGTATAGTAAGTAGGGGAAGTATTGTATTCCACCCAAAAATTCGATACCGAGATTTCACCGGAAATATATGTTTTGAGACCCCCTGAATCCAAAAAGAGCATTTTTGGAAACATGTCCGTGTGTGTGTCTGTGTGTGTGTGTCTGTGAACAGCATAACTCAGAAACGAACAGTGGGATAAACACCAAACTTGGTATTTAGGTTCAGTATCTTCCAGAGATGCGACACGAAGGTTTTCAAGAAAATCCCCCCACCCCAGACTACCCTTTACATGGAACATTTTTCGAAAATTTTAATTTTCTCAAAAACGGCTCTAACGATTTTGCTTAAACTACCATATGTTTAAGATATTGTCATGACAAATAAAATGTATATCTCGAATTTTCTGGCAATGTCTCCAAAAGTGTTCATCATTATGAACGACTTTTTCATAACTGGTAAACCATAAGAGATAGACAAAAGTTTACTACACGAAAAATGTAGATCGCGTTAAAATACACAATTTATGTCATATACATTTCTTTTGTTGAGTGAACCGTTTGCGAGATATTGCTTGTTATTACCTTAAATTTTCCAATACTTATACTTTTTCTCAAATTCGTTATTCATTTTTTACTTTCTCTACTACGTATAGTAAGTAGGGGAAGTATTGCATTCCACCCAAAAATTCGATAATACCGAGATTTCACCGGAAATACACGTTTTGAGACCTCCTGAATCCAAAAAAAGCATTTTTGGAAACATGTCCGTGTGTGTGTCTGTCTGTGTGTGTGTGTGTGTGTGTGTGTGTCTGTGTGTCTGTGTGTGTGTGTGTGTGTCTGTGAACAGCATAACTCAAAAACGAACAATCGGATAAGCACCAAACTTGGTATTTAGGTTCAGTATCTTCCAGAGATGCGACACGAAGGTTTTCAAGAAAATCCCCCCACCCCAGACTACCCTTTACATGGAAGATTTTTCGAAAATTTTAATTCTCTCAAAAATGGCTCTAACGATTTTGATGAAAATATCATATGTTTAGGGTAATGTCATGACAAATGAAATGTATATCTCGAATTTTCTGGGAATGTCTCCAAAAGTATTCTTCATTGTGAACGACTTTTGCATAACTGGTAAACCATAAGAGATAGACAAAATTTTACTACACAAAAAATGTAGATTGCGTTAAAATACACAACTTATGTCATACACATTTCTTTTGTTGAGTGAACCGTTTTCGAGATATTGCTTGTTATTTCCTTAAATTTTCCAATACTTATACTTTTTCTCAAATTCGTTATTCATTTTTTTATGTCCTGGACATGCAAAGAGAATGGAATGCGTCACATAGCAACCAGCGTTAAAATATTTGACTATCGCTTAAAAGCTACCATATTTTCCTTGCATCTACAAGAAAATTACCAATAAGATTGACATCTCGATATCTCGATTAACATGAAGCATATGGAGAATAAGCGTTTGTAAAAATAGTTTGTACAAGAGTAGAGAAAGTCATGTGAGTGTAACACATCAGATTTTTTTATGTCCTGGACATGTAAAGAGAATGGAATGCGCCACATAGCAACCAGCGATAAAATATTTGACTATCGCTTAAAAGCTACCATATTCCCCTTGCATCTACAAGAAAATTACAAATAAGATTGACATCTCGATATCTCGATTAATATGAAGCATATGGAGAATAGGCATTTGTAAAAATAGATTGTACAAGAGTAGAGAAAGTCATGTGAGTGTAACACATCAGATTTTTTATGTCCTGGACATGCAAAGAGAATGGAATGCGCCACATAGCAACCAGCGATAAAATATTTGACTATCGCTTAAAACTTACCATATTCCCCTTGCATCTACAAGAAAATTATCAATAAGATTGACATCTCGATATCTCGATTAACATGAAGCATATGGAGATTAAGCGTTTGTAAAAATAGTTTGTACAAGAGTAGAGAAAGTCATGTGAGTGTAACACATCAGATTTTTTTTTTATTTTTTTTATATCGTGGACATACAAAGAGAATGGAATACTCCACAGAGCAACCATGACTTAAAACATTTGACTATCGCTTAAAGCCTACCAATTCCCCTTGCATCTACAAGAAAATTAGCAATAACATTAACATCTCGATTAACATGAAGCATATGGAGAATAAGGGTTTGTAAAAATAGTTCGTACAAGAGTAGAAAAAGTTATTTGAGTGTAACATCAGATTTTTTTATTTAAACAACTAGAAGCATAATAAAAATTTTGTTCATACAATTTATCATTACTGCAAAAGAATCTTGGGCACGAAGGTTTATTACACTGAAGGGGTTGAATATTAGGAAAAGGTACCTTAAGAAAATGTGTTGATTTTTAAGATTTATTTATCAGTGGTGATCTTACAACGTCAGGAAATGTTTCAAGCTTTCGCATAAGTGAACAGCTGTATTACAAATGCTGATATCAATGTTATTATATTATCCTAAAAATTTTATAAATTATACCTGATTGTTTGTTTCCATGTACTTTTACCAACATCCCCCTTAAGTACCACATTTGGTATTTATCCAACTTTTCGTTCTTGAGAATAGACAAAACACGACCATTTTTCTAAAACGACCTTTTTTGAATTGAGAAACCTCAAAAAGTATATTTGCGGTGAAATAAGGCATAGAATTTTTTGTTGGTATTCATTACTTCGTCTGCTTACTAAAGGTAAGTAATATAGATTCAAGGAGATTCAAAACGTGTCGCGAATCTCGTTTAAATACATTATTTCGAAAGAAACAACTGCTGCAGTTCTGAGAAGCCCTACATGGCTCGCGAACCACATTGTGTGAACCCCGCTATGTTGACAAACCGTAGACATTCTCTCGGAGCGTAAGGAACGCCTAACCGCTTATGTGCCCGAGGTTTTGTCTCTTCTCGCTCAGAGGGGAGAGAGAGGCAAAATCATCATTAAGGTCATTGAAATAAATGATATCCAGAGATTTTACGGGTGGTTACTTCGTGTGGAAGTCATTTACATAATGGTCTGAACTTTGCAAGACTGCCTTTATAATGTACGCGGATTTGCTAACTCGGATATTCGCCCGTAATGGAAACAAGACGAGAGGAAATACAACAACAACACGTAAATATGCAAAATATTCATCACGGAACCCGTTCTTATACCACCCTGACGTTTATACGCTGTTATTACCTCTGCTTCTCATTTCTTTTGCCAAAGGAGACGTCAAAACATCGCGAGGAAACGCGAAATAAAAGTGCACTTCTTGCAACATAGCTGCTTTGTAACAATATGTTGTCATCCTATCTCTTACAAGTGTTTCTCGAAACCGAGGCAAAGCTTATTTTAAAATCTGATGTATTGCACTCACATGACATTTTCCACTCACTCTTGTACAAACTATTCTTACAAAAGCTTATCCAGATAAACGTTCAGTTCACTTTTACATTTGCGGGATACAGTAGTTAAGGCGATAGTCAAATGTTTTAACCCGTGTGACTATATGATAGCTTTGAAACTTTATGTTCCTTGCATACCACGAAGAAAAACAAACCAATAACGATTTTCCATTTGGGAAAAGTGTGTGTTAAAATTCAAACCAATAACGAAGAATATCTCGGAAGTGCTAAACGCCACAAACGATTTTATTTTGAATACATTCTGTGATCCAGATCTAAATTTTTTGTGTATTAAAATTTTTTTTATCTCTTACGTTTTATCAATTATACAAAAGTCCTTCAAAATTAAGAGTTAAGAGGCATTCCCATAATATTAAAGATATACTTTTTATTTGTCGTGAAAATATTTTAAACATATAGCATTTTAATCAAAATCGTTAGATCCAGTTTTGAGAAAATAAAAAATTCATGTAAAGAGTAGGTTGGCTTAGGGGGGGGGCATTTTCCTCAAAATCTTCGCGTGGTACCCTAGGAAGACTCTAACTAATTTATTTCAAATAACATTTTCGTGACATAAGCCGGTTCCGATATATCCGGTATTAATGGTTTGAATTGTTGAATTCTATATTTTCCCGTTAGTCCTGTCGACATTCAGTTGTTTCTCGGGGTTGCATGCTACACGATGTAGCATCCAGTTCTTAAACATTTAACTATCGCTGTTCTCTTTGTATCTATAATGTGTAATGTAGCTATTTCTGCAAAAGGTTTATTTGGATTAAAATGAAGTAGAAAAGAATGCTTGTTACATTCACATGAGTTTCTTTACCCTCTATCGCTTATTAGTGGATATATAAAATATTCTTACGAAAGTTCATTTTCCTATCTGCTTTACTTTATCCGAAATGAACCTTTCCAGACATTACATATTTCGTTATAAATACAAAAAGAACAGCGATAGTCAAATGTTTAACAACTGGACACTATACGCTACCTAATATTTGATACTCTTTCCAATGGTATCGCGAGAAACGGCTGAAAATTGACAGTAGTTTAAAAGAATGACCAAGTGTTGAACAATTTGAAACAATAATGGATATTGCAGAAGTGGCTGATGCCACAATAAAGTCATTTGAAATAAATTGTGTGTTTTAAGGAAATATACATTTTCTGTGTAGTATGGTTTATTCTGTCTTTTAACGTTTACCAGTTATGCAAGATTATATAAATTCCCCTCTGAATTCGCCAGCTATTTCCAAAAAATCTGATGTGTTACACTCACATCACTTTCTCTACTCTTGTACAAACTATTTTTACAAACGCTTATTCTCCGTCTACTTCATGTTAATCGAGATAAACATTTGCAGACTCTACCTTATTGCTAATTTTCTTGTAGATGTAAGGGGGAAATATATTTACAAGGGCAATATAGAAATACAGCAGCCTATAAGCACATACATATCTCTTTATAGCTGGTTGCTAGGTGCAGCACCATTCCCTTTGCCACAGATTATAACTCTTTGCATATCCAAGACAAAAAAATGAATAACGAATTCCCATTTTAGAAAATAAGTATTGAAAAATTTAAGGGAATAACAAGCAATATCTCGAAAATGGTTCACTCAACAAAAAAAAATGTATACGACATAAATTGTGTATTTTAACGCGATCTAAATTTTTTGTGCAGTAAAACTTTGTCTATCTCTTATGGTTTACCAGTTATGCAAAAATCGTTCACAATGAAGAATACTTTTGGAGACATTCCTAGAAAATTCAAGATATACATTTTATTTGTCATGAAAATATCTTAAACCTATGATATTTTAATCAAAATCGTTAGAGCCATTTTTGAGAAAATTAAACGTTTCGAAAAATCTTCCATGTAAAGGGTATTCTGGGGGGGGGGATTTTCTTGAAAACCTTCGTGTCACATCTCTGGAAGATACGGAGCCTAAATACCAAGTTTGGTGTTTATTCGAATGTTCGTTTCTGAGTTATGCTGTTCACACACAGACACACACAGACAGACACACACACGGACATGTTTCCAAAAATGCTTTTTTTGGATTCAGGGGGTCTCAAAACATGTATTTCCGGTGAAATCTCGGTATTGAATTTTTGGGTGGAATACAATACTTCCCCTACTTACTATACGTAGTAGAGAAAGTAAAAATTAAATCTAAACGTTCTGTCATGTAAATAGCTTTAATATATTGTATTTTAATCAAAATCGTTAAGAGGCATTTTTCAGAAAATAAGAATTTCGAAAAGTGTTCCATGTAGACGATAGTTGGGCTGGGGAGATTTTCTTGAAAATCCTTTCTGACAACTTTGTATTTTACTGAACTTAAATACCAAGTTTGGTATTTATATTACATTTCGTTTTGAGTTATTCTGTTCACAGACACTACACACAGATGTTTTTCTAAAAATTACTTTTTTGGATTCAGGAGCCCCAAAACATGTATTTGCGGTGAAATCTCGGTATCCAAGTTTTGGTTGGAATGCAATACCTTCTCTACCTGCTATGTACTTGGTAGAGAAAGTAAAATCGAATGACTCTCCATTCTAAACAATAAGGAATATCTCGGAAATGGTTAATGCCACAAAAGATTTTTTTCCCATAAATTGTGTGCATTTTCAAGATTTACATCCTTTGTTCATTAAGATTTAGCCTACCTCTTACGGTTTATTAATTACTATACAAAAGACATTCACACTAAAGGGTAGTTCAGAGATTATTCGCAGAAAATTCAACATATGCTTTTATTTTCATGAAAATATATTAAACATATGGTATTTTATTAAAAATCGTTAGATCTATTTTTGAGAAAATCAAAAATAGCTAAAGAATTTTCAGGTTAAATGCAGTTTGGGTTGGTGTGATTTATCATCAAAATCTTCGTGTCGCTCCCCAGGAAAATGCTGAATTAAAGTACCAAGTTTCGTGTTTAACGGACTGTTTGTTATTGAGTTACGCTGTTCACAGAAACATGCGCAATCGCGCTCGCCAGACCTTATTCTAAAAGTGCTTTCTTGGTTTCAGCGTCCTCAAAACATGTATCTCAGTATCAAATTTTTGGGTGTAATGCAATACTTTCTCTACCTACTAGGTACGTGGTAGAGAAAGTAAAACCGTCACTCACATTACTTTCTCTACTCTTGTACAAACTATTTTTACAAACGCTTATTCTCCATATGCTTCATGTTAATCGAGATGTTAATCTTATTGCTAATTTTCTTGTAGATGCAAGGGGAATTGGTAGGCTTTAAGCAATAGTCAAATATTTTAAGAGCTGGTTGCTATGTGGAGCATTCCATTCTCTTTGTATGTCCAGGACATAAAAAAATGGAAAATTCGAACAAATAACCAGGAATAACTTGGAAATGGTTCACTCACAAATGTGACAAATCGTGTGTTTAACAAGATCTAAATTTTTTGTGTAGTACAAATTTGTCTGTCTATTACAGTTTATCAGATATGCAAAAGTCATTCAGGGTGAAGAGTACTTTTGGGGAGATTCCCAGAAAATTCATGATATACGTTTCATTTGCCATGAAAAAATATTTGATATTTTTAATCAAAATCGTTAAAGTCATTTTTGAGAAAATCATAATTTTCGAAAAATGTTCCATGTAAAGGGTAGTCTGGGGTGGATTATTCCCTTTAAAATTTTTGTATCTCATCCTTGGAAGATACTAAACTCAAATACCAAGTTTGGTATTTATCAGAATTTTAGTTTTTTAAAGAAAATACTTCCGCCCTAACTTCTACTTTCATGGAAAATTTTTCGAATTTACTTTATTTCCTCAAAAATCATTAATTAGCTTGATTAAAATACATATAGATATTAAAGGAGGCACTTGACAAATAAAATGTATATCTTGAATTTTCTGAGAATAGTGTGTGTAGTCCTATACATTCGGAAGGAGTTTTGTATAATCTTGTATAACTGGTAAACGTTAAGCGATAGACGAGAACGTACTTCACAAAAACTGTAGATCTCTGTAAAGCACACAATTTATTTCAAATAACTTTTTTGTGGCATCAACCATTTCCGAGATATCTGTTGTTAATGGTTTGAATAGATCATTCTACCAGTTCTTACGGAATTGACTATCGCTACTCCCATTGCATTTATAACGAAATATGTAATGTAGGTGCTTCTGCAAAGGTTTGTCTCGATTAAAATGAAGTAGATGGAAAAATAAGGCTTCGTAAGAATGTAACACACCACACGTTTTATCACATTATACTTGAAAGCAAGTGTTCCATTCTGAAGTCGTGGAGGCTTAGTGAGTGCACATTTAAACCCGTTTACAATAATAGAAGTGTACGAATGTTTTGGAATGAAATCTCTCTGTTAACACGGCGCCCAGCCTGAGGCTTCGTTCCCGCCAGGAGGATATGCAATCTGTCAAGTTCCTCGGGCGTTAAGAGTTACATCACACAGGCGTATCGAATAAATATCCGCCGAGGTGTTACACTTGCAGACATGTTTAGTTCCGTAAATTGCTTCAAAGTATGACAGCGTAACCGTAATATTTGCGAGGGGCTGGCATAAAAAAAGCAGTCCATGAAAATGACTACTGCAGTTGTGCTGTTGTAAAAAACACGAGCTTTAAAATGTGTTGATTTGCATGGAACATTTTTCTTTTGACCTAGTCACGAAAACATTGCAAAACATGCGGGGAATTACGAAATTCCCAAGTTCCCTGTGTTCAGGATGGTTTGGACAGAGGCAGAGGATGCAGCGGTCATGTGGTCGGTTTGTATTCGTTATGAGGTCCCTAAACCATCCTTTTTACTTTCGCTACTACGTATAGTAAGTAGGGGAAGTATTGTAATCCACCCAAAAATTCGATACCGAGATTTCACCGGAAATACATGTTTTGAGACACCCTGAATCCAAAAAAAAGCATTTTTGGAAACATGTCCGTGTGTTTGTGTCTGTCTGTGTGTGTGTCTGTCTCTGAACAGCATAACTCAGAAACGAACAGTCGGATAAACACCAAACTTGGTATTTAGTTTCAGTATCTTCCAGAGATTCGACACAAAGGTTTTCAATAAAATCCCCCCACCCCAGACTACCCTTTACATGGAACATTTTTCGAAAATTTTAATTTTCTCAAAAATGGCTCTAACGATTTTGATTAAAATATCATATGTTTAAGATACTTTTATGACAAATGAAATGTATATCTTGAATTTTCTGGGAATGTCTCCAAAAGTATTCTTCATTATGAATGACTTTTGCATAACTGGTACATCATAAGAGATAGACAAACTTTCACTACACAAAAAATGTAGGTTGCGTTAAAATACACAATTTATGTCATATACATTTTTTTTGTTGAGTGAACCATTTTCGAGATATTGCTTGTTATTCCCTTAAATTTTTCAATACTTATTTTCTCAAATGGGAATTCGTTATTCATTTTTTTGTCTTGGATATGCAAAGAGTATTAATCTGTGGCAAGGGAATGGTGCTGCACATAGCAACCAGCTATTAAGAGATATGTATGTGCTTAAAGGCTACTGTATTTCCAAATTGCCCTTGCAAATATATATTCCCCTTACATCTACAAGAAAATTAGCAATAAGATAGAGTCTGCAAATGTTTATCTCGATTAACATGAAGTAGATGGAGAATAAGCGTTTGTAAAAATAGTTTGTACAAGAGTAGAAAAAGTGATGTGAGTGTAACACATCAGATTTTTTATAAAGAGCTTCGTCTGTGTACGTCCGTGAACAGCATTAACTCAAAAAATAAGATGAGTTTCTCTACACTTGTACAAACTATTTTTACAAACGCTTACTCTCCATATGCTTCATGTTAATCGAGATGTTAATCTTATTGCTAATTTTCTCAAAAAAAATGAATAGCGAATTCTCATTTGAGAAAAAGTATAAGTATTGGAAAATTTATGGGAATAAGAAGCAATATCTCGAAAATGGTGAAATGGTGAAATCTCTAAATCGAATTTTTAGGTGGAATACAATACTACTTCTACTTACTGTAGATAAATCTAGGAAAGGCAGAAACAAAGAATGCATTTTTCTCAGAGTTTAGCATGTAAATACGTGACATAGCACTGAGGGTCCCAACAGTTTAAAAGAGAGAGAGAAAAAAGAAGTACGAAAACACGGTGAAGGAATTCCCAGCAAAGTCGGGGGAGGGCAGTCAGCGCTAAACAGCCATCCAGTGGACATTTCACTTTGAGCATGACACCGAGAAGACAGAGGTCGGAATGTAGCGATACAATCATCAGCAGCAGCGGTAATTTCGCTTTGAAGCGTTTTTCATACGTCACAACACTTTGGCTGCGATGAAGACGATTGCCGCTTGCTGGGCGCCATTCACTTGAATACCCTGATACCATTACCACAGATTGCGATAGTAGGAGGCAGAGTCTTATGGCCTGTGGTTTAATTCTTCGGAACATAATTGAGTTATGTCTTGTAATCTCGCTAGAAGTTTTGATACGCATACACTGGTGGACTTAACCGCTCTTTTGCAGGTTGCATTTCTAGTTTGCACTCTGAAAGGGCAACCTGCTTGTGCTGCGTCGGAGAATGAACATACACTCGGTCAGTATAAAATCTGTTGACATCTGAGAGACAGAACTCGAATCGGCACTTCCGTGAGCGTTCGGGACAACCAGGCTTCCTTTACAAGACTACGTATGTTCTTGTAGTAGCTATAATGGGGAACACAACTATAATCACAGAAGTCTTCCGAGAAAATAATACGCGAAATTTCATCAACACTGAATATCTGTAAACAAAACACACTTTATTGATTTATAGTTCTCAAGTGAGGTAAAACACGTTACATTGTCACCCTTATTGCAGCACTCTTAGCTTAGTAGTAGTGTTAGCTTACTTTTCTAAGGTTACAAGTTTAAATTACCCTGGAACTACTCAATTTTTTTCCTTTCATTTTAAATGCATGAGCAAAACTATAACAGGATTCTTTCATTTATTATGTATGTAGCGTATATTTAGTATTCCATCATACAGGTGGACATCCTAATACCGTCTGCCCGGCACGTGTGGATGCAGTGGTACAGTTGCTGTGTACATGTCTCTGTAGACACGTGTCGAAGCTGTTTCTACTCGTCACAGAAGTAGAGGTACAGTTGCTATCCACATGTCTCTGTGGACATTTCACGAAGTAAAATGATATGGTACAGGGATAAGACCTAGAAGACTAACTGTCCGCCACACCCGATCCACAAGGTATCTCCTAACAAATCGTTGCGATACGACCACGTAAAACAGAGTGTGAGAGAGAGAAAAAGATTATTAGTGGCATGTTTTAGAAAATGAGGAAACGGTAGCTTTTCCAACAGGGTGGAACTCCAATTCACAGTTCGTGAGTATTTGGGTGGATTGGTAGAGAAACACTAAGTATTTGGGCTGTCACTCCTCCAGATACCACACCTTCCACCTTTTTTTCCCTGCACAAAAGCAGGCATACAATCAAGTTCCGGCAGACGGTGTTCAACGTCACACCTATAATGCCAAGAAAGCCGTGTGTGATTAGGTGGAACCTCCCTATGGTGAATTACGTGTTAAACGTTTCATATAGTATATTGTTTCGTATCCAATATCTGTTTTACTTTCTCTACTACGTATAGTAAGTAGGGGAAGTATTGTATTCCACCCAAAAATTCGATACCGAGATTTCACCGGAAATATATGTTTTGAAGCCCCCTGAATCCAAAAATGCATTTTTGGAAACATGTCCGTGTGTGTGTCTGTGTGTCTGTCTATCTGTGTGAGTGTGTGTGTGTGTGTGTGTGTGTGTGTGTGTGTGTCTGTCTGTGAACAGCATAACTCAGAAACGAACAATCGGATAAACACCAAACTTGGTATTTAGGTTCAATATCTTCCAGGGATGCGACACGAAGGTTTTTAACAAAATCCCCTCACCCCAGGATACACTTCACATAGAAGATTTTTCGAAAATTTTAATTTTCTCAAAAACGGTTCTAACGATTTTGATTAAAATATCATATGTTTAAGATATTTTCATGACAAATAAAACGTATGTCTTGAATTTTCTGGGAATGTCTCCAAAAGTGTTCATTATGCAGATACTTTTGCATAACCGGTAAACCATAAGAGGTAGAGAAAATTTTACTACACAAAAAATGTAGATCGCGTTAAAATACACAATTTATGTCATATACATTTTTTTTTGTTGAGTGAACCGTTTTCGAGATATTGCTTGTTATTCCCTTAAATTTTCCAATACTTATACTTTTTCTCAAATTCGTTATTCATTTTTTTATGTCCTGGACATACAAATAGAATGGAATACTCCACATAGCTACCAGCTCTTAAAACATTTGACTATCGCTTAAAACCTACCATATTCCCCTTGCATCTACATAAAATTACCAATAAGGTTGACATCTCGATATCTCGATTAACATGAAGCATATGGAGAATAAGCGTTTGTAAAAATACTTTGTACAAGAGTAGAGAAAGTCATGTGAGTGTAACACATCAGATTTTTTTTCATAAATGTGCTGCAACTTTATAAACATCCTGTATTTCAACCAGTACAAAATTTGCATATTGCTATTTCACCGGAAGTGCGAGTTTCCTGGCCTTCTGGGCACACTTTTAGAGAGATTTCCGCGCTAGGGTCCCTTTCTCCTTCCCTTCCCCTTGCCCCATATTGTAGTCGGGCATTCACTAAGAATGCGAGGCGAGGTCTTTTAAGGGACTCCCTCACCCAAGCAATCCTTCACGTGGAGTAAAATTTATTATTTTTCCTACTTTTTCTACCACTTAACTCTTGTATTTCATCCAAATATTCGATATTGAGATTTCACCGGAAATACATATTATAAGGTCCCCTCAATCAAAGTAGTTGGTAATTAAATTCTCAATTTTCAAAGGTTGTGACAATAAATTTGCAACATCATCCCAAACTACCCTTTACATGGAATGTTTTTAGTTATTTTGTATTTTATAAAAAAATAGCTGTAACTATTTTGATTAAAATATAATACAAAGTTACCAACCTTTGTCTAAAAATTCTTTTTGGGTTCAAGGACCTCAATACATATATTTTTGACATCGAATTTTTAAGAGAGTACAATACTTCCTCCAGTAACTATGAATACTTAGTAGAGAAAGTAATACATAAATGTAAAAGGATAGGATAACTTTTAAAAATGTCAATGATATATATTCTTTATAAAAATAGATTTTTTTATAAAATATTATCGGTTTTCCTCGGTTGCTAGACGAATGCTGGGTTGGATAATTTGATTTGTGAATTTTCCTATTACTCCTTTCATCACTACATCTGATTCCCTTCTTCTTCACTGCCATACCAGACATTGGACTGATCACTCATTCTGGATATGCTATGATCCAGAGTTTGCTTGCTCCTTGACAGACTACTGACCCAAGACATTGGACTGATCACCCATACTGGATATGCTATGATCCAGAGTTTGCATGCTCCTTGACAGACTACTGACCCAAGACATTGGACTGATCACTCATTCTGGATATGCTATAATCCAGAGTTTGCTTGCTCCTTGACAGACTACTGACCCAAGACATTGGACTGATCACCCATACTGGATATGCTATGATCCAGAGTTTGCATGCTCCTCGACAGACTACTGACACAAGATATTGGACTGATCACCCATACTGGATATGCTATAATCCAGAGTTTGTTTGCTCCTTGACAGACTACTGAGCCAAGACATTGGACTGATCACCCATCCTGGATATGCTATAATCCAGAGTTTGCATGCTCCTCGACAGACTACTGACACAAGATATTGGACTGATCACCCATACTGGATATGCTATAATCCAGAGTTTGCTTGCTCCTTGACAGACTACTGACCCAAGACATTGGACTGATCACTCATTCTGGATATGCTATGATCCAGAGTTTGCATGCTCCTCGACAGACTACTGACACAAGATATTGGACTGATCACCCATACTGGATATGCTATAATCCAGAGTTTGCTTGCTCCTTGACAGACTACTGACCCAAGACATTGGACTGATCACCCATACTGGATATGCTATAATCCAGAGTTTGCTTGCTCCTTGACAGACTACTGACCCAAGACATTGGACTGATCACCCATACTGGATATGCTATGATCCAGAGTTTGCTTGCTCCTTGACAGACTACTGACCCAAGATATTGGACTGATCACCCATACTGGATATGCTATAATCCAGAGTTTGCTTGCTCCTTGACAGACTACTGACGCAAGACATTGGACTGATCACCCATTCTGGATATGCTATAATCCAGAGTTTACTTGCTCCTTGACAGACTACTGACCCAAGATATTGGACTGATCACCCATACTGGATATGCTATAATCCAGAGTTTGCTTGCTCCTTGACAGACTACTGACCCAAGACATTGGACTGATCACCCATTCTGGATATGCTATAATCCAGAGTTTGCTTGCTCCTTGACAGACTACTGACCCAAGACATTGGACTGATCACCCATTCTGGATATGCTATAATCCAGAGTTTGCTTGCTCCTTGACAGACTACTGACCCAAGACATTGGACTGATCACCCATACTGGATATGCTATAATCCAGAGTTTGCTTGCTCCTTGACAGACTACTGACCCAAGACATTGGACTGATCACCCATACTGGATATGCTATAATCCAGAGTTTGCTTGCTCCTTGACAGACTACTGACCCAAGACATTGGACTGATCACCCATACTGGATATGCTATAATCCTGAATTTGCTTGCTCCTCGACAGGCCACTGACACAAGATATTGGACTGATCACCCATTCTGGATATGCTATAATCCAGAGTTTGCTTGCTCCTTGACAGACTACTGACACAAGACATTGGACTGATCACTCATTCTGGATATGCTATGATACAGAATTGCTTGCTCCTCGACAGGCCACTGACACAAGACATTGGACTCAACACCCATCCTGGATATGCTATAATCCAGAGTTTGCTTACTCCTCGACAGGCCACTGACACAAGACATTGGACTCAACACTCATCCTGGATATGCTATAATACGGAGTTTGCTTACTCCTCGACAGGCCACTGACACAAGACATTGGACTGATCACTCATTCTGGATATGCTATGATACAGAATTGCTTGCTCCTCGACAGGCTACTGACACGAGACATTGGACTGATCACCCATCCTGGATATGCTATGATCCAGAGTTTGCATGCTCCTCGACAGACTACTGACACAAGATATTGGACTGATCACCCATCCTGAATATGCTATGATCCAGAATCTGCTTGCTCCTCGACAGACTACTGACACAAAATATTGGACTGATCACCCATCCTGGATGCTATGATCCAGAGTTTGCATGCTCCTCGACAGACTACTGACTCAAGACATTGGACTGATCACCCATCCTGGATATGCTATGATCCAGAATCTGCTTGATCCTCGGCAGACTACTGACCCAAGACATTGGGCTGATCACCCATCCTGGATATGCTATGATCCAGAGTTTGCTTGCTCCTCGACAGACTACTGACTCAAGATATTGGACTGATCACCAATCCTGGATATGCTATGATACAGAGTTTGCATGCTCCTCGACAGACTACTGACTCAAGATATTGGACTGATCACCCATCCTGGATATGCTATGATCCAGAGTTTGCTTGCTCCTCGACAGACTACTGACCCAAGACATTGGACTGATCACCCATCCTGGATATGCTATGATCCAGAGTCTGCTTGCTCCTTGACAGACTACTGACCCAAGACATTGGACTCAACACCCATCCTGGATATGCTATAATACAGAGTTTGCTTACTTCTCGACAGGCCACTGAAACAAGACATTGGACTGATCACTCATTCTGGATATGCTATAATCCAGAGTTTGCTTACTCCTCGACAGGCCACTGACACAAAACATTGGACTGACCGCTCATTCTGGATATGCTATGATACAGAATTGCTTGCTCCTCAACAGGCTACTGACACGAGACATTGGACTGATCACCCATCCTGGATATGCTATGATCCAGAGTTCGCATGCTCCTCGACAGGCCACTGACACAAGACATTGGACTCAACACCCATCCTGGATATGCTATAATACAGAGTTTGCTTACTCCTCGACAGGCCACTGACACAAGACATTGGACTCAACACCCATCCTGGATATGCTATAATACAGAGTTTGCTTACTCCTCGACAGGCCACTGACACAAGACATTGGACTGATCGCTCATTCTGGATATGCTATGATACAGAATTGCTTGCTCCTCGACAGGCTACTGACACGAGACATTGGACTGATCACCCATCCTGGATATGCTATAATCTAGAGTTTGCTTACTCCTCGACAGGCCACTGACACAAGACATTGGACTCAACACCCATCCTGGATATGCTATAATACAGAGTTTGCTTACTCCTCGACAGGCCACTGACACAAGACATTGGACTGATCGCTCATTCTGGATATGCTATGATACAGAATTGCTTGCTCCTCGACAGGCTACTGACACGAGACATTGGACTGATCACCCATCCTGGATATGCTATGATCCAGAGTTCGCATGCTCCTCGACAGACTACTGACACAAGATATTGGACTGATCACCCATCCTGGATATGCTATGATCCAGAATCTGCTTGCTCCTCGACAGACTACTGACACAAAATATTGGACTGATCACCCATCCTGGATGCTATGATCCAGAGTTTGCATGCTCCTCGACAGACTACTGACTCAAGACATTGGACTGATCACCCATCCTGGATATGCTATGATCCAGAATCTGCTTGATCCTCGACAGACTACTGACCCAAGACATTGGGCTGATCACCCATCCTGGATATGCTATGATCCAGAGTTTGCTTGCTCCTCGACAGACTACTGACTCAAGATATTGGACTGATCACCCATCCTGGATATGCTATGATACAGAGTTTGCATGCTCCTCGACAGACTACTGACTCAAGATATTGGACTGATCACCCATCCTGCATATGCTATGATCCAGAGTTTGCTTGCTCCTCGATAGACTACTGACCCAAGACATTGGACTGATCACCCATCCTGGATATGCTATGATCCAAAGTCTGCTTGCTCCTTGACAGACTACTGACCCAAGACATTGGACTGATCACCCATCCTGGATATGCTATGATCCTGAATTTGCTTGCTCCTCGACAGGCCACTGACACAAGACATTGGACTCAACACCCATCCTGGATATGCTATGATCCAGAGTTTGCTTACTCCTCGACAAACTACTGACACAAGACATTGGGCTGATCACCCATCCCGGATATGCTATAATCCAGAGTTTGCTTGCTCCTTGACAGACTACTGACCCAAGACATTGGACTGATCACCCATCCTGGATATGCTATGATCCTGAATTTGCTTACTCCTCGACAGGCCACTGACACAAGACATTGGACTCAACACCCATCCTGGATATGCTATGATCCAGAGTTTGCTTGCTCCTCGACAGACTACTGACCCAAGACATTGGACTAATCACCCATCCTGGATATGCTATCCTCTGAATCTAACTTTCCAACCTTGTCCCACCTGCAAGTCAGTGTGGAAAAACAATTAATTTAGAGAAGTATTATGTTTTAACCAAACATTTAATGTCGAGATTTCACTGGAAATACCATTTTGAGATACTCTAAATTATAAATAAAACACTTTTAGAAAGACGTCCATATGTGCGTATGTTCTTGTGTCTGTGGACAGCATAACCTGAAAACAAATGTCGATTAAATGCCAAAGTTAGTATCTAAGTTCAGAATCGGCCAAGACTGCGATACAACGTTTTCAAGAAAATCCCCCTACCCCAAACTATCCTTTACGTCGAAAAGAACTTGAAAATTTTGATTTTCTTAAAAATGGCTCTAAACAATATTTCTTAAAATACCATATATTTATACTTTAATGATAAATGAAACGTAAATCTTGAAATTCCTGGAAATGTCCTTTGAAGTCCCATATATACTGAACGACTTTTACAGAACTGGTAAACCGTAAGAGATAGACGAAATATTACTGCACAAAAATTGTAGATATCATTATAGCACACACTTTAGATCACCCATCCTGGATATGCTATGATCCTGAATTTGCTTACTCCTCGACAGGCCACTGACACAAGACATTGGACTCAACACCCATCCTGGATATGCTATGATCCAGAGTTTGCTTGCTCCTCGACAGACTACTGACCCAAGACATTGGACTGATCACCCATACTGGATATGCTATAATCCAGAGTTTGCTTGCTCCTCGATAGACTACTGACCCAAGACATTGGACTGATCACCCATCCTGGATATGCTATGATCCAGAGTCTGCTTGCTCCTTGACAGACTACTGACCCAAGACATTGGACTGATCACCCATCCTGGATATGCTATGATCCTGAATTTGCTTGCTCCTCGACAGGCCACTGACACAAGACATTGGACTCAACACCCATCCTGGATATGCTATGATCCAGAGTTTGCTTACTCCTCGACAAACTACTGACACAAGACATTGGGCTGATCACCCATCCCGGATATGCTATAATCCAGAGTTTGCTTGCTCCTTGACAGACTACTGACCCAAGACATTGGACTGATCACCCATCCTGGATATGCTATGATCCTGAATTTGCTTACTCCTCGACAGGCCACTGACACAAGACATTGGACTCAACACCCATCCTGGATATGCTATGATCCAGAGTTTGCTTGCTCCTCGACAGACTACTGACCCAAGACATTGGACTAATCACCCATCCTGGATATGCTATCCTCTGAATCTAACTTTCCAACCTTGTCCCACCTGCAAGTCAGTGTGGAAAAACAATTAATTTAGAGAAGTATTATGTTTTAACCAAACATTTAATGTCGAGATTTCACTGGAAATACCATTTTGAGATACTCTAAATTATAAATAAAACACTTTTAGAAAGACGTCCATATGTGCGTATGTTCTTGTGTCTGTGGACAGCATAACCTGAAAACAAATGTCGATTAAATGCCAAAGTTAGTATCTAAGTTCAGAATCGGCCAAGACTGCGATACAACGTTTTCAAGAAAATCCCCCTACCCCAAACTATCCTTTACGTCGAAAAGAACTTGAAAATTTTGATTTTCTTAAAAATGGCTCTAAACAATATTTCTTAAAATACCATATATTTATACTTTAATGATAAATGAAACGTAAATCTTGAAATTCCTGGAAATGTCCTTTGAAGTCCCATATATACTGAACGACTTTTACAGAACTGGTAAACCGTAAGAGATAGACGAAATATTACTGCACAAAAATTGTAGATATCATTATAGCACACACTTTAGATCACCCATCCTGGATATGCTATGATCCTGAATTTGCTTACTCCTCGACAGGCCACTGACACAAGACATTGGACTCAACACCCATCCTGGATATGCTATGATCCAGAGTTTGCTTGCTCCTCGACAGACTACTGACCCAAGACATTGGACTGATCACCCATACTGGATATGCTATAATCCAGAGTTTGCTTGCTCCTCGATAGACTACTGACCCAAGACATTGGACTGATCACCCATCCTGGATATGCTATGATCCAGAGTCTGCTTGCTCCTTGACAGACTACTGACCCAAGACATTGGACTGATCACCCATCCTGGATATGCTATGATCCTGAATTTGCTTGCTCCTCGACAGGCCACTGACACAAGACATTGGACTCAACACCCATCCTGGATATGCTATGATCCAGAGTTTGCTTACTCCTCGACAAACTACTGACACAAGACATTGGGCTGATCACCCATCCCGGATATGCTATAATCCAGAGTTTGCTTGCTCCTTGACAGACTACTGACCCAAGACATTGGACTGATCACCCATCCTGGATATGCTATGATCCTGAATTTGCTTACTCCTCGACAGGCCACTGACACAAGACATTGGACTCAACACCCATCCTGGATATGCTATGATCCAGAGTTTGCTTGCTCCTCGACAGACTACTGACCCAAGACATTGGACTAATCACCCATCCTGGATATGCTATCCTCTGAATCTAACTTTCCAACCTTGTCCCACCTGCAAGTCAGTGTGGAAAAACAATTAATTTAGAGAAGTATTATGTTTTAACCAAACATTTAATGTCGAGATTTCACTGGAAATACCATTTTGAGATACTCTAAATTATAAATAAAACACTTTTAGAAAGACGTCCATATGTGCGTATGTTCTTGTGTCTGTGGACAGCATAACCTGAAAACAAATGTCGATTAAATGCCAAAGTTAGTATCTAAGTTCAGAATCGGCCAAGACTGCGATACAACGTTTTCAAGAAAATCCCCCTACCCCAAACTATCCTTTACGTCGAAAAGAACTTGAAAATTTTGATTTTCTTAAAAATGGCTCTAAACAATATTTCTTAAAATACCATATATTTATACTTTAATGATAAATGAAACGTAAATCTTGAAATTCCTGGAAATGTCCTTTGAAGTCCCATATATACTGAACGACTTTTACAGAACTGGTAAACCGTAAGAGATAGACGAAATATTACTGCACAAAAATTGTAGATATCATTATAGCACACACTTTAGATCACCCATCCTGGATATGCTATGATCCTGAATTTGCTTACTCCTCGACAGGCCACTGACACAAGACATTGGACTCAACACCCATCCTGGATATGCTATGATCCAGAGTTTGCTTGCTCCTCGACAGACTACTGACCCAAGACATTGGACTACTCACCCATCCTGGATATGCTATCCTCTGAATCTTAACTTTCCAACCTTGTCCCACACGCAAGTCAGTGTGGAAAAACAATTAATTTAGAGAAGTATTATGTTTTAACCAAACATTTAATGTCGAGATTTCACTGGAAATACCATTTTGAGATACTCTAAATTATAAATAAAACACTTTTAGAAAGACGTCCATATGTGCGTATGTTCTTGTGTCTGTGGACAGCATAACCTGAAAACAAATGTCGATTAAATGCCAAAGTTAGTATCTAAGTTCAGAATCGGCCAAGACTGCGATACAACGTTTTCAAGAAAATCCCCCTACCCCAAACTATCCTTTACGTCGAAAAGAACTTGAAAATTTTGATTTTCTTAAAAATGGCTCTAAACAATATTTCTTAAAATACCATATATTTATACTTTAATGATAAATGAAACGTAAATCTTGAAATTCCTGGAAATGGCCTTTGAAGTCCCATATATACTGAACGACTTTTACAGAACTGGTAAACCGTAAGAGATAGACGAAATATTACTGCACAAAAATTGTAGATATCATTATAGCACACACTTTAGATCACCCATCCTGGATATGCTATGATCCTGAATTTGCTTACTCCTCGACAGGCCACTGACACAAGACATTGGACTCAACACCCATCCTGGATATGCTATGATCCAGAGTTTGCTTGCTCCTCGACAGACTACTGACCCAAGACATTGGACTACTCACCCATCCTGGATATGCTATCCTCTGAATCTAACTTTCCAACCTTGTCCCACACGCAAGTCAGTGTGGAAAAACAATTAATTTAGAGAAGTATTATGTTTTAACCAAACATTTAATGTCGAGATTTCACTGGAAATACCATTTTGAGATACTCTAAATTATAAATAAAACACTTTTAGAAAGACGTCCATATGTGCGTATGTTCTTGTGTCTGTGGACAGCATAACCTGAAAACAAATGTCGATTAAATGCCAAAGTTAGTATCTAAGTTCAGAATCGGCCAAGACTGCGATACAACGTTTTCAAGAAAATCCCCCTACCCCAAACTATCCTTTACGTCGAAAAGAACTTGAAAATTTTGATTTTCTTAAAAATGGCTCTAAACAATATTTCTTAAAATACCATATATTTATACTTTAATGATAAATGAAACGTAAATCTTGAAATTCCTGGAAATGGCCTTTGAAGTCCCATATATACTGAACGACTTTTACAGAACTGGTAAACCGTAAGAGATAGACGAAATATTACTGCACAAAAATTGTAGATATCATTATAGCACACACTTTAGATCACCCATCCTGGATATGCTATGATCCTGAATTTGCTTACTCCTCGACAGGCCACTGACACAAGACATTGGACTCAACACCCATCCTGGATATGCTATGATCCAGAGTTTGCTTGCTCCTCGACAGACTACTGACCCAAGACATTGGACTAATCACCCATCCTGGATATGCTATCCTCTGAATCTAACTTTCCAACCTTGTCCCACACGCAAGTCAGTGTGGAAAAACAATTAATTTAGAGAGGTATTATGTTTTAACCAAACATTTAATGTCGAGATTTCACTGGAAATACCATTTTGAGATACTCTAAATTATAAATAAAACACTTTTAGAAAGACGTCCATATGTGCGTATGTTCTTGTGTCTGTGGACAGCATAACCTGAAAACAAATGTCGATTAAATGCCAAAGTTAGTATCTAAGTTCAGAATCGGCCAAGACTGCGATACAACGTTTTCAAGAAAATCCCCCTACCCCAAACTATCCTTTACGTCGAAAAGAACTTGAAAATTTTGATTTTCTTAAAAATGGCTCTAAACAATATTTCTTAAAATACCATATATTTATACTTTAATGATAAATGAAACGTAAATCTTGAAATTCCTGGAAATGGCCTTTGAAGTCCCATATATACTGAACGACTTTTACAGAACTGGTAAACCGTAAGAGATAGACGAAATATTACTGCACAAAAATTGTAGATATCATTATAGCACACACTTTAGATCACCCATCCTGGATATGCTATGATCCTGAATTTGCTTACTCCTCGACAGGCCACTGACACAAGACATTGGACTCAACACCCATCCTGGATATGCTATGATCCAGAGTTTGCTTGCTCCTCGACAGACTACTGACCCAAGACATTGGACTAATCACCCATCCTGGATATGCTATCCTCTGAATCTAACTTTCCAACCTTGTCCCACACGCAAGTCAGTGTGGAAAAACAATTAATTTAGAGAGGTATTATGTTTTAACCAAACATTTAATGTCGAGATTTCACTGGAAATACCATTTTGAGATACTCTAAATTATAAATAAAACACTTTTAGAAAGACGTCCATATGTGCGTATGTTCTTGTGTCTGTGGACAGCATAACCTGAAAACAAATGTCGATTAAATGCCAAAGTTAGTATCTAAGTTCAGAATCGGCCAAGACTGCGATACAACGTTTTCAAGAAAATCCCCCTACCCCAAACTATCCTTTACGTCGAAAAGAACTTGAAAATTTTGATTTTCTTAAAAATGGCTCTAAACAATATTTCTTAAAATACCATATATTTATACTTTAATGATAAATGAAACGTAAATCTTGAAATTCCTGGAAATGGCCTTTGAAGTCCCATATATACTGAACGACTTTTACAGAACTGGTAAACCGTAAGAGATAGACGAAATATTACTGCACAAAAATTGTAGATATCATTATAGCACACACTTTAGGTCAGATAGATTTTTTATGGAGTTAACTATTTTCGAGATATTCCTTGTTATTGGTCTTTCAAATACTTCAAACAAATACTTTGTTTATTAATCCTTCACACGAATAAATAACACTTCACTGGTGTGTCCTATTGCAGAGCTGTAAGATTATTGTTTAATTGCACTTTTTTTAACACGTAAAGCTTATATTATTCTCACCGCAATGAATTTTTATGTGTCACATTGAACACGTCCGTACCGATCGGGTACACAATCTAAACTGGACTTGTTGGGAACGCTGTCTTGTAGCGTCTCCCGCCTGAATTTGCACTTCTTCCCTATTTGAAGTCCCTGATTGGCTAAGCCTACTCCAATAGAATACTTTATTTAACTTAAGATTTTTCTAGTTTTTGATTGGCGATTTTTAAACTGTTTTAAATATTACATTATTGTTCCAAGAATTATTAGTAGCCTTTATTAAACTATCTAATTTATTGTTGCCTCAAGGTTATCTCATTGTTACCTCATTGTTAGTAAATTTCGGCTTCTATTCTCACAGCTCCTACATTGTTAAACTACGTAATACATTCACATAACATTATTAAACATGTACATAATATTCATTCATTCATTATCTGTTTACACTCCTCTTATGTAGGACTTACACCCCCCAGGACTTACAAGCGGGTGCCTGGGGTCAGAGGCCCGTCGAGGAGCAGACACTCATGGATCAGACAGAGCATCCAGGATGGGTGATCAGCCTGGTATGGGATGAAGGAAGTAGATGAAACGAAATGTTGGTGAAATGGATGAAAGGAAAGGTGATGATGGAGCAGTTGGTGGAATGAATGGCGGGGGAAACCGGAGAACCCGGAGAAAACCCACCCAGACGCCGCTTCGTCCACCACAAATCCCACATGCAGGTCCCTGGGATTGAACCCGGGCCGCCTCGGTGGGAGGCGAGCGGTCTAACCACTCGTCCACGGCGCCGCCTATGTACATAATAATATAAACATAATACAGTGACTTTTACATACATTTTATATATTATATTATACACATATTGATTTAAGGCGGGCTGTTATTATATTTTTATATTATATAATTAGACTGATGTCATTTAAGTGTTAAAAATCCTGCCTCAATTTAGGTTTTAATTAAACTGGTTTGAAAAACGTGTCAGTTGATTTTCGAGGATGGCACCCCTGTTCCACATCAAGCAGGTTTTACATATTGACGTCAAAAATGGGTGACGGTGCACGCCGCCTGTGTCGTTGATGAACGCCTGACTTGTTATTACACCTGTGGTAGAAGTAGGTTATTATTATTTCTTTTTTTCAGAAAAAGAGCCCTTAACGCATAATGACCCCCATTGTGTGAAGTTGCCACGTATAACTTTATCTTGTGTTCAATGTGACGTGGGCCACGTTTTGAAGCAAGTTAACATATGTCAGCTCCTGGCAGCACTTGTCACGTCCCGACGCTTGTTGAAATGTCTGCAATCTGTTGCTGCTGCTGAGAGATTACATTAACCTTTTCACAGCAGCATCCTGGTGTGGTACTCTCAACTTCTTGTCCACTTAGTTACCTGAATGTCATCAGAGCTGGGTCAAGCTCTGCATTGTATTTTTACTTTCGCTACTACAAATAGTAAGTAGGGGAAGTATTGTATTCCACCCAAAAATTCGATACCGAGATTTCACCGGAAATATATGTTTTGAGACCCCCTGAATCCAAAAAAAGCATTTTTGGAAACATGTCTGTGTGTGTGTGTGTGTGTGTGTGTGTGTGTGTGAAAAGCATAACTCAGAAACGAACAGTCGGATAAACACCAAACTTGGTATTTAGGTTCAGTATCTTCCAGAGATGCAACACGAAGGTTTTCAAGATTAACATGAAGCATATGGAGAATAAGCATTTGTAAAAATATTTTGTACAAGAGAGAGAAAGTCATGTGAGTGTAACACATCAGATTTTTTTTAAATAAGGGTGATCATAGTTGAAATTAACAAAAAAAAAATTATAATAAAGCTCTTTAACGACCAAAAAATATTTAGAACCTTTAACTTCAATTACATATTACCTCAGCTCTCAGAGCTGTTTGATGCTTCAACACGTGACCGCATAAATGCCCAAGAGAACGTACCTAATGTGTATTAAAACTGTTCTGTACGATGTAGTTTGTCAGAAATTTTGTTCAAATTTTCAGCAGAAACACAGAATGATCTTAAATACCTGGCATGTAGTTTTGACTACATTTTAAACTGCTTAAGATATGCTGTACTTAGTTCGGCTACGGAGGGTAAATTGTTACAGAATTATATTTAAAGTTTTAATTCTTTTTGGAACAACCTGAAGAGTACAACCCGCATTCGGGAGGTCCCGGGTTCAAATCACGGGGGCCGACCAATACGTCTGAGGTTTTTTCGTGGTTTTCCTCAATCGCCAAGGTTGGATATTTAATACCACGACTCAAAGCTCCACCTTAAGTGTAAAACAATAGTAAAATGAAAAGTAAGTGGCAACAGCGAATGCTATGCCATCTATCTACAGACAATGTAAGTAGTTAGACTGGGCGGCACCCTAACGCCATCTCAGCGGCTGGAAGCAGAAGATCCGGCTGCCATGCGCTAGGGGTCTCTGTGGGCATGTGACGAAGCAAGATGGCATTTCCAGGGATGAGATCGAGAAGGCTAACTGTTCGCCTTTCTATGTAGGGGCGGCGGTTAGACTGAACGGCACCCTAATACCATCTGCAGCATGAAGCAGGTGGTTACAAGGATGAGACCTAGAAGGCTAACTGTCCGTCTTTCTGTGTGGGGGTGGCGGTTGCACTGGACGGCACCCTAATGCCATCTGCACGGCATGAAGCAGGTGGTTACAGGATGTGACCTAGAAGGCTAACTGTCCACCTTTCTGTGTGAGAGCGGCGGTTGGACTGGTCGGCACCCTAATGCCATCTGCACGGCATGAAGCAGGTGGTTACACGGATGAGACCTAGAAGGCTAACTGTCCACCTTTCTGTGTGAGAGCGGCGGTTGGACTGGTCGGCACCCTAATGCCATCTGCACGGCATGAAGCAGGTGGTTACAGGATGTGACCTAGAAGGCTAACTGTCCACCTTTCTGTGTGAGAGCGGCGGTTGGACTGGTCGGCACCCTAATGCCATCTGCACGGCATGAAGCAGGTGGTTACACGGATGAGACCTAGAAGGCTAACTGCTCGTCTTTCTGTGTGGGGCGACGGTTGGACTGAAGCGCTATGCGCTAGGGTCTCTGTGACACGTGACGTAGCGGGTGGTTATAGGAATGTAACCTAGAAGGCCAACTGTCCATCACATATCGTTCTAAGAGTTATCCACCAACAGATTTGTCGCGATATGACCAAGGAGTTAAAGTGACGTAAAATAAAATAGAATAAAATAAATAATTAAAAAGAGTGACAAAAATGCTTTATGATTTTTATTTTTTTATTTTATTATTCTTTTTTTCTGTTTTTTGTTTTTACTTTCTCTATTACGTATAATAGTAGAGGAAATATTGCGTTCCACCCAAACATTTGATACGATATTTCACCGGAAATACATGTTTTGAGGCCCCATAAATCGTTCTGCATGTATATCACAGGATTTTTCATCCATTATCAAATACCAAGCTCGATACTTATCTGAGTTTTCGTTTTTGAGTTATGCTGTTCAGACAGACATACACGGACATGTTTCCAAAAATGCTTTATTTGGATTCAGGGGGACTGTAAATATGTATTTCCCGTTCAATTTCAATATCAAATTTTTTGGTGGAATGGGATACTTTCTCTGTCTACTAGATACGTGGCAAAGAAAGTAAAAATTCTAGATCACTGTACTTTCATAAAGAATGGGAGGGGAGTAGCGGGTAAATGAAAGTAACAGAATGGTCAGTCACGTTTAAGAAGCTATTCGTGTAATGTCGGGTAGGCAGCTAGTGTGAATATGAACCGCTCTCCTCTTCTCTAGCGTATTTTATACCCAGTGATACGCTTCGAGCCATATTTAAAGATTTTCGCCCACTCTCGCAGTGAAACCGAATTTATAACATGGGAAATTTAAAGTTCACGCAGGTCCACCAGTTGGGCGATTACTAATCCTTACCGAGGTTAACACGGGATTTCTGAAAACCACGGTATTTCTTTCCCTCGGGGGGAAAATTGGAAATCTACCTACGTTTGCTATGTGTGTGAGATAAAAGTTCAGGCTGTGCGTAGAAAATCTTGAGCAGGTTTTTAGTTTAAATTTTATAATTTAAGACTTTGATGGGATTATCTACTCATTCGCATTTCATACTGCCCCCCCAAAAAACACACAAAATAAATCCAATGTGATACATTCACACGACATTCTCTACGCTCTATCGCTTATTATTAGGTATACAAATAATTACTCTCGAACATTAATTTTCATTTTAATCGAGATAAATCTTTACAGAAATACCTACATTACACATTTCGTTATAGATACAAAGGGAACAGCGACAGTCAAATGTTTAAGAACTGGACGCTATACGCTGGCCTTAAAATTCCACGCTCTGATGCAATAGCGATAAGCAATTGAATATCGAAAAGGACTTGAAAAGAATGACAAAGTATTGAACATTGGAACCATTAATAACGTATATCTCGGAAATGGCTGATGCCACAAAATAAGTTATATGAAATAAATTGTGTGTTTTAAGAGATCTACATTTTTTTTGTGTAATATGTTTTCGTCTATCACCTAACGTTTAGCAGTTATATAAGACTATACAAAATTCCTTCCAATGAAGAGGACTTCACAGGGTATTCCCAGAAAATTCAAGATATACATTTTATTTGTAATTAAGTACCTTAAATAAATGGCATGTTAATAAAAATGTTCCGTGTAAAGAGTAATTTAGGGTGGTGGGATTTTCTTGAAAATCTTCGTGTTGCGTCTTTGGAAGATGCTGAACCTAAATACCAAGTGTTTACAGACACAAAGACGCGCGCGCGTTGATTTTTTTCTGAAATATAGTTTTTGGATTCGTGGCCTCAAAACACTTATTTCCGGTGAAATGTTGATATCGAATTTTTGGGTGGAATGCTATACATTTTATACCTACTACGTACGTGGTAGAGGGAGACAGTGAGAGAGCAAGAGTAAGCGAGTAGCGAATGCTCTGCCATCTATCCACAGGTAATGAAAGTAGGTAGATTGCACGGCACCCTATCACTTGCTCGGCACATATAGCAGCAGAGATAGAGTTGCCTAGTACTAAGGCATCTGTGGACATGTAACTAAATAAGGTGGTATGGTACAGGGATGAGACCTAGAAGGCTAACTGCCCGCCACACACCGAGCCATGAGTAATCTCCTGATAGTTCCGTCGCGATGTGATCGCGTAGTTAGTGACGTAAAATAGAGAGAGAATATTGAGTTTTATATGAGAATAGTTTGGAGAAGAATGAGTAGAGGAATCATGTGAGTGCTATACATCCAATGTGTTTATTCATGGGGTCTCTAACTATAGCGAGTGTTCCAGACCACCGTATCAGCCGTTTTTCTGTAAAACTATAAGGTACTTGATCGCAAAAGCAATTTGATGACCGAAACCTATGTAAAGAATCCAGTGGTAGTATTTCCAGTTTCCGGAACAAACCGGCAGTAGGGGTACTCGTGGTCAACTTCGAAACTTTAAATGGGAACATGGTTGTTTAAGGTATCATTGGATAGTACCTTTAAAATGAAACAACTTTAACGAAAATGTTTTTGTTTTCCTATCTTCTAATGTTTACTCAAAAATTAACCAAAGATTTCCTCGTCAACATTTTGCACCAGTTGCTTGATGGTGCTCCCCTGGCTGTACGTTACCGATCTGGCTTCAACAGGATGGCGTTCGGCTCTCTTCTCACTTGGCCAGTTGCATCCTGGGCGGTGGATTGGTCGAGGAGGACCAGTACGTTGGCCGGCCCGATCTCCTGACTTAACACCAAATGACCTCTTATGGGGGAGAATTAAAGGCATTGTTTACCAGGTGCTCCTACAACTAGACAAGATATAAAAGAATTGGAGCAGCCTGTACGTCTCTCAGCAGTGAAGAACTTCTCCGTGCCATCAATGATGTTAGGAGTAGATCACAGCGCTGTGTAGCACAGGGTGCTGGACAGAGTGAGTGTTCGCAATCATTACCATTGGTACGTACAACATTTCTCAGAAGATGTAATTAATTTGTTTACTTTTGTCTTTCATGTGTGGGTAAACATTAGAAGAAAGAAGAAAAGTTAATTTGTTTCATTTTAAAAGCACTATCCAATAATACCTTAAACAATGTTCCCATTTAACATCTCATAGCTTCAGGAAATCGGGGCGGCCAACTTAATCATCCTCCTTGTCCAATCCACCGTCCAGGAAACAATTGTCAACAACTTGCCGAGCCGTAAATGAAAAGTGCGCCAGACAGCCATTCTGTTGAAGTCACATCGGTAACCGTACAGCCAAAGGAACATCAAGCAACTGGTGCAAAATGTTGACGAAGAAGTCTATCGTTCATTTATGAGTAAACCTTAGAAGATAGAAAAAAAGGATCTGATGTGTTACACTCACATGACTTTCTCTACTCTTGTACAAACTGTTGTTACAAACGCTTATTCCCCATATGCTTCATGTTAATCTTATTACTAATTTTCTTGTAGATGCAAGGGGAATTGGTAGGCTTTAAGCGATAGTCAAATATTTTAAGAGCTGGTTGCTATGTGGAGTATTCCATTCTCTTTGCATTACCAGGACAAAAAAAATGAATAACGAATTTGAGAAAAAGCACAAGTATAGGAAATATCTCGAAAATGGTTCACTCAACAAAACAAATGTATATGACATAAATTGTGTATTTTAACGCGATCTACATTTTTTGTGTAGTAAAATTTTGTCTATCCCTTATGGTTTACCAGTTAGCAAAAATGTTCACAATAAAGAATACTTTTTGAGACATTCCCAGAAAATTCGAGATATACATTTCATTTGTCATGAACATATCTTAAACATATGATATTTTAATCGAAATCGTTAGAGCCATTTTTGAGAAAATTAAAATTGTCGAAAAATGTTCCATGTAAAGGGTAGTCTAGGGTGGGGGATTTTCTTGAAAACGTTCGTGTCGCATCTCTGGAAGATACTGAACCTAAAAACCAAGTTTGGTATTTATCCGACTGTTCGTTTCTGAGTTATGCTGTTCACACACAGACACACAGACAGACACACACAGACGTTTCCAAAAATGCTTTTTTTGGATTCAGGGGGTCTCAAAACATATATTTCCGGTGAAATCTCAGTATCGAATTTTTGGGTGGAATACAATACTTCCCCTACTTACTATACGTAGTAGAGAAAGTAAAAATGTTGGTAAAAGTTGTTTCATTTTAAAAGTACTATCCATGATACCTTAAACAACCCATGTTCTCATTTACCTCTTCTTCGGTTTGAACCGGAAAATGGAAATTGTACCACCAGTTGATTCTTTACATAAATTTTGGTTATCAAATTGTTTTTGCGAACAAGTATCTTATAGTTTTAGAGAAAAACAGCTGATACGAGTACTTTGGGACACCCAATCAATGGTGGAATGCTAGAATTGGGAAACTCAACATAACCTTATTGTATGGATTGTATACATTTTGGTCAAATTGCTAGTAAACTGTGGATTTTCCAAATTGCATTGATACTTATTTTTGACTATCAATCAAAATCCAAGTTTCTAAATCTGCTGTACGTTTCGAAAATTTGGGACAGAAACTTTTCGAGTATCCTGTGCTCACCTCCCCAAGCGGGAGGGGGAGGGGGTGAGGGGGCTATTCCTGAAACATTTGCCCGGAATGAAAAGCTTTTATGTGCAGTCGTTTGTATGACTTCTCTGCGAATATAAATACAGTTTGCTCCCGCCTGCATCTCGACCTTTCCAGAAAAAGCAATAAAATATTTATGTATTTGCAGACTCACAGTCGACTGCACCGAGGATCCCTCCCCGACCAAATTCATTTTGTAGTTGCAGCGCTGATTTCGTCTGGAGGTGCTTTGTTCCCGCGCGCGGCACGAGAATGATTTCTGTAAAAAAAACATACACTGACTGCATCGCTTGGGTTTCGCGTTGTCTGTCAGGATAGCTGCTACAAAAGTAACGAGACGGAAACTAACTGTATTCACTCTTAGATTGATCCGCGGCAAAACAAACCCACGTGGTCAGTGCACCGTGGTGCAACACGGTAGCAATGTGCCCAGGAAAGTAGTCCCATGCTAATCTCTGAATTTTAGAATGAATTTATCCTTAAATAGTATAATATTCTATACAAATACCTAAAGTTTTGTTTAACGCTGATTTATACCGTAAAACAGAGCTACAAGTCCCATGATGCAATTCGTATGAGTCACCTGACATCCGGGTAGGCGCAGAATATTGTTTACAGCCAGAAACCAGCAGTTGTGTTTAGTATCATGGCGGACAGTGAATTTGCTCTTGTGTTTTCGTCGAATTACGTAAAGCATTAGCCGCGCAAACCATTGACTAGTGGTGAAAAAACAATAGTGTTGAATGTTTATTATAAGTTATGTGAGAAATATCCAACACTTTCCGCGAAAGAAATGGCGAAATTAACTTCTGAGTTCACCGGTGCTTCGAGTACAAGTATAAACAGTGCTTGTGCAGAAAAATCTGAAACGAGAAAAGTGGTTACATCCGGAATAAAAAACAAAGCATATGAAATACGCGATGCAAGAATGTAGTAATTTTAAGAAGAATGCAATTCGCGTAACAGTGCACAATTTCTTTTTTAAAATGAGCAGGCAACAGTTAATAAAGTGCCGCTTCCAGAGAGCGAATAAGTTAAGTTATCGCATACCTGTTACTTTATTTTTTGCTCATTTATTTTAGAATTAACTATTATTATTTTGTTGCAACTATCAATCCTATCATCTTTAATCCTTAACAGAATATGTTAGTCACCGTTTGAGTTGTCGAAATAAAAACTCTGTTCTCGCCACATGGTCTGAAAGTGTGACAGTATTTCTAGTGCGAATGGCGGAAGGATACATTATAGCGGTGCACTGGTCACCTGGGGTTTGTTTTGACGCGGATCAACCTAAGACTGAATACAAAGTAGTTACTCTGTAGCGGCTACAAAAGTAACGGTGACAGAAAGTGACTATAATCCTTCCGGTCAGCGAATGCACTTCGCGCTTGACGTCTCGTGAATACATGGAGGAGCTTCCTGTATTGCCCCTCAATTGCTGCTCATCTGCTTGCTTTCGGGAGCTCAAGAAATTGCATTGTTACCTCGCAATGTTATCTTAACCCCATGCTTAAGATAACATTGCGAGGTAACAATGCAATTTCTTGAGCTCCCGAGTCTTAAGCCCATGCATCCCCGTAGGTGGGGTGGGTTCCAACCCCTTCAGCTATTTTGGTGCGGGCGCTGCGTACCCTGAGCACTCGTAGTATTTCTAACGTTACTAGAAGTACGCCGGACCGAACATTTGAGTCCCTCACGTAAGGGAGTTGTTCGAATTGGGTTGGACTCGGCGAGGCAGTGGTTCCCGATACCCATGGGAGATTGGGTACGCTTGGCTGGTTTATCCGCCCAGGCGGGGTTGTGAGACGCCCCGATGTTCTCCGGCACCAGCCATGAGGGATAGCTGGTAGACGGTAGCTAGCTACTGTCGCCCCCACCGAGGTTGTTCGGTAGTCTCCCCCAGTAGGGCTCGCCCTGCTGGCCTGACGCGCGTAAGTGGCGTATTCACTTCCGTCCCTGTTTGGAAGGGATGAGGGAAAGGCCCCGATCAGGCAGGGGGGCGGGTTATAAAATAGGTATCGCCCTAATGTAAAAAATCGGCGAGCCTGTTCTCCCGGGTTGCAGGGATTCAACTGGACGTAGTCAGAGGTCTAGTCCCATGCTATCTTTTACTGTACCAGCACTGAGTGTTAGAGAAATAATACCCCTATACTTGTTAAACTACCGTGTGAGTCTTCTCAGCCTGCGGATTGAGAAGTTACGCAGTCCCGGTGTTGTACAGGCTATGCCGTAAGCACTGTCCACTGCGTCGCGTCGTATCAATTTACACTCGTAGTGCAACAGTGTGCGCGTTGGCCTTCAGTGATGAAGGTCCCATGTTCAAATACTGCTACTTGAAGGCACTTTTTATGTTTAGTAAATTTAACGAGAACTGATAGTTTTGCATGGAAGTGTCGTTTCACTTAATTACTTTAATTATGTAAATTTCATTAAAACACAAATTGTTACTTGTTGCAATGTGCAAATCCACTTTCTAGTGCATTCGGAAAAAAATCATGACTTCCTAGAACGTTCTCGAAACAGAAACAGAAATGAATAAACAACTGGTTTATTCGCAGGCGTGATTTAAACTTCCGGCCTTCACCATGATTTTTCAGCTTGTTAACAAGCACCTAATCAGCGGACTGGTGAATGCGGTGTCAGCACCTGCATTTCGCATCTTTTGTAAAATGAAGGCTGCCTAGTTACCAATCCGCAGGATTGAGAAGACTCACGCGGTATATGTACCTACTAATTAAAAAATCTGATGTGTTACACTCACATGACTTTCTCTACTCTTGTACAAACTATTTTTACAAACGCTTATTCTCCATCTACTTCATGTTAATCGAGATAAACATTTGCAGACTCTATCTTATTGCTAATTTTCTTGTAGATGTAAGGGGAATATATATTTACAAGGGCAATTTGGAAATACAGTAGCCTTTAAGCACATACATATCTCTTAATCGCTGGTTGCTAGGTGCAACACCATTCCCTTTGCCACAGATTAATACTCTTTGCATATACAAGTCAAAAAAATGAATAACGAATTCCCATTTGAGAAAATAAGTATTGAAACATTTAAGGGAATAATAAGCAATATCTCGAAAATGGTTCACTCAACTAAAAAAATGTATATGACATAAATTGTGTATTTTAACGCGAACTACATTTTTTGTATAGTAAAATTTTGTCTATCTTTTAGGGTTTATCAGTTTACCAAAAGCGTTCACAATGAAGTATACTTTTGGAGACATTCCCAGAAAATTCAAGATATACATTTTATTTGTCATGAAAATGTTTTAAACATATGATATTTTAATCAAAATCGTTTCAGCCATTTTTGAGAAAATTAAAACTTTCGAAAAATGTTCCATGTAAAGGGTAATCTGGGGTGGGGGATTTTCTTGAAAACCTTCGTGTCGCATCTCTGGAAGATGCTGAACCTAAATATCAAGTTTGGTGTTTATCCCACTGTTCGTTTCTGAGTTATGCTCTTCACAGACAGACAGACACACAAACATACATGTTTCCAAAAATGCTTTTTTTGGATTCAGGGGATCTCAAAACATGTATTTCCGGTGAAATCTCGCTATCGAATTTTTGGGTGGAATACAATACTTCCCCTACTTACTATACGTAGTAGAGAAAGTAAAAATGCACTTCGCGCTTGACGTCTCGTGAATACATGGAGGCGCTTCCTGTATTGCCCCTCAATTGCTGCTCGTCTGTTTGCTTTCGGGAGCTCAAGAAACCCATTCTTAAGATAACATTGCGAGGTAACAATGCAATTTCTTGAGCTCCCGAATCTTAGGCCGATGCATCCCCGTAGGAGGGGTGGGTTCCAACCCTTTCAGCTGCATTGGTGCGGGCTCTGCGAACCCTTAGCACTCGTAGTACTTCTAACGTTACTAGAAGAACGCCGGGCCGAACATTTGAGCCCCTCCCGTAAGGGAGTTGTTCGGATTGGGTTGCACTCGGCGGGGCAGTGGTTCCCGATACCCATGGGAGATTGGGTACGTCTGGCTGGTTTATCCGCCCAGGCGGGGTTTTTGAGACGCCCCGATGTTCTCTGACACCAGCCATGAGGGAGAGCTGGTAGACGGTAGCTAAGTACTGTCGCCCCCACCGAGGTCTTCGGTACTCTCCCCCAGTAGGGTTTTCTCCTATTGGCCTGACGCGTGTAAGTGGCGTATCCACTTCCGTCCCTGTTTGGAAGGGATGAGGGAAGAAATGTCGTCGTTTCTAATGCTTCCCGTATGAGCTATGACCTACGGGGGATACCTCACTCCAGCAAGTGACGCCTGGTCTCCACCATGGACTCCATACCACGTTGGGCTTTGGGGATATTTCATATAAGCAAGTCAGAAATGAAGGCGTGTAAAACGCCCACTGAAAATCGCCATCTCAAAGGTGGGAATCGAACCCTGGACTCTCAGTAGGAGATTCGGCAAAGAAGCCACGCGCTATCTCGGGCCCGGATGAAGAAATATTATGAAATATAGTTTATTGAAAACTTAGTGTTAATCAGAGTCCTCGCGTAACAGCGCGACACCAGATCGGAATCAGAAGAGGTGATATCGTTGAGCGGTCTTCCAGGTATATATTCAGTCTGTCTGCAGCTTGTCGCGGTATCGTCATGTTATCTTATTTGCTGAGCGCCTGTTATTGTATTACTAGTTTGAATTTTGGGTTCATTGTCCTCCGGCTAGCTATTATTATTACAAGTCCAGCAAATCTCTTAAACAGGGTGTGTAAACGGAAAGGAGTTGTTACTAAAAGATAACACTGATAAAAGTATTTGTTTTTACAGTTTTATTGCCGTCACACTTTATTAATTTCACATATTTACTCTTGATACACGCCCGACTGAAACTGTTATATTTTCGAATGTTACTATAATCACTTATTTGCCGCACATTATTAATTCGCGTATTTCACATCTTTTAACTAACTTTACGACGCGAGAGATTCTGTAGAATTGCGCGACGTTTAACCCGTGGATGATTCTGTTGAACTGTGCGACGTTTGCCTTGTGAATTATTCTGTAGAACTGTGTGACGTGTAACCCGCGTATGATTCTGTTGGATTGACCGTTACCCGTCTCTGGCTTTAGCTTTTTATACTCCCTCACCCCGATATGCCTAAAGATTATAACAGAGCTGCTATTGGTTAATAAAGCGCGCCAACATTAGCGTCTATTTTTATATCCAATCAAAATTACGAACACATATGCTCTAGGGAAGATGTTCCCTCCATTTCTAAAGAAAAGCGCGCTAATCTGACGTCATTTGCTTGTCTCTTCTAATTAATAAACAACTCACCCCATCGTTTCATTGTTACCCGCTCCTATTGTCAGTTTCAGTGAGGCCGTGTAAACTTATTTCCTAACAATGCTTACAATTTCATTGTCATACATTAATGTTAATTTACACTACAATCACTCTAGCATTTACAGTGTTGTGATATAACATACTGCCACAAGCTTGGTCACAAAGCATTCACAGACGCAGCAGTTGTTTCTGATATTAATTTAAATAATCCTCAAATAAAATGTTGGCTACATTCAAAACTATACTATGTGATCAAAAGTATCCGGACACCCCACAAGCATATGGTTTTCATGTTAGGTACATTGTGCTGCCATCTACTGCCTGGTACTCATTATCCGCGACCTCAGTAGTCATTAGACATCCTGAAACAGCAGAATGTTATATGACGGAAATTGCGAATTAGAAGAAGCTGAAATGGAAGTGAAATTACAGAAGCAGCAGAAATAATAACACTACAAGTAGTTACCCATAAAAATCCAGAAAAGAGTATGATATAGGATTTAATCGATTCATTACCTGGTGTAAGGCAAAACACGGGGGAAATAATTTCACTGAAAATGCATGCTAGCGATTCAAGAAAATATCGAAACATCTCACATCTCGCTTTTTTAAGGTCATTTCTTTTGTTTCAAGAACCGCGTTCTAAACGTGACCTCTGTTAATTTCAGGAATCAATACTATACAGAATTATTCAAAAAGAAGAAACAGGGTTTAAATATTTATTTCTAATGAACGATAATAGATGACGACACATGTGATATATCACTGATTAGAGAAAAGTTCAACATTTTATTTTATGTGTTCAAAATGAGGACCATTTGTTATGCGAGGACGACCAGTGCTTTTCCGTTTGCATACGCAACCATTTTCTAGGAGTTTATTGTATCAGTTGTAAATATTTTATGACGAGGCGGCTCGTTGTTGAACTTACAACGAAATACACGCTGCAATGAAACCAATGGATTCACTCTTTGCATAATGCAGCACACAAAACGACTTTACCTGTGGCGTCGCCATTTTCTCGTAAACGAAAACAGCGCCACTGTAGACACTGAATGGAACTAATAGGTACGGCTTAAAACTTTGAACTTTCCTTTATTCAATGATGTTTCGTATGAGTCGCTATCTATTGTCGTTCATTAAAAATGAATTTTTAAAATCTCTTCCTTCTTTTTCAATAACCCTGTACTATTGATATTTTACAAATTCGAGCGCTGTATAAAAAAAATCTGATGTGTTACACTCACACGACTTTCTCTACTCTTGTACAAGCTATTTTTACAAACGCTTATTCTCCATCTACTTCATATTAATCGAGATAAAAATTTTCAGACTCTATCTTATTGCTAATTTTCTTGTAGATGTAAGGGGAATATATATTTACAAGGGCAATATAGAAATACAGTAGCGTTTAAGCACATACATATCTCTTAATAGCTGGTTGCTAGGTGCAGCACCATTCCCTTTGCCACAGATTATAACTCTTTGCATATCCAAGAAAAAAAATGAATAACGAATTCCCATTTGAGAAAATAAGTATTGAAAAATTTAAGGGAATAACAAGCAATATCTCGAAAATGGTTCACTCAAACCAAAAATGTATATGACATAAATTGTGTATTTTAACGCGATGTACATCTTTTGTGTAGTAAAATTTTGTATATCTCTTATGGTTTACCAGTTTACCAAAAGTCGTTCACAATGAAGAATACTTTTGGAGACATTCCCAGAAAATTCAAGATATACATTTTATTTGTCATGAAAATATCTTAAACATATGATATTTTAATCAAAATAGTTAGAGCCATTTTTGAGAAAATTAAAGTTTTCGAAAAATCATCCATGTAGAGGGTAATCTGGGGTTGTGGGATTTTCTTGAAAACCTTTGTGTCGCATCTCTGGAAGATACTGAACCTAAATACCAAGTTTGGTGTTTATCCGACTAATCGTTTCTGAGTTATGCTGTTCACAGACACACACACACACACACAGACATGTTTCCAAAAATGCTTTTTTTGGATTCAGGGGGTCTCAAAACATATATTTCCGGTGAAATCTCGGTATCGAATTTTTGGGTGGAATACAATACTTCCCCTACTTACTATACGTAGTAGAGAAAGTAAATAGTACGTATATGCCACACGTGTTAAAAGTGGTTTTATTTTGCTGTAGGATTGCAAAAAATAATACCGCTTGTATCATAGTGTACTATTATTGGTAAAGGTTCTTGAGCAACAGCGCGACACCCAGCTTGGAATCAGAAGAGGTGATATCTTCCACGTTTATAATCAGTTTGTCTACAACTTGGTCGTAAACCATTCACAGACATACCAGTTGCTCCCGATGTAAATTTAATGACAGCCTTAACAGCAAGGATATGACAACGCTCAAACAAATCGTTGAACACATTCAAAACTATAGCTTTTGCACCACCTTTAAAGAGTTTTTCCATCTCTAAAATAAACTGCACTGTTCTGATCTGCTACACCATCGCAACATAAACAAAACTCATTAGCGCGACCGTTCCTTCGCTCCAGTAAACAGCGCGGGAACAGCTGTATGGCCATGATAATGAATATGATCTAGTTATGTAAATGGAAAAATTATTAAACCACTATTACGCACCGTGCTAATTATTTGAAGTACAAAATGAGCCATGCAGTGCGGTAACAAAACAGTTTCATTCGCTTGAAAGGTGTGCTGCGGTAGGGTACGTGCATTTGTACCGTTTCTTGGGCTGGACTGAGTATAGTTACTCTATAACGGCTACAAATATAACGGTGACAAAGTAACTAGTTAATACTTAAAGCCTACAAAACTGACGGGCTATATTCTGTATAATTATAGCTATAAGTAATGTTTACAAAAGCAACAGTGACAGAAAGCAACTAGCTACATACTAACGCCGACAAAAAGTAACTAGTTATTCAGGAACGGTTATATTATAAGTGACAAAGTAACTAGTTACTGTCTAAAGGCTATACAACTAACGGGACGCTAAGTATATTGTCTATAGTTATAGCTGATAAGTGATGTTTACAAAAGTAACGGTGACAATATGTAACAGTTACTCAGTAACGGCGGCAAAAGTAACTAGTTATTCAGGAACGGTTAAATTAAATGACAAAGTGACTAGTAACTATTTAAAGGCTATAAAACTGACGGGACACTATATTGGCTATAGTTATAGCTGATATGTGATGTTTATAAAAGTAACTGTGACAGAAAGTTACTAGTTACTCAGTAACGATGACAAAAAGTAACTAGTTGTTCAAGAACGGTTAAATTAAAAGTGACAAAGCAACTAATTACTGTCTAAACGCTACAAAACAGACGGGACGCAAACTATGTTGTCTATAGTTATAGCTGATCAGTAATATTTACAAAAGTAACGGTGACAAAGCATTCAGTTGCTCAGTGCCGGCGACAAAAAGTAATTAGCTATTTAGGAACGGTTAATAAAAGCGACAAAGTAAATAGTTAGTATCTAAAGGCTACAAAACTGACGTGACACTAACTATATTGTCTATAGTTATAGCTGATCAGTAATGTTTACAAACGTAACGGTGACAGAAACTCACTAATTACTCAGCAACAGCGACAAAAAGTAACTAGATATTCAGGAAGGGTTAAATTAAAAGTGACAAAGTAACTAGTAAAGCCTACAAAATTGACGGAACACAAAACTATATTGCCTATACTTATAGCTGATCAGTAATAATTTACAAAAATAACGGTGACAAAGTAACTAGTTACTCAGTAACAGCGACAAAAATTAACTAGTTATTCAGGAACGGTTATATTAAAACTGACAAAATAACTAGTTACCATCTAAAGGCTACAAAACTACGGGACGCAAACTAACTACATTGTCTATAGTTATAGCTGATCAGTAATGTTTACAAAAGTAACGCTGACAGAAAGTAACTGATTATTAAGTAAGGCCGACAAAAAGTAACTAGTTACTATCTAATGGCTACAAAACTACGGGACACAAACTAACTACATTGTCTATAGTTATAGCTGATCAGTAATGTTTACAAAAGTAACGGTGAAAGAAAGTAACTAGTTATTAAGTAACGGCGACAAAAAGTAATTAGTTATTATCTAAAGGCTACAGAACTAACGGGATACTAACTATATTGTCCGTAGTTAAGGCTGATTCAGTAATACAAGAGAGCGGGTAGAAAGTAACCGGTTATTAAGGTACGAGACGTGTTTTATAAGTACGGTTTTGAAATTAAAAACTCACAAGTATATTTTTATTACGAATTTTATTACTTTCTCTACCACGCATAGTAAGTAGGGGAAATATTGTGTTCCACCCAAAAATTCGATACCGAGATTTCTCCGGAAATATATGTTTTGAGACCCCCTGAATCCAAAAAAATCTGATGTGTTACACTCGCATGACTTTCTCTACTCTTGTACAAAGTATTTTTACAAACGCTTATTCTCCATCTAGTTCATGTTAATCGAGATAAACATTTGCAGACCCTATCTTATTGCTAATTTTCTTGTAGATGTAGGGGAAAATATATTTACAAGGGCAATATAGAAAAACAGTAGTCTTTAAGCACATACATATCTCCTAATAGCTGGTTGCTAGGTGCAGCACCATTCCCTTTGCCACAGATTAATACTCTTTGCATATTCAAGACAAAAAATGAATAACGAATTCCCATTTGAGAAAATAAGTATTGAAAAATTTAAGGGAATAACAAGGAATATCTCGAAAATGGTTCACTCAACAAAAAAAAATGTAAATGACATAAATTGTGTATTTTAACGCGATCTACATTTTTTGTGTAGTAACATTTTGTCTATCTGTTATGGTTTACCAGTTATGCAAAAGTCGTTCACAATAAAGAATACTTTTGGAGACATTCCCAGAAAATTCAAGATATACACTTTATTTACCATAAAAATATCTTAAACATATGATACTTTAATCAAAATTAACATGAAGTAGATGGAGAATAGGCGTTTGTAAAAATAGTTTGTACAAGAGTAGAGAAAGTCATCAGATTTTTTTAACATGAAAGCCTGTACCTTAGTCTACTTTTCAACGTAATTTTCACCAATATTAAGGCATTTGTATTATACAACCAGCTTTGGAAATCCACCCTCATAGAAATCTGCCGCTTGATTTGATGACCACTAGAACACGACTGTTTTGTCACAGTTCCATAAAGAACACTTCTTGAAACTTGAGGAAACTGAGAGATAAAGATGAAAACCTGAAGCATGTTTATTCCATCAACTTTCTGTCCATCAAACAAGTCCTCAGAAGCTTTGTTCGTTCATCATGCACATTTGTGCGGCCAGCTTTAAATGCCCTAACGCATTTTCTTACCATTCCTTCGCTCATAATGTTTTCTCCATACACTTCATCGATCTGCTGATGAATTTCAGCCCCTTTCACATCCTTTGCATTAAGATAATGAATGACAGAGGGTATTTCAGTTGGCGGGATTTTCAATTGACTGAGACATTTTAACGTGCTCGCTAACAGACGTAAACACAGTCAAATTCTTCTGTAATGACGTCTGTAGCTAGCCAACACATGGAGGTATTCACATGACTTTCTCTACTCTTGTACAAACTATTTTTACAAACGCTTATTTTCCATATGCATTATGTCAATCGAGATATCGAGATGTTAATCTTATTGCTAATTTTCTTGTAGATGCAAGGGGAATTGCTAGACTTTAACGGATAGTCAAATATTTTAAGATCTGGTTGCTATGTGCAGTATTCCATTCTCTTTTCATTACCAGGACAAAAAAAAAACGAATAACGAATTTGAGAAAAAGTACTGTAAGTATTGGAAAATTTAAGAGAATAACAAGCAATATCTCGAAAATGGTTCACTCAATAACAAAAATGTATATGACATAAATTGTGTATCTTAACGCGATTTACATTTTTTGTGTAGTAAAACTTTGTCTATCTCTCATGGTTTACCAGTTATGCAAAAGTAGTTCACAATAGAGAATACTTTCGGCGACATTCCCAGAAAATTCGAGATATACATTTTATTTGTCATGAAGATATATTAAACGTATGATATTTTAATCAAAATCGTTAGAGCCAGTTTTGAGAAAATTAAAATTTTCGAAAAATGTTCCATGTCATGGGTAATCTGGGGTGGGGATTTTCTTGAAAACCTTCGTATTGCATCTCTAGAAGATACTGTACCTAAATACCAAGTTTGGTATTTATCCGACTGTTCGTTTCTGAGTTATGCTGTTCACAGGCACAGACTGACACACACACACACGGACATGTTTCCAAAAATGCTTTTTTTTTGGATTCAGAGGGTCTCAAAACATGTATTTCCGGTGAAATCTCGGTATCGAATTTTTGGGTGGAATGCAATACTTCCCCTACTTACTATACGTAGTAGAGAAAGTAATAACGAATTCGTATTTGAGAAAAAGTGCAAAAAATCAAACAAATAACAAGAAATGTCTTGGAAATGATTCACTCCACACAAAAAAATCTGATGTGTTACACTCACATGACTTTCTCTACTCTTGTACAAACTATTTTTACAAACGCTTATTCTCCATGTGCTTCATGTTAATCGAGATGTTAATCTTATTGCTAATTTTCTTATAGATGCAAGGGGAATTGGTAGGCTTTAAGCGATAGTCAAATGTTTTAAGAGCTGGTTGCTATGTGGCGCATTCCATTCTGTTTCCATGTCCAGGAGATAAAGTTTGTGTTTTAACGAGATCTACGTTTTTGTGTAGTAACGTTTTGTCATGGAAAACTGCAGTGGTCTTATCTAGGATGGCAACTGGCCACGATTGGCTCGCAGAACACCTCTACAAGATATGATGCCTACCTACACCTAAGTACACTCTCTGTGAAGAAGATGTCATCCTGAACAAACAGCATCTCGCCAAATGCAAAGGCCTTAAAAGTGATAACTTACAGACTTTATATCGGGAAGCCAGAGGGAAAATGATGCAGATCAATTAATCCCCAGTGTCATTGGTGAACAACCACATTTTGTCTATAACTTATGGTTCACCAGTTATGCAGAAATCATTCAGAATGAAGATGACTTTTGGAGACATTCCCAGAAAATTTAAGATATATATTTCATTTGCCATAAAATATCTTAAGCAATATGATATTTTAAACAAAATCGTAAGAGCCATTTTTGAGAAAATAAAAATTTTCAAAACATTTTCCATGTAAAGGGTAGTCTGGGGTGGAGGAATTTCCTTGGAAATCTTCGTGTCGCATCTTTGAAAATACTGATTCTAAAAATGCTTTTCTTTATTCAGGGCACCTCAAAACATGCATTTCCGGTGAAATCTCGATATCGAATTTTTGGGTGGAATGCAATATTTCCCCTACTTAATGTAGTTGAGAAAGTAAAATAATATTGTAGTTCGTAATTTGGTTGTTTGTTTGACAATGCTAATGTTGAGCTACATTGTTGGCAAAAAAATTGTTGAGACATCAGAATTGTTGTTTCACAATGATTTTATTTGTTCTAAATAGAACATGTGATAATTATATTCTGTTAATTGAGGCAGTATTTTTAACACTTAAATGATTTCAGTCAAATTATATAATATGTAAATTTAATAATAGCCCGCATTGAAACAGTATGTGTATGTAATAAATTGTAAAATGTATGTAACAGTCATTGCATATGCTTATATTATTGTAAACATGTTCAATAATGTTATGTGAATGCATTACGTAATTTAATAATGTAGTAGCTGTGAGAATAAAAAGTTTAAAGTTGCTAACAATGAGGTAACAATGAGGTAACCTTGAGGCAATAATGAGTAAGGAAGTTTAAATGCTACTAGTCATTGTTAGAGCAGCAATAATGTAATTTTGAGACAGTTTAAAAATAGCCAATCAACAACCAGAAAAAGCTTTAGTTAAATGAAGGTATTCTATTGGACTGGGATTAGCCAATCAGAGACTTGAAATACAGAAATTTACAAGTTTAGACGGTTGAAATCAATTCAGTTGCCTGCAGACAGCGCTCATAACGGGATGCGTTGCTTGTGCGTCCTCGAGAGATTTAATACGTATTCGTGTGAGACGAAAAATAAGTTTACGTGTTAAAAAGTGTAATTAATTAATAAAAAGAATCTCACAGCTCTCTATATCAGTGAAGTGTTATTTAAATCGCATCAAGTATTAATAAAATGAGTTAAGTAAAATTATAATCTGTGTAAGCCTACATTCTTGTCGCACCATAACCCTACCAAGAGAAACGTGTCTCTTAACAAGCACTGACGCAGCCGAGGCAAACATAAATATAATATTTAAAGAAACATTAAAAATACATTTGGGGCGAAGGCTATCGGAAACTGTTTACTATACGTGCGGTTGCAACTACTACAAGTTCGGTTCCCCAACAGTTGAAATATAATACATCATATTCGAACTGACTTTACATACGTAACAAACCAACTTCTTCATAATTCGAGTTTTCTGCCTGGGGTCCACTTGGAGGCACAGAAGCATAGCAGTTCGAAGGTTAACAACAAGTAGAAAGAAGAATATGCTTTTGTGGAAGAGTGAGTAGGGAATGTCATGTTAATTGAACCATGGGATATTTTCCCCTGTGCATATTTCAGTTGTGATAATATTCTTAGGTCGTGTAATTACTAAAAGCTGCATATACTCGCGACGGACGGATACGGTCTGGCCGCGATATTCGATCTCTGCAAACAATGTCTGGATCGCTACCCATCTGTTTCACACCAGTGCTCCTGGCCGTCCGTTCCATTGTTAGGCCCATGTTATAAAAGATCACCTCCCACCTGAGACTATCATGTTCAATTTTCATAAATGGATTGATTCCCCAAGGTAAACACGGTTGCCGGTGCGACACTTTGTACCGGCAGGGCACTAAATATTCATCAGACCCTGTCAGCCCGCCCATATCAACTTAACCTGCAGTGCAAATCAATCAAAATTGAAACGACCAGGCTACACTTTCATTTAAAAGGACAAGCAAGGGCCTCAAATAGGGAAGATGGGAAAAGGTCAAACGTACTGTAAATGGTGCCAAGTCCTGTTGGTCGTGGGTTCAAATCTTGTGTGAGTCATTCCGACTGGGGTTCCTCCTACAGAATAAATCATGATGATACAGAGAGGCGATTACGTAACTAACACCATTTTCCCAGCATCACACAGTGTGTACACATGTGAAGCAATAAAAGTGGCCTATATAAGAACCAGGACATTTGAGGGAACATTAAGGTGACATTCCTCCAATGTTAAACGGCCCATTATCTCAAAAACCACTTAAGATATTAGACTGAAATTTTTACTTTCTCTACTACGTATAGTAAGTAGAGGAAGTATTTCATTCCACCCAAAAATTCGATACCGAGATTTCACCGGAAATATATGTCTCTGTGTGTCTGTGAACAGTATATCTCAAAAACGAAAAGTCGGGTAAAAACCAAACTTGGTATTTAAGTTCATTAACTTTCAAAGTTGAGGCACGAAGCTTTTACAAGAAAATTCCCCGCACACCAGACTACCCTTTATATGGAATATTTTTGAAAATTTTGGTTTTCTCAAAAATGGCTCCAACAATTTTGATTGAAATATCATATATTTAAGATATTTTCATGACAGATAAAACGTATATCTTGAATTTTCTGTGAATGTCCCCAAAAGTCTTCTTCTTTCTCAATGGCTTTTGCACAATTGGTAAATCGTAAGAGATTGAGAAAATTTTACTACACAAAAATGTAGATCTCCTTAAAACACACAATTTATATCATATACAATTTTTTCCTCGATTGACCCATTTCCGAGATATTCCTTGTTATTTGTTTGAATTTTGTAATACACTTTTTCTCAAATGGGAATTAGTTATTCGTTTTTTTTTTTGTCTTGGACATGCAAAGAGAAGGCAATGCTCCACATAGCAGCCAGTTCTTAAACGATTTGACTATCGCTTATAACCTACCATATTCCCCTTGCCTCTACAAGAAAATTATCAATGAGATAGTTTTTTCAAATGTTTATTTCAGTTAACATGAAGCATATGGAGAATAAGCGTTCATAAAAACTGTTTGTACAAGAGTAGAGAAAGTCATGCGAGTGTAACACATCAGATTTTTACTACATGTAAACGCATTCATTCTAAGTTCACTGTTCTACTTTTATTTATTTATTTATTTATTTAAGAATCTAATCCGAAATGGGTTTGTCATAAAGACACAATAACACATGTAAATTATTAACAGAAAAAATATATTAAAATAGGGTTATCAAGCAGAATATAAGAGGTGTTCAATACTTGTCTATCTTGAAATAAGTTATACATTGAATATAATTTAAATAAGAAAATAGATGCAATAAATAGGAGCAGAGTTAGAAACTTCTAATACCACATATGGATGATGTCTCATATGTTAAAGTCGGTTTTTAAGCAAACTTTATTTGAAATAGGTTGTTACAGGAAATTATTGAATAATCTCTAAAATAAAGACCGTTAGATTCTATAATATTGAGCCACCTTTCAGCAAGGTTTGCTGTCTCGCAACGGTACCAGTTACTGATTTTTGTTGGGTAGAATTTGTTGGTACCCATTTCAGCTGCTTCAATGTTTTCAAAATTGTAGGAAATGAACCATGGATGTAAACAGATGGTAATCTAATGGCGTAAGATCAGGGCTATATGCTGGATGTGGTGGCCGTTCGATTCCTTCTTATTCCTGAGTTTTGTCCATTGTTCTTTGAGAGGTATGAGGTCTCGCAATATCCTGTTGCAAGGGAACTCTGTTTTTATTAACTAATTTCGGATACCTCTGCCACAAAACGTGATGGAGACGTTCCAGTTGTTGAGAATTGAGATCCGCTTCAACCGCACCTCCGTTTCGAACAAATTCTGAATGAGTCACACCTTCAAAATTCTACCACAAGCACAGTTATTTTGGGGCTGAACCGATCGACGTCTGAAGAATGAGGGGATCGAGCCAATGTTTCGAGTTGTCAGAGTTGCGGTAATACGAGGGGCACTATTTATATTTTGAGCCTTAGCAACCCTGCATTTTGTAGGTGCCATCTGACGTTTCCAATGGAAGGTTTTGACATTTTTGACCATAGTCTACTTCAAACATTTTGGCAATAGAGCGTCATTTGTTTTATTTACACTGACTTGAAAACTGTGTGACAACGAAAACATGGAATTAACTCGTGAAAATGTTCGTGGAATGATTTATTACGACTTTCGACGTGGATTATCAAGACAAGAATGCATCGATCAAATAACTTCCACATTTGGCGACGAAGCTCCATCCTTTGCCCTTCTGAAACGCTGGTATAACGAATTTAATCGTGGCCGCCGCTCGCTCAATGATGAAGTTCGTGAAGGTCGTCCAAAATCAGTTGTGCCAGAAAACATTGATGCTGTGCAAAACCTAATGATGAAAGATCGTCATGCAACATATTGTGAGATTGAGGCAACCCTAGGCATTAGTTCCACCAGCACATACAAAATACTGCATGATTATTTAGCCGTGAAAAAGGTTTGCTGTCGTTGGATCCCACATAATTTGACGCAATCTCAAAAAGATGCTCAAGAAATACAATGGCGGTTCTTCAAAAGACGTATATAAGATTGTAACAGGTGACGAATCGTGGATCTATGCGTATGAGCCGGAACGTAAACAGCAGTCGATGAAGCAAATCCAACAAATGTTGTTCGCACTCGAGCAAATGGTCGCCTCCTTTTTCAGCAAAACTGGCCATGTGGCAGCAGCGCCCGTAAAACGGTCAATGCCGAATGGTACACAACCATTTGTTTGCCGGAAGTCTTCGGTGAAGTACGGAAAACCAACAACAACCGTAGGATCGTTCTTCATCAAGACAATGCGAGCGCACACACATCTCGTCTAACAACAAAGTATTTGAAGGCTCAAAAAATCGAATTGATGGGTCATCCGCCATACAGTCCTGATTTGGCAACCAATGACTTCTTTTTGTTCCCGAACATCAAGAATAAATTGCGTGGACAACAATTTTCGTTGGCAGAAGAAGCCGTAGATGCCTTCAAAAGCCATGTTTTGGAGGTGTCTCAAGAAGACTGGAATAAATGCTTTGACAAGTGGTCCAAACGTATGCAAAAGTGTATTGATCATAAAGGAGAATATTTTGAATGACAATAAATCAGTTTTCAATCAGAAATTACTTTATTTTAATTATTAGGCTCAAAATATAAATAGTGCCCCTCGTATACCCAACTTCCATCAGTGTGACAATTCTCCTGATAAATCCATCATCCCAAGGATCAGCGATAAGCTGATGACAGATATCCACTCTACGTTGATTTTGATCAGGTGTCATTCTATTCATATGGTACAAATATGCAACTTCTGAACGATTATTTTAATCTCTTAATGTGGCAAGATATGTCACTTTTGAAGCATCAAGTTCTTCTGACAACCTCTGATAGCCTGTCTGTGTATTTTCAATATTACATAACTTGGGTCTTCCCAGGACATTGTAAATCTTTTGTGTTTTGATGATTCTCCTTCTACCACGAATTTCCTGCCCCTATTATTTGCTTTCATGTATTTCAGGGTTGTAGGATTACTAACCGCTGTCCTACCAAACGTCCCTCGTCACAAAGGACAGCCAACGGAACCAAGAGGACCTCTCGGACACCTTCTGGACACCTCGCTGCACAGATTCAGGACCACATACGGGTTTTCACGACACACCGTCCCACTGTCACATTTCGTTTCATTGCCCAGCAACATTCCGTACTGCTTCGCGAAACCCCTTATCCAAACCTTCGCATTAACCACATACCTTCACTTCATTAACTAATCCCTGGGTGCCACTCAGGACGTGGGTGTCACCTTGACATGCTCGCAGCCTTCCATATCAGCACTAATCTGCACCTACTAACCGGGGTGCTCATGCGGAACCCGACTCAGCTTTGCACGAATCCCTATTAATAAGCACCCCCTTTCCGTTGCATGTTTAGCATACTAACAGCATGTGTATGGAGAGACGATGTAGCCTTTGCGGATAATCGTCACCGGGGGCGGAGGATTTGAGGCCGCCCCTTATAAAAGGCGACGGCGATTGGCGTTTTCGGCAAGGCGGTGGAGTATGCGCTCTGGAAAGATTTCTTCCTGGTATTTGGCAGCATCCTTGAATCTTTAGACACCCCGTCCTTGCCAGCGCACGTCGTCGTCCGGATCTGGTCGCTCTTCGGATCCCTTCGTCTGCCTACTCAATCACTAAATCCCGACTTGAACCTGTTTTATTTCTGCCTGCGTGTCTACAAGAATAAAAGCAAGAAACGAGAAACTCAACACCATCGCCTTATTCGTTTTCAAGGGTGTCCCTATCTTGAAAGTCTGGTGTACTTAATACACCAAGCTCACCAGAAAATTAAGCCATGAGTTATCTAATATTACATCGCGTTAAATAACAATGTTTATCGTCATGGTTTAAAGTCACGCACGGGCGCCACCTTGGGAGCGTGCAGAAATTAACAAGCGCAGACAGGTTTCTCCCCTCAAGACATAAATATTATCTGGCTGCTTTTGTTGGTCTGGTGATTGGCGTGCTAGCCTCTATTTCCAGAAGTACCGGCTTACATCCCCAGTGGGGACGGTTAGAAATTCATTTTTTAACCAGAATTTTCAACTGAATTTTCGACACAGCTCCAAATAACTTCCTAAAGTATTTAATTAAATAATCTGATGTGTTACACTCACATGACTGTCTCTACTCTTGTACAAACTATTTTTACAAACGCTTATTCTCCATATACTTCATGTTAATCGAGATTTCGAGATGTTAATCTTATTGCTAATTTTCTTGTAGATGCAAGGGAATATGGTAGGCTTTAAGCAATAGTCAAATGTTTTAAGAGCTGGTTGTTATGTGGAGCATTCCATTCTCTTTGTAGTACCAGGACAAAAGAAAATGAATAACGAATTCCCATTTGAGAAAAAGTATAAGTATTGGAAAGTTTAAGGGAATAACAAGCAATATCTTGAAAATGGTTCACTCAACAAAAACAAAGTATATGACATAAATTGTGTATTTTAACACGATCTACATTTTTTGTGTAGTAACATTTTGTCTACCTCTTATGGTTTACCAGTTATGCAAACGTCGTTCACAATGAAGAACACTTTTGGAGACTTCCCAGAAAATTCAGGATATACATTTCATTTGTCATGAAAGTATTTTAAATACATGATATTTTAATCAAAATCGTTAAGAGCCATTTTTGAGAAAATTAAAATTTTCGAAAAATCTTCCATGTAAAGGGTAATCTGGGGTGGAGGTATTTTCTTGTAAACCTTCGTGTTGCATCTCTGGAATATACTGAACTTAAATACCACGTTTGGTGTTTATCCGACTGTTCGTTTCTGAGTTATGCTGTTCACAGACACACAGACAGAGTCACACAGACACACACACGGGTACGTTTACAAAAATACTTTTTTTTGGATTCAGGGTGTCTCAAAACATGTATTTCCGGTGATATCCCGGTATCGAATTTTTGGGTGGAATACAATACTTCCCCTACTTACTATACGTAGTAGAGAAAGTAAAAAGGTTGCGACATTGTAAGCCATTATATGGCCAAATCCGACTTTAAGGGGACATTAAAAACCCACCCCGTCAAAATGTTAAATCTGTTTAAATTCATGGCCCATTATTTCGGAAACTATTTAAGATATGAGACTGAAACCTTTACAGGATGTAGATGCAGGCCTTCTAAGTCAAATAAAAGTCTATTATCAGGTAGCTATTAAGGAAGATAGAATTTTTCCCCTGAGTATATCACATTTTGGTTGAAATTGATCACCACTTGTTACTTTCTCTACCATGTACATATTAGGCAAAGAAGATATTGCATTCCACCCAAAAATTCGATAACGAGATTTTACCGGAAATACATTTTTTACGCCCCCTGAATCCAGGAAAGCATTTTGTAGGGAAAGGGCTGATAGAGGGGGAGGGAGAGAGAGAGAGAGAATAGCAAAAATTTGATAACACCAAACTTAGTATTTTCAAAAAATTCATCCCACCTCAAACTATCCTATACATGGAATTTTTTTTGAATTTTTTTTGTTTTGTAAAATAGCTAGTTAAATGAAATTAAACTGTATATCTAGCGATTTCTGGGAATAGCCTTTGAAGTCCTCTTCGTTCGGAAGGAATTTTGTATAATCTTGTTTAACTATGTAAACGTTAAACCATAGACGAAAATGTACTACACAAAATGTAGATCTCTTTAAAACACACAGTTTATTTCAAATTACTTTTTTTGTGGCATAAGCCATTTAATATCCGTTATTAATGTTTCGAATTATTCAATACTTAGCCATTCTGTTAAAGTCCTGTCAATTTTCAGTTGTTTCTAGCGATGTCATGGAAACAGTATGGAATTTTAAGGCAGCATATAGCGTCCAGTTGTTAAACATTTGACTATCGCTGTTCTCTTTGTATCTATAACGAAATGTGTAATGTAGCTGTTTCTGTAAAGGTTTATATAAGCTTTAGTAAGTATAGATTTGAAATACCCACTAATAAAGTTAGAGGGTAACAGAACTCATGTGAGTGTATCACATCAGATTACTTTCTCTACTACGTATAGTAAGTAGGGGAAGTATTGTATTCCACCCAAAAATTCGATACCGAGATTTCACCGGAAATATATGTTTTGAGACCCCCTGAATCCAAAAAAAAAACATTTTTGGAAAACATGTCCGTGTGTGTGTGCCTGTGAACAGCATAACTCAGCGTTAAAACACACAATTTATGTCATATACATTTTTTTTTGTTGAGTGAACCATTTTCGAGATATTGCTTGTTACTTCCTTAAATTTTCCGATAGTTATACTTTTTCTCAAATTCGTTATTTTTTTTTTTGTCGTGATAACGCAAAGAGAATGGAATACTCCACATAGCAACCAGCTCTTAAAATATTTGACTATCGCTTAAAGTCTACCAACTCCCCTTGCATCTACAAGAAAATTAGCAATAAGATTAACATCTCGATTAACATGAAGCATATGGAGAATAAGCGTTTGTAAAAATAGTTAGTACAAGAGTAGAGAAAGTCATGTGAGTGTAACACATCAGATTTTTTTTTCGTGGAATGCAACGAGCATGAAGTATCATATACCGAATCGCATCTGCCGACTGTATTTTTCTTATACGTACAACGAATGGAACATCAGATATTCGAACAATAAACCTGTCATTCTCGAAGGAAGGACACAGAACCTGCCTGCTAATCTGTAGAAGTTCGCAGATGTCCCACAGAGAGAGAGCATCTTTCACCCCCTGTTAATGGAGACATTAGGGGGAGAATCAACATTGACATAATGGAAAAGTTAAGACCTGACCGTTCTCGCTGGCTCGGCCGGTAATAGACCTCGGGGTGCACTGTACTCATGTGTGAATAATACAGGGTTACAAAAAAAAGGTGCACCCGAACGCAACGTGGGGGAGGGGGAGAGGTAAGGAATTATTTATATTCCACATACAGAAGCCTCTCCCTTCCTTTAAATCCCCACCAGAGCAACCCTCTTGTCCATTTTCTCCCCTTAGAATGCGCTACCTTGTATAATTTACATCATAGTATCACCCTTTGCGTACATACACACGTGGAAGGGAAAAGAAAGGGAAAAAAACTGCCCTTAATGCAACTTTTGATGCCTGCGAAAGCTTATAAAAAATGCATCCATGTCGTAACGTTAGAATTTCATTTTCCACCCCGTCTATTTATTTTCTCTATAATTGGATTGCTTTTCAATTACCCCCTCCCGTCTCGTCCCTTAGATAACTTTATACATTATTAACCGTCGGTTGCCACGATGCGGGACGGTGCAGCCGAGCGTGAACTTGAACGTTAGGGATGGGCCTACTGTTGTGGTCATTAAGGTCCACGAATATCTCAGTGCACGCCACAGCATCACTAACCCAAAATGTCTGATGTGTTACATTCGTATAACTTCTGTCGATTATTACTCTCTCTACCATGTTTATAGTAGGTAGGGAAGGTATTGCATTCCACCCAAAAAAATCTGATGTGTTACACACACATCATTTCTCTACTCTTGTACAAACTATTTTTACAAACGCTTATTCTCCTTATGCTTCATGTTAATCGAGATGTTAATCTTATTGCTAATTTTCTTGTAGATTCAAGGGGAATTGGTAGGCTTTAAGCGACAGTCAAATGTTTTAAGAGCTGGTTGCTATGTGGAGCATTCCATTCTCCTTGCATTACCAGGACAAACAAAAGTGAATAACAAATTTCCATTTGGGAAAAAGTAAAAGTATTGGAAACTTTAAGGGAATAACAAGCAATATCTCGAAAATGGTTTACTCAACAAAAAAATGTATATGACATAAGTTGTGTATTTTTACGCGATCTACATCTTTTGTGCAGTAAAATTTTGTCTATCAATTTTGGTTTACCAGTTATGCAAAAATCGTTCACAATGAAGAATACTTTTGGAGACATTCCCAGAAAATTCGAGATATACATTTCATTTGTCATGAAAATATCTTAAACATATGATATTTTAATCAAAATCGTTTGAGCCATTTCTGAGAAAATTAAATTTTTCGAAAAATGTTCCATGTAAAGGGTAATCTGGGGTGGGGGAATTTTCTTGAAAACCTTCGTGTCGCATTTATCCGACTGATCGTTTCTGAGTTATGCTGTTCACAGACACACACACACGGACATGTTTCTAAAAAGGCTTTTTTTTGGATTCAGGGGGTCTCAAAACATGTATTTCGGTGAAATCTCGGTATCCAATTTTTGGGTGGAATACAATACTTCCCCTACTTACTATACGTAGTAGAGAAAGTAAAAATGTTTAAAAAAATATTAACTTTGTAATTTGACTGTTTCTTTAAATATTATATATTTATGTTTGCCTCGGCTGCGTCAGCATTATTGTTAGAGACATGTTTCTCTTTGCAGGGTTGTGGTGCGACTGAAGAATGTAGGCTTACACGGATTATAATTTTTAATTCACTCCTTTTTACTAATTCTTGACACGATTTAATAACACTTCACTGATATAGAGAGAGCTGTGAGATTCTTTTATTAATTAATTACTTGCACTTTTTAACACGTAAAACTATTTTTGTCTCACACGAATACGTATTAAATTTAATCGAGGACACATCTCGCGTCTGATTAGTAACACTGTCTACAAGCAACTGACTTCATTTCAACCGCCTAAAATTTGTAATTTTCTGTATTTCAAGTCTCTGATTGGCTATTCCTAATCCAATAGAATACTTTTATTTAACTTAAGCTTTTTTCTGGTTGTTGATTTGCTATTTTATAAAATGTCACAAAAATTACATTATTGTTGCTCCAAGAATTAGTAGCATTATTACACTTTCTTACTCATTATTGCCTCAAGGTTACCTCATTGTTGCCTTATTGTTAGCAACGTTTAACTATTATTCTCACAGCTCCTACATTATTAAATTACGTAATATATTCACATAACATTATTAAACATGTATACAATAATATAAACATATACAATCACTGTAATATACACTTTTTATATTGTTACATACACATATTGCTTCAAGGCGGGCTGTTATTGAGTTTTACATTATATAATTTGACTGAAATTATTTAAGTGTTAAAAATACTGCCTCGTGCAGCCGAGCGTGAACTTGAACGTTAGGGACGGGCTTACTGTTGTGGTCATTAAGGTCCACGAATATCTCAGTGCACGCCACAGCATCACTAACCCAAAATATCTTATATGTTACATTCGCATAACTTCTGTCGATTATTACTCTGTCTACCACGCTTATAGTAGGTGGGGAAGGTATTGAATACCACCCAAAAATCCTATACCAAGATTTCACCAAAAATATGTTTTGAGGCCCCCTGAATAAATAAACAATCTAATGTGAAATATTCCTGGACTGTACCCCTTATTAGTGGGTATACAAATTCTTCTTTCTAAAATTTATTTTTATTTCAATCCAGATAAACGTTTCCAGAAACTGCTGCATTACACATTTCGTTATAGAGGTTAATTTATGAAGAACTGACACATTCTTTGTTTAATTATTCTGTTCGAAATTCACTCAACGCCCTAATTTTAGCACCAAATTAAGCAGAATGTTCTGGAGTTTCGATTGCCTGTCACTAGATGCGTAGATGTTCATGTTTTATCCGTAATTGTTAGTTTTATTGTCGGCAACCGTTTTTGAGATTTCGTTCTAGTCAACGTAAACATGGAGTACACGTTAAATGAACGACTCTTCCTTGTAAAGCAATACTGGATTACGAATTCAATTACAGCTACTCAAAGGGCATACCAGAGAGAATTTGGTGTTCGAAATCCTCCCCAAAGAAACACAATACTAGGACTGGTAAACAAATTGGAAACAACTGAATCTCTGGTGAGTTAAAGAGGCAAAACTCGTTCATCTAGGCTTCCCACAGTTGTTGTTGACGTAAGAGAACAACTGATGAGTCGCTCAAAAAATCATTTAGACGTTTGTCGCAGGAGACAGGGTACTGCTACTTAATGTGTCAGTGAGCTGTGAAAAATGCAGGACTAAAGCTATATAAACTTACGGTTGTCTATCAGTTACAGGAACCAGATAAGGATAGACGACTGAATTATTGTCGTTGAGTTCAGGCGTTCATTGTACAAAGTCCTGCCATATTGTCCATCACATGGTTCACAGATGAAGCTATGTGAACTCAAATAATTCACGCTATTGGGCCAGCGAAAATCCAAATGTTATTCATGAAGCACCTATGCACCCGGTTAAAATCGCAGTTTGTGCGCAATATTCGCACAGAGAACAGTGGGATAACTTTTTTTAAAACAATGTGAACACTGCAAAGTACCGATGGATTTTCATAGAGTTTGCTGAGCAACTAGACGATGTAGAGCTGAGTCAAGGATATTTTCAGCAGGACGGCGCTACATGCCATACATCAAATGAATCCATGGCACTAATTGCAAGTTTCTTTGACGACCGGATAATTTCCAAGAACCTGTGGACACCGAGATCTCCGGATTTGACATCGCCGGACTTCTTTATATGGGGTTACTTAAAAGACAGGGTTTATGCCACACGTCCCCAGACATTGGACGATCTGAAGCACAACATTACACAGTAGATTTAAGCTATTGACAACAGTGTCCTCCAACGAGTGGCCAGTAGTATGGAAGGACGTGTTGATTTGTGCGTTATGCAGGACGGAGAACATTTTCAACATTTGCTATACAGGTAAATAATCTCCCGAAATTCCTCTGCATTTCAGGTATAATAGGTTGTCGCTGGCATAACTCGTATTGAAACAATTATAGAAGTAAATGTGCCAGTTCTTCATAAACCACCCTGTAGATACCAAGGCGATAGCGATAGTCAAATGTTTTAAAACTGAACGCTATTTACTGGCCTTAAAATAATTCCATGCTCTGCATGGAATAACGCTAAACATCTGACAATGGATAGGACCTGAAAAGAATTACTAAAGTATTGAACAATTCTAACCTTTAACAACGGATATCTCGGAAATGGCTAATGCCACAAAAAAGGTTATTTGATATAAATTTTGTGTTTTAATGAGGATTACATTTTTAGTGTAATGCGTTTTCGTCCGTCGCTTAACGTTTACCAGTTATACAAGGTTATATAAAATTCATTCCTAATGAAGGCAACTTTAAAGGCTATTCCCAGAAAATTCTAGATATACATTTTATTTGTCTTTAATATATGATATTTTAAACAAAATCGTTAGAGCCATGTTTTTAGAAAATCAACATTTTTTAAAAAATCCCGTGTTAAGGGTAGTTGAGGCTGGAGGGATTTTCTTGAAAATCTTCGCGTCGCATTCTTGGAAGATACTGAACTTAAATACCAATACTGGTATTTATCCGACTTTACGTTTTTAAGTTATGCTGTTGGCAGGCAAGCAGTTACATACACGGACATGTTTTCAAAAACTCTCTATTTGGATTCAGGGCACCTCAAAACACGTATTTCCGGTGATCTCGGTATCGAATTTTTTTGTGGAATGCAATACTTCCCCTACTTACTGTACGTAGTAGAGAAAGTAATAAGCTTTAGTTAAAATTATTTCTATACCCACTAATAAACGATAGAGAGTAGACAAAAATGTGTGAACGTCTCACATTCAATTGTTTTACTTTTATTACTACGTATAGTAAGTAGGGGAAGTATTGCATTTCATACCAAAATTCGATACCGAGATTTCACCAGAAATATATTCTTTGGGGCCCCCTGAATAAAAAAAAAAGCACTTTTAGAAAAAGATCCATGTCGTCTGTGAACAGCATAACTCAAAAACGTAAAGTCGGATAAACACCAAACTTGGTATTTAGGTTCAGTATCTTCCAGAGATGCGTCACGAAGGTTTTCAAGAAGATCCCCCACCCCAGATTACCCTTTACATGGAACATTTTTCGAGAATGTTTATTTTCTCAAAAATTTTGTTTAAAATATTATATGTTTAAGAAACTTTTATGGCAAATGAAATGTATATCTTGAATTTGCTGGGAATGTCCCCAAAAGTTCTCTTCATTCTGAATGACTCGCATAATTGGTAAACCGTAATAGATAGACAACATTTTACTACGCAAGAAATGTAGATCTCGTTAAAACACATAATTTATGGCATAAACATTTTTTTTTGTCCAGTGAACCACTTCCGAGATATTCCTTGTTACTTGTTTGAATTTTCCAATACTTACTTTTTTCAAATGGAAATTCGTTATTTTTTATGTCCTGGACATGCAAAGAGAATGGAATGCTCCACATAGCAACCAGCTCTTAAAACATTTGACTATCGCTTAAAGCCTACCGTTCTGCAAAGGTTTATCTCGATTAACATGAAATGATGGAGAATAAGCGTTTGTAAAAATAGTTTGTACATGAGTAGAGAAAATCATGTGAGTGCAACACATCAATTTCCTTTTCCTTGAAACTACTTATAATTTGTTGATTTTCAATATCCTCCACTCTTGTTCTAATTTCTTTCCAGAAACATATACTTTTGTTGTTTCTTTCTGTCTAAGTTCCCCATTCCTGTTTCTTGCAAAGTTGTCTTTGGAAGATACAGGTTTTATATTGTTCTTTTTTTATTCATATTGACCTAAAAAATATATTTTGAGAAGATGGTTTGTTACGTTATTTGCACCACGCTTTGGGCGTCAATTTGAAGTAGTTTGTATTGAAGGAGTTGTATTATATTTCAACTGTTGGGGAGCCGAACTTGTAGTTGCAACCGCACGTATAGTAAACAGTTTCCGGTAGCCTTCGGTACTTTCAGGTGGCCTTTGACCCAAGTTTAAAAAAGTATTAACTTTGTATGTTGACTGTTTCTTTAAATATTATATATTTATGTTTGCCTCGGCTGCGTTAGTATTATTGTTAGAGCATGGATGTCTTGGCAGCGTTGTGATACGATTTAAGAATGTAGGCTTACACAGATTATAATTTTACTTCACTTCTTTTATTAATGCTTGACACGATTTAATTAACACTTCACTGATGGAGAGAGAGAGCTGTGAGAATGTTTTTATAAAATACTTGCACTTTTTAACACGTAAACTATTTTTGTCTCACATATAATACGTATAAAATGTCTTGAGACGCATCTCACATCCGATTAGGAACACTGTCTAGTAGTAACTTACTTCTGAATTTGTAAATGTTTCTCGTTTTCAGTTTCTGATTGGCTAATCCTACTCCAATAGAATATCTTCATTTTACTAAAGCTTTTTCTGTTTGTTGATTGGCTGTTTTATAAACTGTCACTAAAATTACATTATTGCTTCCAAGAATCATAAGTAGTGTTGTTAAACTTTCTTACTCATTATTGCCTCAAGGTTACCTCATTGCTACCTCATTGTTAGCAACTTTTAACCTATTATAAACATATACAATGACTGTAATATATACTTTTTATATATTGTTACATACACATATTGCTGTTATTATATTTTATATTATATAATTAGACTGAAATCATTTAAGTGTTAAAAATACTGCCTCATTATCAAGTGAAATGCAGGTACACAGGAGAGAAAGTAAGATATATCTTGAGTAAAGTAGCCAGGATTGAAGGATAACTTTTTATATGAATCTCATTATGTTCGTGTGTAAGTTTGTCATTGGTAGAGAAAGTGGTCTTTTGAGAATTTATTTTCGTTGAGCTTCAAAACCTTATTTCCAGAGAAAATTGGAGAAAATTATTAATGTTTTCAGCGTAGTTTGTCTGAACAATGGGTCGGTTCAGGATATAAATTGAACAGCTATATTAAAGCTCGCGCTGCATGTTGAATAATAACATTGACACAAAGAACGCTTTAGTTTCGCGCAGAAAATAAAAAACTAATACTCTCGCTACATCAATCGTTCTGTTCATTTAGCTTTGAAATGTGGACGCGTTCAAAAAGATAACTCCATGATGAACACGACCACTCAAAACCCGACGAGCATAAGCCAACATTCACATGTAAATCTGGCCGCAACCTCCGCGCCTCAATGTGCAAATAAAGTTTGCAGTGGAAATGAATTTTTTCAAGTGTAATGTATTTCATATACTCACGTCTGAATGCCTCCTGTCTGTTCCCTCGCACTCTTTTTTTATTCTGTTTGAGGCAACGGTTGGCAGCACAGGGATGTTCTCTGTAACAAGGAAATTCGTGTACATGTAGTTGGCAAGGCGATCTACCTGATCTATACTTCTTAAGCTGCTAATCTCCTATTTTGTTTCTCTCCTACTTACCAATACTAAATAGGAGAAATATTGCAATCCAACCAAAAATTTAATATCAGAAACAAATCTTTTAGGATCCCCTGAATAAAGAAACTAATAAATCTGATGTGATACATTCGCATGGCATTCCCTACCCTCTATCATTTATTAGTTGGTATACAAACTATCCTTTCTAAGCTTAATTCCATATGTTTCCATGCTATCGAGAGAAAAAACTCAATGCTGAAAGCACTTCAAGAGAATAACAAAGCAATCAACTATTCAACCTTTAACAACGGAGATCTCAGAAACGACTTATGCCACAAAAACCTTATTTGAAATAAATTATGTGTTTTAAAGAAATCTGCGTATTTTGTAAAATATATTTTCGTCTATCGTATTCCAGTTAAACAAGATTAGGTATACAAAACTCCTTCCGAATGAAGAGGACTTGATAGGCTATTCCGAGAAAATTCAAGACATACTTTTTATTTTTCATGTAAATATATTTAATATATGGTACTTTAATCGAAATCGTTGGAGCCTTGTTTTTAGAAAATCAAAATTTTCAGAAAATCCTCTATTTAAAGTGTAGATTGTGGTGAGGGGATTTTCATGAAAAATCTTTGAAAGATACGGAATCTAAATACCAAGTTTCTGTTGATTGGACTATTAGTTTTTGAGGTATGCTGTTCACACACACACACACACACACACGTACATTTTTCTAAAAATCATTTTTTTCTCTACTACGTATAGTAAGTAGGGGAACTATTGTATTCCACCCAAAAATTCGATACCGAGATTTCACCGGAAATACATGTTTTGAAACCCCCTGAATCCAAAAAAAGCATTTTTGGAAACATGTCCGTGTGTGTGTGTCTGTGTGTGTGTCTGTCTGTGAACAGCATAACTCAGAAACGAACAGTCGGATAAACACCAAACTTGGTATTTAGGTTTAGTATCTTCCAGAGATGCGACACGAAGGTTTTCAAGAAAATCCCCCACCCCAGATTATCCTTTACATGGAACATTTTTCAAAAATTTTAATTTTCTCAAAAATGGCTCTGACGATTTTGATTAAAATATCATGTTTAAGATATTTTCATTGCAAATAAAAAGTATATCTTGAATTTTCTGGGAATGTCTCCAAAAGTATTCTTCATTGTGAATGACTTTTGGTAAACTGGTAAACCATAAGAGATAGACAAAATTTTACTAAACAAAAATGTAGATCGCGTTAAAATACACAATTTATGTCATATACATTTTTGTTGTTGAGTGAACCATTTTCGAGATATTGCTTGTCATTCCCTTAAATTTTTCAATACTTATTTTCTCAAATGGGAATTCGTTATTAATTTTTTTGTCTTGGATATGCAAAGAGTATTAATCTGTGGCAAAGAGAATGGTGCTGCACCTAGCAACCAGCTATTAAGCGATATATATGAGCTTAAAGGCTACTGTATTTCTATATTCCCCTTACATCTACAAGAAAATTAGCAATAAGTTAGAGTCTGCAAATGTTTATCTCGACTAACATGAAGTAGATGGAGAATAAGCGTTTGTAAAAATTGTTTGTACAAGAGTAGAGAAAGTCATGTGAGTGTAACACATCAGAGTTTTTTTTTTTGGTTCCGGTGAAATATCGGTATCGAATTCTTGTGTGGAATACGATACCTTCTCTACTTACTATGTACATACTCGAGAAAGTAGCAAGTTTTAGAAAAATCTAATATGATACATTCACATCACCTTCCCTACCTTTTGTCGTTTATTAGTGGGAATGCAAACTATTTTTACTAAACTTATTTTCCTATCTACTAGGTTTAAATCCAAATAAGCCTTTGCAGAAATAGTACATTACACATTTCGTTACAAATACAAAGAGAACAGCGATAGTCAAATGTTTAACAACTGGACGCTATATGCTGGCCTTAAAATTCCATACTGTTTCCATGACATCGCGAGAAACAAGGCAATGCTGACAGGACTTGAGAGAACAACCACGAAATGAAGAATTCGAACCTTTAATAGCTGATATCTCAGAAATGGCATATGCCGCAAAAAAACGTATTTGATATAAATTGTGTATTTTAAAGAAATCTACATCTTTTGTGTAGTTTGTTTTCGGCTATCGTTTAAAGGTTACCAGTTGTACAATATTATACAAAATGCCTTCCGAATGAAGGCTATATATAGGCTATACCTAGAAAATTCAAGATATACATTTTATTTGTTATGCAAATATATTTAGTTTATAGTATATTAATCAAAATCGTTAGAGCCATTTTAGAGAAAATAAACAATTTCAAAAAACGTTCCATGTAAGGGGTGTTTGGAGTGGGGGGATTGTCTTGAAAATCATGTCGTACGAGGGGCACTATTTATATTTTGAGCCTTGGCAACCCTGAATGTTGTAGGTGCCATCTGACGTGTCCAATGGAAAGTTTGACATTTTTGACCATAATCTACTTCAAACATTTTGTCAATAGAGCGCCGTTCACTCAATGATAAAGTTCGTGAAGGTCGTCCAAAATTAATTGTTGTGCCAGAAAACATTGATGCTGTGCAAAAACTTATAATGAAAGATCGTCAAGCGACATATTGTGAGATTGAGACAGCCCTAGCCATTAGTTCCACCAGCATATAAAAAATATTGCATGATTATTTAGCCGTGAAAAAGGTTTGCTCTCGTTGGATCCCACATAATTTGATGCAATCTCAAAAAGATGCTCGTGTCGATTGGTGTACAAAAATGCTCAAGAAATACAATGGTGGTGCCTCAAAAAAAGTATATAAGATTGTTAAAGGTGACGAATCACCGATCTATGCGTATGAGCCGGAACGTAAACAGCAGTCAACTGTATGAAGCAAATCCAACAAAAGTTGTTCGCACTCGAAGCACTTCGAAGCAAATGGTTGCCTGCTTTTTCAGCAAAACTGGCCATGTGGCAACACTGCCTTTAGAGGAACGTAAAACGGTCAATGCCGAATGGTTGTAGTAACTTTATTGCTTACGTAATATGTTTTTACGTAAATTATTAGAACTTGAAGATCTTATATTGTGCTGCTTTTGTTTTGTTTGGTTTCATAACTTTAACTGCCCCACGTATAGGATCCAATTTATAATAACATTATTGTAGCCCCACGTTATGGTAGCCAATTTGCGACGGTATTACTTATAATGTTTGTTTACATCACGTGTGTTGAAGCCATCTTGCGACGTCATTCATTTGTTCGGTTTGTAGCTCCATCTTGTGTTAGCAATTTGCATCAGTGTTAGCTTTTGTTTGATTTCATTTCAAATGTCCTCCGGCTAGCTATTATCTTATCTTGGGTCGAACATGTGTCTTGATCAGGGTTGTGTAAACGGAAAGGAATCTTTTATCCAAAAATTACACTGATGAAGAAATTTGTTTTATGATTTTTATTGTCGAACACGTTCACTATCACTTTTACATATTGATTTAGATACTCGCCAAACTGAAACTGTTATAATAACTTCTTACGGATCTCTTTTAATCCACGTACTTCAATCTTTTGTATAATTAACTTTACCATACTTTAGATCTTTCATAATTCTGCTGCGCGTAACTTGTGAATCTATATCCGATGTATGTCGTACTAATACTTTCGACGAACTGACTGACTGAAGACGACGTGTAGTGTACACAGATTTTTGATGAACTGCCAAACTGACGACGACGTGTAATGTATGAATGCTTTCGGCGAACTGAAGGACTGACTGACTTTACCTCTAACTTAGCCTCTATTTATAATCCCACTCCACGATATGCCTAAAAATTATAACTGAACTGCAATTGGCTAATAAAACGCGCCAACATTAGCGTCTATTTTAATATCCAATGAAAACCACGAATACATATTGCTTTTAGGGAGAAAATATTCCAGAAGTTTCTACCGAAAACGCGCCAACATTACGTAACTTCCTTGTTTCCAATAATGATAAACAGCTCACCCCCCTCGCTGCATTATTGCGCTATTATTGACAGTTTCAGTAAAGCCATATAAAGTTATTTCCCAATAATAATTACAATTAATAAACATCTGAAATCAATATCACATAAAAATGCATATTCATATTACAATCATTATTTACATTTAAGTAATTTGTGATACAAATTACTGCATCATGGTACACAATCATTTGTTTGCCGGAAATCTTCGGTGAAGTAAGGAAAACCAACAAGAACCCTAGGATCGTTCTTTATCAAGACAATGCGAGCACACACATCTCGTCTAACAACAGAGTATTTGAAGGCTCCAAAAACCGAATTGATGAGTCATCCGCCATACAGTCCTGATTTGGCACCGATGACTTGTTTTTGTTCCCGAACATCAAGAATAAATTGCGTGGACAACGATTTTCGTTGGCAGAAGAAGCCGTTGATGCCTTCAAAAACCATGTTTTGGAGGTGTCTCAAGATGACTGGAATAAATGCTTTGACAAATGGTTCAAACGGATGCAAAAGGAGAATATTTTGAAAAACAATAAAGCAGTTTTCAATAAGAAATTACTTTGTTTTAATTATTAGGCTCAACATATAAACAGTGCCTCTCGTATCTTTGGAAGGTACTGAATCTAAATGCCAAGTTTAGTATTTTACGACTTTCCGTTTTTGAGGCTTCCAAACATTATTTCCAGTGAAATCTCGATAACGAATTTTTGGAGGGAATGCAATACTTTCTCTACCTACTTGGTTCGTGGTACAGAAAGTAATATTACCCCAAAAAGTAGATGTTTATCTCTCATTTTCAAGATGGCTCTTGTTATTTTTTGAATTGTTCAATACTTGGTCAGTTTTGAAGTGCTATCACCATTTGGTTGCTTTAAAAAAATCCGCCCATTTCAAACTACAGTTTGCATGGAAATAATTTCGTTATTTTACACATCTACAAATAGCTTCAACAATTTTGATTTCAAATAACATCCACATCTTCAGTTTTCTAGGAATAGTCTGTCAAGTACTCTTCCTTGGGAAGGAATTTCATACAATCTTGTATAATTGCTAAGCGTCCAGTTGTTAAACATTTGACTATCGCTGTTCTCTTTGTATCTATAACGAAGTATGTAATGTAGCTATTTCTGCAAAGGTTTATTTGGATTAAAATGTATTAGATAGAAAAAAAATCTGTGTTACACTCACATGACTTTCTCTACTCTTCTATAAACTATTTTTACAAACTGTTATTCTCCATCTATTTCATATTAATCGAGATAAACATCTGCAGAAACGATCTTTTGACATGCAAAGAGAATTACATTTTACACATAGCGATCAGTTCTAAAAATATTTCACTATCGCTTAAGGCGTACTATGTTCCTCTTGTTTTGTATTTGCAAGGGCAATTTAGAAATACACTAGCCTTTAAGCATAGACATGTCTCTTAATAGCTGGTTGCTAGGTGCAGCACCATTCTCTTTGTAACAGATTAATACTCTTTGCATATACAAGATAAAAAAATGAATAACGATTTCCCATTTAAGAAAATAAGTATTGAAAAATTTAAGGGAAGAACAAGCAATGGTTCACTCAACAAAAAAAATGTATATGATATAAGTTGTGTATTTTAATGCGATCTACATTTTTTGTGTAGTAAAATTTGTCGATCTCTTGTGATTTACCAGTTATGCAAAAATCGTTCACAATGAAGAATACTTTTGGCGACATTCTCAGAAAATTCAAGATATACATTTTATTTATCATGAAAATATCCTAAACATATGATATTTTAATCAAAATCGTTAGAGCCATTTTTGAGAAAATTAAAATTTTTGAAAAATGTTCCATATAAAGAGTAATCTGAGGTGGGAGTTATGCTGTTCACAGACACACACACGGACATGTTTCCAAAAATGCTTTTATTGGATTCAGGGGTCTCAAAACATGTATTTCCGGTGAAATCTCGGTATCGAATTTTTGGGTGGAATGCAATACTTCCCCTACCTACTATACGTAGTGGCGAAAGTAATAAACTATAGTAATAATATTTGTATGCACACTAATAAACCATAGAGGGTGGGTGAAAGTCATGTGAATGTAATACTTCAGATTTCTTTTCTTTTACGTTTTCTCTTTCGTTTAGTGAACATTCTGGGTATTTGAATGTAATACACCCACAGTATTTTTGTGTCGTCCAAAACGTATCACGATGTATGTTGTCAAGTTTAGTTAAGTGCGAATGGACGGGGATAAAACAAACCCAATTAAATTAGATCTGTGCTAATTAAGCCAGTAACGAGCGTTCGATTACTCAACAGCCTTCATCTGTCAATTACCGATAAAACCAGTTCCATTTCTGGTCGCGGCGCTTTGCAATGCTGAGATCGTCCCTTTTGGCAAAATTCACGTGGATTAATTCTATTCCTTTGATGGGTATGTTGTATAAAGATCTTTTGACACAGAAGTTTTAATAAAATCGGGCAGAAATATCTCTTTCAGTTGGCAATTACACAAACGTCATTCAGAATGAAGAGGACTTCAAAGGCTATTCCCAGAGAATTCAAAGTATAGATTTTATTAGTTATGAAAATGTTTAAAATACATGATTTCAGTCAAATTATATAATATGTAAATTCAATAACAGCCCGCCTTAAAGCAATATGTGTATGTAATAATTTGTAAAATGTCATTGCATATGCTTATATTATTGTATCCATGTATAATAATGTTATACGAATGCATTACGTAATTCAATAATGTAGGAGCTGTGAGAATAATAAGTTGAAGGTTGCTAACAATGAGGTAGCCTTGAGTCAATAATGAGTAAGAAAGTTTAACAGTAATTCTTGTGATTCTTGGAGTAACAATAATGTAATTTTAGTGACAGTTTATAAAAATAGCCAGTCAACAACCAGAAAAAGCTTTAGTTAAATGCAGTTATCCTATTGGAGTAGGATTAGCCAATCAGAGGCTTGAAATACAGAAATTTACAAATTTAGGCGCTAGAAACCTTGTCAGTTGCCTTTAGAAAGCGTTACTAACCAGATGCAAAAAGTGTCCTCAAGAAATATAATATGTATTCGTGTAAGACGAAAATAGTTGAAGTGCTATTTAATTTGGTCAAGGATTAATAAAAAGGAGTGAATTAAAACATAAAATCTGTGTAAGCCTACATTCTTGTCGCATCACGCCCTGCGAAGAATTCCATGTCTCTAACAATACTGACGCAGCCGAGGCAAACATAAATATTAAATGTTTAAAGAAACAGTTTAATTACAAAGTTAATGTACATTTGGGGCGAAGGCTACCGGAAACTGGGTACCATACGTGCGGTTGCAACTACTACAAGTTCGGTTCCCCAACAGTAGAAACTATCTACTTCAAAACCAAAATTTTTCAAAACAATTCCATGTAATGGTTAGTTTGGGTTGGGGAAATTTTGTTCAAAACCTTCGTGTTGCATGCTTCAATGATGCTGAATCCAAATACCAATTTTGATATTTAACCGACCTTTTACTTTCTCTACTACATATAGTACGTAGAGAAGTATTGCATTTCACCCAAAAATTCGATACCGAGATTTCATCGGGAATACATGTTTTGAGACCCCTTGAATTAAAATAAAACATTCTTGAAAAAATGATCGTGTGTGTGCGTGCGTGCGTGCTTGTATGTCTGTCTGGCGGTGAACAGCATAACCAAAACTTGGGTAAGTACCAAACTTGGTATTTAGGTTCACTATCTTCCAAGGATGTGACACGAAGATTTCAAGAAGATACCCCCACCCGCAATTACCCTTTACATGGAACATTTTTCGAACATTTTTATTTTCTAAAAAATGCCGCTAACAATTTTGTTTAAAATACCATATATTAAAGATACTAGCCTGACAAATAAAATGTATATCTTGAAGTTTCTGAAATAGCCTTTTCATTCAGAAGGAATCTTGTATAATCTTTATAACTGTTAAATAATAAGCGATAGACGAAAACGTACCACACAAAAATTATAGATCTTTTTAAAACTCACAATTTATTTACAATTAGTTTTATTGTGGCATAATTCATTTCTCATACATCCGTTACAATGGTCCGAATGGTTAATTTCTTGATTATTCTTTTAAGTCCTTTCAGCATTCAGTTGTTTCTCGCGATGTCATGGAAACAGCATGGAATTTTAAGACCAGCATATAGCGTTCAGTTGTTAAACATTTGACTATCGCTGTTCTCTTTCCAGCCTAACCAGATGTTTAAAGTACCTACTTCTGCAAAGGTTTATTTGGAGAAAAATGTAGTAAATAGAAAAAAGATTTGATGTGTTACACTCGCGTGAGTTTCTCTACACTTGTACAAACTATTTTTACAAACGCTTATTCTCCATATGCTTCATGTTAATCGAGATGTTAATCTTATTGCTAATATTCTTGTAGATGCAAGGGGAATATGTTAGGCTTTAAGCCATAGTCAAATATTTTAATACCTGTTTGCTAAGTAGATCATTCTCTTCTCTTGCATATACAAGATATAAAAAAACGAATAGTGAATTCTCATTTGAGAAAAAGTAAAAGTATTGAAAAATTCAAACAAATATCAAGGAATATCCTGGAAATATTTTACTTGATAAAACAAACAAACAAACAAAAGAAAGCTATATGACATGAATTGTGTATTTTAACAAGATATACTTTTTTCTGTAGTAAAATTTTCTCATACGGTTTACCAGTTATACGAAAGTCATTCAGAATGAAGACTTTTTGGGACATTCCCAGAAAAATCAAGATGTACATTTCATTTGCCATGAAAATATTTTAAACATATGGTATTTAAATAAAAATCGCTTGCCATTTTTGAGTAAATTAGCATTTTTGAAAAGTTCTCCATGTAAAGGGTAGTTGAGGTGGGAGAGTTTTTTGAAAATCTTTGTGACCCATCCTTGGAAGATACTAAACTCAAATACCAAGTTTGGTATTTATATGACATTTCGTTTTTGAGTTGTGCTGTTCACAGACAGGCACACAGACGTACACACACGCGCGCGCGCACACACGGACATGTTTCCAAAAATGCTTTATTTGGATTCAGGGCGCCTCAAAACATGTATTTCCGGTGAAATCACGGTTACGAATACTTCTCTCCTTACTATACGTAGTAGAGAATGTAATAAACTTTATTAAGAATAGTTTGTATGCCCAGTAATAAGCGATAGGAGGTAGAGAAGGCCATGTGAATGTATCACATCATAGTTTTAGGAAAAGGTCACAATTCAAAAACGAAAAATCAGATGAATACGAAATTTGGTATTTAGGTTCAGTATCTTCCAAAAATGAAACACGAAGATTTTCAAATAAATTCCCCCACCTTAGACTACCCTTTACATGGAAGATTTTTCGAAATTTTTTAGTTAATAATAATGGCTAACGATTTTAATTAAAACACTATATATTGAAGATATTTGTATTACAAATAAGATGTATATCTTGAATTTACTGGGAATATCCTGTGAAGTCCTTTATTTGGAAGAAATTTTGTAAAATCTTGTATAACTGGTAAACATTAAGTGGCAGACAAAAACGTACTACATAAAAAGTGTAGATCTCTTTAAAACACAGAATTTATTTCAAATAAGTTTTTTTTGTGCCGTAAGCCCTTCCTGAGATATCCGTTATTAAATTTCGATTTGTTCATTTCATGGTCATTCTGTGCTGTCAACATTCAGTTGTTTCTCGCGATGTCATGGAAACAGTATGGAATTTTAAGGCCAGCACATAGCGTCCAGTTGTTAAACATTTGACTATCGCTGTTCTCTTTGTATCTATAACGAAATGTGTAATGTAGTTATTTCTGCAGAGGTTTATTTGGATTAACATGATGCAGAGAGGAAAATAAGTAGGAATTACTAGGTCGATGCAGTATGGCCCCTAAGTTTGTCGCCGTAATCTCGTCTTATCTTATGTGCTGAGCGCCTATTATTGTTTTACTATTTTGAATTTTTAGTTTTTTTTTGTCCTCCGGCTAGCTATTATTACCCAGTCGAGCAAATCTCTTAAACAGGGTGTGTAAACGGAAATTAGTTGTTACTAAAAGATAACACTGATAAAAGAATTTGTTTTTACACTTTTATTGCCGTCACAATTAATTAATTTCACATAATTACTCTTGATACACGCCCGACTGAAACTTATATTTTCGAATGTAACTATAATCACTTACTTGCCGCACATTATTAATTCGAGTATTTCACATTTTTGTAACTAGCTTTACGACGCGAGAGATTCTGTAGAACTGCGCGACGTTTAACCCGTGAATGATTCTGTTGAACTGCGCGACGTTTGCCTTGTGAATTATTCTGTAGAACTGAGCAATACTTGTCTCTGGCTTTAGCTTTTTATACTCCCTCACCCCGATATGCCTAAACATTATAACAGAGCTGCTATTGGTTAATAAAGCGCGCCAACATTAGCGTCTATTTTTATATCCAATCAAAATTACGAACACATATGATCTAGGGAAGATATTCCCTCCATTTTTAAAGAAAAGCGCGCTACTCTGACGTCATTTGCTTGACTCTTCTAATTGATAAACAACTCGCCCCCTCGCTCATTGTTACCCGCTCCTATTGTCAGTTTCAGTGAGGCCGTGTAAACTTATTTCCTAACAATGCGTATAATTAACAAACATCTCAAATCATTGTCATACAATAATGTTAAGTTACACTACAATCACTCTGGCATTCACAGTGTTGTGGTATAAAATACTGCCTCAAGTTAGATTAATGGTAATGTATGTGCTACTACCTTTCACTCGTCGCCCTCAAACTGCAAGTACAAATAACGTGGAACGTCAGTGAGCCGGTTTTGAACGCGGATCTCACAGCAAGTGCGCACAACAGGAGGTGAAGTGGTTGCCAGAACTGATTCAGCGCGACAAAAACTTTCTCGTCCAAAGTTTGGAGTGGTCCTCTGCAGCCGCACTAACCAAGACACCTTAACTCCTGTCAAGCACTAACGTGTTCAACTGGTTGTGAAGTTAGATGTATAACCGGGTATTATATTCACACTTGTTGGTAGTATGTTGGCAGAAGGTAAAAGTAGGGAACGCAACAGGGGCAGAGCACCGCAAGTAGGTCGCAACGGATCTTTTTGCTTCTACCGTGACTCCTTGAGAGGGAAAAACGAGGGCGACCGGGTGGGATGGACTCCTAACGTTTCCAGACCAAACACATCCTCCGCTGCCCGGTCTCAACTTCAAGCAACCGAACCCCCTACGGTGAATCCTAACTGGCTAATCCCGCAACCCGTCGCACGCCGTCGCCTGCTCTTACAACCCTGAAACACGTGATAATTAAGGAGGTGTACATGAAATGAGTGACAAGAAATTCGTGGTAGAAGAAGAACCACCCCAGCATTCGTCTACCGACTCGGAGATACCACGAAAAACGCATAAGTCAGTTTGGGTGGTCGCTGGGGATCGAACCCGGGACCTCTCGATTGTGAGTCGCGCAGTTAATGCGATGTCACTTTGCTCAGTCGTCTCCGAAATAAACGAAATAATTTACTTTACAAAACAACTTCAATATAATCTCCATTCTTGTTAATGACAGCTTCCCAACGGTTTAGCAAATTCTGTATTCCGGATATGGCACCTTAATTGTTGAACTGTCTGATCACTCGGGTCACCTCACTGGAAGCTTCAATCGTATCAAAACCGTTTTCCACGGGGTGTTGCAGTTGATGGCCTTCCACTTCTTGGGTTTCCTCAATGCTTGCCTGACCTTCACGGAAACCGTGACACCGTGGTACGATCCCATACACCTCTCTCAAAGCGTTGTAAATTTCCACGTAAGAATTCGATTTTGATGTAGGAACGCTGGTCACTATGTGTTATCCGACCTGACTGGTCTCAGTTTCCATTTTAAAACTGAATTACTCGCGTCACAGTAAACACATATAAACTATGTGATCAAAAGTATCCGGACACCCCACAAATATACGTGTTTCATCTTAGGTGCATTGTGCTGCCACCTACTACCTGGTACTCATTATCCGCGACCTCAGTAGTCATTAGACATCGTGAAACAGCAGAATGGGACGCTCCGTGGAACTCATGGACTTCGAACGTGGTCAGGTGATTAGGTGTCACTTGTGTCAGAAGTCTGTCCACACTCCTAAACATCCCTAGGTCCACTGCTTCTGATGTGATAGTGAAGTGGAAACGTGAAGGAACATGTACAGCAAAAAAGCGTACAGGCCGACCTCGTCTGTTGACTGACAGAGACCGCCGACATTTGAAGAGGGTCGTAAAGAGTAATACGCAGACATTTATTCATACCATCACACAGGAATTCCAAACTGCATTAGGATCCACTCCAAATACTATGACAGCTAGGCATGAGCTCAGAAACCTTGGATTCCATGGTCGAGCGGCTGCTCATAAGCCACACATCACACAAGAAAATGCCAAACGACGCCTCGCTTGGTGTAAGAAGCGTCAACATTACACGATTCAACCGTGGCAAAACGTTGTGTGGAGTGACGAATCACGGTACACAATGTGGCGATCCGATGGCAGGGTGTGGGTATGGCGAATGTCCGGCGAACGTTATCTGCCAGCGTGTGTAGTGCCAACAGTGAAATTCGGAGGTGATGGTGTTATGGTGTGGTCGTGTTTTTCCTGGAGGGGGCTTGCACAACTTGTTTTGCGTGGCACGATCACAGCGCAGACCTACATTGATATTTAAGCACCTTCTTGCTTCCTACTGTTGAAGAGCAATTCGGGGATGGCGATTGCATCTTTCAACACGATCGAGCACCTGTTCATACTGCACGGGCTGTGGCGGAGTGGTTACACGACAATAACATCCCTGTAATGGACTGGTCTGTACAGAGTCCTGACTTGAATCCTATAGAACATCTTTGGGATGTTTTGGAATGCCGACTTCGTGCCAGGCCTTACAGACCTCCATCGATACCTCTCCTCAGTTCCGTACTCCGTGAAGAATGGGCTGCCATTCCCCAAGAAACCTTCCAGCACCTGATTGAAAGTATGCCCGAGATAGTGAACGCTGTCATCAAGGCTAAGTGTAGGCCAACACCATATTGATTTCCAGCATTACCAATGAAGGGCTTCACGAACTTGCACGTCATTTTCAGCCAGGTGTCCGGATAATTTTGATCACGTAATGTACAACCGTCAAGTCTAAAGTCGGACTCACAACTGAGATAAATTTCAACTTGATCACGCCACCGTAAAGGTCACACATGCGGCGTGAGCAGGATTTTTTAAATGACCCTCATACATTTTATTTATCTTGCAAGTATCCTGAATGTGTGGTGTTTTATTCATAACCGCTAGAGTCATTTTTGAAAAAATAAAAAATATGGTAACATTTTCCACATAAAGAATAGTTTGCTGTGAAAATTTTCGACTGGTATGCCTGACGGAAGTGTGATCAAGCGTGTACTTCCGGTGAAATATGGTATAGAGGTTGTCATGTGGAACACTAAACAATGTGTGGCAGATAAAACAACAAACCTTAAATAAGACACTTCCTCCAAGCCAAGTAGATATTTAATTTGTAGTAGCGATGTTAGTATATGAACTTTAAAGCCCCGCGAGGGTCGGAAAGAGAAAGAACCGCATCCCAGATGACTTCCACGCGGCGAACAAGCTATTAATAACCAACATCTCACACTCTTGTAATTATTGGCCACTTGAGAAATGCTGATTGCTTAGAGGGAAGGCAATTTGTTCCTGTCTTTTGGCTGCAGCGCCCGCCATAGCGTGTATATTGGTGTCGACTTTTGAGAGCTGGTCAATTTAACTTAGTTACGTCACCAAAACTGTTTTACTCTTTAATTTTAATCAAGTGAAAGCGGCTTCTCGCTGAGGAAGCAAGCAAAGTAAAAAAATGCGAGAGGTTCGGCGAGTCAGATGGAAAACTCTTACAAACACTGTTTTACATAGACCCCTGAAATGTTGGCTGAAGCAGTATTATACAGAGTTATTCAAAAAGAAGGAACAGATTTTAAATATTTATTTCTAATGAACGACAATAGATGGCGACACATGCGATTCATCACTGCATAGAGAAAAGTTCAAAGTTTTATTCTATGTGTTCAAAATGAACACCATTTGTTATACGAAAACGACCAGTGCTTTTCCGTTTGCATACGCAACCATCTCCTACGAATTTATTGTAAATTTTTTATGACGAGGCGGCTCTTTGTTGAACTTACAACGAAATGCACGCTGCAATGAAACAATGGATTCACTCTTTGCATAATGCAGTACATAAAACGATTTTTCCTGTAGCGTCGCCATTTTCTCGTAAAAAAACACAGCGCCGCTGTAGGCACTGAATGGATCTAATAGGAGGGGCTTAAAACTTTGAAGCTTTCTCTGTTCAATGATGTGTCGTATCTGTCGCTATACGAGGGCTGATCAACAAAGGCTGATTTTTTTTCACAGATGTTTATTACTTCAATTAAATTTTTACATGATCTGTTTCAAAGTAGTCCCCTCCTACATCAATGGACTTTTATAGCGTCTCTGCCAGTCCTTGAACAAGTGCTGCAGACCATTCTTTGTTAGGTCCTTGAGAATCGCCTCACTTTTCTTGAACACTGCTTCAGAGCTCTCAAATCGAATACCCCTAAGCTTTGCCTTTAGTGATGTGAATGAATAAAAGTGACAGGGTGCAAGATCGGGGCTATAAGGTGTTGGTAATGTTGAATCGAGCCAGAAACTGCATGACTTGATTTGCGACGTGAGGCCGTGCATTGTCATGATGAAGTCGCCACCCAGTCCGAAAAAGCTCTGGTCGTTTCTTTGCAATGTGCCTCCTCGGTGTAGCCAATACTGACGTGTAGTATGCTGCTGTAACAGTAGTGTGAGGGGGAACTGCATGGTGGTAAATCATTCCATTACAGTCAAAAAATGTGATCACCATCACTTTCCCTGCAGATGGAACAACTTTTGCCTTTTTTGGTGTTGGAGATCCTGGCGATTTCCACACTGTGCTGGCTTGTTTTCCTTCAGGATCATAATGATGCAGCCATGACTCATCACCGGTGATAATCGATTTAAAAAATGCATCACCTCCATTGTCTGGTATGTGAAATGCACGTAGGGTCTACAAAATAGAGCATTGCTACCAACCTACCAATACGAGAGTGCTGCCGCCTACCAACGTTATACATAAAAGCCCGCTCTTTTCAAATATTTATGTTACAGATACGAAACTATCACGGAAGCTACAGGAAAAAACCAGTCTCAGTCTTTGTTGATCAGCCCTCGTATTTTCGTTCATTAAAAATGAATATTTAAAATCTGTTCCTTCTTTTTTGAATAACCCTATATATAGGGTCCCTCTGTCTGACACGGCTGCTTAAAGGTAGAATGTGTGCTGAATTTCGTAATTGGTCGGTGACTGTATTATGGTAATACTGTTAATTTTTCCTTTCTCCGCCTTTAAACTATAGTACGTAAGTAGGAAATATCGTATTCCACCCAAAAATTCTATACCGAGTTTTTACTCACAATTCGTCATATTAGGGCAGAATGGTATGTCAAGTTTTCGGTGAAAGTAGATATCTCTTGTCTTTAGAAGTAAGTGGCCTAAAATTCCTTTGGGCGTAAATCAATTTTCAGTACTTCGATCTCTATCTCAATGTGCAATAGGGGTTAACAAGAGAAAACGTAAAATTAGTTTGGGCAGAAGGGTATGTGTGGCATGTACACCCGTGGACAAAAAAATAAGTCAGGGTTTGAACGCCAACTTTTTCTTATCCTACACGGCACAGCGCCTAGTTTACACCATACGCAATGCAGTTGTGTAGCCGCTGCAGCAAGTTGTACGGCATTATTAAACATGCTACCTTGCACGTGTCTTTGCTGTAACAAAGCGTAGGGTACTTCTGTAGTTAAGACCGGAGGTCCGCATCTCAAATGTAGCAAACATTTCTTTTTTTTTTCCTTCTGTTAATAATTTTAATCAACACATAGCGACTATTTACTCTCGATATACTGCGTTTCATATAAGGCATTTGGTAAAGTTCATAATAGAATAGTTATTACTATACAAAATACGTGGCTTCACAATTTCATCATTGTAAACCTGTATCTTGTTGGATATCAAGGGACGGTCTAGGTATGTTGTGACAGCTTGACAATACACTGAACAGTCCGCAATACACGGTAACACTTGAGGATATCTTGATTCCCTCTGTGAGGATGAGATATCCTGATGGAATTGTTGAATTCGTACAGGATAGTTATCCAGTCCGCATATGTCGAAAGGTTTTAAATTGGTTCTCAAAGAGGCAGGGTATCAGTGTGACAGACTGGCCTCCCTGTTCACCAGATTTGAACTGTATTGAAAAGGTGTTAGCTGAGGTGAAAAGAGAGCTACGCTCAAATGTTGTAGCTTCTCGTCCACGTTACCACAGGCATTTAATTTCATCTGTAAACCAAACACTAAGTGTGTTATACGTGCTCAGGGTCCATACACCCGATATTAATTTTGTTTATTTTTATGCGTTTTAGTTTTAGAAGATAATAGCTTATTTATATTTATTTCTTCAGTTATTTAAAACGAGTATTTAGTAGAATTATGTTTTTGTGTGCATTTATATGCCTTAACTTAAAATGCTAAAGTTATATTAATGCAATATTTTGTCCTACACATCCAGTCATTAAATTAACAACATAAAAAATACCTCATTAATGCAAGCTTAGAACCGAGGAACATACGAGCACACGCAGTGCCTTCTTAATCTCTCGGACAACGAAACGTTGCTTTGTGTTCTGTTTTCAGTAGCTTATAAGCGTCACCACCGAGAAACACCGTTATAAGGTGATCATTGCACTTACAGGGCAGAGACCATTTTACAGTTCCTGCATGTGCGTTGTTAGCACAGCTGTTACGAAGGCACACGAAGACCTCTGATCGACACATGGAATCTGGGGATGACTCGTGTTTTGGGAGAGGGATTCGTGGGTGTACCTTAGTCCCATTATCTGAAATTTTGAACACAAGTGTAAGTCGAACGGTGCTCTTCTGCACAAATAAAGAACCTTATAGTTTTTGACGTCTACTCTTTGAAATTTAGTGTTCAAAATAGAAAATACATAGAAAAGATAGAAAGCATACATTTCCACCCTCATGATTGGGTCTGGATGGTAAGCTAAAGAAGAAAGGCAAACCTTCAGAGCTTTTAAATGAGCCAGGAGGATTTCTTCCAATTTTCCAGTCTTCTGAAGTGCTCCTACAGATGTAAACTAACGATGATGGGGAAAATTCTTTCTGGAAGAATGTACAATGGAACAGTCATCAAACAGGAAAGAAAGCTCCTGTGTAAGCAAACACTAGAAGATACAGTAGACTTAAAGTCCATATCAATGACAAGAGGATTTGTACGTGACACACTCAAACCTCCATAAAGTTACAATGATCCCATAATCCAAGCGAAGAAACAAGCCCTTGTTGATTTGTTGCTTATAATTCCTGAGGTATTTTGACAGCCGATGTCATCCGAAATATTATTCCAGATATTTTGGGAGATAGTCCTGAAATGAATGACGATGTCGATCAGAAGGTTGAAAATAACTGTTTAGAAACTCATATGGTAATTCTTAGAGTTTTTGGTTGTTGTTTTAATAATACTTCTAAGTTGCTGAAGACATAATTCATGTAAATAGTTACATATTTACTTTAAAACTCGAAAAAGCATAATAATCTGTCACAGAATGTTCCAAAAAGCGCTGCAATTTGGTGTTCTACATGCTAACCTGATTGTTTCTATAAAATAAGGAAAACCAATAATAAAGTGAGTTCATTGCATTATAAATCTACAGAGTGAGCTTTAAGTCAACCGACAAACTTCAGGGGGTGGTTCCTGACTGGAAATGGAGCACAAAAGTTCATATCAACTTAAGTCCGGAAATGCATAGTTTCCAGGGTAGATGGCACTGACGACATTCTCTCATAACCTGCAGTGTGCTGCAGATAGTGTGATTTAAGCAACTTAGAATCTCAATGGTCCGGTATTCATTTCAGGAACAAGCCGAGGTGCTCGTATGTGTCCAAGCAGATGGAAACGTTCGAGAAGCAGCAAGGATATACCGAGCCACGTACCCTGACAGACAGCTCCGTCCACATCACACAACATTTCTCGGCGTTTGTGTGAGCATGGGTCCTTTGAGACAGACGAACGTTCAGGGCGGCTATCGTGGTCTCACCAGATAGAGAGGAGCATGTTCTCAATAATATTGAGAACAGCTCTGGTACAAGCTCCAGGCAATTGGCCCAACAACATAGTGTAAGCCAAAGGACGGTTCTCTGTATCCTACATGACAACCACTATAATCTCTATCACACCCAACGTGTGCAGGGATTATCACCGGCGGATTTTCCTCTACCGGGCTTGGACTTCAATCTGGTAGGCTCGTGGTGAGCCTAAGTGAGTTTTGCTATGTACCTACCCTTGGAAGGGCTTTACCATAGGGAGGATCGATTTATTGTAGGATGGCGGTTTGGTGTTGATGTTGGTTGTGTGATGGGCGGTACGCTACGTTTTTATATGCTCCTCAGTGGCTGCCTTTTCAGGAGCAGTGCCAGTCCCCTGCTCCGCTGGTGTTTATTATTCTGTAAATTGTGATTGGTCTAATTTTGATTGACCACTCCCATGGGGAAGGGGGGAGTACTTAGTGACAGCATGTTTGCTGTTGGCAGGTTTTAAGCCTTCGTAACTGGGGGTGTCCGCAAGCCTTGCGAGGAACACGGTAGCGTCTGTATTGACGTTCTTGACGTAAGTAGTCCCCCAGGGATCTGACAAGGGCGTTCTCATGACGTGTCAATCTGGGGTAGAATTTTTGAGCCCGGTGCCTAATCACATCTCCAAATATGGGAGGGCCGAGGTCTCGTGCAATAACCTGAGTGGAAAACCACGGCTGACAGAATAGATGGACCGAAGTCCTCTATTCTGAATCCGCTGCAACCAGAGAAGCCAGGAATCTGCTACCATGCCCTACACCTCACAGGCATAGAGCATCAGAGGTAGAATAAGTACTTTATAAAGGGTAACTTTAAGCGAACCGGCATAGTGGCAGCTAGAACCGGGTATAAGGCGGCTACCGCCCCCTTAGCCCTGTTCATTGTTCCACGCACGTGTTCACGAAAGGTTAGGCCCTTATGCAGAGTAACGTCCAAGTAGCAAACGGAAGTATCCCACTCTATCCTTTGGCCCTGATAGGTGAATGTTGGGCTATCTGCAGCGGGGATTCATCAGTTGGTAAATAGGACAGCTTGGCCTTTGTCCGGATTCACGGACATCCGCCACCGTCTGCAGAGTTCAACGAGACGGAGGTGTCGTTCTATGGGGTTGAAGACTCTGAGGACATGTCTGTAGTGTGCAGCAGGTCGTCATCAGCAAACTGGGCCATGTTGATGCCCTGCACCACTGGAAAGTCTGCCATGTACAGACTAATCAGTGTGGGGAACAGTACAGAGCCTTCGGGGACTCCACCTCGTATGGGTATTTGTGTTGATGTTTTCCCGCTACTACTACTGTAAATGAGCTTTGGTGTAGGAAACTGTGTAGTATGTGGATGATTTGTCTGTGTAGACCAAACTGGATCATTTTCTAGAGGAGCCCCTGTGCCAGGACGTTGAGAAAGCCTTAGCTTTGGCTATGGTTCGTAGACAAGACCTAGGTTACCTTGAAGCGGGGAGCTGTATTGATTGCGTTGGCGACGGAATTTTTAGCTATCCTTCAAACGTCACCACTATCGAGGTTCTGATGGGCCATCGTGGCCTCCCACGCTTGCACCCTGTGTGCACGCGGTCGGTCACGGACCTCTCGCCGAAGATGCCGCTGGTATAGCCTTCGGGCTGCCCAGGAGCGGCCGATGAGGAGTTCAAGGTCCAGTGGTAGGACGTCAGGATGAGGAGGGGGAGGTGTTAGGATGGTGAGGTTCTGAACCGTTCGCACCACTGTGGTTGTGAAGGATTTGACTGCTGTCTCTAGGGAAGGAATATCTACAATCCTGGGGTTAGGTGGGATTGTTGTGTGGAGGCAACCCTTAACGCAGTCCCAATCAATTTCTCTGGTGTGCACAGAAAAATCGTTACTGGCAACCCGTGTGTTGATCTCTGTCAACACGGGGTTGTGGTGGGAATGGAACACTGTGAGTGATGTGAGCGTAAGATGATAAGGGTAGTGCTTGATGATCGGAAAGTGATGACTGAGGGTAGTTCTCGACCTTGCGGATGGTGCGTGGGTTGCCAGGGACCCAGTACTCGAAGCTGTGGGTCTCTATCATGCGAATTAGTTCATTGCCTCTTGGATCCGCACGAGGGCCTGAATGCCAACGATGGTATTTGGCATTGAAGTCCCCCGCCAAAATCACGCAAGGATAAAGGGCTAGTATGGACTGGTAATCAGCAGGTACGAACAGCCTAGGAGGTGGGTGGTAAACCTCCGTGCCTCCCAGTTCAACACACACTGCCGTCGCTTCGAGGGTTTCCAGGGGTGTAAGAGAGATTTGTTTGTGGACCTCGTTTTGCCTCACAAGGACCGCAGTACCGCCTCCAGGGCCGGGCACTCGTTCGCTGCGATGACAAACGTAGCCATGTATGCGGAATGGGATGTGAGGACACAAATGTGTCTCCGAAACTAAAATTAGCTCCAAGGCATAGAGTTGGCAAAGCAATGAAGTTCATCCTTATGGTTCCTTACCCTATTGGCATTCCAAAAGACCAATCGGAAGGAGGTACGAGACCTAGTGCTGTTCGTCATTTTAGAGCAATGGTGCAAGGGAGAGCAAAAAGGTGAGTCCCTCAAAGAGGATCATCGCCTTGCTGGTTGGATCGGTGGCCTGAAGGAACTTGATGATGAGTTACTGAACTCGCCGACCGTGGTCCTGCAGCAAGAGCTGCAGCCACTGCGCCAAACCCATGAAATCAACACCAAGTGTGGATGGTGTGGTTGTAGTTGGTGTATAGGATGGAAGAGGCAGAGGGCGATCCCCATCCTCCTCGGCTCTGGAGGCGCGTGAAGGCTGAGGCACAGGACCTGCAGCCATTGACCCGTCCCGGTCCGATTCGGTCACGGGGTCCGGCCACCTCCTCTTCTGCCTCTACGGGAAAGATTCTGTCGCTGGTTTGTGCAACAGGCCATCACTATTATGTGATTTCTGTCTTCAGTCCTCATCGGAAATGTCCGGAACACTTGAACGAGTGAGGCAATTCATGATGCGACGTGTGAAACGCGTGTATAGCTTCCCATGGAGGCCACTTTGAACACCTGTTGTGACGTGGATAGGATCCAGGCCGTGTACCGTGTGCCAGGGCTGTTTGTTTGATATCGTTCTTCAGTGCCATCTACCGTTGAAAACATGCATCTCCGGACTCAAGTTGATATGAACTTTTGTGCTCCGTTTCCAGTCATGAATCATCCCATGAAGTTTATAGGTGGACTTTAATCTCATCCTGTTAACAGTAAAGTTAGGTACTATGTTCCTTTAAATAAATATTAATTTTTATTATTTTGAAAATATTCCTTAAACGGAAAGTTTATCCATCATTGTATGTTATGCTGTCAGTTAAGTAAATTACTATAAACAGTGAAGCAGTAATTTGTATCACAATAATGTAAATGTCAGAGTGATTGTAGTGTGAATATGCATTGTTGTGTGACATTGATTTGAGATGTTTGATGATTGTAAGCATTGTCGAGAAGTGGGTTTATACGGCCTTACTGAAACTGACAATAATAGCGTGGAATAATGTAGCGAGGGGGTGAGCTGTTTATCATTATTAGAGACGAGCAAATGACGTCAGAGTGGCGTGTTTTTCTTAGAATTTTCGGGAACATTTTCCCCAGAGCATATGTTTTCGTAAGTTTCATTGGATATAAATATAGACGCTATATAGATGCGCGTTTTATTAACCAATAGCAGCTCGGTTATAATCTTTAGGCATATTGGGGCGAGGAAGTATAAATTCAGTGTCAGAATCAAGTTTCGCGTAGTTCAACGGAGACATTCATGGAGTATGCGTCGCACGCAGTTCAAGGTTACGCATAGCAAATTTATGAAAAATCTCTCGTGTCGTAAAGTTAATTACACAAAAAGTTGAAGTACGCGAATTAATAATGGGCAGCAAAGAAGTTATTATAACAGTTTCAGTTTGGCGAGTGTCAAGATTAATATGTGAACGTGAATAATGTGGTACGACAATAAAAGTGTAAAACAAATTCTTTTATCAGTGTTATCTTTGGATAAAAACTCCTTTCCGTTTACACACCTTGTACAAGATAAGTGCTTGACCGAGAAATCATAGCTAGCCGGAGGACAGTGAACCCAAAATTAAATACAATAACAGGCGCCCAGTAAAAGATAACACGAAGTGACCGCGACAAATTGGCTTCCATACGTGCGGCAGATAAATAGTAGTATCTTTCGACTACAAACATTAATACCACTACTTATTGTTTCCACAACGTGGGGGAACAATAATAATACCCCCTGCAACAGTTATAAGCTATAATTGAAGAAAACATAACGGTGTAAGTCTAGAAAAATGCACAACATCCCTTAAAAAGTGTAATGAAATTAATAGAACATTTACGCGAAAGAACGCACATAGCTAATTAGGGAGAACTAAATATAGGGGAGAACATACTGGAACAGAAAATCATCTGATTCATTTGTATATATGTGCCTTGTAAAGGTGGATTACAAATTTACTTTTGTCTCCTGTAAAATTATGAAATCAGTAGTTATACTCTTTGCCCAAACACGAGAGGATTATATAGGCATACGATAATTTGGACGTTTGTAAGAATAATTTGTAGAAGCTACATACAAATATAAACATAACAATAAACGATAGTGGATACAGTAATTCATATGAATGTAAATATAACACACAATTTTTTTAATGTGCTCTACTTTGTTGTTTTTCGCGATGTTATGAAAAGGTCATTTTCAAGGAGAGTATATAGCGAACAAAGAATAAGGTTTTCCAAGAAGAGTTTATAGGCGCTATATAAAAATAAACGATAGCGTGCAGAGAAAGTTATGTGAATATACGAGGCGTATTTTTAAAGTAAGAAGGATAGTTTTTTACTTTCTCTACTACGTATAGTAGGTAGGGGAAGTATTGCATTTCACCCAAAAATTCGATACCGAGATTTCACCGGAAATACATGTTTTGAGACCTCCTGAATCCAAAAAGAGCATTTTTGGAAACATGTCCGTGTGTGTCTGTCTGTGTGTCTGTCTGTGAACAGCATAACTCAGAAACGAACAGTGGGATAAACACCAAACTTGGTATTTAGGTTCAGTATCTTTCAGAGATGCGACACGAAGGTTTTCAAGAAAATCTCCCCACCCCAGACTACCCTTTACATGGAACATTTTTCGAAAATTTTAATTTTCTCAAAAACGGCTCTAACGATTTTAATTAAACTATCATATGTTTAAGATATTGTCATGACAAATAAAATGTATATCTCGAATTTTCTGGCAATGTCTCCAAAAATATTCTTCATTATGAACGACTTTTCATAACTGGTAAACCATAAGAGATAGACAAAATTTTACTACACAAAAATGTAGATCGCGTTAAAATACACAACTTATGTCATATACATTTCTTTGGTTGAGTGAACCGTTTTCGAGATATTGCTTGTTATTACCTTAAATTTTCCAATACTTATACTTTTTCTCAAATTCGTTATTCATTTTTTTATGTCCTGGACATGCAAAGAGAATGGAATGCGCCACATAGCAACCAGCGTTAAAATATTTGACTATCGCTTAAAACTTACCATATTCCCCTTGCATCTACAAGAAAATTACCAATAACATTGACATCTCGATATCTCGATTAACATGAAGCATATGGAGATTAAGCGTTTGTAAAAATAGTTTGTACAAGAGTAGAGAAAGTCATGTGAGTGTAACACATCAGATTTTTATAAAATATAACGAACATTATTTTCCAACTACTTTGTCATTCATTACTTTACATTACCCCTTGCACCTACAAGAAAATTAGCAATAAGGTAGTTACTGCAAATGTTTATCTGATTAACATGAAGCAGATAGTAAAATAAGCTTTCATAAGAATAATTTGTATACCCACTAATAAACGATAGAGGGTAGGGAACGTCTTGTGAATATGAAATATCAGATCTTTTTCTGTTATCCAGATAATACTTATGGGTCTTTTGTTACCAGAACTTAAGGCAGAATACCATCTTTGGTGTCCTTTACTGTTGAATTTCAATTCTTTCTACTTGCAGGTCGATATCTAATTTCGCAGGCGCATATTTAGTTCGGAAGCAAATGCAGAATCCTGCATTATCGATAGAGGCCTTGAGGACTGCTACGTTATTAACGCAGAAATAAAACAGAGTCGAATATATTCTACTTTTGTTTAAAAATCTACCCGGGGGAATTATTTAACACCTGACAGAATTCAATCTACACCAGAACTAAAACTAGAGAAATACTTTTGCCAGGAAGTGGGGTTTACAGTGAACCATATCATGGTGTGTTATGTCTAAATCATCACATTATTTTCACTTGCGGCCCCTCAATTGTTTCTTTCCCTGGTAGCTGCACTTGGTAAATCAAGGAAAGCGTGCTAGGTGATTTGATACTTCAGAAACGCAACGATGCGGAAATGTTTTATTTCGTAACTGACTTGGCGTAAGCTTCGAACTGGCTCCTGGCTTGTATTTACTATAAGTATTTAGCCGCAAAAAATACCTCATGTATTACATTCAGTTGAGTTTTTCACGCACTCTCTCACAAATTATTTTTCCTATTTACTTCCATTTAATCCAGATAAACATTTATAGAAATGATTTCATTACACATTTTTTGTTAGTACAGTAATGCTCACTTTATGCTGGCTTTGAATAATTCCTCTTCTTGCACGGCCACGAGAAACAAACGAACAGCGACTTAATACCTAAAAATCTGGTGTTATCTTCATATCACTTGTCTACACTCTATGGCTTCTTATTAATGCGTATATAACTTTATTTTCCTATCCACTTCATTTTAATCCAGATAAACTGTTCCAGAAATAGCTACATTACACATTTGGTTATAGATACAAAGGGAGTAGCGATAGTCAAAAATTTTAGAATTTGTCGCTATATGCTGGCTTTAAAATTACATACTCCTCATTCCAATCGTGAGAAACAACTGAAAATCGACAAGAATGACATAAGTATTGAATCATTCGAACCATCAATAACAGATATCTCGGAAATGGCTGATGCCACCAAAATTATTATCTGAAATACATTTTGTGTTTTAAGGAGACTTTTACTATCTCTACTACATATAGTAAGTAGGGAAAGTATTACATTCAACCCAAAATTCGATATAGAGATTTCTTCGTAAATTCATCTTTTGAGGTGCCCTGAATACAAACAAAGCAGTTTTAGAGAAAGGTCCATGTGTGTGTTTGTTTGTGTCTGTGTCTCTGAACAGCATAACTCAGAAACGAACAGTCGGATAAACACCAAACTTGGTATTTTGGTTCAGTATCTTCCAGAGATGCGACACGAAGGTTTTCAAGAAAATCGCACCGCACTACCCTTTACATGGAACATTTTTAAAAAATTTTGATTTTCTCAAAAACGGCTCTAAAGATTTTGATTAGAATATCATACGTAGATACCTTCAAAGATACTTTCATGGCAAATGAATATCTTGAATTTTCTAGGAATGTCCCCAAACGTTCCCTTCATTCTGAATGAATTTTGCATAACTGGTAAACCGTAAGAGATACACCAAATTTTACTACACAAAAAATGTAGACCTGGTTAAAACATACAATTTATGTCATATACATTTTTTTTGTCGAATAAACCATTTTCGAGATATTCTTTTTTATTTATTTGAATTTTCCAATTAGCAACCAGTTCTTAAAATATTTGACTATTGCGCTTAAAGCCTACCAATTCCCCTTGCATCTACAAGAAAATTAGCAATAAGATTAGACATCTCGATTAACATGAAGCATATGGAGAATAAGCGTTTGTAAAAATAGTTTTACAAGAGTACAAAAAGTCATGTGATTGTAACACATCAGATTTTTACTTTCTCTACTACGTATAGTAATACATGTTTTGAGACCCCCTGAATCCAAAAAAAAACATTTTTGGAATCATGTCCGTGTGCGTGTCTGTGTGTCTGTGAACAGCATAACTCAGAAACGAACAATCGGATCAACACCAAACTTGGTATTAGGTTCAGTATCTTCCAGAGATGCGACACAAATGTTTTCAAGAAACTCCCCCATCCCAGATTACCCTTTACATGGAACATTTATCGAAAATTTTAATTTTCTCAAAAATGGCTCTAACGATTTTGATTAAAATATCATATGTTTAAGATATTTTCATGACAAATAAAATGTATATCTCGAATTTTCTGGGAATGTTTCCAAAAGTATTCTTTATTGTGAACGACTTTTGCATAACTGGTAAACCATAAGAGATAGAGAAACTTTTACTACACAAAAAATGTGGATCGCGTTAAAATACACAATTTATGTCATATACATTTTTTTTGTTGAGTGAACTATTTTCGAGATATTGCTTATTATTCCCTTAAATTTTCCAATACTTATACTTTTTCTCAAATTCGTTATTCAATTTTTTTGTCCTGGTAATGCAAAGAGAATGGAATACTCCACATAGCAACCAACTCTTAAAAGATTTGACTATCGCTTAAAACCTAGCATATTCCCCTTGCATCTACAAGAAAATTAGCAATAAGCTTAACATCTCGATTAACATGAAGCATATGGAGAATAAGCGTTTGTAAAAATAGTTTGTACAAGAGTAGAGAAAGTCATGTGAGTGTAACACATCAGAAAGATTATATATAATTCCTTCCAGGTGAACAGGATTCAATCTTTGAGGATCCCCAAGGTGTTCTTTGTTATTGGCTTGAATTTAATACCTACAGTTTTTCAAGTGGTAAGTAGATATTTGCTGTTTGTCATGCAAAGGCCATGGAATGTCAAAGAATAATATTTTGTAAGAAGAATTTGTAGAAGAGGGATTAGAGAACCTTGTGTGAATACAAAATCTGGGAGGGGGACGTTTTTAAAAGAAGAGAGACAAGGGTTGTTTAATTTTTATTTTGTGTATGTTTGACTAGGTTAATAAAAGCTTGATCGAAATGCAAAGGTAATTATTTTCTAAATTAGGAAGAGGTTTTATTTTTTTTGTAACAGAAGTTGGGCAGAGAGCATTACTGCGCCATGTTGCTCCAGGTGGTTGGTGTTTCATACAATACCTAACTTGCAGGAGAGGATCCCCCGCAAGGCTCGCACTGCGAGTTTTCTTTGAGCAGATACTACACAAAGAGAATCCTTTATGAAACGACCTGCAGGAGGTCAAGTTGGTAACCATGGCAGTTAATACCACACCACGAGCATAAGGCAAAACTTCCCTTTCCTGGCTAAATACTCAAACCAATTCAATCAGATTTGGTAGAGGTTTCCGTCTCCTTTGACAATAGCGCTGATTTGTCCTCAAAGGCGAAGGAACATGATCTCAAACAATTCGTATCTGTGACATTCACACGAATTTCTCTTCTCACTCTTCTACAGACTGTTCCTACAATAAATCTGATGTTTTACACTCACTAGTTTTGTACAAACTATTTTTACAAACGCTTATTCTCCATATGCTTCATGTTTATCGAGATGTTAATCTTATTGCTAATTTTCTTGTAGATGCAAGAGGAATATGGTAGGCTTTAAGCGATAGTCAAATATTTTAAGAGCTGGTTGCTATGTGGAGTATTCCATTCTCTTTGCATGTCCAGGACATAAAAAAATTGAATAACGAATTTGAGAAAAAGTATAAGTATTGGAAAATTTAAGGGAATAACAAGCAATATCTCGAAAATGGTTCACTCAACAAAAAATGTATATGACATAAATTGTGTATTTTAAAGCGATCTACATCTTTGTGTAGTAACATTTTGTCTATCTCTTATGGTTTACCAGTTATGCAAAAGTCGTTCACAATGTAGAATACTTCTGGAGACATTCCCAGAAAATTCGAGATATACATTTCATTTTTCATGAAAATATCTTAAACATATGATGTATTAATCAAAATCGTTAGAGCCATTTTTGAGAAAATTAAAGTTTTCGAAAAATCTTCCATGTAAAGGGTACTCTGGGGTGGGGGGATTTTCTTGAAAACCTTAGTGTCGCATCCTTGGAAGATACTGAACCTAAATACCAAGTTTGGTGTTTATCCAACAGTTCATTTCTGAGTTATGCTGTACACAGACACACACACACACGGACATGTTTCCAAAAATGCTTTTTTTGGATTCAGGGGGTCTCAAAACATGTATTTTCGGTGAAATCTCGGTATCGAAATTTTGGATGGAATACAATACTTCCCCTACTTACTATACGTAGTAGAGAAAGTAAAAATGAATAACTAATTTGAGAAAAAGTATAAGTATTGGAAAATTTAAGGGAATAACAATCAATATCTCGAAAATGGTTCACTCAACAATAAAAATGTATATGACATAAATTGTGTATTTTAACGCGATCTACATCTTTGTGTAGTAACATTTTGTCTATCTCTTATGGTTTACCAGTTATGCAAAAGGCGTTCACAGTGAAGAATATTTTTGGAGACATTCCCAGAAAATTCGAGATATACATTTCATTTGTCATGAAAATATTTTAAAGATATGATATTTTAATCAAAATCGTTAGAGCCATTTTTAAAAAAATTAAAAGTTTCGAAAAATGTTCCATGTAAAGGGTAGCCTGAGGAGGGGGATTTTCTTGAAAACCTTCGTGTCGCATCTCTGGAAGATACTGAACCTAAATACCAAGTTTGGTGTTTATCCGACTGTTCGTTTCTGAGTTATGCTGTTCATAAACAGACACACACAGACATGTTTCCAAAAATGCTTTTTCTGGATTCAGGGGGTCTCAAAACATGTATTTTCGGTGAAATCTCGGTATCGAATTTTTGGGTGGAATACTATACTTCCCCTACCTACTATACGTAGTAGAGAAAGTAAAAAGGTTTAATTCAAGAATGAGAGACAGGAAGATACCAAAATTCAGAAGAAATAAGGAAATCAAAAATACCACTCCCCCAATACCTGAAAGACAAGAATAAAATTCACATCCCACCCCTTTTACATAACAGGTTCCATAAGGCCTTTAAAACAAGTAATATAATCCTAGCCCCTCAAAATAAATTCAAGTTGGTAAACCTGTTGAGAGCACTTCCCAAAGATCAGATACCAAAAACTTCCAAACCTACGATTTAAATACCAAGAATGCAATAAAGTATACTTCAGAAAAGCCAAGCGCGCCATAAACATCCCCATCAAAGAATATATCCGGAACATAAAATGTCAACAGACAGACAAATCAGCCGTTGCAGCACACTTTTGGAAAACCAACGACGAAATAGACACAAGGTCCTGAATGAACTAAATCACCGTGTAGAAGTCGCCGTATGGGAGAAGATCTTTATCCAAAAACACAAACACAGAGTTATGAACTTTGAAATCCCGTATCCGGGCATCTATACCAAGTTCATCACGTCATCTACCAGAGACCAGAATGAAGATGACACCACCGCCAGTCGACCTAGTTGATGGAAACGAATGCTTCTGTAACATGCCCCGTGTAAATTGCAGAGTAAGTGATGCAAACATGTCCCAAATTCGACTCCTAATGCCTGAAGAAAAATATTTTCTTTAATTTAGCTCCTAGTATGGACGCCAATTTGAAGAAAGTTATTGTTTCACGTATGGAAATCCGATTTGAAGTAGGAGTTGTATTATATTTCAACTGTTGGGGAGCCGAACTTATAGTAGTTGCAACCGCACGTATAATAAACAGTTTCCGGTTGCCTTCGATCCAAATGTATTTTTACTGTTTCTTTAAATATTATATTTATGTTTGCCTCGGCTGCGTCAGTACTTGTTAGAGACACGTTTCTCTTGGTAGGGTTATGGTGCACAAAAATGTAGGTTTACACAGATTATAATTTTACTTCACTCCTTTTATTAATACTTGATACGATTTAAATAACACTTCACTGATATAGAGAGCTGTGAGATTCTTTTTATTAATTAATTACACTTTTTAACACGTAAACATATTTTTCCTCTCACACGAATATGTATTAAATCTCTCGAGGACGTACAAGCAACGCATTTAGTTATGAGCACTGTCTGCAGGCAACTGAATTGATTTCAACCGTCTAAACTTGTAAATTTCTGTATTTCAAGTCTCTGATTGGCTAATCCTAGTCCAATAGAATACCTTCATTTAACTAAAACTTTTTCTGCTTGATGATTGGCTATTTTAAAACTGTCTCAAAATTTACATTATTGCTGCTCTAATAATGACTAGTAGTATTATTAAACTTCCTTGCTCATTATTGCCTCAAGGTTACCTCATTGTTAGCAACGTTTAACCTATTATTCTCACAGCTCCTACATTATTAAATTACATAATACATTCACATAACATTATTGAACATTTTTACAATAATACAAGCATTTACAATGACTGTAATATACTCTTTTTAGATATTGTTTTAGATATTTTAGATATTGTTATATATTGCTTCAAGGTGGGCTGTTATTGAATTTACATATTATATAATTTGACTGAAATTACTTAAGTGTTAAAAATACTGCCTCATGCTTTTGCATTCACTGTTATAAAGCTTCAAAAACAAACAAACAACCAACAACAAACAAACAAACTTAGCTCTGTTAAGTGCAGTATCATCCAAAGGTGCGACAAGAAAATTCTCCACCCCAAACCACCTTTTACATGGAACATATTTCAGCACTTTTTTTCTAAAAAAAATGGCTCTAACAATTTCGATTAAAGATGTTTTAAATGACAAATAAACTGTATAATTTTAATTTTATAGTAACAGCCTGCGCAGTTCTCTTCATTAGGAAGGAATTTTGTATAATCTTCTGTAAATTCATTTAGCGTTAAACGAAAACGTACTGCACAAATAATGTAGATCTCTTTAAAACACAAAATTTATTTCAAATAACTTTTCCGTGGCATCAGCCATTACCGAGATGTCCGTTAATAATGGTTCTTTTTGTTCAACACTTAGCTATTCTTTTGATCTCCCGTCGATTTTCAGTTGTTTCTCGCGATGTCATGGAAACAGTATGGAATTTTAAGGCCAGCATATAGCGTCCAGTTGTTAAACATTTGACTATCGCTGTTCCCTTTGTATCTATAATTACGTATGTAATGTAGCTATTTCTGCAAAGGTATATATGTATTTAAATGGAGCAGATAGAAAATTTCTATTGTGATACATTCACAAGACTTTCTCTGGCTTTCATCGTTTATTGCTGGGTATACAAACTGTTCTCATTAAAGTTTGTTTTTCTATCTAATACATTTTAATCCAAATAAACCTTTACAGAAACGGCTACATTACACATTTCGTTATATATACAAAGGGAACAGCGATAGTCAAATGTTTAACAACTGGACGCAATATGCTGACCTTAAAATTCCATACTGTTTCCATGACATCGCGAGAAACAACTGAAAATTGGTGGTACTTTAAAAGAATGACTAGTGTTAAACATTTCCAACTTTTAATAACGGATATCTTAGAAACGGATTATACCACCAAAAAAATCTTATTGTTATATTCACATGACCTTCTCTACTCTTGTACAAACTATTTTTACAAACACTTGTTGCTAATTTTCTTGTAAGTGCAAGGGGCATATGGTAGGCTTTAAGCGATAGTCAAATGTTTTAAGAGCTGGTTGCTATGTGGCGCATTCCATTCTCTTGACATGTCCAGGATATAAAAAAAATGAATAACGAATTCGCATTTGAGAAAAAGTATATGTATTGGAAAATTTAAGGGAATAACAAATAATATCTCCAAAATGGTTCAATCAATAAAAAAAATGTATATGACATAAATGGTGTATTTTAACCGATCTACATTTTTGTGTAGTAAAACTTTGTCTATCACTTATGGTTAACCAGTTATGCAAAAGTCGTTCACAATGAGGAATACTTTTGGAAACATTCCCAGAAAATTCAAGATTTACATTTTATTTGTCATGAAACGATCTTAAATATATGATATTTTAATTAAAATCGTTAAAGCCATTTTTGAGAAAATTAAATCTTTCATGTAAAGGGTAGTTTGGGTTGGAGAGTTTTATTGAAAATCTTCGTGCCTGAGGCAGTATTTTTAACACTTAAATGATTTCAGTCTGATTATATAATATATAAATTCAATAACAGCCCGCCTTACAGCAATATGTGTATGTAACAATATATATAAAGTGTATATTACTGTCATTGTATAGGTTTATATTATTGTATACATGTGTGATAATGTTATGTATTACATAATTTGATAGTGTGGGAGCTGTGAGAGTAATAAGTAAGGGGTTGCTAGCATTGGGGTGGCGATGAGGTGGCATTGAGGCGGTAATGAGTAAGAAAGTATAATAATGCTACTAGTCATTATTGGAGCAACAATATTGTAAATTTTGGACAGTTTATAAATAGCCAATCAACAACCAGAAAAGGCTTTGGTTGAATGAAGGCATTCTGTTGGAGTAGGATTGGCCAATCACAGACTGAAATATAGCAGAAATTACAAATTCAGAAGTCAGCTGGTTGTAGACAGTGTTCCTAACCGGACGCGAGATGCTTCCTCGAGAAACTTAATACGTATTCAGTGTGAGACGAAAAATAGTTTAGGAGTTAAAAAGTGCAAGTATTTAATAAAAAGAATCTCACAGCTCTCTCTATATCAGTGAGGTGTTATTTAAATCGTGTCAAACATTAATAAAAGGAGTGAAGTAAAAATTATAATCTGTATAAGACTACATTCTTCAGTCGCAAAGAGAAACGTGTCTCTAACAATAATACTGACGCAGCCGAGGCAAACATAAATATTTAATACTTAAAGAAACAGTCAAAATTACAAAGTTAATATTTTTTAAATATTTTGGGCCAAGGCCACCGAAAACTTTGTACCATAGTAGTAGTTGCAACATACTTCAAGTTCGGCTCCCCAACAGTCGAAATATAATAAACATTCTTCAAACTAGCTTTCCATACGTAGCAGCAACAAACCTTCTTCCAATTGGCTCTCAAAACGTGGGGCAAATAACAATACAACACCTTCTTCATGTCGCATTCTTGGAAGATACCAAATTCAAATACCAAGTTTGGTATTTATCCGACTTTTCGTTTTTGAATTGTGGTGGTCACAGACACACACTCTAGCATGTTTTCAAAATGCTTTATTTGGATTCAGGATACCTCAAAACATGTATTTGCGGTAAAATCTAAATATCCAGTTTTTAGGAGGAATGTAATGCCTCCTTTACGTAGTAGACAAAGCAATAATAACCGAACTTGGTATTTCAGGCAGTATCACCTAAAGGTGCGAAACGAAGATTTTCAAGAAAATCTTCCACCCCAAACTAGAGAAATAAAATTTTCATCTTGAATTTTTTGGAAATAGCCGGTAAAGTCCTTTTCATTCGGAAGGGATTTTCTATAATCTTATATAAATTGTAAACATTAAGCAATAGACAAAAACGTATTGCACAAAAAATGTAAATCTCTTTAAAATGCACAATTTATTTAAATAACTCTTGTGGTATCTGCCATTTCCGAGATATGCGCTGTTAATAGTTGGAATTGATCAATACTTCTTTTGATGTCCTCTTGTTTTTCAGTCATTTCTCGAGATTGCATGGAAAGGGTATATAATTTTAAGACTAGCATATAGCGTCCAGTTATTTCCCTTTATGTATAACAAAATGTGTAATGTAGCAGTTTCTACAAAGGTTTATTTGGATTAAAATGTAGTAAATAGAAAAATAAGTTTGAGTAAGAATAGTTTTATACCCATTAAAACGTGCTCTTTTGACCCAAGAGGAAGTGGATTATATTAGGAATAATGGCAGATTCCTACTTGAAAATATATTCCATAAATTAATTAACAAGCCGAATTTTTTCCATTTAATAAACTCACACTTCAATAACATAGATAATTACAATTTACAAAACCATTATTCGTTCACCATTCTTTACAGCTTCAGTGCTTTAAATTAAATTACAATAATTACAGAATTGCTTCCTGCTCACACATTTACCGATATATTTCTAAACTAACACCAACAAGTCTATAGTTCAGACGATCAATATTTTCCCAATGAAGAATTACTAAAGAGAATTTTGAATACGTTAAGCCAAAAATGAATTTAGAAATACCGTCCAGAATGCCTTCTATCTAAACGTCCTGTTTTCCTCGTAACCTAGCTCGCCGTCGAAGAATGACTTCTCAGCCTTGTGGGCAGGACGTTGAAGAGAGCTGGAACTGATCCGGCGCCTGCACAGTCGACGGCCACAATTGCCTTACGTACAGCGTGACTCAAACTCACTGCGCCCTTTCTTCTTGTTGTTGTCGTCTGCTTGAGAACCACTATCATAGTCGTTTCACTTCTGTTCCCGTACATGTCAGCCTTTCTTTAGCACAGCCCAGTCGCCTAAAGTAGATTTCTCCGGGGAGGGTCAATTTGGCACACCATTAATAAGCGATAGAGTGTAGAGAAAGTCATTGGAATGTAACACACAGGATTTTTTTGAAGTGGTGTCGCTATTCAGTTGTTTATCGCTACGGCATGGAAAGCGTATTGACCTTTAAGGTCAGTATACACCGTCCAGCTTTTAAACATCGCACTATCGTTTCGGTTTCTTATGCCCCTCTTCTATCTACAACGAAATGTGTAATGAAACCAAAAAAATAATAAGCTTTCGTAGGAATAAACGACAGTGGTTAGAGAAAATTATGTGAATGCAACACAGGATTTTTTTTTTATATAAGGCGCCTCTGAACGTTTGTTTCCGATGAAATCTTGATATCTAATTTTTGGATGGAATACGATGATACTTCCTCATCCTAGAGAGAGTAGAAGGGAAGGGAAGATAAACACGACGAGGGAGGGAACCAATGGACCCATCATGGATCAGCTGTTCATGTACTTGGGTATGTTAACATTTCATGAAAAGTGACCTCAGGGATATTGGGTTCCAAAACTCAAGTGTTTGTGGAAGTTCCCCCTCCCGCCCTTCTTTAAACAAGCCACCCTCCTCTATGGTGAAGAAAGATGTAGAATTACATGGCCCTTGTCCACAAACCACTGAACTCAAACACACGGATACACCCCTGACCCCAACTTATTTTCTTTACAGAAATTTACAATGCAAAATGTGACCCATGTGTATTTTAAAGACATATTTTGTATTCCGCTTCTAAAATTGAAGAGCTGAGATTTCATACAAGGGTTTTTGAAGCACATTTGTGGATAAATTTCAAATTTGGTTCGAATCGGTGCACAGTTACATTAACATAGACTTTCTGTAACCTCTATAGCTTATTAGTGAGATTGCAAGTTACCCTTACGAAAGTTTATTTTCCTATCTACTACATTTAAATAAACCTTTGTAGAAATAGCTACATTACACATTTCGTTATAGATACAAAGAGAGCAGCGATAGTCACATGTTTAACAACTGGACGCTATATGCTGGCCTTAAAATTCCATACTGTTTCCATGACATCGCGAGAAACAACTGAAGATCAAAGAGACTTAAAAGAATGATACGTTTTAGTCAATTTAAACCTTCAATAACGGATATTTCAAAAACGGCTTATGCCACAAAAACACACATTTTAAATGAATTGTACATTTTAACGAGATCTACACTTTTTGTGTAGTACGTTTTCCTCTTTTGTTTAACGCTTACCAGTTCTAAAAGATTATACAAAATTTCTGCTGAATGAAGCGTACAATAATGGTTATTCCCTGAAAATTCAAGATATGCATTTTATTTCTAATGTAAATATCTGTAATATATGTTATTTATATCCAAGTCGCTAAGAACCATTTTTAGAAAATAAAACATTTCGAAAAATGTTCTATATAAGCTGTAGTTTGGGATGGGAGATTTCTTTTTTAAATCTTCATGTCGCATCTTTGGAAGATATTTAAATTAAATACATAGTTTGCTATTTATCCGACTTTTCGTTTTTGAGTTATGCTGTTCACACACAAACAGATAAACACACAGAACTTTTCTAAAACTCTGATGTGTTACATTCACATGACTCTTGTACAAACTATTTCAACTAATTCAATGCCATAGCCGGGATTTGAACCACGGATCTCCCGGTCTCCGTCCGGTTGCTCTAACCACTGAGCTACCATGGCAACATGCCGACACGACATTAAATTCTCCAGCTGATTCGCATTTTTCCCGGTAAACCACAAGGAGATCTCAAATTGTATTGAGATGCCATACCACAATGGCGACTTACATTTATTGTAAGTACTTTAAGTTCCGGGCTTTATAGTTGCAACCACTATTAGGTCAATTAATGGAATTAATTGTTCTTTCACACAAGCCGTGTGTTGGACAGGGTTGGAAAGGTAGAATCAGATGACTGAAAAATTCAATGCCATAGCCGGGATTTGAACCACGGATCTCCCGGTCTCCGTCCGGTTGCTCTAACCACTGAGCTACCATGGCAACATACCGACACGACATTAAATTCTCCAGCTGATTCGCATTTTTCCCGGTAAACCACAAGGAGATCTCAAATTGTATTGAGATGCCATACCCCAATGGCGACTTACATTTATTGTAAGTACTTTAAGTTCCGGGCTTTATAGTTGCAACCACTATTAGGTCAATTAACGGAATTAATTGTTCTTTCACACAAGCCGTGTGTTGGACAGGGTTGAAAAGGTAGAATCAGATGACTGAAAAATTCAATGCCATAGCCGGGATTTGAACCACGGATCTCCCGGTCTCCGTCCGGTTGCTCTAACCACTGAGCTACCATGGCAACATGCCGACACGACATTAAAGTACTTACAATAAATGTAAGTCGCCATTGGGGTATGGCATCTCAATACAATTTGAGATCTCCTTGTGGTTTACCGGGAAAAATGCGAATCAGCTGGAGAATTTAATGTCGTGTCGGCATGTTGCCATGGTAGCTCAGTGGTTAGAGCAACCGGACGGAGACCGGGAGATCCGTGGTTCAAATCCCGGCTATGGCATTGAATTTTTCAGTCATCTGATTCTACCTTTCCAACCCTGTCCAACACACGCTTGTGTGAAAGAACAATTAATTCTATTTCAACTAATGCTTATTCTCCATCTACTTCATGTTAATCGAGATGTTAATCTTATTGCTAATTTTCTTGTAGGTGCAAGGGGAATTGCTAGGCTTTAAGCGATAGTCAAATATTTTAAGAGCTGGTTGCTATGTGAAGCATTCCATTCTCTTTATATGTCCAGGACAAAAATAAAAAATATGAATAACAAATTTAAGAAAAAGTATAAGTATTGGAACATTTAAAGGAATAACAACCAATATCTCGAAAATGGTTCACTCAACAAAAAGAATGTATATGACATAAATTGTGTATTTTAACGCGATCTACATTTTTTGTGTAGTAAAACTTTGTCTATCTCTTACGGTTTACCAGTTATGCAAAAATCGTTCACAATGAAGAATACTTTTGGAGACATTCCCAGAAAATTCAAGATATACATTTCATTTGTCATGAAAATATCTTAAACATATGATATTTTAATCAAAATCGTCAGAGCCATTTTTGAGAATATTAAAATTTTCCAAAAATGTTCCATGTAAAGGGTAATCTGGGGTGGGGGGATTTTCTTAAAAACCTTCGTGTCGCATCTCTGGAAGATACTGAACCTAAATACCAAGTTTGGTGTTTATCCGACTGTTCGTTTCTGAGTTAAGCTGTTCACAGACAAACACACGGACATGTTTCCAAAACATATATTTCCGGTGAAATCTCGGTATCGAATTTTTGGGTGGAATACAATAATTCCCCTACTTACTATACGCAGTAGAGAAAGTAAAAAAAATTTATATGATAAATTGTGTATTTTAACGGGATCTACATTTTTGGGAACATTCTCAGAAAATTGAACATATACATTTCATTTGTCATAAAACTATTTTTGAGAAAATCAAAAATTTTCGAAAAATGTTCCACGTAATGGATAGTCTGGGTTTCGGGGATTTTTTTTAAAATCTTCCTGTTGCATTCTTGAAAAATACTAAATTCAAATGCCAAATTTGATATTTATCCGACTTTTCGTTTAGAGTTATGCTGCTCACAGCTACACACACACACGGACGTGTTTCCAAAAATGCTTTATATGGATTCATGGCACCTCAAAACATGTATTTCCAGTGAAATCTCAGTATCGAATTTTGTGCGTGGAATGCAATACCTTCTCTATTGTCTATGTACGTGGTAAAGAAAGCAGAAGTGGATAAAATGTTGTGACTGTTCAGTTTTCCAATGTCACCTCACTTTGTTTTGCGCTTAGTAGTTGAGCGTATCACTCGCGAAGCAGGAGGCTCTTTTTCCTTCCGATTTACTAGCTGGGGCATCGAACATTGGACTTCACTAATCCCAGGCCGAGCATCACTCACTGTACGTCACAACTCAGGGAACATCACTTTATGTCGCATCATCTCTGACTTCTGCCTCACGGAATGTTCTCGGGAGGCGGGGAAAGAGAGCGTTCAGAACTATCTGGTCCTTCACGGCACTTACGTAGGGAAGAGTGCCCCGTCCCTACTCGCCCTTCAACCAATCGCTAGCGAGTACTGAAGGACATGCTACCGCCCGCGGTTGGGCAAGGATGGATCCATCACAACACTGAAAACTTCAAAACAGTAATAACGGATATCTCGGAAATGGTTCACGCCACAAAGAAATTTATTTGGCATAAATTCTGTGTTTTAACTAGATCTATATTTTGAAGATGGTTTGTTGCTGCTACGTATGGAGGCCAATTTGAAGAAGTAGTTTGTTATAGGAGTTGTATTATAGTTCAACTGTTGGAGAGCCGAACTTGTAGTAGTTGCAACCGCACGTATAGTAAACAGTTTCCGGTAGCCTTCGCCCCAAGTGTATTTTCAGGTGGCCTTTGCCCCAAGTTAAAAAAAATATTAACTTTGTAATTTAACTGTTTCTTTAAATATTTAATATTTATGTTTGCCTCGACTGCGTCAGTATTATTGTTAGAGACATGGAAGTCTTGGCAGGGCGTGATGCGACAAGAATGTAGGCTTACACAGATTTTAAGTTATTCAATCCTTTTTATTAATCCTTGACACAAATTAAATAGCACTTCACTGATGTCGACAGCAGTGAGATTCTTTTATATAATACTTGCACTTTTTAACACGTATACTATTTTTGTCTCACACGAATACGTATTATATTTCTCGAGGACACATCACGCAGTTACAAACACTGTCCGCAGGCAACCGAATAGATTTCAACCGTCTAAACTTGTAACTTTCTGTATTTCAAGTCTCTGATTGCCTAATCCTACTCCAATAGAATACCTACATTTAACTAAAACCCCCTCCGGTTGTTGATTGGCTATTTTATAAACTGTCACTAAAATCACATTATTGCTTACAAGAATCACAAGTAACATTTAAACTCTCAAACTCATTATTGCCTCAAGGTTACCTCATTGTTAGCAACTTTTAACTTATTATTCTCACAGCTCCTATATTATTAAATTACGTAGTACATTCATATAACATTATTGAACATGTTTACAATAATATAAGCATATGCAATGATTGTTACATACATTTTACAAATTATTACATACATATATTGCTTTAAGGCCGGCTGTTATTGAACTTACATATTATATAATTTGACTGAAATTATTTAACTGTTAAAAATACTGCCTAAATTTGTGTGTATTAAGTTTTTGGTTATCTCTTTTGGTTTACATGTTACACCAAATCATACAAAATTCTTTCCCAATAAAGAGGTCTTTACAGGCTGTTCGTAAAAGTTTCAAGATAAGCATAATATTTATCATGCGAACATACTAGATATATGAAATTATATCAGAATCGTTAGAACCATTCTTGATAGAATAAAAAATTTCGAAAAATTTCTGAATACAATGGAATACTTCACTTTCTAGGTGGCTGTTCACAGGTACACATAACTCATAACCCCACAAACCCTTTACAATACATCTTTTAATTGAGGTTTCTCTAGGCACGTGGTAGAGAAAGTCGTTTCTAACGCTCCCCATATAGCCTATGACCTTCGGGGATACCTCATTCCACCAAGCGAGGACTGGGATTTCTGAGCTAAAATGAGAGGACCTACAGCTTTTACCGTGGACTCCGACCCACGTTGGACCTTGAGGATACTTCACATGAGCAAGTCAGTGATAGAGTCGACTTAAAATCCCCATCCCAGAGCCGGAAATCGAACCGCGGAGCCTCAGAACGAGAACCGGAAACGAAAACATTCCGCTACCCCAGCGCCCATGGTAGAGAAACTAAAAAGTAAATACCAAGTCTCGTGGAAAGACAGCATGTGTTCAAAATTTGGGAACGTTAAATCTTCAAATTTTGCGCATTACTTCTACAATACAGATGTATCTTTATTGGTGTCATACATTTGGGGTAGTGCTCCTGACATCAAAACAGTAAAAAAAAGCTCATATGAACATGGATCTGAAAATCATTTATTACAGAGTTACACAAAATCGGAAGTTACAAAAATTGCTCGAAATGGCTTCCTCTTGCTTCAATGCATGCAGTAAGCCTGCATTACATGCTCTGGCGTACTCTGTTGAAAATTCCTGGTGTGTTTTGTATTTGATCAAATCCAGTTTGGATACGTCTTCTCAAAATGTCAGGTACAAGAGTCGCATAAACCAAGGGCTTCAAATGTTCCCAGACGAAGAATTCATTGAATTCAAATGAGGCGATCGAGGAGGCCATGCAATGGGTGCCCCTCGAACAGTCCATCTTTACGGAAGTCGATTATTCAAAAACTTACGAACTATCATACTGAAATGAGCTGGAGTACCATCATGTAAAAACCACATTCGTTGGATGATGTCCAGAGGCACATTATCAGTTAAGTAATGCAACTCATTTCTGAGAAACTGGAGATAGGTTTGTCCATTCAGACGCGGAGGGAAGAAGTAGTGACGAATAAGGTGATCAGGAATGATTCCACCGCAAACATTGAGAGAGACCTCTGTTGATGGTTGTCCTGTCGTACTTCATTAGGATTTTCAAATGCCCAGTTATGAGTGTTATGAAAATTGAAGATGCCGTCGCGAGTAAAACCAGCCTCATCCGTGAATAAGATACAGGCTAGGAAATCGATGAACAGAGCGCACTGCTGTAACATCCGTTGACAGAAACGCCTTCTTGGCTCAAAGTCCGCCTCATTTAATCCTTGCACACGTTGAAGGTGATAGGGGTACAGAAGATTTTCATGCAGAATTCTCCAGATAGTCTTTCCCTTACAGCCATACGTCTTGTGCTTTGTGATGGGTCTGCATCCACAGCACGAAGAACTCGTTCTTCAATCTCAATGCCTCGTACCGCTCTTGGTCTCCCAACATCCCTAGTACTCCTCTTAAATGCGACATTCTCTCTCAAGCGTTGGTGAATTCGTGCGAATGTTCTTGCACACGGTAACTGCCTGTCAGGGTATCTTTCTGCATAAAGTTCACGTGCTCGTGCTGCATTGCCGTCTGCACGGCCATACGTGTAGTGCATATCCGTCTGTTCACTCATGGAATACATCTTCTTTGAGCTATAACAACGAAACGGTTGATTTTCAGACCCATGTACATATGGATTTTTTTACTGTTTTGATGTCAAGAACACGTCCCTCAAATATATGACACAAATAAAGATACACTCTGTATAGTATTTTAAATAAAATACTAAATTTTGTGTGAAAATATTAAACTATGTAACACTTTTAATTTTCTAAAAATCATGAGGAGAATTATAAGTGGAGAAAATGGGAGACAAGTTTTTGAAACTTCACGCGGTATTCTCACAGCGACATTTGAACATAGGTGTTTGCGCATTTACATAGCCAGAAAAACAAAAACCCCGCTTAGATTCGGATTACTATGTTTGAGGACATTAATTTTTTTCGAAATTCTGTCGAAAATTTAGTAGTGAGTACGTTTAAAAACCTATCCCGAAATTAAACACTTTAGGCACACGTCGAGGATTCACAAAAAGCTACGAGATTTTTTTTCTCTCGTTTGGTTGGTATCCCGTAGCATCGGCACTGATTAACAAGGCAAACCTCCCCTGCCTCTCTCCTCCCAACACAAAATTCCTGCTTTATCTAATGCTGGACAGGATGACCGACATTTTTGTGGCAAAATACCCTCATTTCGCGAGCGGTGTAACATTAGCAATTAAATTTTGTTGAAATAGCCTTTCGTTTCGGCATTAATGCGTTTACATGGTATGCCATACATGTTTCTGACTTTCCACAGCGATAAAACAAGCAACCGCATTTCATTTTAAATGTCAGACCAAGTATGCTTTGTCGCTGACTCCAGTAACCTGTAAATGATTAGTTTTACAGTAGTCACGTTTAATAGCGCGTAATGCAAATACAGACAGCTAAGGTATCTTTATTGATGTCAAATTCTTAGTTATTACACAAAAACTTAGTATATGGGTCGTTGTACGCACGTGCACATTTGAGGTTACTTAAACTTTGGGAAAAAAGGAAAAGAAAAATCTGATGTGTTACATTCACATGACTTTCTCTACCCTGTATCGCGTATTAGCGGCTATACAAACTATTTTTACTAAAGCTTACTTTGTACGAGGGCTGATCAATAAAGACTGAGACTGTTTTTTTCACACAGTATTTATTACTCTATTTCAATGTTGACATGATCTTTTTCAAAGTAGTCCCCTCCTACTTGAACGCACTTTTTATAGCGTCTCTGCCAGTCCTCCAACACATGGTGCAGGCCATTCTTTGTCAGGTCTTTGAGAATCGCCTCACTTTTCTTCAGCACGCTTCAGTGCTCTCAAATCAAATGCCCCGGAGCTTTGCCTTTAGTGATGGGAATAAAAAAGAAATCACAGGGGCAAGAATGGGGTTATAAGGCGGATGCGGCACACAGGTAATGTTGAATTCCTGGACTTGATTTGCAACGTGAGGCCATGCGTTGTTGTAATGAAGTCGCCACCCATTCTGATGAAGTTCTGGATGTTTCCTTGCAATGTGCTCCCTCAGTGTAGCCAATACTGGCGTGTAGTACGCTGCTGTAGCAGTAGTGTGAGGAAGAACAACAATCACAGCAGCTGTGTTGATGTTGACTTCAGTCATAGCAGAAGCCGAAGCACCAGGCCCACCTTGCTTAGCACAGAGGACTCGCTCTACTTTGAAGTCTTTGAACCACCTAAACACTGTTGCACGAGATAGTGCATCTTCACCGTATGCTTGCTTCAGCTTTTCCAAAGTTTCAGAGGCTGTATGATTTAAACGAAAACAAAGTTTTATTGCTCCTCTCGTGTCGAGTGGTATGCGAAATTCAAGTAGGGTCAACTATATACAGCATTACTACCAACCTACCGATACAAGAGTGCTGCCGTCTATGGACATTATACATGAAACCCCGCTATTTTCAAATATCCATAGTAGCGACAGGAAACTCTCAAGGAAGCTACAGGAAAAAATCAGTCTCAGTCTTTATTGATCAGCCCTTGTATATCTACTTCATTTTAATCCAAATAAACTACATTACACATTTCGTTATGGATACAAAGAGAACAGCGATAGTCAAATGTTTAACAACTGGACGCTATATGCTGGCCTTAAAATTCCATACCGTTTCCATGCAACCGCGAGAAACAACTGAAAGCTGAAAGGTCTTTGACTAAGTAATGAACAATTCGAACCATTAATAACGGATATCTCGGAAATGACTAATGCCACAAAACAGTTATTTGAAATAAATTCTAGGTTTTAAAGAGATGCACATTTCTTGTGTAGTAGGGGAAAGGTCCCTAATTTGAACCGCTCCGATATTTTCCAAACTGTTCGACAGATGTCACCGTTATCATAGCAGAAGTTGGCGTGTACAGCTATGAATGCTTGGAGTTGTTGACTTTGCATTCTGAGCTGTGGTTTCAGAAGTGTTGCCTGTTTTTGGTGCTTCAGAAGTAATATTTGACTCATCTAGCTAAGCTTATACGATCAATTAGATAAGTTTGAGATGATCTATATATATTACATGTTATGAAGTGTTTATTTAGCAACAATATTCATGCATACGCTTTTTCAAGCAGCGTCTCTCCTTGTCACATAGATGCTAAAGCTTCCAAAATGGCTGGCTCGTAAATTGAACCACTGTTTGAACCCTATATTGAACTGGTCCAATTTAGGAAACCTATTGAAGTTCTAGGATTGCTCAACTGCGAATAGTATATCCACATAATATGCTAAGTTAAAAAAATCATGTTAAAAACGGTGGATGACATGAACATGTAAATTGTCTGAAATAATGGACATGATCCAGGGTATGGGTTGTAGAATATGGCTTCACCAAAGTGTGCAAAAGTAGTTAGTGACAAGAAGAAAGTGTTTTATTGTGAAGACTGTGCATAATTGGGCTCTCTTGTATGAGAGTAAAAATTAGAAAAAACTCTATATTTGCAAATAATACATATTCAAAACCAAGTGATTGTCATTATATAGAAATTGAAAATGTTGAAGGAAATTGCTATTCTTATTACAATTTTGGACTCTACTTTTATTGCTGATAGCATATTTGTTTTGAATGTACAATAAAATGTGTATTTTATATTAATAAAAAACTTCTAAACTTAAAGTATGTGGTTCATTTTAAGACACGGGTGGTTCAATTTAAGGACCACGTTCCTAATTTGAACCGATTCACACCATCTCATGTTATTTAATTGATAACTGTATTAATTTTAAATTGTGTTGAGGATATTCATAGCGCAAGGATTTGTCACTTTAACGCTGGTGTTTCTGAAAATTTTCATTTGAAATTATAATTATTATTTACTATTTACGCTCAAGTGGATCAATATAGGGACCTTTCCCCTACATCTTCTTCTATCGCTTAACGTGTACTAGTTATATACGATTTCACAAAATTCCTTCTGAATGAAGGGTACTTCAAAGGCTGTTTCCAGAAAATTCTAGATATAAGTTTGTCATAAATATTTTTATTTGTCATGTAAATATCAACAATATGTGGTTGTTAATGAAAATTGTTAAGCTATTTTTTAGAAAATCAAAATTTTGCATGTAAAGTGTAGTTTGGTGTGGGGGATTTTCTTGCGAATCTTCATGTAGCATCTTCAAGAGGTATTGAACTTAAGTACCAAGTTTGGTGTTTATCCGACTCTTCGTTTTTTAATTACACACACACACACACACACACACACAGACCCAAGCAAACACGGACCGTTTTCTAAAAATGCTTTTTTCTTATTTAGGGGGTCTCAAAACATGTATTTCCGGTGAAATCTCGGCACCGAAGCTTTTATGGTGGAATGCAGCACCCTCTCTACCTAATATGTACGTGATAGAGAAAGTAAAAAGTTTGATATGTTGCACTACAAGACTTTCTCTACTCTTATACAAACTATTTTTACAAACGCTTATTCTCCATATGCTACATGTTAATCGAGATGTTAATCTTATTGCTAATTTTCTTGTAGATGTAAGGGAAATATGGTAGGCTTTAAGCGATAGTCAAATGTTTTAAGAGCTGGTTGCTATGTGGAGCATTCCATTCTCTTTGCGTGTCCAGGCATAAGAAAAAAGAATATCGAATTCCAATTTGAGAAAAGGTATAAGTATTGGAAAATTCAAACAACTAACAAGGAATATTTCAGAAATGGTTCACTGGACCACCCCCTCCCAAAAAAGGATGTGACATAAATTGTGTGTTTTAACGAGATCTACAGCTTTGGGGAAGTAAAATGTTGTCTATCTCTTACGGTTTGCCAGTTATGCAAAAGTCGTTCACAATGAAGAAAACTTTTGGAGACATTCCCAGAAAATTCGAGATATACTTTTCATTAGTCATGAAAATTTCTTAAACATGTGATATTTTAATCAAAATCGTTAGAGCCATTTTTGAGAAAATTAAAATTTTCGAAAAACGTTCCATGTAAGCGGTAGTCTGGGGTGGGGGGATTTTCTTGAAAACCTTCGTGTCGCATCTCTGGAAGATACTGAACCTAAATACCAAGTTTGGTGTTTATCCGACTGTTCGTTTCTGAGTTATGCTGTTCACAGACACACTCACGGACATGTTTCCAAAAATGCTTTTTTGGATGCAGGGGTCTCAAAACATGTATTTCCAGTGAAATCTCGGTATCGAATTTTTGGGTGCAATACAATACTTCCCCTACTTACTATACGTAGTAGAGAAAGTAAAAAGCTTTATGAAGAATAGATTGTATACTCATAGCGCTCAGGATTTGTGCTTTGATATTAATTATGAATAACAATTCTGGCATGAGTGTTAAGTTTTTTCTTATATTAAATAATACATAATTAGTTTGAGTAATACAAGAAAATACGCTTTTACGTTTTCTCAATTTTGTATACATTATTTGAAAATCTTCAGCTGAGGCTATACTGTAGTTTCGTTGTTCTAATTTTATCACAGCTTTATTTAACAACATTTCCTTCACCAGACTGTAATAATTTCTCTCACAGAATCGTCATTTTTGTGCACAAGTACTCTTTGGTTTAATGGTAGTGCTTTCACCGCTGTAATGTTTTAACTCGTTATTGTCCATTTGTAGTCTAACACAAAGAGGGTTAGTGTGTTATGGAGTGCTAACTTTTTTTTTACCCTGCTACATAGGATTTAAACCAAATGTAATATTCCGACAACCTGCATGAACTAAAAAAAATAATAAATTATTTTCTGCTTCAAAGTTACCTGCAACTGACAGTGGCAATAAGCGCCCTCAGGAAAATTTGTATTAATGTTTTTTTTTTTTAAAACGTTATATTTCCTCTTGAAGCCGTTACAATATAACAAAACGTTTAATTTAGTATTAACTTCAAAAAAGAGGGAATTATTCTCTGGTTCTATGTGTATATACTGAGGTTATTTACTATACAGTAGAGGTATTTTGTTGCTCCTTTGATCTCCACCGTTTGTATAGTATGTATGTTGTCGACGTATTTCGCTATATCCAAGCACGGAGTTTGATAACCCCTTTACCAGTGATTATTGTATAAGACAAATGCTGATTTCAGCTCCAGAAAGACCAAAACACTTTTTAAAAAATCTGATGTGTTACACTCACATGACTTTCTTCACTCTTGTACAAACTATTTTTACAAACGCTTACTCTCCATATGCTTCATGATAATTGAGATATCGAGATGTGAAAGTTATTGCTAATTTTCTTGTAGATGAAAGGGAATATGGTAGGTTATAAGCGATAGTCAAATCTTTTAAGTGCTGGTTGCTATGTGGCGCATTCCGTTCTCTTTGCATGTCCAGGACATAAAAAAATGAATAACGAATTTGAGAAAAAGTATAAGTATTGGAAAATTTTTAGAGGATAACAAGCAATATCTCGAAAATGGTTCACTCAACAAAAAAAAATGTATATGACATAAATTGTGTATGTTAACGCGATCTACATTTTTTGTGTAGTAAAATTTTGTCTATCTCTTATGGTTTAACAGTTATGCAAAAGAATACTTTTGGAGACATTTCCAGAAAATTCAAGATATACATTTTATTTGTCATGAAAATATCTTAAATATATGATATTTTAATCAAAATCGTTAGAGCCATTTTTGAGAAAATTAAAATTTTCGAACAATCTTCCATGTAAAGGGTAATCTGGGGTGGGGGGATTTTCTTGAAAACCTTCGTGACGCATCTCAGGAAGATACTGAACCTAAATACCAAGTTTGGTGTTTATCCGACTGTTCGTTTCGAGTTATGCTGTTCACAGACAGACACACAGACACACACACACACACGGACATGTTTCCAAAAATACTTTTTTTGGGATTCAGTGAGTCTCAAAACATGTATTTCTGGTGAAATCTCGGTATCGAATTTTTGGGTGGAATACAATACTTCCCCTACTTACTATACGTAGTAGAGAAAGTAAAAATATGATGTGTTACACTCACATGACTTTCTCTACTCTTGTATTCCCATTTGAGAAGATAAGTATTGAAAAATTTAAGGGAATAACAATTAATATCTCGAAAACGGTTCACTCAACAAAAAAAATGTATATGACATAAATTGTGTATTTTAACGCGATCTACACTTTTAGTGTAGTAAAATTTTGTCTATCTCTTATGGTTTACCAGTTATGCAAAAGTCGTTCACAATGAAGAATACTTTTGGAGACATTCCCAGAAAATTCAAGATGTACATTTTGTTTGTCATAAAAATATCTTAAACATATGGTATTTTAATCAAAATCGTTAGAGCCGTTTTTGTGAAAATTAAAATTTTCGAAAAATGTTCCATGTAAAGGGTAGTCTGGGGTGGGCGGATTTTCTTGAAAACCTTCGTGCCGCATCCTTGGAAGATACTGAACCTAAATACCAAGTTTGGTATTTACCTGACACAGATGAATATTTTTCTACAAATTATTATTATTATTATTTGTTTTATTCAGGGTGCTTCAACACAAGTATTTCTAGTTGAATATTGGTATTGAATGTTTGGGTAAAATGCAAACTTTTCTATCTGCTATGTTCGTGGTAGATTAAGCAAGAAAGTAGATGCATTGAAAACTGGAACCAGCAATAAGGGATATTTGGGAAATTTCCGAGGTCACCAAACGTTTGTTTGAGACAAATGTTCGTTTGAAGGATATTTACAGGTTTTGTGTAGTACTTTCTTGTTAAAGATTATAAAATATTCGTTCTGACTTAAGAGTTTAAATTGAGTTCTTCTATTTGTGGACGCTGTTTAACTGCTGTGGTCCTTAGCGTCCCATTCTATATTGGGCTTGAAAGACCGGTAATTTTGCTCAGAGGCCTCTTTATTTTTACTTTCTCTACTACGTATAGTAAGTACGGGAAGTATTGCATTCCACCCAAAAATTCGATACCGAGATTTCACCGGAAATACATGTTTTGAGACCTCCTGAATCCAAAAAAAGCATTTTTGGAAACATGTCCGTGTGTGTGTCTGTGTGTGTGTCTGTGTGTCTGTGTGTGTGTCTGTGTGTGTGTCTGTGAACAGCATAACTCAAAAACGAACAGTCGGATAAGCACCAAACTTGGTATTTAGGTTCAGTATCTTCCAGAGATGCGACACGAAGGTTTTCAAGAAAATCCCCCCACCCCAGACTACCCTTTACATGGAAGATTTTTCGAAAATTTTAATTTTCTCAAAAATGGCTCTAACGATTTTGATGAAAATATCATATGTTTAAGATAATGTCATGAGAAATGAAATGTATATCTCGAATTTTCTGGGAATGTCTCCAAAAGTATTCTTCATTGTGAACGACTTTTGCATAACTGGTAAACCATAAGAGATAGACAAAATTTTACTACACAAAAAATGTAGATCGCGTTAAAATACACAACTTATGTCATATACATTTCTTTTGTTGAGTGAACCGTTTTCGAGATATTGCTTGTTATTCCCTTAAATTTTCCAATACTTATACTTTTTCTCAAATTCGTTATTCATTTTTTTATGTCCTGGACATGCAAAGAGAATGGAATGCGCCACATAGCAACCAGCGTTAAAATATTTGACTATCGCTTAAAAGTTACCATATTCCCCTTGCATCTACAAGAAAATTACCAATAAGATTGACATCTCGATATCTCGATTAACATAAAGCATATGGAGAATAGGCGTTTGTAAAAATAGATTGTACAAGAGTAGAGAAAGTCATGTGAGTGTAACACATCAGATTTTTTTTTTTAATACTTATTCTATTTTTAGAGCAGTTTTTACACTATATTTATATTCATAATGGCAACATTGTGTATATTTTTCTGGTATTTATACAAGAGTAAGTGGACATTGTCTTGAATACTTATTATTAATATTACATTGATTACCATTAAATTTATTAATTTTAAAAAGAGATTTTAGGTAGAAAATATATTTAAATAGTTTATAATAAAATTATGATTTGTGATGTCATAGCTTGAGGTTCTTCGGCTTGACTTGCCTTCCGAAATAACCACTACACCACGGAGGACGAAAACACTGAAGAGAATGAACCATAAGCTATTTCCAGAAAATTCTAAATATACATTTGATTTGTCGTGTAAATATACCAAGATTAGTAATTTAATAAAAATGGTAAAAGACATTTATGAGCAAATAAAAAAATCTGATGTGTTACACTCACATGACTTTCTCTACTCTTGTACAAACTATTTTTACAAACGCTTATTCTCCATATGCTTCATGTTAATCTTATTGCTAATTTTCTTGTAGGTTCAAGGGGTAGATATATGGTAGGCTTTAAGCGATAGTCAAATGTTTTAAGAGCTGTTTGCTATGTGGAGCATTCCATTCTCCTTGTATGTCCAGGACATAAAAAAACGAATAACGAATTCCCATTTGAGAAAAAGTGTAAGTATTGGAAAATTTAAGGGAATAACAAGCAATATCTCGAAAATGGTTCACTCAACAAAAAAAATGTATATGACATAAATTGTGTATTTTAACGCGATCTACAATTTGTGTAGTAAAATTTTGTCTATCTCTTATGGTTTATGAGTTATGCAAAAGTCGTTCACAATAAAGAATACTTTTGGAGATATTCACAGGAACTTCAAGATACACATTTTATTTGTCATAAAAATATCTTAAACATATGTTATTTTAATCAAAATCGTTAGAGCCATTTTAGAGAAAATTAAAATTTTCGAAAAATCTTCCATGTAAAGGTACTCTGGGGTGGGGGGATTTTCTTGAAAACCTTCGTGTGGCATCTCTGGAAGATACTGAACCTAAATACCAAGTTTGGTGTTTATCCGACTGTTCGTTTCTGAGTTATGCTGTTCACAGACACACAAACGGACATGTCTCCAAAAATGCTTCTTTTGGATTCAGGGGGTCTCAAAACATGTATTTCCGGTGAAATCTCGGTATCGAATTTTTGGGTGGAATACAATACTTCCTCTACTTACTATACGTAGTAGAGAAAGTAAAAATATAGGGTTGTTAGGGATGGTAGGATTTTGTATGTCTTCGCGTCGCGTATTTGGGAGATCCGGACTTAAATATCAGGTTTGGTATTTATCAGAGATTTTGCTTTTGAGTTATGCTGTTCACAATCACACACACATGCATCTTTTTCTAAAATGATTTTTATGGATTCAGGGGACCTCAAAACATGCAGAATACTCCTTATACCTGCCTACAAGGAACTTGGTAGAGAAGGTAATAAGCAGAGTGACTAAAGAAAATAATGTGAACGTAACGCATCAGACTTTTTTTTTATTAAGAACAAAATATAATATTTTGTATAAAGGTTTGTGTTTAACCAGTTAAAAGCTAGAAAACTAGTGCTGCTGTTATGAGTGCTTTCCCTGGTATAAGTTGAGTGCTGATAGACGAAGTCCCAGCTGAGGGTTGTTATGTTTTATAGCTAACCCTTGAGTTAGTGGTAGTTTTCCCCGGACGCTGCAGCTTGATGAATGGAGCACCTTTCCCAGTTCAACATTATTTCGGTGCACTTGGGTGTGAATAATCATGAAGTTCCCAGGAAGCCATTCATTCCGCATGGAACTAGTTAGTGAGGCCATTGAGGCGGAAGGCAGTTCGCTATAAACCGAGACACTGTACCCCGTACAAACCCTGTGTTGTTCTGAATAACCGTGATCGCTTGATAGCGTAGGCTTTCATCAATACTAATGTAATAAAAATAGAAAACTGTATACTATAGATCTGCATTTCTCACATACTGAGCTGACAATATAGATGGCTCAGGCGGTAAAGTCTGTGGTCCGCACTCGGGAGGTCACGGGTTCAAGTCCCGTCGGCCGACCCACTGTCTGAGGGTTTTTCGTGGTTAGCCAAGGTAAATACCGGATTGGATATTTAATACCACGACCCAAATTTCCACCATAAGTCTAAAACCATAGTAAAATGAAAAATGCTATGCCACCTATCTACAGACAATGTAAGCAGCTAGACTGGAAGGCTCCCTAATGCCATCTACACGGCACGAAGCAGAAGATCCGGCTGCCATGCGCTGGGGGTCTCTGTGGGCACGTGACGAAGCAAGATGGCATTTCCATGGATGAGACCTAGAAGGCTATCTGTACGCACTTTCTGTGTGAGGGCGGCGGTTGGACTGCACAGCACCCTAATGCCACCTGCATGGCATGAAGCGGGTGTTTACAGGGATGAGACCTAGAAGGCTAACTCTCCGCATTTCTATGTGAGGGCGGCGGTTGGACTGGACGGCACCCTAATGCTATCTGCGCGGCATGAAGCAGGTGATTACAGGGATGAGACCTAGAAGGCTATTGCCCGCCTTTATATGGGAGCGGCGGTTGGACTGGACGGCACCCTAACGCCATCTGCACGGCATGAAGCAGGTGATTACAGGGATGAGGCCTAGAAGGCTAACTGTCCGCCTTTATATTTGAGCGGCGGTTGGACTGGACGGCACCCTAACGCCATCTGCACGGCATGAAGCAGTTGGTTACATGAATGAGATCTAGAAGGCTGACTGTCCGCTTTTCTGTGTGGTAGCGCGGTTGGACTGGATGGTACCCTAATGCCATCTCTACGGCACGAAAGCAGAAGATGCGGTAGCTATGTACTAGGGTCTCTGTGACACGTGATGGAGCGGGTGGTTACAGGGATGAGAACTAGAAGGCTAACTGTCCATCACATATCGTTCTAAGAGTTATCCACCATCAGATCCGTCGCGATATGATCAAGGATTTAAAGCGACGTAAAATAAAACAGAGAAAAAGATAGATAAACTACTCTGTTATATGGCTTTCCCATGATAGCTTTGAGTTAACAAAAATCTGATGTTGCATTCACATGGCTATCTCTACTCACCGTTCTACAAACTATTCTTACAAAAGCGTATTCGTCCATATACTGTTTGTTAATGGAGTCGTCTTCCGTGGTGTAGTGTTTGCCATGCTAGCCTCTAGTTCCCGAGGTCGCGGGTTCAAACACGGCGGAGGGCGATGGGCTTTTTTCGGACTAAAAATCTTTAGCATGGTTTCCTTCGGAAGGGAAGTAAAGCCGGTGGTCAAGTGTCGTAGATTTACGACACGTAAAAGAACTTCAAGCCTAATAAAGAGGTCTCTGAGCAAAATTACCTTTCTTTCACGCCCAATTTAGAATGGGACGCTAAGGACCACAGTAGTTAAAGAGCATCCATAAATAAAACTAAATTTCAATTTTTTGTTGATGTAGATAAACATTTATTACAAATGTACACATTTCCTTGTAGATATAAAAACAACGCAGAAGGCTAAATCATTAGTCAGAAAGCAAATCGCTATGTGATAGCTTAGAAATTTCATGTTCTTTGCGTGACCAGAAGAAAGAAAGGAAGGGAGAAAGAAATAAATAGAGAGGGAGAAAGAAGAGAAGGAGAGAGAAAGAGAGACAGAGGGAGGAAGGAAGGATCTGTTCTCCATTCACCTAGACTTCATCTAGCCTCTATCGTTTATTAGAGGGTATGCAAACTATTCTTACGAAAGTTTATTTTTCTATCTACTACATTTTAATCCAAATAAACCTTTACAGAAATAGCTACATTACATATTTCGTTATAGATACAAAGAGAACAGCGATAGTCAAATGTTTAACAACTGGACGCTATATGCTGGCCTTAAAATTCCATACTGTTTCCATGACATCGCGAGAAACAACTGAATAATATCGAAAGAGCTTTAAAAACTCGATTTTATCAGGCTTCTAGCCAAGTGTAGATTTCGTTAGAAGCCAACGTTTCGGGAACGTACATCGTACCCTCTTCAGGGTACTTAAATTATGCAAATTAGTTATATTAATGTCCGTGGAGCTAAGTTCGGAGTTCGGTGTTCTAAGAAGATACGAGCGATGTACGTTCCCGAAACTTCGGTTTCTAACTAACTTTACATCTGGCTGGATGCCGGAAAATCTAGAGTGTTTACAACGCCAGAAAAGCTTCAGCCCATATTTCAACATAACTTAAGTATTGAACAATTCTCTACGACTAATAATGGATATCCCAGAAATGGCTTATGGCAAAAAAAAGATTGCTTTCAATAAAATGTGTGTATTAAAGAAATCAATATTTTTTGTGTAGTACGTTTTCGTCTATCGCTTAACATTTACTAGCTATACAAGCTTTTATTAAAGTCATTCCAAATAAAGACTTCACCCATTCCAGAAAATTCAAGATATACATTTTATTTATCATGTAAATATCTTAAAATATGGTATTTTTTATTGAAATCGTTAGAGCTATGTTTTATAAACTCAAACATTCGCCGGTGTTTCACGTAAAGGGTAGTTTTGGGTTAAGGAGATTTTTTTGAAAATCTTCTTGTCGCATCTTCGGAAGCTGTTGGACCTTGTCGCAGTTCTCAACGACTAGTGTTATCTTATTTGTTGAGTTGTTTTAAATTTGCGTTCTTTGTCCTCCGGCTAGCTATTATAACTCAGTCGAGCACGTGTCTCTAAGCAGGGTGTGTAAACGGAAAGGAGTTGTTGCTAAAAGATAACACTGATAAAAAAATTTGTTTCTACACTTTTATTGCCGACACGCTTAATTAATAATTGACATATTTAATCTTTATACACGCCTGACTGAAACTGTGATATTTCTGAATGTAACTACAGTCGTTATAGTTGCCGCACACAAATTACTTCGCGTACTTCACATTTTGTAACTAACTTTGCAACGTGTACCTCGTGAGAGATTCTTCAAGAATGCGCGATACTTGCTTATGGCTCGAGAATATATAGTCCTTCACCCGGAATTGCCTAAACATTATAATAGAGTTGTTATTGGTTACCAAATAGCGCCCACTTTAGCGTCTGTTTTGGTCAGACAATCACTGCTACTAACATATATACTCTAGGGAAGATATTCCCTCCATTTCTAAAAAACCGCCGGCTACCCTGACGTCATTTGTTTGTCTCTTCTTAGTGATAAACAACTCACCCCCTCGGTTTATTGTTACCCACTTCTATTGTCAGTTTCAGTGAGGCCGTGTAAACTTATTTCCTAACAATACTTATGGCTAACAAACATCTAAAATCCGGTACATACAATAATATTAATTTACACTACAATCACTTTGTTGTGATATAAAATATTGCCTCAACCTAAATACCAAGTTCTCTACCTTCTATGTACGCGGTAGAGAAATTAAAAAAAATAATAAGAATAGCGACTTACCACATGAAACAGTGCAGTACTAGACAATGATTCAAAAACAAATAATATCTCGGAAATGGTTAGTGTCACGTAAAAATTATTGTACAAATTCTGTGCGTCAAGGGTATCTATATTGTTTGTGCTGTAAGATTTTGTCTATCTCTTACGATTTACCAGTTAAACAAGGCATTCGGAATGAAGAGGACCTTACAACATTCAAGTTAAGTATTTTATTTGTCATGTAAATTCTCAAAAATATTGCACTCTAATCAAAATCGTCACAGCCATTTTTCAGAAAATAATTACGATTTCTTTTTTCTAGTAAGGAGTAGTTTGGAGTGGAGGTATTTTCTTAGAAATCTTGGCATCGCATCTCTGGAAGATCATTTATCGGAATTTTCGTTTTTGAGTTCAAACACACGGGCCATTTTTTTCTTTCTCTACCAGTACCTAGTAGGAACAGAAGGTATTGCATTCCACCCAAAAATTTGATTCCCAGATTTCACAGGAAATACATGTTTTGAGACCCATGAATCCAGAAAGTGCATTTTTAGAAAAGAGTCTGTGTGTGAACAGCGTAATTCAAAAACGAAAAGTCGGATAAGTACTAAACTTGACATTTAAGTTCAGTATCTTCCAAGGATGCGACACTAGGATTATCAACAAAATCCTCCCACTCGCAAATTACCTTTATATGCAACATTTTTTCAAAAATTTTTATTTCCTAAAACAGTGCTCTCTCGGTTTCGATTAAACTGACACATATAAAAGATATTTACATGAGAAATAAAATTTATATCCTAAATTTTGTGGGAATAGCCTTTGAAGTCCTCTTCATTTGGAAGGAATTTTCTACAATGTTGTATAACTGGTAAACGTTAAACGATAGACGAAAACATACTACACTAGAAATGTAGATCTCTTTAAAACACACAGTTTATTTCAAATAAAACATTTTGTGCTATAAGTCATTTCCGAGATATTCGCTATTAAAGTTCCAATTGTTCATTTCTTGGTCATTCTTTAAAGTCCTTTCTAACATTCAGTTGTTTCTCGCGATGTCATGGAAACAGTATGGAATTTTAAGGCCAGCATATAGCGTCCAGTTCTTAAACATTTGACTATCGCTGTTCTCTTTGTATCTATAACTAAATGTGTAATGAGGTATTTCTGCAAAGGTTTATTTGGATTAAAACGTAGTAGAGATTAACATAAGTTTTAGTAAGAATAGTGTGTATACCCACTAATAAACAATGGAGGGTAGAGAAGGTCATGTGAATGTATCATCAGGCTTTTAGAAAAAGGTCCGTGTGTGTGTGTGTGTGAACAGCATAACTCAAAAAGAAAAAGTAAAATAAATACCTAACTAGGTATTTAGTTTCGGTATCTTCCAAAGATATGACATAAAGATTTTCAAGAAAATCCCGCTACTCCAAACTACCCTTTACGTGGAACAGTTTTCGAAATGATTTATTTTTTAAACATGGCTCTAACGATTTCGATTACAATGCCATATGCTAAAAATACATATTTACATGACAAATAAAATGTATATATAGAATTTTCTGGGAAAGCCCTTGAAGTCCACTTTATTCGAAAGGAATTTTGTATAATCTTGTATAACTGGTAAGCTTTAAGTGACACGTGAAAACTTCCTACACAAAAAAGTTAGAACTGTTTCAAACACAGAATTTGTTGCAAATGACTTTTTGTAGCATAAGCCATTTCCGAGATATGCATTTTAATGGTTCGATTTTTCCAATACTTTGTCTTTCTTTTCGAGTTCTTTTGATGTTCTGTTGTTTTTCCCGATGTCATGGAAACAGGTCAGCGTATAGCGTCCAGTTAGACATTTGACTATCGCTGTTCCCTTTGTATCTATAACGAAATGTGTAATGTAGCATTCTGGAAAGACTAAAATGAATAAGATAGGAAAATAAACTTTTGTAAGAATAATTTGTATGCCTACTAATACGCACCAGAGCGCAAAGAAAATAATGTGAATGTAACACATCAGCTTTTTCTAAAAAAAAATACTTCTATTGCATTAACGCGACCTCAAAAATGTTTTTCTGGTAAAATATCGGTATCAAATTTTTGCAACTTTTCTAATGATGTACTGTTTTAATATTGCATTGTACTGGACGGGCATAAAAATATATCGCGTCCAATTAATCGACTCATTAAAGTGGAATTTCACTTACTGTGCAACAAACTTGGGCGTATATCACTGTTGTTACAACTTTATCTCTCTTTTTTTTCGACCAAAACATTCACGTGATGCTCATTAAAACAAACAATTTTAAATTAAATCGATAATTTTTGTTACGCAGATGCTGTTGAGAGGGGATGCATTATCTAAATCTCTTGTGAGTGCACGTGTACATATATACACGTTAATTTTGATTACTTTTAAATAAGATATGAAACCTAATGGATGGTTATTACGCGAAAGTCTCGCAATAAAATTTTTAACTTGTTTGTGGTGTGAGTTTGGTGAAAGATGTGTTTAATGCCGCTTGCTTTAATATCCAACTATAAGTAAAAACTTGATTTGCAGTAATGCCACAGTGGTTTTCAATTTATATAAGCATGTTCGAAACTATGATTTACGATACATTTAATCTCATTTACTCGGGCCTTGCTTATGTGGCTTTTTACTTTCTGTACTGTGTATAGTAAGTAGGGGAAGTATTGCATTGCACCCATATACTAAAAAACGGGAGTTCGCCAGAAATACATGTTTTGAGGTCCTCTGAAACCAAATAAAGCATTCATGGGAACATGTCGGAAATAAAATCGGATAAATACCAAACTTGGTATTTGAGTTAGTATATTTCAACAATGCAACACGAAGATTTTTCAAGAAAATCCCCATCCCACACTACCCTTTACATTGAACATTTTTCGAAAATTTTGATTTTCTCAAAAAAGGCTGAAAACGATTTTGATCAATATATCACATGTTTGAGAGATTCCTATGGCAAATGAAATGTATATCATGAATTTCCTCTTCATTCTGAATGACTTTCACATAACTGGTAAACCGTAAGAGAGAGAAAAAAAAAATTACTGCACAAAAAAATGTAGATCTCATTAAAACTCACGTTTTATTTTATACAAATTCTTTTTGTCTGGTGAATCACGTACGAGATATTCCTTGTTATTTGAATTTTCCAATACTTGTTCTTTTTCTAAATGGAAATTCGATATTAGTTTTTTAATTTTATTTTTTTATTATTTTTTTTTACTTTCTTTACTACGTATAGTAAGTAGGGGAAGTATTGTATTCCACCCAAAAATTCGATACCGAGATTTCACCGGAAATATATGTTTTAAGATCCCCTGAATGCAAAAAAAAAGCATTTTTGGAAACATGTCCGTGTGTGTGTCTGTGTGTCTGTAAACACCATAACTCAGAAACGAACAGTTGGATAAACACCAAACTTGGTATTTAGGTTCAGTATCTTCCAGAGATGCGACACGAAGGTTTTCGAGAAAATCCCACTACTCCAGATTACCCTTTACATGGAACATTTTCGAAAATTTTAATTTTCTCAAAAATGGCTCTAACGATTTTGATTAAAATATATACGAGTATTTAAGATATTTTCATGACAAATGAAAATGTATATCTCGAATTTTCTGGGAAAGTCTCCCAAACTATTCTTCATTGAGAACGACTTTTGCATAACTGGTAAACCATAAGAGATAGACAAAGGTTTACTACACAAAAATGTAGATCGCGTTAAAATACACAATTTATGTCATATACATTTTTGTTGTTGAGTGAACCGTTTTCGAGATATTGCTTGTTATTCCCTTAAATTTTTCAATACTTATTTTCTCAAATGGGAATTCGTTATTCATTTTTTTGTCTTGGATATGCAAAGAGTATTAATCTGTGGCAAAGGGAATGGTGCTGCACATAGCAACCAGCTATTAAGAGATATGTATGTGCTTAAAGGCTACTGTATTTCTATATTGCCCTTGCAAATACAAAACAAGGGGAACATAGTACGCCTTAAGTGATAGTCAAATATTTTTAGAACTGGTCGCTATGTGTAAAATGTAATTCTCTTTGCATGTCAAAAGATCGTTTCTGCAAATGTTTATCTCGATTAATATGAAATAGATGGAGAATAAGAGTTTGTAAAAATAGTTCGTACAAGAGTAGAGAAGGTCATGTGAGTGTAAAACATGAGATTTTTTATTGTGTAAATTCTTTGTTCTAATACAAATGCTCCACACGAGGATTTTAAAAATATTTCCATTAAAATGTCAGATTTTACAGTAGATATGCTTATAAAACGAAGTAACATAAGGTTTTTTTATATTAAACCCTAATTATTATATATAATTATTACTTTTTGTTTTCCATGTCAGCAATAGTTGCTCAAACCCCCACGACTTTATCAACACGGATGCCTCAGGCATCCCTAGCAATGATGAAAATGATCAGGTTGGTTCTGCCTTCGTGGTATATGAAAACGATCTTGAAATATTTTCAACACAACACAAACTCTCCTCAAATTGTTCCGTCTTTCAAGTTGAACCTTGGGCCATTAAGCAGTAGCAGAGTGGTACAAAGACAACAACAAGCATGCAAAATTATACGCTGAACTCAATAAGTACACTCGCTTCCATTTATGCCGTCACCGCAGCTTTAGGCGGCATTCTACTGGCCTTCACAGGTGGAGTACGTATATCAACGAGGAGGTGTGCGTGTCTGTTTATCTTTTCGCGTGTGCAGTGGCGTTATGTTTTACGTGCACTGTTCTGGATTATTCTCAAATGCATATATAACTTTGAGCAACACTTTGCGCGTCATCACTTATAATAACCGTGTTTAAATACATAACTAAGTAAACCTCTGTTTTTCACAATATTTCCATAAAACAGTATTTTTAATTGCAACATAATGTTAAACAGAAATACATTATACTTTTTACTCTCCAAGCTACCCAAAAATTCCATATCAGGATTTCACCTGAAATACCTGAATTAAAAAGAAAACATTTTTGAAAACATATCCGTGTGTGTGTGTGAGTCCGCGTGTCTCTGAAACTCAAAAAGGAAAAGTCGGAAAAATACCAAACTTGGTATTTGAGTTCAGTATCTTCCAAGGATGCGACATGAAGATTTTTAAGAAAATCCCCCGTCCCTTTAGATGGAACATTTATAGAAAATTTTGATTTTCCAAAAAATGGCTAACAATTTTGTTTAAAATACCATATAAAATATATTGAGATTACAAATAAAATGTATATCTTGAATTTTCTGGGAATGGCCTCTGAAATCCTCTTCATTCGGAAGGAAGTTTGTATACATTTGTATAATTGTAAACGTTAAGCGACAGACGAAAACGTACTACACAAAAAATGTAGAGCTCTTTAAAACCACAAGTTACTTAAAATAAGTTTTTTTGTGGCGTAAGCCGTTTCTGAGATATCCGCTATTAAAGGTTGGAATTGTTCAATGTTTGTCATTCTTTTTAAGTCCCATCGATTTTCAGTTGTTTCTCGCGATGTCATGGAAACAGTATGGAATTTTAAGGCCAGCATATAGCGTCCAGTTGTTAAACATTTGACTATCGCTGTTTCCTTTGTATCTATAACGAAATGTGTAATGTAGCTGTTTTTATAAAGGTTTATTTGGATTAAAACATAGTAGATAGAAAAATAAGCTTTATTAAGAATAGTTTGTATACCAACTAATAAAGATAAAAGAGAAGAGAAAGTCATGTGAATGTATCACATCGATTTTTTTCTTATACTTAGAGAGTTTATCTCGATTAACAATAAGTAGGTAGTAGAATAAGTGAGTAGAGAAAGTTATGTGAATGCAACACGTCAGGTTTCTATCATAGCGATGTTTACGCTAAAGGAAATTATTAAAGGCATGAGTAAAGGCTCAAGAGGCGAAACCCCTAAACCCTCCAAAAGAAATAAAAGAAAGAAAAAAAATCCATTATGACTACGCATTGCGTCAAAACAAACTAAACGCGTTTTATTAGCTATTATTTTTCCAAGCCGTTTCACTTCATCCTTTCACTTTACATTCAAAGGAGAGCAATAAAGAAAGAACTACTCGATAAACAGGGACGCTAAGTTTCATGGCCTCCTGGGATGAAGAAACAGAACACGGTCGCGGCTATAAAATTAGTGAGGGAAAATAGATTGCCTGTTTTATCGTCCTATGTATACAAACTCCGTACTTCCAGGGTGAGATTTACAAAATGTAAGCTGGTAAACTTTTCAAAACTCTATATTAAAACTGCATATTTGGAGCCTTCCCTAATTAAATAAACTTTCATTAGATAGCCCGCCCGTCCACTTCCGAGTGGACAGCTTTTATTAAAATGCAAATCGCCACGTTCGGATATTCATCTATTGAATTCTATGAGTGCGGTGTTGCTAGGTAACCAGCCTTCTCGAGAGTTGGCGTGTGATCCATTTAATTTCATACGTAGAGGCTGAAGTTGGGGTAGAAGGTGCAGTTAGGGCCCGATACTTATAAGTAGAGACAGGTAAAATAGGAAGAAAAATTTGCCAAACTATGAAAATATAAAGAAAAAAATCTTATGTGTTGCAGTCACAAATTTTCTTTACTCTTGTACAAACTATTTTTACAAACGCTTATTCTCCATATGCTTCATGTTAATCGAGATGTTAATCTTATTGCTAATTTTCTTGTAGGTGCTAGGGGAATATGGTAGGCTTTAAGCGATAGTCAAATATTTTAAGAGCTGGTTGCTATGTGGAGTATTCCATTCTCTTTGTATTACCAGGACAAAAAAACGAATAACGAATTTCCATTTGAGAAAAAGTATAAGTATCGGAAAATTCAAACAAATAACAAGGAATATCTCGGAAATGGTTACTCGACAAAAAGAAATGTATGAGACATAAATGTGTGTGTTTCAACGAGATACACATTTTTTATGTAGTAACATTTTACCTATCTCTTACGATATACCAGTTATGCGAAAGTCATTCAGAATGAAGAGTATTTTTGGGGACATTGCCAGAAAATTCAGAACACGCATTTCATTTGCCATGAAAATATCTTAAACATATGATATTTTAACCAAAAAGTTGGAGCCACTTTTGAGAAAATCAACATTTTCGAAAACTGTTCCTTGTGAAGGGTAGTCTGTAGTGGGGGGGATTTTCTTGAAAATCTTTGTGTCGCATCCTTGGAAGATAGTAAACTCAAGTACCAAGTTTGGTATTTATCCGACTTTTCTTTTTGAGTTTCGCTGTCCACAGGCTGGCAGATAAACACACACACAGACATGTTTCCAAAAAATGCTTTGTTTGCATTCAGAGCACCTCAAAACATGCATTTCGGTGAAATTTCGATATCTAATTTTTGGGTGGAATGCAATACTTCCCCTACTTACACAAGTAGTAGAGAAAGTAAAAATTTGATGTGTTAAATTCACCTGACCTCTTCCCCTTCATTTGTTTCTTAGTGGGTATACAAGCTATTCTTCTGAAACCTTATTTTTCTATCTGATACATTTAATCCAAAAATAGCTACATTACACATTTCGTTATAGATACAAAGGGAATAGCGACAGTCAGATGTTTAACAACTGGACGCTATATGCCGGGCTTAAAATTCCATACTGTTTCCATGACATCGCAAGAAACAACTGAATGTCAAACGTATTTTAATCGAAATCTATAGAGCCATTCTTGAGAAAATAAAAAAATTGGATGCACACTTGTATACCACGGAACTTAAATAGCAAGTTTGGTATTCATCCGACTTTGCGTTTTTTGAGTTCTTTTGCTGACACACACACAAACACAGGAGTGATTTTTTCTTAATTTAGAGTCCTTAAAATGTGTATTTTGGGTGAAATATCTATATTAAATTCTATTTGAAGGAGATTATTCCTTTGCCTACTATAACTAGGTACTAGAGAAATTAAATTTTAAACTTCTAAATTAATATAAAATATTTCTGTATATGTCCCATGGTAAAATTGGAAAATCCCGTAGAGTTTTCAAAAATAAATTTTACTTAAAACCCCGAATGCCTAAACTGTAATATATTTAATTCTTTCTGTATAATTAAAATGACAATTTTCTCTCCGTTAAGTTGGCTGCTAGAATTTTTTCAAGTGGACATGAATACTTTCTGCAGTCACTCCATTTTCTCTCTCTCCTTCTTCCAAGTCAAAGTTTGTAGACGAAGAGAAGAACACAAAAAACGAAGTAGGGTTTACATTTTGGAAACATTTTTACGGATTTTCTAATTTTGCAGGCATGGAAGATTTAGTAAGGCGTTATTTCCCCTTCAGTTATTTCTCTCGAATGACTCATTGTTCTCGAACCAAGAGCTCCATGCTGCGGGCTAAAGGAATCCCTTATGTATACTGCATGTTAATGAGCACTTTAGGTTGCCATGGCAGCGTGTTATTAAAAACCGTTGCGCCTTTGTTTCTCTGCGCGCAGCCATTTGTCAACATAATGTTTCTGAACAAATTCTACGTGCGCGCGCGGCTATAATGCAGCGGAAGTAAATTTTGGATGAATCCTTCCAACCGAACACAACGTACTGCAGGAACAATTATATCCATCTCCATCGGGCAAAGGTTTAGTCCTTTCGATGAATAATGGGCTCCTTTTGATGATGTAGGCTGAAAATTATAAAATTACATTGTCTCATCCGGCACTGAATGGATTCATTCTGCATTTATGGGGTTGAAAGTAATGCTAGGGATAGCTGGGGAAGCATGCACATGTTATAGAAATAAAACCTGCCTGCATTCGGGAGGTCCCGGGTTCAAATCCCGTGGGCCGGCCCGTCTGACTGACTTTTTCGTGGCTTCCCTCAGTCGCCAAAGTGAATACCGGATTGGATATTTAATACGAGGGGCACTAATTATATTATGAGCCTTGGCAACCCTGAATGTTGTAGGTGCCATCTGACGTTTCCAATGGAAAGTTTGACATTTTTGACCATAATCTACTTCAAATATTTTGTCATTTGTTTTGTTTACACTAACTTGAAAATTGTGTGTCAACAAAAACATGGAATTAACTCGTGAAAATGTTCGTGCATTGGTTTATTACGACTTTCGACGTGGATTATCAAGACAAGATTGCATCGATAAACTAACTTCCACATTTGGCGACGAAGATCCATCCTTTGCCACTGTGAAACGAATTTAATCGTGGCCGCCGTTCGCTCAATGATGAAGTTCGTGAAGGTCGTCCAAAATCAGTTGTGCTAGAAATCATTGATGCTGTGCAAAAACTAATAATGAAAGATCGTCATGCGACATATTGTAAGATTGAGGCAACCCTAGGCATTAGTTCCACCAGCATATATAAAACATTGCATGATTATTTAGTCGTGAAAAAGGTTTGCTCTCGTTGGATCCCACATAATTTGACGCAATCTCAAAGAGATGCTCGTGTCGAGTGGTGTACAAAAATGCTCAAGAAATACAATGACGGTGCCTCAAAAGACGTATATAAGATTGTAACAGTTGACGAATCGTGGATCTATGCGTATGAGCCGGAACGTAAACAGCAGTCGACTGTATGGGTATTTCAAGATGAAGCAAATCCAACAAAAGTTGTTCGCACTCGAAGCACTTAGAAGCAAATGGTCGCATGCTTTTTCAGCAAAACTCGCCATGTGGCAACAGTGCCTTTAGAGGAACGTAAAGCGGTCAATGCCGAATGGTACATAACCATTTGTTTGCCGGAAGTCTTCGGTGAAGTAAGGAAACCCAACAAGAACCGTGAGATCGTTCATCAAGACAATGCGAGCGCACACACATCTCGTCTAACAACAGAGTATTTGAAGGCTCAAAAAATCGAATTGATGAGTCATCCGCCATAGAGACCTGATTTGGCACCCAATGACTTCTTTTTGTTCCCGAACATCAAGAATAAATTGCGTGGACAACGATTTTCGTTGGCAGAAGAAGCCGTTGATGCCTTCAAAAACCATGTTTTGGTGGTGTCTCAAGAAGACTGGAATAAATGCTTTGACAAATTGTTCAAACGGATGCAAAAGTGTATTGATCATAAAGGAGAATATTTTGAAAAACAATAAAGTAGTTTTCAATCAGAAATTACTTTGTTTTAATTATTAGGCTCAAAATATAAATAGTGCCCCTCGTATCAGGACCCAAAGTTCAACCTTGCCGTTCTCGGTGCGACAACTTTGATGCCTAAGATTTTTATAATATGTAATGTTAAATGCTCTGTTGATGAGTTTTGTTCTCTCGTAGCTGCGTTACCTCGTGCGCCAGCTTCTGTAGTGGTGTAACTATGAGCTCTTTATCTCTGGGTATGCGTGAGTGTGTTGTGAAAGGATGACATCAGATTAGTTAGCTGAGAAATGTTAATGTTGAGTTTGAGAAGAGTCGCCGACCGTTGAATTTACGAATTAATTACGTCTATAACAACAATTAAGCGAAGCGTCAGTTGTCGTAGGTCGCAGAAAAGTTACTCGTAAAGATCCCTCTCAAACTTCCTAACACAACTTAGAAATTATACACGAGAGTCAGGAATACGTGCACGAATGTATATCTCATTTAGGATGCACGAACGTTTCTTAAATTAAGCATCGCCCGTATATCAGTACCCCTACCAACGTACGTTCTCGCGCGGTCCAATCTTAAAATCCAAGGTATGTGTTTCTTACATTGTTACTAAGCCGTACCTTTCACTTTTCTAATTTACAGAATTGCTGCCTACGTCACTTCGCAAAAGTACCGAACTGCATTCCAATAATCTTTAAGCTAATGTGTTTTATACTCGTGTGCTACTAATATCTTCCTTACATGACTTGCTAACTACCTTTTTCTTTCCGGACAAAATTTTCAACTTAGGGATATTACATTACAGATTAATTTATACACGGGGATTATTTACTGCGGCTATTTATATACCGTCTTAGTATTTCTTTGTTTAATTATTTATATCTTCCGGTCAATGATTATAGTATAAAACTTTAGGTCTAAAATAACAGCAAAAATGAAAACAGATGTAACAGCAAATGCTGAGCTATCATCCACAGATAACGAAAGTCGTCCTACGTAGTGTAGTCGTTACCTGCTAGCCTCTAGTTCCCGAGGTCACGGATTCAATTCCAGCGGAGGGCGATGGATTTTTTTCGGACGTAAAAATCCTTAGATTGGCTTCTTTCGGAAGGGAAGTAAAGCCCGTGGACCCGTATCGTAGATTTACGGCACGTAAAAGAACCTCAAGCATAAAGAGCGTCCATAAATAAAAAAAACTCAAAACAGATAATGAAAGCAGGTAGATTGGACGGCACCCCAATGCCATCTGCCGGCACGTGTAGAAGCAGAGGCACAATTATCTGCACTAAGGCCTCTGTGGACACTTGAAATAAGATGGTATGATACAGGGATGAGACCTAGAAGGCTAACTGTCCGCCACACACCGAGCCCCGTGTTATCTCGTAACAATCCGTCGCGATATGAGTGCGCTTGGAGGAGGGCATATGGCATATGTATAGGGGCATATACAGTTGCACTGTGAAAACAGTATTACATTTGCACACCTCAGTCTGTCTAGTAAATGCAACCCGGAAATTCGGAGGTTTTCTTTAACTGACTCTCCTTCCGAGGCCCCACCCACTTGTTGGGTAACTGTTTAGTTTGTCTTTCCACCGAACGCCTTCATATTGTGGCAGATTAGTAGTTAAAGCGACGTAAAATAAATAAAAAAAGATAATTAAAGAAAGAAGCATCAGAACTAATTAAGAAAAGGAATGAGAAAACAAATGGAATTCAGCATTTCCTCTGAAAGTTGAGGCAGTATTTTTAACACTTAAATGATTTTAGTCAAATTATATAATATAAATTCAATAACAGCCCACCCTAAAGCAATATGTGTATGTAACAATACATAAAAATGTATATTACAGTCATTGTATATGTTTATATTATTGTATACATGTTCCATAATTTTATGTAAATGTATTACATAATTTAATAATGTAGGAGCTGTGAGAATAATAGGTTAAAAGTTGCGAACAATGAGGTAACTTTGAGGCAATAATGAGTAAGAATGTTTAATAATGCTACTAGTCATTATTGGAGCAACAATAATGTAAATTTTTGTGACAGTTTGTAAAATAGCCAATCAACAACCAGAAAAAAGCTTTAGTTAAATATAAGTATTCCATTGGATTAGGAATAGCCAATCAGAGACTTGAAATACAGAAATTTACAAATTTAGGCGGTACAAATCAAGTTAATTGCTTGTAGACAGCGCTCATAACTTGACGTGTTGGTTGTAGACAGTGTTTCCTCGAGAAATTTAATATATATTCAGTGTGAGACAAAAATAGCTTACGTGTTAAAAAGTGCAAGTAATTAACAAAAGAATCTCACAGCTCTCTCTATATCAGTGAAGTGTTAATTAAATCGTGTCAAGCATTAATAAAAGGAGTGAAGTAAAATTATAATCTGTGTAAGCCTACATTCTTAGTCGCACCCAACCCTGCAAAGAGAAAACATGTTTCTAACAATAAATACTGACGCAGCCGAGGCAAACAAAAATATATAATATTTAAAGAAACATTCAAATTACAAAGTTAATATTTTTTTAAATTTGGGGCAAAGGATACCTGAAAGTACATTTGGGGCGAAGGCTACCGGAAATTATTTACTATACGTGCGGTTGCAACTACTACAAGTTCGGTTCCCCAACAGTTGAAATATAATACAACTCCTTCAATACAACCTACTTCAAATTGAGGCCTAAAGCGTCAAGCATTCTTAGTCGCACCACAACCCTGCAAAGAGAAACATGTCTCTAACAATAATACTGACGCAGCCGAGGCAAACATAAATATAATATTTAAAGAAACAGTCAATTACAAAGTTATTATTTTTAAACATTGGGGCGAAGGCCACCGGGCAGCATACGTGGTTACAGCTACTTCAAGATCGGTTCCCAACAGTTGAAATACAATACAACACCTACTTAAAATTGGCTTTCCATACGTGAAGCATAAACCTATCTTGCAATTGTCTCCCAAAGCGTGGGGCAAATAGCAATACATCAAACCTTCTATTTCAAAGTAATAAATAATTATACATAGAGAAAGTTATGTAAAACTAACAGTGAATTTTCATTTATTTCAGAGTGTAGCAAACACGGAAGCCGGACAACAATTAATGGAATTTCAACCCATTATTGCGCTCTCCTAGCGCAATTATGCCACCATTACGTGAAAGCGGGAGGAGGCGACGAATGAGAATGCAGCTTTTTGTGCCGATTGTTGCCGACAGCAGCGCCACGTTGTGTACAAATTTACGGCGCCTCCAACCAGGTATTCACAGAGCATTATTTACGTTTTGTTCCCAGGGCTTCAAAAAGCATAGCACATTGCTCATTCCAACAAAGCATGGTTCAGTGGAAACTGCCCTCTGATTTCCTTTAAAATAATAATGAGCATTCTGGCGAACCCTTTCTTCCTCATTTGTATATATATGGTACCCCCATCGTTGCTGCGGGGGTAGTAATTCTTTTGTTTACGCCCGCCCTCCTGTCCGATCTGCTTAATATTTAATTTTTACTGCTCAATTTACAAAACGTTGGCCGCCCTGCGAAACTAATAGCAAGCTGAACTCGATCTGGCAGAGGGTGGGTTTAAATCTAACCCTTTCCGACTTGTTTAGGGTTACTGCAGTTCTCTGTGGAAGACAAGGCATTAGAGAAAGTGGTCATTATCTGGTTTAAAAGAACCACCACTACAATTAAACGCTTCACATTGTGTGTCCACCGCCTTGACAAAGAGGCAGCATCTCTGCCACTGTTTCCATGTCTGTATCAAGTAGCCAATCCCAGCTATAAATGCACTGAATTTGAACCAAATTCATTTTGTCTATCCTCCCAGTTTTATCGTTTTCATTTTATCACCTCGAAGTGCAGCTGTTTACTTTCTTTACTACTTATCTATAGTAATGAGTGGGATGGCCTAGACGGTAACGTCTTTGGCTCGCACTCGGGAGGTCGTGAGATCGATTCCCGTGGCCAAACTTCCTGATCCATGAGTTTTTTCGGGTTTTCCCGGGTCACTAGGCGAATGCTGGGAAGGATCTTTAAGGCCACCGCCTAAGCAATCCCGCTCGGTAGCTTTTGTGAGAATAGTTTGTAGAAAGGTGAGTAAAGAAACTGATGTGAATGCAACGCGTCAGCTTTTTTTTTAATGAGCCATATTGTTACTCTCGGAAAGAGTGTGGAATATTAAGGACTCTGTTTCTGTATCTTACAACGACAGTGGGTAGAAGAGTCATGTGAATGTCACATCCAAAAGTTTGATTTTTTTATTTTTATTCGGGAAGCCTCAAAAACCTCACACACCTTGTCCCAAGGCAGATCTTTTGTGTCTACCGTCCCCAGGAAAAACCAATGTAGCGAAGAAACCGCAGGAGGCTATAAGCAGACGGGTCACAAGGAGGTTCCTAGCCTTAAAGACCTGATCATACTTTCGGGCTGCTCAGAAAAGCCTTCCCTCTGGCAGAGTTGTGGGGAATTCAACCCACAGTAGGCGTATCAAAAGAGGCTACCAACTAGCAGGGCCAAGGAGAACTTTCCAAAGAGCAAGCGTTTACTTCATCTGTCCGTCGCACTGCATCCTCGAAGCCCGCCTGAACCAAGAGAGGGGAGGGGACAGAAAATTTTTGATAGGAGAGAAACCAGCTCAACATTGCCTACTTACTAATTTTTGTGTCACGAAAACCACGAAAAAAAACTAATATTTTTACTAAAGCTTATCTTTCTATCTACATCTTTCTAATCCAAATAACTCTTTGCAGAAATACACAGTGATCAAAAGTATCCGGACACCTGGCTGAAAATGACGTATAAGTTCGTGGCGCCCTCCATCGGCAATGCTGAAAGTCAGTATGGTGTTGGCCAACCCTTAACCTTAATGACAGCGTTCACACTCGCGGGCATACTTTCAATCAGGTGCTGGAAGGTTTCTTGGGGAATGGCAGCCCATTCTTCACGGAGTGCGGAACTGAGGAGAGGTATCGATGTAGGTCGGTGAGGCCTGGCACGAAGTCGGCGTTCCAAAACATCCCAAAACTGTTCTATAGGATTCAAGTCAGGACTCTGCAGAACAGTCCATTATAGGGATGTTATTGACGTATAACCACTCCGCCTCAGCCCGTGCAGTATGAACAGGTGTCCGATCCTGTTGAAAGATGCAATCGCCATCCCCGAATTGCTCTTCAGCAGTGGGAAGGAAGAAGGAGCTTGAAATATCAAAATAGGTCTGCACTGTGATCGTGCCACGCAAAACAAACAGGGGTGCAAGCCCCCTCCAGGAAAAACACAACCACACCATAACATCACCACCTCCGAATTTCACTGTTAGCACTACACACGCTGGCAGATGACGATCACCGGGCATTCGCCATACCCACACCCTGCCGTCAGATCGCCACATTGTGTACCTTGATTCGTCACTTTATACAACGTTTTGCCACCGTTCAATCGTGTAATGTTGACGCTCCTTACACCAAGCGAGGCGTCGTTTGGCATTTTCCTGCGTGATGTGTGGCTTATGAGCAGCCGCTCGACCATGGAATCCAAGGTTTCTCAGCTCACGCCTAACTGTCATAGTACTTGGAGTGGATCCTGATGCAGTTTGGAATTCCTGTGTGATGGTCTGGATAGATGTCTACCTATTACTCTTTACGACCCTCTTCAAATGTCGGCGGTTTCTGTCAGTCAACAGACGAGGTCGGCCTGTACGCTTTTGTGCTGTACATGTCCCTTCACGTTTCCACTTCACTATCACATCAGAACCTAGGGATGTTTAGGAGTGTGGAAATCTCCCGTACAGACTTCTGACACAAGTGACACCCAATCACCTGACCACGTTTGAAGTCCACGGAGCGTCCCATTCTGATGTTTCACGATGTCTAATGACTACTGAGGTCGCGGATAATGAGCAGTAGGTGGCAGCACAATGCACCTAAGATGAAAAACGTATGTTTGTGGGGTGTCCGGATACTTTTGATCACATAGTGTAGCTACACCGCAGATTTCGTTATAGATGCAAACAGAACAGCGTTAGTCAAATGTTTAAGAACTGGACGCTATATGCTGTCCTTCATACTGTTTCCATGACATCGCGAGAAACAACTCCATGTTGACAGGACTTTTAAGTGAATGACCAAGTAATGAACAATCGGTTATCAGTTACGAGTTATACAAGATACTACAAAATTCCTACCGAATGAAGAGAACTTTACAGGCCATTCCCAGAAAAGTACCATAGATACATTTTTATGAAAATAAATTAACATATGATATTTTAATCAAGGTCGTTATAGCCTTTTTTTAGAAAATAAAAAATAACGAAGGCTTTAGCTTGTAAAGAGTAATGGAATGCTTTTTTTTGTTTCAGAGGGCCTCAAAACATGTATTTCCAGGGAAATTTTGGTTTTGAATTTTTTACTTTCCCTACTACGTATAGTAGGTAGGGGAAATATTGTATTCCACCCAAAAATTTGATACCGAGATTTCACCGGAAATATATGTTTTGAGACCCCTGAATCAAAAAAATTTGGAAACAGGTCCGTGTGTGTGTCTGTGAGTGAGTGTGTGTGTGTGTGTGTGTGTGTGTGTGTGTGTGTCTTTGAACAGCATAACTCAGAAACGAACAGTCGGATAAACACCAAACTTGGTATTTAGGTTCAGTATCTTCCAGAGATGAGACACAAATGTTTTTAAGAAAATCCCCCCACCCCAGATTACCCTTTACATGGAACATTCTTCGAAAATTTTAATTTTCTCACTAACGGCTTTTAACGATTTTGATTAAAATATATGTTTAAGATATTTTTATGACAAATGAAATGTATATCTCGAATTTTCTGGGAATGTCTACGAAAGTATTCTTCATTGTGAACGACTTTTGCATAACTGGTAAACCATAAGAGATAGACAAAATTTTACTACACAAAAAATGTAGATCGCGTTAAAATACATAATGTATGTCATATACATTTTTTTTGTTGACTGAACCATTTTCAAGATATTGCTTGTTATTCCCTTAAATTTTTCAATACTTATTTTCTCAAATGGGAATTCGTTATTCATTTTTTTTTGTCTTGGATATGCAAAGAGTTATAATCTGTGGCAAAGAGAATGGTGCTGCACCTAGCAACCAGCTATTAAGAGATATGTCTATGCTTAAAGGCTACTGTATTTCTATATTGCCCTTGCAAATACAAAACAAGGGGAACATAGTACGCTTTAAGCGATAATCAAATATTTTTAGAACTGGTCGCTATGTGTAAAATATAATTCTTTTTGCATGTCAAAAGATCGTTTCTGCAAATGTTTATCTCGATTAATATGAAATAGATGGAGGATGAGAGCTTGTAAAAATAATTTGTACACGAGTAGAGAAAGTTATGTGACTGTAACACATCAGATTTTTTTTTTAGAAATGGAGGGAATATCTTCCCTAGAGCATATATGTTAGTAGTAGTGACTGGCTGAGCAAATCAGACGCTAAAGTGGGCGGAATTTGGTAACCAATAGCAGCTATATTATAATGTTTAGGCAATTCGAGGTAAAGGAGTATATATTCTCGAGCCAAAGCAAGTGTCGCACAGTTCTGAAGAATCTCTTACGAGGTGCACGTAGCAGAGTTAGTTACAAAAATGTGAAGTACGCGAAATAATTGGTGCGTAGCAACTAACGACTGTAGTTACATTCGGAAATATCACAGTTTCAGTCAGGCGTGTATAAAGATTAAGTATGTGAATTATCAATTAAGTGTAAAGCAATAAAAGTGTAGAAACAAATTATTTTACTAGTTTTATCTTTTAGCAACAACTCCTTTCCGTTTACACGCCCTGCTTAGAGATACTTGCTCGACTGAGTTGTAATAGCTAGCCGGAGGGCAAAGAACCCAAATTTAAAATAGTAAAACAAGAGGCGCTCAACAAATAAGATAAACCTAGGTATGAGAACTGCGACAAATCCCATATACCTAAATCTGCATTCATGTTTTGAGTTGTAGTGCCTCAAAATAAAATTTTCCGACGTTGACGTCCAAAAGTTAAACTTTCCGAACAAATGCTTCCAAGGGTCTTATAAGTTTTTGCCTGCAGGCACAGTGAGAGGGACGTGAAACACGACCTTACCTTAATTGCGAGCCAAGGAAATCGGATACTGCCCTCGAGTATCACATTCACCAAGTTGGTACGACTGGCCGTCCCTAGCGACATGCGACTATAAGCGGATTGCTACTGACCTTTACATTTTCTCTTCCTTGTCGAGTGCTTTCCCTGTTTTTCCATCAAAATGGCCCAGGCTCCCTTCCCTGGTTGCAAAATACGTCAAATCATAATTACAGCGCAGGGTTTGCACCTTATTGGTGTGTTCCGTCTTCTTATCAAATTGAAAGCTTCATCTTTTGTTTATCATCTTACTTTTGGCCGATATACAGGTGTCCCACTTAAAACACCAATAAAACAAATGGTTATAACTGGGAATGTATAAGCCAAAGAGAAATACCGAGCGGGATGGCTCAGGTGGTAAAGTCTGTGGCCCGCATTCGGGAGGTCCCGGGTTCAAATCCCGTAGGTTTTTTCATGGTTTTCCTCTGTCGCCAAGATAAATACCGTATTGGATATTTAATACCACGACCCAAAGTTCCATCCTAACACTAAAACAATAGCGATAATAGCGAATGCTATGCCATCTATCTACAGACAATGTAAGCAGTTAGACTGGACGGCACCCTAACGCCATCTCCACGGCACGAAGCAGAAGATCCGGCTGCCATGTGCTGGGGGTATCTGTGGTCACGTGGCGAAGCAAGATAGCATTTCCAGGGATGAGACCTAAAAGGTTAGCCGCTTTTTTGTGCAGGGGCGGCGTTTGGACATTACGGCACCCTAACGCCATCTGTACGGCATGAAGCAGGTGGTTACAGGGATGAGACCTAGAAGGCTAACTGTCCGCCTTTCTGTGAGAGGGCGGCGGTTAGACTGGACGGCATCCTAATACTATCTGCACGGCATGAAGCAGGTGGTTACAGGGATGAGACCTAGAAGGCTAACTGTCCGCCTTTCTGTGAGAGGGCGGCGGTTAGACTGGACGGCATCCTAATACTATCTGCACGGCATGAAGCAGGTGGTTACAGGGATGAGACCTAGAAGGCTAACTGTCCGCCTTTCTGTGAGAGGGCGGCGGTTAGACTGGACGGCATCCTAATACTATCTGCACGGCATGAAGCAGGTGGTTACAGGGATGAGACCTAGAAGGCTAACTGTCCGCCTTTCTGTGTGGGGGCGGCGATTAGACTGGACGGCAACCTAATGTCATCTGCACGGCATGAAGCGGGTGGTTACAGGGATGAGACCTAGGAGGCTAACTGTCCGCCTTTATATGGGAGCGGCAGTTGGACTGGACGGCAACCTAATGCCGTCTGCACGGCACGAAGCAGAAGATAAGGTAGCTATGCGCTAGGATCTCTGTGACACGTGACGGAGCGGGTTATGACAGAGATGAGACCTAGAAGGCTAACTGTCCATCACATATCGTTCTAAAAGTTATCCACCAACAGATCCGTCGCGATATGGCTAGGGAGTTAAAGCGACGTAAAATAAGAGAGATAAATAAAGATAAATAAATCTAGACAGATTTGGTAGTGCAGATATTGCAATTTGTGTAACAAACATGATTATTGGGATGCCCAATATAGAATGGGACGATAAGGACCACAGCAGTCTTCGGGAGCCCTTGGATTCGTTTTCCGTGGCCTACCTTCCTAACTCATGGGTGTTTTCTGGGGTTTCCCTGAGTCACTAGACAAATGCTGGAAAGGATCATTAAGTCCCCCGAATTTCCTGTCCCTCCATTTCACCTTTATTCTCATTTCGCTTCAACTTCCATCTGCTTGGTCTCTTTCAGGGTTGTATGGCGGGTGGTCTCCGTGTGCATGGCAGGGGAAAAGGATGTTCTGTGGAAATCTTCGTCCCCTGAAATGAAGGCGATGGAGAGCCGACTGTAACAGTGCCCATTCTGTAGGGAGGGGTTCCGACCCCTTCAGCTGCCTTGGTGCGAGCGCTGCTGACCCCTAGCACTCTTCTGCTGACGTTACTAGAACTACGCTGGGCCGAACATTCGAGGCCCTCCCGATAGGTAGTTGTTCGGATTGGGTTGAACTCAGCGGGGCAGTGGATCCCGATACTCATGGGTGATTGGTTACGAGAGTGAGAGTTGGTAGACGGCATGCTAGATTGCTGTCGGCCCTACCGAGGTTTTTGGTAGTATCCAATTCCAATCCCGCGAAAGCGGTGGGGGGGGGGCATTTTTAGGAAACAAGATATTGGCCTCATGGGAAAACCTCCACGGTTGGAGAGCCGCTCGGATGGCGCTGACCCTGAGTTGTTAGGAGGGGGCTTGGGCTTCGGCTGTTGCCTGGGTAGACCTTCGCAGCAAATGTATAGCAGTGCCCATCCGGGGAGTTTAAATCTGTAAATGTTGACCTCAGTCTGTCGTGCCGCTGGTCCGGCCGCCCTCTGTCTACTCTCCTCCCCGTCCGGGACATAGGTACAAAAGATCTATGTATCGACACGATAAGTCCCTGCGTTGAACAGTAATCCTAATCCTAGGTTATCAGTTGTTTTGAAAAAGATGTACTGGAGGCTGTCATGCAACAACCAATCTGATATAATCGAAAAACCTATACGTTCCAGATCATTGTTAGCTTTCTTGTAGTAAAGTACAAAGGGATGGATAGTTGCTTGAGACCTGTCCTGGTGGTATTTAGTATGGCATCCTGTATAACAAAACTTAATTTTCAGAATAGTCGCCAATAACAATATATTTCCTATGTTGGATTCCCTTTTCAGACATTTCAGGTATGATATTGAGCTATTGCAATGTAGTTGTGCGTTTTAAATTTTTCCGACCAGGAAATTATTGATGAAATTTGCAGTATTAGCTTTTACCAGGATCATCTCTGCTCTGTTTGTGTTTTCTACTTTTAATTAGATCTTCTTTCATTAGATGTTTCTCCAATAATGAATTTATCTTATTTAATTACACGCCCTGGGTGTTTTTCACTATTGTCGGGATAACAATTTGAAGACCGACTCTGATAAACTATTTTTACTTGCTCTACTACGTATAGTAAGTAGGGGAAGTATTGTATTCCATCCAAAAATTCGATATCGAGATTTCACCGAAATACATGTTTTGAGACCCCCTGAATCCAAAAAAAGCATTTTTGGAAACATGTCCGTGTGTGTGTCTGTGTGTGTGTGTCTGTGAACAGCATAACTCAGAAACGAACAGTCGGATAAACACCAAACTTGGTATTTAGGTTCAGTATCTTCCAGAGATGCGACACGAAGGTTTTCAAGAAAATCCCCCCACCCCAGATTACCATTTACATGGAACATTTTTCGAAAATTTTAATTTTCTCAAAAATGGCTTTAACGATTTTGATTAAAATATCATATGTTTAAGATATTCTCATGACAAATGAAATTTATATCTTGAATTTTGTGGGAATGTCTCCAAAAGTATTCTTCATTGTGAACGACTTTTGCATAACTGGTAAATCATAAGAGACAGACAAACTTTTATTACACAAAAAATGTAGATCGCGTTAAAATACACAATTTATGTCATATACGTATGTTTTGTTGAGTGAACCATTTTCGAGATATTGCTTGTTATTTCGTTAAATTTTCCAATACTTATACTTTTTCTCAAATTCGTTATTCATTTTCTTATGTCCTGGACATACAAAGAGAATGGAATGCTCCACATAGCAACCAACTCTTAAAACATTTGACTATCGCTTAAAGCCTACCAATTCCCCTTGCATCTACAAGAAAATTAGCAATAAGATTAACATCTCGATTAACATGAAGCATATGGAGAATAAGTGTTTGTAAAAATAGTTTGTACAAGAGTAGAGAAAGTCATGTGAGTGAAACGCATCAGATTTTTCATATTAAACCACAACACTAGTTGTCTAATTTTTATCTGACTTGATTTTCCCCCGCACATCTGTTTCGGTTTCTCCTACACAAGTTATTTTATGTACCTTGATACCGACAGCTAACTGACAGAACATCTTTTCCGGCAATTCTTGAGAAATGCGTTTTTTATCGTAATGAACACGGAAAAGTTAGACGCACATCCTACGCACCGTAAGCGACCCTTTAACATTCACAGAGAAAACAAGGTTTATATTTTATCTTATCTGCTTAAAGTGTTATTTTAGTGACCAACAAATCATCTTAATATTTGTTCAGTTCCCAACTCTATAATGCGTTCCCAAGTGGCTCATAAGATAATCAACGTTTTACTGTCTGTATACGTACAGTAAGTAGACGAAGTATTGCATTCCACTCAAAAATTCTATTCCGAAATTTCACCAGAAATACATGTTTTGAGGTCCCCGAATCCAAATAAACCATTTTTGGAAACATATCTGTGTGTGAACACCATAACTAAAAAGTGAACAAACTTGGTATGTCGGTTTAATAACTTCCAAAAATGCGACACGAAGATTTTCAAGAAAATCTCCTATCCCCAGACTACCCTCTACATGCAACATTTTTCCAAATTTTGATTTTCACAAAAATGGTTCTAACGATTTTGATTTAAAATATCATGTGTTTAAGATATTTTCATCGCAAATGAAATGTATATATTGAAGTTTCTGGGAATGTCGTCTAAAGTCCCCTTCATTCTGAATGACTATCGCATAACTGGTAAACTGTAAGAGATAGACAAAATTTTACTACACAAAAAATGTCGATCGTGTTAAAACACACAATTTATGTCATGTGTTTTTTTTTTTTTTTTTTTTTGGTCAAGTGAACCATTTCCGAGATATTCCTTGTTACCTGTTTGAATTTTCCATTAGTTATACTTTTCTCAAATGCGACATGATTTTCTTGTTTTATGTCCTGGACATACAAAGAGAATGGAATGCTCCACATAGCAACCAGCTCTTAAAACATTTGACTATCGCTTAAAACCTACCATATTCCCCTTGCACCTACAAGAAAATTAGCAATAAGATTAACATCTCGATTAACATGAAGCTTATGGAGAATAAGCGTTTGTAAAAATAGTTTGTACAAGAGTAGAGAAAGTCATGTGAGTGTAACACATCGGATTTTTTTAAAAGGATTGAAATATTATATAAGAAACATATACAGTAATTCGTTTATGCTTGGGGAGCGCGTTAAAAATGTCGCTGTTTCAGAGAAAAGAGGATATGCGCAGAATGACAAAAACAAGACACAAGCCCCCATCTTTGCTCATTTGCAAGCACTCTAACCTGCATTATTTGTGAACAAAACTCATTACACGCAGTTCCCGGGGCGGATAACGAGGCTGCAAATGTGCGCGAGCGTCTTGCGGTCGCCTCAAGAACCCACTCTCATTTGATGAATATTCAACGTCTGTGTCGTGATTGGCTAGCGTATGTCTCTCGCCGATAATTGAAACATCTGGTGTTTTACATTCATATTGCTTGTCTATTCAACGCGATAACGAGATTTCACCCGAAATGCACGTTTTGAGGTTGCTGGATAAAAAAATTAGATAAAACTCGTGTACAAACTATTTTTACAAACGCTTATTCTCCATATTCTTCATGTTAATAGAGATGTTAATCTTATTGCTAATTTTCTTGTAGATGCAAGGGGAATATGGTAGGCTTTAAGTGATAGTCAAATATTTTAAGAGCTGGTTGCTATGTGGAGCATTCCATTCTCTTTGTATGTACAGGACATAAAAAAACGAATAACGAATTCCCATTTGAGAAAATAAGTATTGAAAAATTTAAGGGAATAACAAGTAATATCTCGAAAATGGTTCACTCAACAAAAACAATGTATATGACATAAATTGTGTATTTTAACGCGATCTACATTTTTTGTGTTGTAACATTTTCACTATGTCTTATGGTTTACCAGTTATGCAAAAGTCGTTCACAATGAAGAACACTTTTGAAGACATTTCCAGAAAATTCAAGATATACATTTTATTTGTCATAAAAATATCTTAAACCTATGATATTTTAATCAAAATCGTTATAGCCATTTTTGAGAAAATTAAAATTTTCCGAAAAATGTTCCATGTAAAGGGTAATCTGGGGTGGGGGGATTTTCTTGAAAACCTTCGTGTCGCATTTCTGGAAGATACTGAACCTAAATACCAAGTTTGGTGTTTATTTGACTGTTCGTTTCTGAGTTATGCTGTTCACACACACACACGGACATGTTTCCAAAAGGTTTTTTTTTATTCAGGGGGTCTCAAAACATGTATTTCCGGTGAAATCTCGGTATCGAATTTTTGGGTGGAATACAATACTTCTCCTACTTACTATACATAGTGGAGAAAGTAATTAGAAAACGCATTACTAAAAAACGAAAAGTAAATTAAATACCAAACTTCGTATTCAGTTCAGGGTCCTCCAAAATTCTCCCACCCAAACTATCCTTTATATCGAAAAATGTTTGTTGTGTTTACTTTCTGTAACACGTACATAGTACCCCATTCGACCAAAAAATTCGATACCGAAATTGCACAGGTATTGTGTGCTTTGAGGGCCCCTGAATCCAAAACACGCATTTTTAGAAAAGGTCTTTGTGTCTGTGTTTGTGCAGCATAACTCAAAAACGAAAAGTAGCATAAATACCAAACTTGTGAATCACGTTTAGTACCTTCCAAAGATGCGACACTAAGGTTTTCAAGAAAATCCTCTCACTTTAAACTACCCTTTGCATAGAACGTTTTTCGAAATTTTTTATTTTCTCAAAAATGGCTCTACCGATTCTGATTAAAACACCGTATATTAAAGATATGTTACGTTGCAAATAAAATGTATATCTTGAATTTTCTGGGAATAGCCTGTGAATTCCACTTCATTCGGAAGGAATTTTGTATAAACTTGTATAACTGGTTAACGTTAAGCCATAGACGAAAACGTATTACACAGAAAATGTAGATTTCTTTAAAACACACAATTTATTTTAAATAACGTTTTTTATGACATCGCCATTTCCGAGATGTCCGTTATTAATGGTTTGGATTGTTCAATACTTCTGTCATTCTTTTCAAGTCCTTTGGATATCGCGATTGCATGCAGAACATGGAATCTTTTGACTAGTACATAGCATACACTTTTTAAACATTTGACTACGCTATTCCGTTTGTGTCTATAATGAAATGTGTAATGCAACTGTTTCTGGAAAGTTTTATCTCGATTAAAGTAAAAATAAACTTTCGAAAGAATAATTTGTATATACACTAATAGGCGACACAGCGTAGAGCTAGTCGTGTGAATAAATCACTTCGAATTTTTTATATATCTAAAAATGCCACTAACGATTTTTATTAAAACAACACATTTAAGGTATATTTTCATGAAAAATAAAATTCCTGTACTTTCTAGGAATAGCCTTGAGGTCTTCATCAAGATCGCTTTTGTACCTATAACTGTTAAGCGTAGGAGACAAAATCTTACTACACAAAAAGGTAGATCTGGTTAAAGCACACAATTTATGTGAAATGAATTTTCGAGGTTCAGCTTGGCGTCTCTGGTCCACATTTGGAAGGTCACGGTTTCAAATCCCATGGCCTACCAAGCTGACTGGGTTTTTTTTTAATGGTTTCCCCCAGTTTCAAGGTATATACCACATTGGATAAATATACCACGACCCAAAGTTCCACCTTAAGTTTAAAACAATACTAAAAATGAAAAATATGTGGTAATAGCGAATGTTCTGTCCAGAAGGCAGGAAGAACTGAAAGGCACCCTAATACCACCTGCCTGGCATGTGTTGAGGCAGTATTTTTAACACTTAAATGATTTCAGTCTAATTATATAATATAAAATATAATAACAGCCCACCTTAAAGCAATATGTGTATGTAATAATATATAAAAGGTTTATATTACAGTCATTGTATATGTTACATTATTGTATACATGTGTAATAATGTTATGTGAATGTATTACGTAATCTAATAATGTAGGAGCTGTGAAAATAATAGGTTAAAAGTTGCTAAAAATGAGGTAACCTTGAAGTAATAATGAATTTGAAAGTTTAATAATGCTACTTGTGATTCTTGGAAGCAATAATGTAATTTTTGTGAGTTCATAAAATAGCCAATCAGAAATTGAAATATAGCAAATTTACAAATTCAGAAGTCAGTTGGTTGTAGACAATGTTCCTAACCGGACGCTAGATGCGTCCTCGAGAAATATAATACATATTCGTGTGAGACGAAAATAGTTTTAAGTGTTAAAAAGTGCAAGTAATTAAGAAAAAAACTCACACGTCTCTATATTAGTGAAGTGTTATTTAAATCGTGTTAAGCATTAATAAAAGGAGTGAAGTAAAATTATAATCTGTGTAAGCCTACATTCTTCAGTCGCACCGCTCCCTGCTAAGACATTCATGTCTCTAAAAAAAAATATAAATACTGACGCAGCCGAGGCAAACATAAATATATAATATTTAAAAAAAACAGTCAACATTACAAATTTAATATTTTTTAAACATTTGGGGCAAAGGCCACCGGAAACTTTTTACCATACGTGCGGTTGCAACTACTTCAGGTTCGGCTCCCCAACATAAATACAATTCAACTCCTTCAGTGTAGAAGCAGTGTCATGCAGTTGCGTGCACTAAGGTCTCTGTGGGAAAGTGTCGAAGTAAAGGTAATATGGTACAGGAATGAGACCTAGAAGGCTAACTGTCCGCCACATATCGATCCAAGAGGTGTCTCCCAACAGATCCGTCGCGATGTGACCGTATACTTAAGGCGACGTATTGCTTTAAAATCCCGAAAAAAAAATTAGAAAAAGGTCTGAGTCTAGGTGAGTGGGGGAGGGTGACCAGCATAACTCAAAAACAAAAACTCGGATCAACACCAAACTTGGTATTAAGTTCAGTAGGTACCTTTCGAAGATGCATCACAAAGATTGTCAAGAAAACTTTCCTACCCCAAACTACCCTTTATATAAAACAATAGCCCTAACGATTTTGATTAAAATACGATATATTTAAGATATTTACATGAAAAATAAGATGTATATCTTAAATACTCTGGAATAATCTATGAAGTTCTGTTCATTCGGAAGGAATTTTTATATTAATCTTATATAACTGCTAAACGTTAAGCGATAGACGAAAATGTACTATACAAAAAACATAGAGCCATTTCGTAGATATCCGTTATTAATGCTTCGAATTATTCAATACAAACATTCAGTTGTTTCTCGTGCTGTCATGGAAAACAGTATGGAATTTTAAGGCCAACATATAGCGTTCAGTTGTTAAACATCTGACTGTCGCTGTTCTCTTTGTATCTATAACGACATGTGTAATGTAGCTATTTGTGTAAAGGTTTATTTGGATTAAAATGTAGTAGATAGAAAAATACATTTTCTAGGGTAGAGAAAGTAATGTGAATGTAACACATCAACAGTTTTTTTCTTTCTTTTTCTCTCATTTCTGCACTTGTTTTACTATGCGTCGCAAGTCTTGATTATAACTTTCTCTGCCTCCTTTGCTTATCCCGGGCAGGCAGCGCCGCCGCCGCCGCTTGGCCGATAAAGCAGAATGTGCGGCCAGCAGCACATGTGAAGCAAAATGAAGTCATTTAGACGACCTGTTCGTCTTGAATACGAGATCACACACAGTCATTAGGGGCCCCGCGTCCCACACTCGTAAACCGCGACGAGCGCTGAATATTTCAAACGTCTTGAGGGAAACCGGATCAACTGTACTTTTACACGGTGCAAGATGGGGCTGTATCCGTGTTCACTACGTCTTCTCACTCTGCCTCACCTCGTCTGGCCACCTTCAACTGTCAATCTTGTGTCCAGGACACAAATAAAACAGAGCTGTCAAATTTGCTATTCGACATTTGAAGCTACAGATTACGTACAGAAGCCGACAATTATGATAGATGATAATGGGTATTGTTACAGGTTGGGATGAAGACCAAAAGTTTCCCAGCAAATTGTTAAAATTTAATCACCCCAACATACACATGGGGGAACGTAGCACAGACTGCAGAGGACCAGGATCTTGGTGACTACATCCCATCCCTCCTGTATCTCTCCCTTTCCTCCCCTCCGGGAGAACGACCTTGCCCCACATTGTATCAATAAGTGATACTAACGTATATAATTCACTATTACATTCTCTACCAGTACTTGCAGGAAGTAGAGGAAGTCAACCCAAAAATTTACCGAGCGGGATGGCTCAGGCGGTTATATCTATGCCCCGCATTTGGGAGGTCCCGGGATCGATCCTCGGCGACCGCCCACTCTGACCCATGGGTTTTTCGTGGTTTCCCCGCGTCGGTAGGCGAATTCTGGGATAGTTCATCTTCTACCACCTCTCACTCCTCCTACCCATCATCTTCCTTGTCAGGGTTGTAGGACCAGGCGACGGTGGCTTGCGCTCTGTAAAGGTTTCTTCGCTGCGGTACCGCTCAGTTAGGTCTCTCCTCAACATGGGCTCTGTGCTTGCGCCCGTCTGACCGCTCTTCGTGTCTCTCCCCTCAACCTTCCCTCCCAGGGGTCACGTTGGAAGCGTGCGTGCTCTGCCCGGTTCCGGGGACCCCTCCGTGATACATACCTTTACCACCCAAAATTTCTATATCGGGGTTCCAACGGAAATACATGTTCTCAAAAGCCCTGAACCCGCCAGAAAGGTCCGCGTAACTCAAAAACAAAAAGTCGGTTAAATACCAAACTTAATGTTCACGTTTACCATCGTCCAATGATGCAACACCAAGATTTTCAAGAAAATCCCCCAACCTCAACTATTGTTTACGTGGAAAGTTATTCGAAAATTTTGATTTTTTCAAAAATTGCTCTAATTTTAAGATATTTTATAAAAAATGAAATCTTGAATTTTATGGCAATAGGCGGTGAATTCCTTTTCACTTGGAAGGAATTTCTAAAATTTTGTATAATCGTTAAACCATAAGAGAGACAAAAACGCACCACTCCAAAAGATCTCTTTAAAGTATACAATTTCTCATCAGCCACTTCCGAGATATTGTATGTTATTGGTTTAATTTTCATTATTCAGTTGTTTCTCGCGATGCCATCGAAAGAATATGAAATTTCAACGCCAGTATATAGCGACTCCCTTTTAAACATCTGACCATTGATTCTGTTTTCTGTATCTCTCTTGTACCAACAACAAAGCATATAATGAAACAAATACACAAATGAGCTTTTGTAAGAATAGATTGTAGAACAGATGGGAAGTTATGTGAAGTTAACAGCAGAGAGAAAGTAAGACAAAGACAGACAGCAAGCTCAGCATTTTCCAGGAATGCCTAGTGAAGATTTTCAAGAAACATTAGGGGTAGGGCATTAATCACCACTTAAACCACAAGAGATAGAAAAAAAACTTACATCTTAAAAAATGCAGATGTTGCTAAAACACATACTTTATGCCAAGTCATTTTTTGTGTCATTATCCCTTTGCGAGATATTAACTGCTCTTGGTTTAAATTTTCAAATTCTGTAAACGTTTCTCGATTGCGAAGTCGCCATACAGCGGCCCACTTCTTAAAAACGTGGCTATCGCTTCAGCATCTTCTGTTTCTCGTGTCCTACAACTAAATGTGTAATTTAACTCGCTCTGTAAACATTTATCTCGATTCACATGAATTAAATACAAGAGAAAATCTGATGTAATACATTACATAACCTTCTCTACTCTCTATCGTTTATTAGTGGGTACACAAACTATTCTTATCAAAGCTTATTTTTGTGTTTACTGCATTTTAATCCAACTCAGCCTTTACTGAAATAGCTACATTACGAGGGACACTGTTTATATTTTGAGCCTAATAATTAAAACAAAGTAATTTCTGATTGAAAACTGCTTTATTGTTTTTCAAAATATTCTCCTTTATGATCAATATACTTTTGCATCCGTTTGAACCATTTGTCAAAGTATTTATTCCAGTCTTCTTGATACACCTCCAACACATGGTTTTTAAAGGCATCATCAGCTTCTTCTTCCAACGAAAATCGTTGTCCACGCAATTTATTCTTGATGTTCGGGAACAAAAAGAAGTCATTGGGTGCCAAATCAGGACTGTATCGCAGATGACCCATCAATTCTATTTTTTGAGCCTTCATATACTTTCTTGTTAGACGAGACGTGTGTGCGCTCGCATTGTCTTGATGAAGAACGATCCTACGGTTCTTGTTGGTTTTCCTTACTTCACCGAAGACTTCCGGCAAACAAATGGTTGTGTACCATTCGGCATTGACCGTTTTACGTTCCTCTAAAGGCACTGTTGCCACATGGCCAGTTTTGCTGAAAAAGCAGGCGACCATTTGCTTCGAAGTGCTTCGAGTGCGAACAACTTTTGTTGGATTTGCTTCATCTTGAAACGCCCATACAGTCGACTGCTGTTTACGTTCCGGCTCGTACGCATAGATCCATGATTCTTCACTTGTTACAATCTTATATACGTCCTTTGAGGCACCGACATTGTATTTCTTGAGCATTTTTGTACACCAATCGACACGAGCATCTTTTTGAGATTGCGTCAAATTATGTGGGATCCAACGAGAGCAAAACTTTCTCACGGCTAAATAATCATACAATATTTTATATGTGATGGTGGAACTAATGCCTAGGGCTGCCTCAATCTTACAATATGTCGCATGACGATCTTTCATTATTAGTTTTTACACAGCATCAATGTTTTCTGGCACAACAACTGATTTTGGACGACCTTCACGAACTTCATCATTGAGCGAACGGCGGCGAAGATTAAATTCGTTATACCAGCGTTTCACAGTGGCAAAGGATGGAGCTTCGTCGCCAAATGTTCAAGTTAATTGATCGATGCACTCTTGCGTTGATAATCCACGTGGAAAGTCCTAATAAATCATTGCACGAACATTTTCACGAGTTAATTCCATGTTTTTGTTGACACACAATTTTCAAGTTAGTGTAAACAAAACAAATGACGCTCTATTTACAAAATGTTTGAAATAGATTATGGTCAAAAATGTCAAACTTTCCATTGGAAACGTCAGATGGCACCTACAACATTCAGGGTTGCCAAGGCTCAAAATATAAAAAGTGCCCCTCGTACACATTTCGTTATAGATACACAGAGAACTATAGTCAAATCTTTAAGAACTGGACGCTATATGCTAGCCTTAAAATTCTATACTGTTTCCATGACATCTCGAGAAACAACTGAATGAACAATTCGAAGCTTTAACAACGGATATCTCATATATCGTTTATGCCACAAGAAACGTTATTTGAAGTAAATTGTGTGTTTTAAAAGAGATCTACATTTCTTGTGTAGTACGTTTACGTCTATCGCTTAACGTTTACGAGTTATGCAAGGTTATATAGCATTTCTTCCAAATGAAGTGGACTTCAAAGACTAATCCCAGAAATTTCGAGATATGTGAGGGGCATTCAAATGAAACCTGGTCAGTGCGTCTAACTTTGCACTACACGTAACGTGGCACCACGTAACTGCGTGTATGGTGGCACCATCTATTGGTAGAGCGACTGCAGCGTGCGCAACGTTTGACGTTGCATAGCGACAGTGTGGTTTCACGCCGAAGAGAAGGTGGTCACACAAGTTATCGTCCACTACTGAACATGAAGGCGAGTAAGCAGGAACAACGAGGAGTGAGTCAGAGCAAGCAGTGGAAACATGCGACTTCACCACCTCCAAAGAAATCAAAGGCCGTGCACAACAGTTCTGCTAAGGTCATGATGTCCTTTTTTGACCACAAGGGCCCACTGCTTGTCGAGTTCCTGGAACGGGGAACCACCATCAATGCCCAGCGTTATCAAGCCACTTTACAGAACCTTAGACGAGCCATCAAGGCGAAACGCGCAGGCATGTTGTCCAATGGCGTTATTCTCCTGCATGATAATGCCCGCCCACACACTGCTAATGCGGTGAAGATGACATTGCAGCAGTTTCGATGGGAAACGCTGGAACATCCACAGTACAGTCCAGACCTTTCACTGTGTGACTTTCATGTTTATGGACCTCTAAAACAAGCTATTCGTGGACATCGATTCACAACGGACGACGAAGTGTGTGAATGGGTCCAGGCCTGGATCCGACAGCAGCCTACTAGCTTCTTCAAAGATGTAATCGACCGGCTAGTGTCGCAATGGGATAAATGTGCCAACAGTTTTGGCGACTATTTTTGAGTTAATAAAATCGTTACTGTTACTTTACACAAGAGACCGGGTTTCATTTGAATGACCCTTATACATCTTATTTGTGATGTAAACATCGTTAATATACGGTATTTTAATCAAAACCTTTGGAGCTATTTCTTAAAAAATAAAAAGTTTCGAAAAGTCTGGCCTGGAAAGGATATTCTGGGGTTTTCGTGTCGCATCTTTGTAAGGTACTGAACCTATAAACAAGTTTGGTATTTATGAACTTTTCGTTTTTGAGTTAAGCTGTTCACACACACCACACACACACACACACACACACACGGATGTGTTTACAGAAATGCCTTAGTAGGATTCAGGGGGTTTCAAAACATGTATTATCTGTGAAATCTTGGTATCGAATTTGTGGGTGGAGCGTGGGAATTTTAGCACTGTTCTCGTGAATTAACAACCTTGTTTCATTTATCTTCAGACTGGTTTTACCAGCATTAGCATGCTTCCATATGTTACTTTTTTCAATAGTAAAATTGTAGTGTCATCTGTTTTTAGTAGGTTTTATAAATATTTAACTCCCTTCTTCTTCGTCGTCTTCTCCTTATTCAAGTTTTATTTATAAACCTCTTCTCACCCCAAGAGCCACTATCTCGTCTTTTTCCATTTCTACCCCTCCCTCTACTTTAGTCCTTCCTTTTTTACATTCTCCTTGGGTTATAAAGCTACCACGTTCTGTCGTAAATGCCAGAACAGACTGCGGTTTTTTTCCTTCCTTGAAGTTTTAAACCAAGTCATACACAGAGCTGTTTGAAACAAGTTTCAAAAACTGTAGAAATAAAACTAACAAAACTTTTGTTGTAATATTCTTTTTTTATAAATAACTAAATGTTAACGTGTAAGTATACCTAAGTAATATGCACCCAAATGTGAGATACTGAATGTTTTAATTTTCAGTCTGTCGGTTTTATATACACTGCCGTTTGTGAAAACTGCAACACCAAGAAGGAAACGCACGAATTTAATGAATTTAATACCACAGGTTAAGTACACGACACGTAACAAATGATATACTTTTCAAATCTATACATGACCTTTGAGCCCTAATATTCAATATTTAGTGTGGCCTCCAGCAATTAGAGCTGTTATACGCCGTGGCATTGAATCTAAAAGGTTCTGAATAAGTTCCTGAGGAATTTCCCTCCACGCAGTTTGTATTCGAGACCACAAATCCGGTACTGTGCCGAGCAACCATATCCCAGACATGTTCGATGGGCGACATGTCAGGTGAACGTGCAGGTCAGGGAAGCAACGTTACCCGTCGCTCTTCGAAGAAGGCTTGTACATTCCTAGCAATATGTGGCCCGGTATTGTCCTGTTCAAATGTGGTCTGTGGAAATCCTGAAGCAGGGGAGTACCTAAGGCTTTACAACCACCATTAGGTACTACCGGTTGCTGTTCAAATTACCCTCAATTCGTAGCAGGCGAGATTGGTTGTTGTAGCCAATGGCGCCCCAAACCATCACACCTGGTTTTTGTCCGCTATGCCGTTCAACAATGCAGCCCTCCAGGTTGCGCTCACCACGGTACCGCCGGAAACGCAAGCGGCCATCACTGTGGGACACGTTGAAGCGGCACTCGTTCGAAAAGACTACATTTTGCCACTCGGCAACCCAGTGACGGTATTCACGTGCCCATTGCAATCGGAGGAGCTTGTAGTTTCTGGACAATGGAAACCGACGTAATGGCATGCATGCAAGCAGTCCAACCTGCAGCAAACGGCGACGAACCGTTGATGCAGACAATTTCATACCTGTTGCAGTGCTCCAGCGTCGAGCCAACACTGTGGATGAAGCTCTACGCTCCGTTATGGTTATGCGGACAAGATGACGGTCATCTCGTGCTGTGTTTTCCAGTACGCGCTCTTCGCTGTGTACGACCTTCATCTATCCCCTGCTTCCACACACGCATCACTGTCGTAGCAGCAGGCCCTGTACGAGCCGAAATGACCCGGTATGACAAACCTGCTTCCTGGAGACCGATCATTCTGGCCCGTTCGAACTCACTCACATTCCGATATGGCTTCCTTTGACGTCGACGAGGCATACTGGTACTCACTTTATTGTTTCCACCTTGTCTGACAGCTCTGCACTGACTACACTAGGCGCAACACTGACCTTGTCGGACCGACACGAGAGCGCTCTGCTCAGCCTACGTGTTCTCCATCTCTCTGCAAACCTAATCACTTATTGCTTGCACACTCTTCTACACTTCCACCAAGATTGAAGTTATTAGGGAAATTCCTTCTTGGTGTTGCAATTTTCACAAACGGGTGTGTATACATGTGCATTCCACTCAAAAATTCTGTGTGCATGTAAACATTGTAACTCAAAAACTTGGTATTTAAGTTAAATATATTCCAAAGATGCGACACAAAGATTTTCAAGAAACCACATATCCAAACTATTCTTTACATGAAGCACATTAAAAAAAATATTTTTTCAAAAATGACTGCAACGATTTTATTAAAATATTATATATTAAATATATTTACATAAAAGATCTTATGTGTTACACTCACATGACTTTCTCTACTCTTGTACAAACTATTTTTTCAAAGGCTTATCTCCATATGTTTCATGTTAATCGAGATGATAATTTGATGCTAATTTTCTTGTAGATACAACGGGAATATGGTAGTATTTAAGCGATAGTCAAATGTTTTAAGAGCTGGTTGCTATCTGGAGCATTCCATTTTCTTTATATGTCCAGGACATAAAAAAAAGTGAATAACGAGTTTGAGAAAAAGTAAAAAGTATTGGAAAATTTAAGGGAATAACAAGCAATATCTCGAAAATAGTCCACTCAACAGTAAAAATGTATATGACATAAATTGTGTATTTTAACGCGATCTACATTTTTTGTGTAGTAAAATTTTGTCTATCTCTTATGGTTTACCAGTAATGCAAAAGTCGTTCACAATGAAGAACACTTTTGGAGACATTCCCAGAAAATTCGAGATATACATTTTATTTGTCATGAAAATATCTTAAACATATGATATTTTAATCAAAATCGTTACAGCCATTTTTGAGAAAATTAAAATTTTCGAAAAATGTTCCATGTAAAGGGTAATCTGGGGTGGGGGATTTTCTTGAAAACCTTCGTGTCGCATCTCTGGAAGATACTGAACCTAAATACCAAGTTTGGTGTTTATCCGACTGTTCGTTTCTGAGTTATGCTGTTCACAGACACACACACGGAGACGTTTCCAAAAACGATTTTTACTTTCTCTACTACGTATAGTAAGTAGGGGAAGTATTGCATTCCACCCAAAAATTCGATACCGAGATTTCACCGGAAATACATGTTTTGAGAATCACTGAATCCAAAAAAAGCATTTTTGGAAACATGTCCGTGTGTGTGTCTGTCTGTGTGTCTGTGTGTCTGTGTGTCTGTGTGTCTGTGTGTCTGTCTGTGTGTCTGTGTGTCTGTGAACAGCATAACTCAAAAACGAACAGTCGGATAAACACCAAACTTGGTATTTAGGTTCAGTATCTTCCAGAGATGCGACACAAAGGTTTTCAAGAAAATCACCCCACCCCAGACTACCCTTTACATGGAACATTTTTCGAAAATTTTAATTTTCTCAAAAACGGCTCTAACGATTTTGATTAAAATATCATATGTTTAAGATATTGTCATGACAAATAAAATGTATATCTCGAATTTTCTGGGAATGTCTCCAAAAATATTCTTCATTGTGAACGACTTTTGCATAACTGGTAAACCATAAGAGATAGACAAAATTTTACTACACAAAAAATGTAGATCGCGTTAAAATACACAACTTATGTCATATACGTTTCTTTTGTTGAGTGAACCGTTTTCGAGATATTGCTTGTTATTTCCTTAAATTTTCCAATACTTATACTTTTTCTCAAATTCGTTATTCATTTTTACTTTCTCTACTACGTATAGTAAGTAGGGGAAGTATTGCATTCCACCCAAAAATTCGATACCGAGATTTCACCGGAAATACATGTTTTGAGACCTCCTGAATCCAAAAAAAGCATTTTTGGAAACATGTCCGTGTGTGTGTCTGTGTGTGTGTGTGTGTCTGTGTGTGTGTGTGTGTGTGTGTGTGTCTGTGTGTCTCTGAACAGCATAACTCAAAAACGAACAGTCGGATAAACACCAAACTTGGTATTTAGGTTCAGTATCTCCCAGAGATGCGACACGAAGGTTTTCAAGAAAATCCCCCCACCCCAGACTACCCTTTACATGGAACATTTTTCGAAAATTTTAATTTTCTCAAAAATGGCTCTAACGATTTTGATGAAAATATCATATGTTTAAGATAATGTCATGGGAAATGAAATGTATATCTCGAATTTTCTGGGAATTGCTCCAAAAGCATTCTTCATTGTGAACGACTTTTGCATAACTGGTAAACCGTAAGAGATAGACAGAATTTTACTACACAAAAAATGTAGATCGCGTTAAAATACATAACTTATGTCATATACATTTCTTTTGTTGAGTGAACCGTTTTCGAGATATTGCTTGTTATTCCCTTAAATTTTCCAATACTTATACTTTTTCTCAAATTCATTATTCATTTTTTTTATGTCCTGGACATGCAAAGAGAATGGAATGCGCCACATATCAACCAGCGTTAAAATACTTGACTATCGCTTATAACCTACTATACTCCCCTTGCATCTACAAGAAAATTAATAAGATTGACATCTCGATATCTCGATTAACATGAAGCATATGGAGAATAGGCGTTTGTAAAAATAGATTGTACAAGAGTAGAGAAAGTCATGTGAGTGTAACACATCAGATTTTTTTATGTCCTGAACATGCAAAGAGAATGGAATTCGCCACATAGCAACCAGCGTTAAAATATTTGACTATCGCTTAAAAGCTACCATATTCCCCTTGCATCTACAAGAAAATTACCAATAAGATTGACATCTCGATATCTCGATTAACATGAAGCATATGGAGAATAGGCGTTTGTAAAATTAGATTGTACAAGAGTAGAGAAAGTTATGTGAGTGTAACACATCAGATTTTTATTACTTTCTCTACTACGTAGAGTAAGTAGGGGAAGTATTGTATTCCACCCAAAATTTCGATACCGAGATTTCACCGGAAATACATGTTTTGAGACCCCCTGAATCCAAAAAAAGCATTTTTGGAAACATGTCCGTGTGTGTGTCTGTGTGTCTGTCTGTCTGTGTGTCTGTGTGTGTGTCTGTGAACAGCATATCTCAGAAACGAAGAGTCGGATAAACACCAAACTTGGTATTTAGGTTCAGTATCTTCCAAGGATGCGACACGAAGGTTTTCAAGAAAATCCCCTCACCCCAGAGTACCCTTTACATGGAAGATTTTTCGAAAATTTTAATTTTCTCAAAAATGGCTCAAACGATTTTGATTAAAATATCATATGTTTAAGATATTTGTATGACAAATAAAATGTATATCTTGAATTTCCTGGGAATGTCTCCAAAAGTATTCTTTATTGTGAACGACTTTTGCATAACTGGTAAACCATAAGAGATAGACAAAATTTTACTACACAAAAAATGTAGATCGCGTTAAAATACACAATTTATGTCATATACATTTTTTTAGTTGAGTGAACCATTTACGAGATATTGCTTGTTATTTCCTTAAATTTTCCAATACTTATACTTTTTCTCAAATTCGTTATTCAATTTTTTATGTCCTGGATATGCAAACGGAATAGAATGCGCCACATAGCAACCAGCGCTTAAAAGATTTGACTATCGCTCATAACCTACCATGTTCCCCTTGCATCTACAAGAAAATTAGCAATAAGATTGACATCTCGATATCTCGAGTAACATGAAGCATATGGAGAATAAACGTTTGTAAAAATACTTTGTACAAGAATAGAGAAAGTCATGTGAGTGTAACACATCAGATTTTTTTGGATTCAGGGGGTCTCAAAACATGTATTTCCGGTGAAATCTCGGTATCGAATTTTTGAGTGGAATGCAATACTTTCCCTACTTACTATACGTAGTAGAGAAAGTGAAAATAAAATGTATATCTTGAATTTTCTAGGATAGCCTGTGAAGTCCTGTTCACTCGGAAGGAACTTTGTATAATCTTGTATAACCAGTGAACGTTATGGGAGAGACGAAAACTACACAGAAACTGTAGATCTCTTTAAAACACGCAATTTATTTCACATAACGTTTTTTACGGCATAAGCCACGCTTCGAGTTGTTGTATGCTTTGAACCTTTTTACTTTCTCTACTACGTATAGTAAGTAGGGGAAGTATTGTATTCCACCCAAAAATTCGATACCGAGATTTCACTGGAAATACATGTTTTGAGACTCACTGAATCCAAAAAAAGCATTTTTGGAAACATGTCCGCGTGTGTGTGTCTGTCTGTGTGTCTGTGTGTGCGTGTGTGTATCTGTCTGTGAACAGTATAACTCAGAAACGAACAGTCGTATTAACACCAAACTTGATATTTAGGTTCAGTATCTTCCAGAGATGCGACAGGAAGGTTTTTAACAAAATCCCCCCACCCCAAACTACCCTTTAAGTGGAACATTTTTCGAAAATTTTAATTTTCTCAAAAATGGCTATAACGATTTTGGTTAAAATATCATATGTTTAAGATATTGTCATGAGAAATGAAATGTATATCTCGAATTTTCTGGGAATGTCTCCAAAAGTCTTCTTCATTGTGAACGACTTTTGCAAACTGGTAAACCATAAGAGATAGACAAAATTTTACTACACAAAAAATGTAGATCGCGTTAAAATACACAATTTATGTCATATACATTTCTTTTCTTGAGTGAACCGTTTTCGAGATATTGCTTGTTATTCCCTTAAATTTTCCAATACTTATACTTTTTCTCAAATTCGTTATTCATTTTTTTTATGTCCTGGACATGCAAAGAGAATGGAATGCGCCACATAGCAACCAGCGTTAAAATATTTGACTATCGCTTAAAGCCTAGCATATTTCCCTTGCATCTACAAGAAATTACCAATAAGATTGACATCTCGATATCTCGATTAACATGAAGCATATGGAGAATAGGCGTTTGTAAAATTAGATTGTACAAGAGTAGAGAAAGTCATGTGAGTGTAACACATCAGATTTTTTACTACGGCATAAAACCCATGCCTTCCCCTTAATTCCACACCAAGGCGATGTAAATTAATTCCTTTTGCTGTAACCTTTTCGCCTTTACTCCAACATTAACAACATTCAGTTGTTTCTCGCGATGTCATGGAAACAGTATGGAATTTTAAGGCCAACATAGAGCGTCCAGTTGTTAAACATTTGACTATCGCTGTTCTCTTTGTATCTATAACGAAATGTGTAATGTAGCTGTTTTTATGCAAAGGTTTATTTGGATTAAATGTAGTAGATAGAAAAATAAGCTGTAGAAAGAACAGATTGTATACCCAGTAATAATAATCTTTAAATTTCATAAATTGTTTACTTGAAAGTGTGAAAATGTACTAGGTCAACCGTTGTCAAGACAGTCGGTTTCGAGATATGAACTCACTTCCTTCTGTGTTATTCCTGGGTTAATCCACTCCTTGCTCTTTCCTTACCCCTCTTTCGTCCTGATTTTTTTTCCCCTCTCTGCTTCGCTGTGGCAGCGTCCAATGTATGATTTTGCTTCATTCACTTTTCATTATCAGGCTGGCCAACCTCGCGGCGATTTCATTATGTTCATATAAACTCATCTTTTATTAAAATTAGTTTCATAATTGCGAAAACCCTCAGGGATCTCGTCGAACGTTATTGTTTCCTTATTTAAAAAGTTCGATTTAAAAAAAAATTGAAGTTAATCCTTGCAAACCTTTTGTCCCTTGTACTATGATCTACCGCTTATAAAAAAAAGGGCATTAAAATTTATTCTCCAGAACGTGAAGCTTTATTAAAGGCCGAAGCCCTAAAGCATAATTCTGTTTTGCTCATGCTTGCCACAGAATGCTGCTCTTATATGCGAGAAACAAGCTCATTCCTTTCATTATACGATTTTCTGTCCTTTATATATAGTCAAGTTCACTTTTTGCTTTCTCTACCATTTGTCTATGGTGGGTAGAGGAATCATATGGAGATCCCACCGGAAATACACGTTTTGAAGCCCGCTATACCAAAAAATGTTATGCTACACTCACATGACTTTCTCTAGTCTTATTCAAACTATTTTTACAAACGCTTATTCTCCATCTACTTCATGTTAATCGAGATAAACATTTGCAGACTCTATCTTATTGCTAATTTTCTTGTAGATGTAAGGGGAATATATATTTACAAGGGCAATATAGAAGTACAGTAGCCTTTAAGCATAGACATATATCTTAATAGCTGGTTGCTAGGTGCAGCACCATTCCCTTTCCCACAGATTAATACTCTTTGCATATCCAAGACAAAAAAATTGAATAACGAATTCCCATTTGAGAAAATAAGTATTGAAAAATTTAAGGGAATAACAAGTAATATCTCTAAAATGGTTTACTTAACAAAAAAAATGTATATGACATAAATTGTGTATTTTAACGCGATCTACATTTTTTGTGCAGTAAAATTTTGTTTATCTCTTATGGTTTACCAGTTATGCAAAAGTCGTTCACAATGAAAAATACTTTTGGAGACATTCCCAGAAAATTCAAGATATACATTTTATTTGTCATGAAAATATCTTAAATATAACCTAAATACCAAGTTTGGTGTTTATCCGATTGTTCGTTTCTGAGTTATGCCGTTCACAGACACACACACACACACACACATGTTTCCAAACATGCTTTTTTTTGGATTCAGGGGGTCTCTAAACATGTATTTCCGGTGAAATCTCGGTATCGAATTTTTGGGTGGAATGCAATACTTCCCCTACTGACTATACGTAGTAGAGAAAGTAAAAATCGGATGAATACCAAATTGGGTATTAAAGTCCATCGTCATTTAAGGATTCAACTCGATAACTTTTATGAAATTGACCACACCCCAAAGTACACTTTTAATGAAATCTTTTCATTGTGTTTCATTTTCTTAAAAACAGCAGTAACTTTAATAAACCAGCACGTTTCTTTTACACGACAAATTTCAAAATATTCTCTATATTCCATACAGTGCTCCGTTTCTCTACTCACACCTTATTCGTTTGTAGCAGGTGTCGGTTTGAATGACCTCGGTAGCCTAACTCACGTAGTTTGGTATGTGGGATTAAGATTACGTGTAGTTATCATGGTACATAATACAGAACAGCGTGTGTTTATTGTGTTAAGTTTTGCTCGAACGAATCACCTGTGGGCTGTCAACTTAAATTTATTTTGTCACCATTTGTAACAAATACACATTGTGTACCGAGTGAAATGTCTCCGCTGTATTGTGTGAGGCTCTCATTTGAGAGGTTTCCCGGGTTCGATTCCCGGTGACCGTCTACTCTGACAGTGAGGTTTTTTGTGGTTTTCCTCTGGTTGCCAAGACGATTGCCGTGATATTGTATTCTACTACGACTTCTCCTTTCCCCCATTTGCTCTCATTTCCATTTCACGTTCCAGGTTTGCGGTGCTAGCCGTGCCGGGCAGATGACGTGGATGTATGCGCGTTGTAAAGAATTCTCCCCGGAATACCAGAGTGAGCCTATTAGGGTCTTTGCCTCGCCCTCTTGGGATTCTTCGTCTCTGTGGGCATGTCTGCCTTCGCACCTGGGACCTCCTACGTAACTTGTTAGAAAAGCTTAAACAGAGTGGTTTCGTGTTAAATAAAGAGAAACATATAGACAGCCAATAGTTCTAAGCGAGGAAAAATTACACGAGATAAAGGTTGTCATTGAAATAGGTCCAAGATAATTGCTGGTTCCTCGCATTACGATTGTTTCCCGCCTTTAACTACAATGGTCCTGTCGACGACGTTTCCTTTGGAACATATCATTGTCAATAGGTATGACTCATATTTGCTTGTCACTTCCAGACTCTGGGGGAGGAGAGGGAATAATCTTGGCTAGAGAAAACGTTCCATCCCCACCAAGATTCGAACACAGGACCTCTCGTACAACAGGCAGCGCTCTACCGACTAAGCTATGTGGCAAACCGAACTGTTTATCATTGACTCGCTTTCCAAATCTAGGACTACCATTAGGATTCAACGCGGAAAGGGACTTAGCACATCCACTACATAGATCTTTTGTACCTATACTCCGTATTATTTACAGATTTAAACTCCCAGAATCAGCACTGGTGCAGCCGTCTCCGCTCCCCCTGTGGGCTTACTTATCTCCTGGGGACCCGGAGACAGTCCCCATTCCGGGCGATGAAGGTTTCTACAGAGCATCCTGCCCAGACCTCCCGCCGACACGCACAACTCTGAAACAGACCAAGCGAATGAAAGGTGAAGTGAAATGAGAATGGAGGTGAAATGGAGGGACAAGGAATTCGGGGGATGTAATGATCCTTCCTACAATTCGCCTACCGACCCGGGAAACCCCCGAAAAAAACCCATGGATCAGGAAGGTTGGCCGTGGGAATGGAACCCATGATCGCCTGATTCATCCGCTTGCTCTCCAAATCTAATTCTAAATTCATATGATTATTATCTTAAACACAAAATTTATATAACAAATCCTCATACGCTCGACGAAGTATAAAACAGCATCCGGTCTGCGTGTGTGTCTGCACGAGTGTTCAATAATGTGTTCCAACTGGTACCAGACTTGCAGGACATCATTTCGAACACCTTTTATAACGAAAGACAAGTGTAACATTCTGATCGTTAGCATCATCTAGGGGAGAAACGGCGGGCCAGTCCGCCGCTACTGCACCAACGGATTCGTGTAGTGTTGATATGGGAGCCGCGGACTGCCGGTTGCGTCATACATGAGAAACGCTGGTCGCATATTTACTAATCTTTGTGCCCTATTTACAAATTAATAATGCGTATTATTAATAATTATAATATGAACCGAAATTACTAAGAGTGGCATTGTTATCGTGGAATACCTCAGCAAACAAAGACATTTAATTAGTTCCAGCACTCGATTGGTAATTAACGCTATTATTTTATTTGTTTATATGTTATTTGTGGTGGAGTAATGTTATGTCAGTAAGCTTTGCCAACAGTTCATTTAATTACCAGGCTCGCCCTTGTGTGTTGTACGTGATGTATGTTTCACACAGCAAACATGCTCTACACAATCGAAACAGCTGCCAGGCTGTACGCCCTTTTCTGTCTCCTACATCAAACACACCGCGCACTCCGACAGCGACACAGCACAAAATAACTTTTTGAACACGTATTAAACGCAAATATATTATTTTAAGTTCAAGTGTAAACGAAACGGAACAAAAACATGTATATAGCAGGTTTTCCTTTGTATAAACATGACTGATTTTCAATTCCATTGTATTTAATGAAACGTTTCAGTTTACTCGCCATACTAAAATTGTTGTAATAAGCCCTTGGTGAAATAAAATGATAAAAAAGGTTAAATCTTCATATTTCCCCTGCTATCAACTTATAGTAGATAAACATTGAGATACATGTTTCGAGATCCCCTAATTCCAAAAGCAACTATTTCCTTCAATGTATGGGAGAGAGAGAAAGTGAGAGAGAGCACATAATCTCAAGAACGAACAAATAATCCATGGAAACTTTTTCGGTTTTTAACCTTCTCTAGCATGTACGATACATAGTAGGTATGGAAGTATTACATTCCACCCAAATATTCAATACCGAGATTTCATCAGAAATACATTTTTTTAGACTCTCTGAATCCAAAAAGTCTGATGTGTTGCACTAGCATGACTTTCTCTACTCTTGTTAAAAACTATTTTTACAAACGCTTATTCTCCATATGCTTCACCTTAATCGAGATATCGAGATGTTAATCTTATTGCTAATTTTCTTGTAGATACAAGGGGAATATGGTAGTATTTAAGCGATAGTCAAATGTTTTAAGAGCTGGTTGCTATGTGGAGAATTCCATTGTTTTTGCATGCCCAGGACATAAAAAAATCTGATGTGTTACACTCACATGACTCTCTTTACTCTTGTACAACCTATTTTTACAAAATCTTATTCTCCATCTATTTCATATTAATCGAGATAAACATTTGCAGAAACGATCTTTTGACATGCAAAGAGAATTACATTTTACACATAGCAACCACTTCTAAAAATATTTGACTATCGCTTAAGGCGTACTATGTTCCCCTTGTTTTGTATTTGCAAGGGCAATATAGAAATACAGCAGCCTTTAAGCACATACATATCTCTTAATAGCTGGTTGCTAGGTGCAGCACCGTTCCCTTTGCCACAGATTAATACTCTTTGCATATCCAAGACAAAAAAATGAATAACGAATTTCCATTCGAGAAAATAAGTATTGAGAAATTTAAGGGAATAACAACCAATATCTCGAAAATGGTTCAATCAACCAAAAAATGTATATGACATAAATTGTGTATTTTAATGCGATTTACATTTTTTGTGTAGTAAAATTTTGTCTATCTCTTATGGTTTATCAGTTATGCAAAAGTCGTTCACAATGAAGAATACTTTTGGAGACATTCTCAGAAAATTCAAGATATACAATTCATTTGCCATTAAAATTTTTGAAGAATGTTCAATGTAAAGGGTAATCTGGAGTAGGTGGATTTTCTTGAAAACCTTCGTGTCGCATCTCTGGAAGATACTGAACCTAAATACCAAGTTTAGTGTTTATCCGACTGTTCGTTTCTGAGTTATGCTGTTTACAGATACACACACGGACATGTTTCCAAAAATGTTTTTTTTTATTCAGGGGGTCTCAAAACATGTATTTCCGGTGAAATCTCGGTATCGAATTTTTGGGTGGAATACAATACTTCCCCTACTTACTATGCGTAGTAGAGAAAGTAAAAAGCATTCGTAATAGTAGTTTGTGGGAGAGTGGTTAGAGCAGGACAGATGAACGCAGTACGGTTTTGTTTTTCAGCGCGTTATAACATTAGTATTGGTTTCCACCAATCACAGACAATATAACCACTACGGAGCAGTGACAAAGCGCTGCTTTTGGATTTATCTGACAGTTTAGCACGGTCGAGATGTGCCCAGGCGCGCAAACAGTCGCCTGTGGTAAAGACAATACCTCTGGTTAATTAAATAAGTATTCCAGGAATGCAGGTAAAGGTGAACTTCCACCGGTAAATCAGAATTAATGACCCAATTGGAACCCTCCACCCCGCATGTAATTATGTGCTTCCACCCCCACCGCCCAGCTGAAAGAATAATGTTTAGTTAGGTGGCGATGAGTCATGCCATCTGCCGGGAAACTTCCACATTATGCCTGCTCGCTCGGCCGGAATCGCTACATGAAAGGACTTCTTTACATCGGCTTAACTTTATTGTGAGCCCAGCATCCACATCTGTCGCTAGAAATGTTACATCTTAACGCATAGTTGATCACGAAAACTGCCTGAGGGAGGTAAGTAAGATTAAACGGGATATAGTAATATCGTCCGTTATTTCACCCTTTGTTGCCATAATTATAGCTGTTTTATCAGTCGTTGCAAAGGGAAGTTTTTAAATCCTGGATTATGCTCCTATTACTTTCGTTAAACCCTTATGGAAAATTTGGCATTAATTTCTCCCTGCAGATTTTTATAATTAGACATTTTAAATTTCTCCCTTCTGTAGTATTTAGGTAGAGGAAGTACTGTATTCCATAACGAGCAAGGTGGCGCCGAGATAACCCATGTGACTCGCATTCTGGAGGTTCCGGGTTCGATTTCCGGCGACACCCACTCTAGGCGAATGCTGGGGTGGTTTCTTCTGTATCATGATTTCTTTTCATACCTCGCCCTTTCAGGTGTGCTTCTAGGTTTCATGGCGAATGGCGGTGTCGGACAGATAGCGCAAATTCGGGGAAGGTAATGAACCTTCCTATCATTCGCCTAATGATCCGGGGAAAAAACCCCAAAAAAAACATGGGTCAGGTAGGTTGGGCCTGGTAAACGAACCCAAGACCTCTAGAGGATATGCTATAATCTAAGATTTGCTTGCTCCTTGACAGGCTACTGACTCAAGATATTGGGCTGATCATCGTACCTGAATATACTATGATCCAGGGTTTGCTTGCTCCTCAACAGACTACTGACCCAAGGCATTGGACTGATCACCCATCCTGGATAAGCTATGATCCAGAGTTTGCTTGCTCCTCAACAGACTACTGACCCAAGGCATTGGACTGATCACCCATCCTGGATATGCTATGATCCAGAGTTTGCTTGCTCCTCAACAGACTACTGACCCAAGGCATTGGACTGATCACCCATCCTAGATATGCTATGATCCAGAGTTTGCTTGCTCCTCAACAGACTACTGACCCAAGGCATTGGACTGATCACCCATCCTAGATATGCTATGATCCAGAGTTTGCTTGCTCCTCAACAGACTACTGACCCAAGGCATTGGACTGATCACCCATCCTGGATATGCTATGATCCAGAGTTTGCTTGCTCCTCGACAGACTACTGACCCAAGACATTGGGCTGATCACCCATCCTGGATATGCTATGATCCAGAGTTTGCTTGCTCCTTGACAGACTACTGACACAAGATATTGGGCTGATCACCCTCCTAGATATGCTATGATCCAGAGTTTGCTTGCTCCTCGACAGACTACTGACACAAGACATTGGGCTGATCACCCTCCTGGATATGCTATGATCCAGAGTTTGCTTGCTCCTCGACAGACTACTGACCCAAAACATTGGGCTGATCACCCATCCTGGATATGCTATGATCCAGAGTTTGCTTGCTCCTCGACAGACTACTGACCCAAAACATTGGGCTGATCACCCTCCTGGATATGCTATGATCCAGAGTTTGCTTGCTCCTCGACAGACTACTGACACAAGACATTGGACTGATCACTCATCCTGGATATGCTATGATCCAGAGTTTGCTTGCTCCTCGAAAGGCTACTGACACAAGGCATTGGGCTGATCACCCATCCTGGATATGCTATGATCCAGAGTTTGCTTGCTCCTCGACAGACTACTGACCCAAGACATTGGGCTGATCACCCATCCTGGATATGCTATGATCCAGAGTTTGCTTGCTCCTCGACAGACTACTGACACAAGACATTGGGCTGATCACCCATCCTGTATATGCCATGATCCAGAGTTTCTTTGCTCCTCGACAGACTACTGACCCAAGACATTGGGCTGATCACCCATCCTGGATATGCTATGATCCAGAGTTTGCTTGCTCCTCGACAGACTACTGACCCAAGACATTGGGCTGATCACCCATCCTGGATATGCTATGATCCAGAGTTTGCTTGCTCCTCGACAGACTACTGACACAAGACATTGGGCTGATCACCCATCCTGTATATGCCATGATCCAGAGTTTCTTTGCTCCTCGACAGACTACTGACCCAAGACATTGGGCTGATCACCCATCCTGGATATGCTATGATCCAGAGTTTGCTTGCTCCTCGACAGACTACTGACCCAAGACATTGGGCTGATCACACATCCCGGAAATGCCATGATCCAGAGTTTGCTTGCTCCTCGACAGACTACTGACCCAAGGCATTGGGCTGATCACCCTCGTGGATATGTTGTGATCCAGAGTTTGTTTGCTCTCGACAGACTACTGACCCAAGGCATTGGCGTATAAGTCCTTGGGGGAGTAAGTCCTACAAGAGTAGGATAACCCTTTTAAGAAGAAGAAGAAGAACATATTCCAAAGATGCGACAAGATGAATTTCAAGAAACTTCCTCCACTTCAAAATACTTTTACATGAATATGTTTTCAATATTTATTATTGTATCCAAAATGGCTGGAATGATTTTGAATGAAACGCGGTATGTTTAAGATATTTAAATGACAACTAAAATGCATATATTGAGTTTCCTGGGAATAGCCTATGAAGTCCTCTATTTTCTTTAATTATATATAACGGGTAAACCATAGGAGACAGACAAAATTGATTACACAAACGTTACACCTATTTAAAACACAAATTTATTTCCAGTAACTTTTTCTTTGGCAACAGCCGTTTTCGAGATACCCGTTTTAATAAGTTTTCATTTTTCCACACTTTGTATTTTCTTAAAGTGCTATTCATTCTCTCAAAATCATAGAAAGAATATGGAATTATAAGGCTAGCATACATCGACTGGCTTTTAAACATCTTAGCATCTATCCTTTCCTCTATCCCTCTTATCTCGGTTTACCTCGATTAATATGAAGCAGATAGGAAAATAAACTTTCCTAAGAACATTTTGTAGAAGTTAAATAAAAATAAGGCGTAGTGGATACAGAAAACCGTTTGAATGCAACACAACTACTTTCAAAAAGCTGTAGCTATTTGATGGCTTTGAAATTTCATGTTTTTGCATGATCACGAGAAAAAATGATTAGTGACTTAAAACTTAAACACTATAATATTTGAAAATTTAAACCAATAACAAAAGGTACAGGGTGAGCCAAAAGACTTCGAACCGCCTGCGCGGTGTTTTTCCTGTCGGCGTTCTCGGCGCGGATGACACCATACATTTTTAAAACTACTTTTTTAGGCTTTACTTCCCAACTTTATGAAAGGATATGCTGAAACTGACCACCGTCGTTGTCCATACATTTTTGGCGCCTCTTTAGGAAACTATCTATCATGACCGATGTCGTCTAATGTTTTTTCGGTAAGAACCGAACGCCGTCTTTTACATTTCTTAGCCTGAACACTTCCTGTGGCCTGAAATTTACTGTAAAGTTCATGGATTGTTGTACGGCCTGGAACTTATACACCTGGAAATCTTTCTGCAAATTGTACTTTCACTTGGCGAGCTGACCGAGTTAACACATACGAATCATAAATAAATACACCGTGTGCAGTAGAAAGCACATAATATACTTTGTGACTAAGTACAGAACAAAATAATAAATAACTCGTAATAACTGAACTACACCAAATCACCGTCAACTCAATACTGCACTTCACACTGCACAGCAGCGTGACTTTGTTTATACCAGCAGTTCGTTATCATGTTTTTATCATATTTCCACACGCCCTGTGGAAAAACACCGCGCAGCCGGTAATATTGTTCATAAAATACCCTCCGGGGTAACTTAAAACATAAAGTGTACAAGACAAACCCACACACCCTGGAAGAATTAAAACAAAATATCCGCCAGGAAATTCTCAACGTGAACTACGACGATAGTTTCCTAAAGAGATGCCAAAAATGTATGAACAACGACGGTGGCCATTTTCAGCATCTCCTTTCGTAAAGTTGGTAAGTAAAGCCTTTAAAAGTAGTTTAAAAATGTTGTATGGTTTCATCCGCGCCTTTCTACGAAGGCGGCAGACGGCAACGAGCGCTGAGGAGGCGGACAGGGAAAACATCGCGCAGGCGGTTCGGAGTCTTTTGGCTCACTGTGTACATCGGTAATAGTTGGTGCCACAGAAGTGTTCTTTGAAAGAAATTGTGTACTTTAACGAGATCTACATTTTATAGTTAACAGAAGTCATTTAGAACGAAGAGGATTTCACAGGTATTCCAGAGAATTCAAGATATATATTTTATTTGTCATGCAAATATCTTATGATATTTTAATCAATATCGTTAGACGTTTTTGATAAAACTGAACATAACTATAAAATGTTCCATGTAAAGGGTAGTTTGTGGTGGGGGAAATTTCTTGAATATCTTGGTGTAGTATTTCTGAATTTAAATGTAAGGTTTGGTATTTCTAACACACGCGCGCGCAGAGACCCTTTTCTAAATTTTTATCCTCGGCCTCAAAACGTATATTTCCTGTGAAATCTCGGTCTCGAAGGAGGAAGGAAGAGCGGCAACCAACTTAACGGCCGGAAAAGAGCTCAACGAAACCATGGGCTACTTTCCATTGCCAGCACTGTACCTCGTGTGTATGGGTGGGTGAAGTAATGACTTACCCCACAAGGTTCAGAAAACACTAACTTTGCGTTGACAATGAGTTATTCTGGAGTTGAACTGTAATGTCGGAGACATACAGTTAAGATTTTGAAACCCATAACAAGAAATTTACTGTCTCCCTGGCGCCCATCACTTGAGACACTTGATATTCGAGACAAAACACGCTGCCCCTTGCTGGAGCCGTGGGACGGTTTTTGCTGTCCCTGCACATAAATCAGTTGTGAAGGAGTCAGAAATGTCGGAATAAACGTCTGTCGTTTAGCTGAGCTTGCCAAATCACTTGATGGGAATATTAACTGTATTTATGTGCTGCCATTAACGTCGTATGCCGCCTGCCGAGATGTATTCATGATTAAATCGTAAACTACTGATTGCTATAGCAACCATCAAAGTATTAACTCGAGGGAACCGCCAGCATATACAGAGGAGCACAAAAATACACCTGCATACTTCAATAATGGTTAAATAATTTATTGCCCATAGTAAGCAGAGCTAGAATTATAGCTATTTGAGAAAGTTATTTTGTTTTATTTATTAGCACCACGCTTTGGGCGTCAATTTGAGAAATGGTTTGTATTGTATTGAAGGAGTTGTATTATAGTTCAACTGTTGGGGAGCCGAACTTGTAGTAGTTGCAACCGCACGTATGGTAAACAGTTTCCGGTAGCCTTCGCCCCTAATTCACTTTCAGGTGGCCTTTGCCCCAAGTTTAAAAAAAATATATTAACTTTTTAATTAAACTGTTTCTTTAAATATTTAATATTTATGTTTGCCTCGGCTGTTTCAGTATTTATTTTAGAGACATGGATATCTTGACAGGGTTGTGATACGATAAGAATGTAGACTTACACAGATCACAATTTTACTTCACTCATTTTATTAATGCTTGACACGATTTAATTAACTCGTCACTGATATAGAGAGTTGTGAGATTCTTTTTATTAATTAATTACACTTTTTAACACGTAAACTTACTTTTCGTTTCACACGAATACATATTAAATTTCTTGAGGACATTTTTTGTGTCTGGTTAGTAACGCTGTCTGCAGGAAACTGACTTCTGAATTTGTAAATGTTTCTCCTTTTCAGTTTCTGATTGGCTAATCCTACTCCAATAGAATACCTTCATTTAACTAAAGCTTTTTCTGGTTGTTGATTGGCTATTTTATAAACTGTCACTAAATTTACATTATTGTTGCTCCAATAATGACTAGTAGCATTATTAAACATTCTTACTCATTATTGCCTCAAGGTTATCTCATTGTTAGCAATGTTTAACTTATTATTCTCGCAGCTCCTACATTATTAAATTACGTAACACCTTCATATAACATTATTGAACGTGTATACAATAATATAAGCATATGCAATGACAGTTCCATACATTTTACAAATTATTACATACAAATATTGCTTCAAGGTGGGCTGTTATTGAATTTATATATTATATAATTTGACTGAAATTATTTAAGTGTTAAAAATACTACCTCAAATTTCACATTGGGATGCCCTAAAAACGTACCCTAAACCTCCCAAATATCATTTTCAGAAAAATTTCAAAGAGCCTGTATAAATACCAAAATTTACGTTTACCTTTAGCTTAATCTAACGATGCTACACGATTTTCGAGCAAAATTCCTATACCCCAAACAACCCCTTTCATGGAATACTTTTCATTACTGCTTATCTACTTAAAATTGCTCCAACAATTTTTATTAAAACACCATGTGTTTAACCATTTTTATGACAAACTTGAATTTTCTGGGGATAGCCTGTGAAGTCTTCTTCATTCTGAATGAATTTTGGTTAATCTTGTACAACATGGAAATCATAAAAGACAAAAAGACCACGTACATAAGGTAGAGAAGGTATTGCATTCCACCCAACAATTTTATACCGAGATTTCACCGGAAATACATGTTGTGAAGCCCCCTAAGTAAAAACAAGTATTTTTCGAAAAGCTCCGAGTGGTCTGTTTTGCTTAATTCAAAAACTAAAGGTCGGATAAATGCCAGACTTGGTATTTAGGTTCAATATCTTCCAAAAATAAGATAAAAAGATTTTTAAAAAATCCCCACCCCAAACTATTTTTTACGTGGAACATTTTCCGAAATTTTTATTTTCTAAAAAATTGCTATCGGTTTTGATTAAAATATCATAGGTATATTACAGATATTTACTGGACAAATGAAATGTATATTTTGAATTTTTTGGGAATATTCTGTGAAGTCCTCTTCATTCTGAATAAATTTTGTATAATCTTGTAATCTCTTAAAAATCATGGGGTTTTTCGGGGTTTTCCCCGGGTCATTAAGCGAATGCTTAGAAGGTTCATTACCTTTCCCGAATTTCCTGTCCCTCCGTTTCACCCCCATTCTCATTTCACTTCACCTTTCGACTGCTTGGGCAGTTTCAGGGTTGCAAGTGTCGGCGTGGGTCTCGGAATTGCATGGCAGGGGAAAAGGATGCTCTATGTAACCCGTCATCTTGTAGCGGGAAATCTGCGTTCCTTGGGTCGTTGTTGTCTCTTGCAGTGTTCTTCTTCCTCGGCTATTGGTGCTCGTCAGTTGTTGAGTATTCCATTCCTAACTATCTTTAATTATTAAATCTCAGGTTCTAGTGGGTGAGGCAAGTTAAAAATACACTTCAAGTTTTCCTTAATAAATGAAGTTTATTTCACAGTTTGAATAGTTATGGGCGGCTAGCTTATCCCATCATTATAATAATAATCCCACCACTTTAAATTACTCAGGAGCCTAGCTATATTCACACGCACCCCAACCTTGTGCACCCACGTGCATTTGTAGCACCTCGTGTCGACGTGACTTCTCGATGAGTTAGATTTAGAATAAGAGCCGGCTCTGAGGCTTTGCCTGCCCTTATACACGGGAGCCTATTGGCGCTCACCTCTGCGTTTGAAAATGTAAAGACGTTTCCTATTGGCCCTCAGGCCGCGTTACCCTGACATGTATTAGAATGTGTGTGTTCAGATCCGTGCGCTTGGGCGCCATCATGTAGCGTTGTACCGCTCGGTGACAGGTACAGTCTTTATGATTTCTTGGAATTCTTGCTAGCTCGCCCGTTTCTTACAATCAGCTCTGTACAAATGTTAGATGTTGAATATTTTAACATGTTAGTGAATTAAATTATTACTGTACAATTCTTATATGCATGGTTCCCCTTTCATATGTACAATTCCTCTATATATGTATAATATATCCCCCTTCAATCTCCCGAAATGGGGCGGTCTCCGAGTCTGGTTCACCCATGGGATGTGCAAGCCCGTAGTGGGAAGGGGAGTCGGTTGCACCAGCTACCATCCGAGGGGTTTCAGTCTGTAAAAGGTAGGGACCCTGCCTTCTACCCTGTCGTGCCTCTTGGTTCGGCCGCACTGTCTCTTCTCACCTCAACCCTCCCTAACGGGGGCTTCCCAAAGGGTGTTAGGCACAGAAGATCTAGTATATCGAAGTGCTTAGTCCCCCTCTCAGTTCCAAGTCCTATACTTCCTCTAAGTACATAGTAGAAAAATAAAAATCTGACTATCGTTTTAGCCTACTGTATTCTTCTTACACCTAAAACGAAACGTGTAAATATTTTATGAAAGTTTAAATAGAAGAGTAAACAGAGAAACCTATGTGAATGCAACATATACAATTTTTCAATGTAAATATCTTAATATGGTATTTTAATCAAAGATTAAGGTACAAACGAACGGATGGGCCCCCGCATCCGGGGCACAGCACCCCAACTAGGCCACAACGACCCTTTTTCCTTCTAACGTGACCTCTGGGAAGGAGGGAGGGATGAGGAGAGAGACCGGATTCGGATGACGACGTGCGTAAGGATGGACGGGGTCCCTAACGTTTCCAGATGGAATGCATCCAACGCTGTAAGGGCCCAGCCACAAGCTACAAACCCTGTTGCCCAGCCGCAAACTGCCGCCTGGTCCTACCCTGTAACAGATGACAATGAAGGAGATGATGGGTACAGGAAATAAGGGGAAGCAATGTCGTGGTAGAAGAAGCACCACACCAGCATTCACCTACCGACCTGGGGAAACCACGAAACACCCAAGGGCCAGAGCGGGCGGTCGCCGGGAATCGAACTCGGGACCTCTCGAATGCGAATCGCACACGTTACCGCGCCACAACCTCGTTACAGTAATTTTTGAGAGATGAAAACAGCGTGTTTTTGTAATTTATGGGTGATACGCTTTAGTGCAGAGAAATTAAATAACTATCTGATGTGTTACACTCGCATGACTTTCTCTATTCTTATACAAACTATTTTTTTACAAACGCTCTACTTTATGTTAATCGAGATAAACATTTGCAGAAACTATCTTATTGCTAATTTCTTGTAGGTGCAAGGGGAATATGGTAGGCTTTAGGCGATAGTCAAATGTTTTAAGAGCTGGTTGCTAAGTGGAGCATTTCATTCTCTTTGTATGTCCAGGACATAAAAAAACGAATAACGAATTCCCATTTCAGAAAAAGTATAAGTATTGGAAAATTCAAACAAATAACAAGGAATATCTCGGAAATAGTTCACTGGACACTTAGGGATATTCCTAGAAAATTTAAGATATACATTTTGTCATGAAAATATCTTAAATATACGATATTTTAATCAAAATCGCCATTTTTTAGAAAATCAAAATTTTCCAAAAATCGAAGGGGATTTTCTTTAAAATCTTCATGTCGCATCTTTGCAAAATACGGAACCTAAATACCAAGTTTGGTATTTATCCGACTTTTCGTTCTGGAGTTATGCTGTTCATAGACATCCACACAGACACAAACACGGACCTTTCTCTCGAAATGTTTTTTTTTCTGGATTCAGGGCCTCAAAACATGTATTTCCGGTGAAACCTCGATATCGAATTTTTTAACGCTTACTGTACGTAGTAGAGAAAGTAAAAAGGCACAATCTTTCAACCAAGCACAGAATTTCAAGTGATGTGATTTCAAGTGATTTCGTTATGTCAACATCGGTTATAGGTCGCTAGCGGATTGCACACATGGTAAACCCAGCTTTGATATTCGTGCGAATGATAACTCTACAGTAAACGACCTCTGTGACTGTTATTTCCCAATGGCAAGAAGCACTCTGCTTTAGTTAGCCTTGCATATCTCAGAAAAGCTTTCTGACAGCTCCCATGACAACTCTTGTAAAAGTTTTTGACCTCTTCGATAAACCAAGTTGAGAGTATTGACACTTCTTTCTTCCAAACAACACAGTAGATATCTCCGAGATCCCAGAAGTATAAAATTCGTAAGTTTCCCAGATACCACTGCTGGTTGCGCAAAATCCGTATGCGTCTCATCCGTTGTGATTATGTGGTGAAGGAAATCATCGCCAATACAACCACTCAGTTCGAACCTTTGTCGAACCGTTCCCACGAATCTTGCAGAGTAACTTTCTGACAGGCCAGACTCACTGTTAAGCGTCCGTATCTTCGAGATTATAACATAATACGTCATTCCATCCAAAACTTCTATACCGAGATTTCACCGGAAATGTACGTTTTGAGGCCCTCTGAATCCAAAAAATCTGATGTGTTACACTCACATGGCTTTCTCTACTCTTGTGCAAACTATTTTTACAAACGCTTATTCTCCATATGCTTCATGTTAATCGAGATGTTAATCTTATTGCTAATTTTCTTGTAGACGCAAGGTGTATTTCTAGGCTTTTAACGATAGTCAAATATTTTAAGAGCTGGTTGCTATGTGGCGTATTCCATTCTCTTTGCATTACCAGGACAAAAAAAATGAATAACGAATTTGAGAAAAAGTCTTAAGTATTGGAAAGTTTAAGGGAATAACAAGCAATATCTCGAAAATGGGTCACTCAACAAAAAATTGTATATGACATAAATTGTGTCAATTTTAACGCGATCTACATTTTTTGTGTAGTAACATTTTGTCTATCTTTTATGGTTTACCAGCTATGCAAAAGTCGTTTACAATGAAGAATACTTTTGGAGACATTCCCAGAAAATTGTAGATATACATTTAATTTGTCATGAAAATATCTTAAACATATGGTATTTTAATAAAAATCGTTAGAGCCATTTTTGAGAAAATTAAAATTTTCGAAAAATGATCTATGTAAAGGGTAATCTGGGGTGGGGGGATTTTCTTGAAAACCTTCGTGTCACATCTCTGCAAGATACTGAACCTAAATACCAAGTTTGGTGTTTATCCTACTGTTCGTTTCTGAGTTACGCTGTTTGCAGACACACAGACGGACATGTTTCCAAAAATGCTTTTTTTGGATTCAGGGGGTCTCAAAACATATATTTCCGGTGAAATCTCGGTATCGATTTTTTGGGTGGAATACAATACTTCCCCACTTACTATACGTAGTAGAGAAAGTAAAACATTCAATGCCATAGCCGGGACTTTCTCCTACCACGGCTTTTGTGAAGAGGCAATTATCATTTTGTAAATATAGTTTGAAGAAGAGCGAGTAGAGAATGCAACGCTGTGTGTACATTTATGATTGTGTTAAAGTCGAAAAGCACAGTGTTGGAAGCCAGTAATGTACAAATGTCTTTCCCTAGAAAGCGTGTTTCTTCAGATGTTGCTGGGAAATGCTATAATACACCCTTTGTCGACCTTTAACCTGGCCCTGTTCAACTTAATTTTGTACCACGGCACAAAAAAACTTTGGAAGTAATAAAAACCAGAAGAGGCACGAAAAATTCCGAGTGGGATGAGGTCAGAAAGAGCAATAAAAGGACATAGATATAGCGGAACGCAGAAGCGGCGTGGAAGATACGGCAAGAAAGAAAGAAAAAAAAAACGAAGCAAAAGAAATGCAGTACAAGTATGAATTCTCTATCCTATTTTGTGATGGTTAAACAACAGAATTACACATTTTTATTGTGAATACCTCAGATAAATGCATCAAGAATTTCATTTCGGAGTAAATTTCAGGAGTTGAAAGGGCGGTGCGCGAACACTCGGATGCGAAACGCGCGCGTCTTTTGTTCAAGGGACCATTCATAACGTCGGTTATTGGATTAAATTCCTCATTCTATCTTCGGCACTACATCACTACCAGCCAATTACCTTCAGCATTACCTCCGTTGCTAGGATACAGATTCTTGAACGTCGGAATACAGAGACATCTATGTTCGTTCATATTAGTAAACATTCGCTTTGAATCGTAAAGAAGCTTTTAGGCAGCATGGACTAAAGGTAGAACGCGAGCTAAAAGTTTTATATTATAGCACTAGTGAGGTAATCTTCATTGTGACCAACTTTGGTTTCAAGACTAATTACGTGGCAATTACCCTTTGTATTTGCACATGTTTAAGGGGACAAGGTACTCTGAATTGGTCAAAAATAACACTTTTTTTGTTTTTATTATTTCCAGTTTCAGAAAGTATATACTTTTTGGAGGTTAAGCAGTTTTTAAGATATTTAAATACCATCTAAATACTAGTCTGCATTCCTTTAAAGCTGTCAGGCAACACCCCTTTTAAGAATATTTTTGTATCTTTCAACAACGAACGACTATAACACGCCGCAGCGAGCAGTTCAGCAATTAACAAAAGAGGCCAGAACCAAGAGATGGTTATCAGAAAAGCTGAAACAATCCAGGAATAAAGGCGCAGATGATTATGACCCTGGAATGTACTGAAGTGTGTCAGAATTTTAAAGTTCAGACTTTAAATTCAGTTTTCTCAAAACAACATTTTTGGATACTTATGTACCTTTTTCTCAGAAAGTATGAGAGGTAGAGAGCTGAAATTTTCAGTACATGTATACAACACATAGTTAAACTTTCTGAACCACAGTCATAATTTTATAATAAATATTACTTATATTAAGAAAGAACAAACATTGCAAATTTTCTACATTTTTACGTTTTTGACTTTGCAAATATTTTGTTTCAATTTCTGGTGAACTGATATACATAACTAAATAATTTAGTTTCAAAAGATAGCTGATTATGCTAAGAATAAGCATCCAAAAGTGTGATTCTGTATTGCAAGTAGTATCAGAGAAAAAGGTACATGAATTCACATGTTTTAAGAGGAAATTTTATTATTTTTCTGCTGAATGAAATAATTTTTACGGACTAACTACATAAGCTATCAATGCAAACAACCACTTGAAATAATTGTTCATGATTTATAAAATAATTCATAAAAATTTCAGGAAAAGCCATTGAGAACTTTAAGAGCAGTGGTGATTTAACACGCTTAAGGTGTAATTTCCATGTGTTCAGACTACCTCGCCCCCTTAATAACTCGACTTGGTTTGATTAGGTATTACTTTTCATTATGTCTTTTTACATGACTAATTTCTCATGACGCTCGCATTATCTGTTCACAATACAAATTGTCATACTTCAATCTATCGCAGTTCGTTATAGAGTTAAGCTATACATTATACTGGTAGCTTTCTTTGATCTAAACATTATTCTTTTATCTCTATAACCTACAGAAAGATTAAATGACGGAAATTACGAATTCAGAAGAAACTGAAATGGAAGTGAAATTACAGAAGCAGGAGAATGAATATCAGTAGAAGTACTTGCCCAAAAAATCCAGAAAGCAATACGATATAGCATTTAATCGCTTAATTGCCTGGTGTAAGGCAAAACGTGTTCAAAACAATTTCACTGAAAATGACTTTTTTTTTATTTTCTAAGAAATAGTTAACGATTTTGATTAAAATACAATATGCGGAAGAAATTTACAAGACAATTAAAATGTATATCTCGAATTTTCTGGGAATAGTCTGTGAAGTCCTCTTCATTCGGAAGGAATTTCTTATAATTGATAAGCGTTAAGCGATAGACGAAAACGTGCTACACAAAGATATATATCTCTTTAAAACCGGGTTGTTAACGCAGTTTACCCTAAGCCGTTAAATTCGTTATGGAAACCTTTAGCAGAATAATAAACAAAATCCAGATGACAATGAGCACTCGTAGCAACTTTAACAGGGTTATAAATAAAATACTTGATCACAAAACAACAAATACGCATAAGCTAACGTGTTTTTTTTTTGTTTGTTAATAAACTGCACCAGCGTTTTTAACAAAACAGTTCATCATTTAAACACAAATATAAGTCAACATCGTTTTCCTGTTTCTCAGAGAACCTTCACAAAAAAATTCTGATGTGTTACACTCACATGACTTTCTCTACTCTTGTACAAACTATTTTTACAAACGCTTATTCTCCATCTACTTCATGTTAATCGAGATAAACATTTGCAGACTCTATCCTATTGCTAATTTTCTTGTAGATGTAAGGGGAATATATATTTACAAGGGCAATATAGAAATACAGTAGCCTTTAAGCACATACATATCTCTTAATAGCTGGTTGCTAGGTGCAGCACCGTTCCCTTTGCCACAGATTAATACTCTTTGCATATCCAAGACAAAAAAAATGAATAACGAATTCCCATTTGAGAAATTAAGTATTGAAAAATTTAAGGAAATAACAAGCAATATCTCGAAAATGGTTCACTCAACAACAAAAATGTATATGACATAAATTGTGTATTTTAACGCGATCTACATTTTTGGTATAGTAAAATTTTTTCTATCTCCCATAGTTTAGCAGTTATGCAAAAGTCGTTCACAATGAAGAATACTTTTGAATACATTCCCAGAAAATTCAAGATATACATTTTATTTTTTATGAAAATATTTTAAACATATGATATTTTAATCAAAATCGTTAGTCATTTTTGAGAAAATTAAAATTTTTGAAAAAATGTTCCATGTAGAGGGTAATTTGGGTTGGAGGGATTTTGTTGAGAACCTTCGTGTCGCATCTCTGGAAGATACTGAACCTAAATACCAAGTTTGGTGTTTATCCGACTGTTCGTTTCTGAGTTATGCTGTTCACAGACACACACACACGGACATGTTTCCAAAAATGCTTTTTTTGGATTCAGGGGGTCTCAAAACATGTATTTCGGGTGAAATCTCGGTATCGAATTTTTGGGTGGAATACAATACTTCCCCTACTTACTATACGTAGTACAAAAAGTAATAAGCTTTTAGATATGTGGACCTTTTGTTGTTTCTCATAGTAATGGGAAGAGTATGAAATCTTAATGGCAGCATAAGGCGACCTACTTTTAATGAAACTAATTCTGCAAACGCTTATCTCGATTAACGTGAAGTAGATACAAGAATAAGATTTTGTAAGCTTAGTTTGTAGTACACACCACTTGCTCATAGAATGCAATGACAGATTTAATTCCGAAAGCTGTCCTATTTTGTACTCTGTACTGTTAGCCAATGAAGACAAAAGCACCTCAAATTCAAGGCAGAGAGCCGTTGATTCTATTGTTTATCGTCGGCCACAAACAATTTACTCAACTTTGTGGGCGAAGCGAAGTGCCTTCCTGAAATGTTGACGTCTTGTTCATTTTCAATTTCCCGAAACAATTCCTGCCTGTCGACGGTGGAAGGAAGGGAGTGTCGCACTGGCCAGTGCGCGCTGATGGATATTTGACCAGCTAGAAACGTGGATACAGGGCATTAACCGAGACCCAAAAACTGAGGCAGTATTTTTAACACTTAAATGATTTCAGTCAAATTATATAATATAAATTCATTAACAGCCTGCCTTAAAGCAATATGTGTATGTAACAATATATAAAAAGTGTATATTACAGTCATTGTATATGCTTATATTATTGTATACATGTTCAATAATGTTATGTGAATGCATTACGTAATTTAATAATGTAGGAGCTGTGAGAATAATAGGTTAAAAGTTGCTAACAATGAGGTAAGAATGAGATAACCTTGAGGCAATAATGAATTTTAAAGTTTAACAATACTATAATGTAAATTTTGTGACAGTTTATAAAACAGCCTAACAACAACCAGAAAAAAGCTTAAGTTAAACAAAAGTATTCTATTGCATTAGGAATAGCCAACCAGAGACTTGAAATACATAAATTTACAAATTTAGGCGGTAGAAATCAAGTCAGTTGCTTGTAGACAGCGCTCATAACTGGACGGGTTGCTTGTAGACAGTGTTCTCGAGATGCGTCCTCGAGAAATTTAATACGTATTCAGTGTGAGACGAAAAAATAGTTTACGTGTTAAAAAGTGCAAGTAATTTATAAAAACATCTCACAGCTCTCTCTTTCTATATATATATATCAGTGAAGTGTTATTTAAATCGTGTAAAGCATTAATAAAAGGAGTGAAGTAAAATTATAAACTGTGTAAGCCTACATTCTGCAGTGGCACCACGCCCTGCTAAGACATTCATGTCTGTAAAAAAAAATATCAATACTGACGCAGCCGAGGCAAACATAAATACATAATATTTAAAGAAACAGTAAAAATTACAAAGTTAATATTTTTTAAATTTGGGGCGAAAGCTATGGGAAACTTTTTACCATACGTGCGGTTCGGCTCCCCAACAGTTGAACTACAATACAACTCCTACTTCAGAACGTATTATAAGTAAATAATAAAGAAATTAAAAACTTTTAATGTTTTTAAAACAACTATATTAGGGTATAATATGCTAAACTTAAATGCTTAAAATTTCCACTTGGGAATCTCGCATGAAACTCGATTTTCAGTTTTACCTTCTCTACTACGTAATTACAGTAAAAATTCGCTACAGTGATTTCACCGGAAATGCATGTTTTTAGGCCCCCTGAAAACGTATGTGTGTGTTATTTTGAACAGCATAACTCAAAAGCGAAATTCGGGATAAATACCAAACTTGGTATTTAAGTTCAGTACCTCTCGAAGATATAACGCTCCAAACTACCCAACACATGGAACAATTTTCGAAATTTTTATTTTCCCAAAAATGGGTCTATGGATTTTGATTAAAATATTATATATTAAAGATGTTTGCATTAGAAATAAAATGTATATTTTGAATTTTCTGGAAATTACCTGTGAGATGCTTTTCATTCCGAAAGAATGTTATATAATCTTGTATAACCGGTAAACGTTAAGCGACAGACAAAGGCGTACTACACAAAAGATGTAGAGCTCTTTAAATAACACAATTTATTTCAAATATATATTTTGGCGTCAGTCATTTTCGAAATATCGGTTATTGATGGTTCAAATTGTTCAATACTTCATTATTTTCAAGTCCTTTCGTTGTTCAGTTGTTTCTGTCGATGTCATGGAAACAGTATGGAATTTTAAGGTCAGCATATAGCGTCCAGTTGTTAAACATTTGACTATCGCTGTTCTCTTTGTATTTATAACGAGATGTGTAATTCAACTATTTCCGGAAATGAATCAGAAGTGAACCAGAAGTCGGGTCCTGTGCTCGTAACCAGCTGTTCACCTGTGATAGATCTTCGTCGCGGTGTTAAAGCGCTTACCTCCATGATGAGCTTTGAGTCAGGGGAACATGTGAAAATCACTTGGGAAAAGATCTGGTGAATATGGAGGATGCGAGAAAGCTTCCCAGTTGAATCTTCTGAGCTCCGCCCGGGTCAAGATTCAACTTGGAAGTTTTCTCGTATCCTCCGTATTCACCGGAGCTTGCCCCAAGTGATTTTCACATGTTCCTCCAACTCAAAGGTAAGCACTTTTAACACCGATGATGAAGTCAGATCAGTGAACAGCTGGTTGCGAGCACACGACCCGACCTGGTACAACACTGGCCTGGAAAATCATGTCACGTCCCCAAAAATGCTTGGAAAAGTATGTCGACTATGTAGAAAAGTAACAAGGATTGTACAATATAAATAAAATTAATTCAACATGATCAATTGTGTGTAATATTTTTTTTATATAAAATAGAGAAACTTACTTCTTGGACTCCCCTCGTATTACCTTAGAACTCTCTTTCATCTGAAATTACTTTATTGCTAGGTTAGGTTGGGTTTGAACTTAGAATTCGACCCAATATAACATAAAGCTGTAAAATATATAGGTTTTCCTTAATTTTACACAAACTTTCTTTTTAACGTGGCTAAAGCTCCTACAGACACAATAGCAAAAGGAAATTTCAATTTGGTATGAAAAGCAGAACGTTTTGTAACTTTATATAATTGGTCGCTGGCTGAGTATTGGCAGACCTGGCGAGATTAAAAAGGAAATTTAAGCGCGGTTCTGGAATTAGCAAGTTTTAATAACAGCGGAAATCAGAAATTCACGGCTAAAAATCCTAAATAGTGAACACCATAAAAATCTGTGCGACAGTTCGCGAGCAGCAGTTGGCAGTAAATCATCTCCGCTATATGCGCTTATTTTGTTCTTTTTTTTTCTCTTCCTGCAAACAAGCCGTGCTACTCAGTGGCGAACTGGCTAAATGAAACCTGTTGCTCCTTTATTATATGCTACCAGAAATACCTGGCGTTTCCCGGAGCCTGGGCGGTTTTGGTAAAGTGTCAGTTTTCTAAATGTTTGTTTATTTATACTTAAATGAATTAAAACAATTAATATATTGCTGGTATTCAATTCTTTCGATATTTTTCAACCCCCTTCACCCTTAAAGATGATTTTCGCATTAACAACCCTTAAAGAATGAAGGAATCAGAATTTATTCTTTAGTTATTGAGAGAATATGCCAATTCATGCTGAATTTCGTCAAAGTGCCCCTCCGCTGAACACTGATAACGTGCTGCACCACGCTGGGCGCCATTTTCATAACGTTATGTTATCTGAAGTTTTAAAGCCGCGTGATGGTGCGACAATGATGAAGTAGTATACTTTAATGCTTCTGATTGTTATCTCGGAGCTCGTTCTATTGTCTCGTGCGCCAGCTGCTCCAGTGGTAGAGCTATGAGTACTTTTTCAGAGCATGCGTGAGTATATTTTGAAGGATATACCAATTTAAAGTGACTGAGAAATTTAATGTGGTCTAATACTTGAGCTATTGCAGCGAGTTGCCGACCGTTTGAAAATGAATAAACTGATTATGAATAGTAGCACTCGAAACTATAACAGTTGAATTATTATACCTGCTAACTTCTGCGGTATCAATTTTACGGTTTGAAATGACTGTTTCCGCAATAAAATAACTAGCAACGTAACTTGCCGTGAGTCGCTAAAATGCCTACCGGCAAGATCCCTCGCGATAGCCGCTAAATCTTAATCACGAAAGTGCGTCACTGAGCGCTTAAAATAGTACAAGTGTCGTCACAAGTATCCAGAGTGCTGAATATATGCACAGAAAGAGTGCACGAACGAATCTGTCTCTGATTAGATTGTACGCCCTTATGTCAAATAAGCTTCGCCTACTTTATAATTATCCCACCAACTTTCCCTCCTTGTGTGTGCGTCTGTTACCCTGTTGCTACGCTATGGCTCGCCTGATTTTAGGAACCCTTCACTTTTACATTTTCATAATGGCCTACAGAGTTTAGAAGTGTACTGAAGCTATAACCTAACTGTATTTCAAGAATCTTTATGACTAGCTCCTCGCTGATGCTAATGACATTTCTTAACATGACTTGCTAATTACCTTCTTTCCGGACATATCCTTCAGCTGAAGCTTTTTACGTTATAGATTGAAATTATTATCCCAATTAATTATTTATCTTAATGTCATCTTTTTATTTAAATATTTATATCTTCCTGTCAATAATTACAGTATCAACAATCTCCGCTCCTCTGCTATTAAAATGATTGCTTTTTATGATCGCACCCCAACAGTAATTTTACTCTTGTCCTTAAAAATACCTGGTAAATTTCTTATTTGCACTAACGAAAACACTCCAAAGTGACTCCCATCGAACATTTTTCAACCCCATCTTCCGTTAAGGAATGGATTTTTGTATTATTGCCCCTTACAGAATAAGAGGAGCAACAGCCCCCATTCGAAACTTTAAAATATATCTCCAGTGGAATATTTTCCACCCCTTTTCCACTAAAGTGGTTTTTCTGAAGAGTATGTGTACGAAATTTGGTCGAAATCGGTGCAATGACCTAAGGGCCCATAAGGAACATATACACACAGGCACAACATATCTAAATATCTTAGCATTAAAATGTTAATGAGTTAAATTATTATTCATCATTGTCTGGTCATTGAAAGAATGGCTTTTATTACTTTCTCTACTACGTATAGTAAGTAGGGGAAGTATTGTATTCCACCCAAAAATTCGATACCGAGATTTCACCGGAAATACAAGTTTTGAGACCCCCTGAATCCAAAAAAAGTATTTTTGGAAACATGTCCGTGTGTGTGTGTGTGTGTCTGTGAACAGCATAACTCACAAACAAACAGTCGGATAAACACCAAACATGGTATTTAGGTTCAGTATCTTCCAGAGATGCGACACGAAGGTTTTCAAGAAAATCCCCCCCACGCCAGATTACCCTTTACATGGAACATTTTTTCGAAGGTTTTAATTTTCTGGAAAATGGCTCTAACGATTTTGAATAAAATACCATAAGTTAAAGACATTTTTATGGCAAATGAATTGTATATCTCCAATTTTCTGGGAATGTCTCCAAAAGTATTCTTCATTGTGAACGACTTTTACATAACTGGTAAACCATAAGAGATAGACAACATTTTACTACACAAAAAATGTAGATCGCGTTAAAATACACAATTTATTTCATATACATTATTTTTGTTGAGTGAACCATTTTCGAGATATTGTTTATTATTCCCTTAAATTTTCTAATACTTATACTTTTTCTCAATTAGTTATTCATTTTTTTGTCCTGGTAATGCAAAGAGAATGGAATGCGCCACATATCAACCAGCTCTTAAAATATTTGACTATCGCTTAAAACCTACCATATTCCCCTTGCATCTACAAGAAAATTAGCAATAAGATTGACATCTCGATTAACATGAAGCATATGGAGAATAAGAGTAGAGAAAGTCATGTGAATTTTTTTGTATGATTTACTGAAAAATGTAAAAAGAAGAAGAAGAAGAAGGAAAAAAGTTTTTGAATTCATTCCAGATATTCACCATTTGTTAAACTTTCTCTACTACTTGAAAGTAATTATTCCATTCACGTTTTGAGGTACGCTGAAACCTCCCGCAGACGGATCTTTAGAAGAAAGCTGGGAGTGGCATACAAAAGCCTGGATATAAGTCCTATATCCTTCAAATGAAATCACACTTACCTCCAAAACAACCCTTGGTTATTGTCTACTGTCTCAAAATAAATTTCAAATATTTTATAAAAATGCTAAACAAAAAATTAATTTGATTTTTAACAATAAACGAGTAATTATTGTTTTTCTTATGGCTAAACACATGGTCGGGGAACAGCTCCATTCGATCTAGAATTCGACATAGAGGTTTTACGGGTATATACATATTGAATTGCAAAAAGTTTTTTTTACTAAAACGTATGTAATTATTACTAAAAAATTCTGAGAAGCACTGCATTTTATATTTAATTTAGGCATCATCTAAAATTAAAATTTAGATACAAATATTTTACCGGAAATGCATATTTTTATGATCAAAGTGACCGCCCTAAAAGCAAGTGTGTCTGTGAACAGTATTGCCCTAAAAGGAAAGGTTGCCTAGATAAAAACTGGTATTTAAATTCAGCATCTTCCAAGGATGCGACACGACAATTTTCGAGAAAATTCCTCCATCACAAACTACCTTTAAAATAAATAGTTTTCCTTAATCGTTTATTTCTTCAAAAATGATTCTTACCTATGTTGATTAAAGTAACACATGTTTACGTTATTTGCATGATAAATAAAATGTATATCTTGAATTTTCTAGGAATAGCCTGTGAAGTCACCTTTATTTGGAAGAAATTTTGTATAATCTTGTATAACTGGTAAACGTTAAGGATAGACGAAAACGCAGTATACAAAAAATCTTATGTGTTACACTCACATGACTTTCTCTACTCTTGTACAAACTATTTTACAAACGCTTATTCTCCATATGCTTCATGTTAATCGAGATGTTAATCTTATTGCTAATTTTCTTGTAGATGCAAGGGGAATTGCTAGGCTCTAAGCGATAGACAAATGTTTTAAGAGCTGGTTGCTATGTGGAGTATTCCATTCTCTTTGCATTACCAGGACATAAAAATGAATAACGAACTTCAGAAAAAGTATAAGTATTGGAATATTTAAGGGAATAACAAGCAATATCTCGAAAATGGTTCTCTCAACAACAAAATTGTATAAGAGATAAATTGTATATTTTAACGCGATCTACATTTTTTGTGTAGTAAAATTTTGTCCATCTCTTATGGTTTACCAGTTATGCAAAAGTCGTTCACAATGAAGAATACTTTTGGAGACATTCCCAGAAAATTCGAGATATACATTTCATTTGTCATGAAAATACGTTAAACATATGATATTTTAATCAAAATCGTTAGAGCCATTTTTGAGAAAATTAAAATTTACGAAAAATGTTCCATGTAAAGGCTAATTGGGGTGGGGGTATTTTCTTGAAAACCTTCATGTCGCATCTCTGGAAGATACTGAACCTAAATACCAAGTTTGGTGTTTATCCGACTGTTCGTTTCTGAGTTATGCTGTTCACAGACACACACACACGGACATGTTTACAGAAATGCTTTTTTACTTTCTCTACTACGTATAGTAAGTAGGGGAAGTATTGCATTCCACCCAAAAATTCGATACCGAGATTTCACCGGAAATACATGTTTTGAGACCTCCTGAATCCAAAAAAAGCATTTTTGGAAACATGTCCGTGTGTGTGTCTGTGTGTGTGTGTGTGTGTGTGTGTGTGTGTGTGTGTGTGTCTGTGTGTCTGTGAACAGCATAACTCAAAAACTAACAGTCGGATAAGCACCAAACTTGGTATTTAGGTTCATTATCTTCCAGAGATGCGACACGAAGGTTTTCAAGAAAACCCCCCCACCCCAGACTACCCTTTACATGGAACATTTTTCGAAAATTTTAATTTTCTCAAAAATGGCTCTAACGATTTTGATTAAAATATCATATGTTTAAGATAATGTCATGAGAAATGAAATGTATATCTCGAATTTTCTGGGAATGTCTCCAAAAGTATTCTTCATTGTGAACGACTTTTGTATAACTGGTAAACCGTAAGAGATAGACAGAATTTTACTACACAAAAAATGTAGATCGCGTTAAAATACACAACTTATGTCATATACATTTCTTTTGTTGAGTGAACCGTTTTCGAGATATTGCTTGTTATTTCCTTAAGTTTTCCAATACTTATACTTTTTCTCAAATTCGTTATTCATTTTTTTTATGTCCTGGACATGCAAAGAGAATGAAATGCGCCACATAGCAACCAGCGATAAAATATTTGACTATCGCTTAAAAGCTACCATATTCTCCTTGCATCTACAAGAAAATTACAAATAAGATTGACATCTCGATATCTCGATTAATATGAAGCATATGGAGAATAGGCGTTTGTAAAAATAGATTGTACAAGAGTAGAGAAAGTCATGTGAGTGTAACACATCAGATTTTTTTTGGATTCAGGGGGTCTCAAAACATGTATTTCCGGTGAAATCTCGGTATCGAATTTTTGGGTGGAATGCAATACTTCCCCTACTTACTATACGTAGTAGAGAAAGTAAAAATATGGATCCCTTTAAAACATAAACCTTATTTTAAATAAGTTTTTAGTTGCATAAGCAGTTCCGATTGTTCATTTGTTGTACATTCTTTAAAGCCCTGTCAACATTCAGTTGTTTCTCACGATGTCATGGAAACAGTATGGAATTTTAAGGCCAGCATATAGCGTCCAGTTGTTAAACATTTGACTATCGCTGTTCTCTTTGTATCTATAACGAAATGTGTAATGTAGCTGTTTCTGTAAAGGTTTATTTAGATTAAAATGTAGTAGATAGACAAATAAGCTTTAGTAAGAATAGTTTGTATACCCCACTAGAAAAGATAAAGGGTAGAGAAAGTCACGTGTACCTATCACATCAGATTTCTTTTTTTCTTCTTCTTTTTTTTGGTGCTAAAGCAAAGAACATAGAATTTCAGAGCCTTTACATATCGTTCTGCTTTTTAAAAATCTGGCAATCGTTTTTGCCTACTGTATCTTTCTTATATCCACAACGAAATGTGTAAAGGTGTAATGAAAGTGCAAGAATAGTCTGTAGAAGAGTGTGTGAAGAAAGTCATGTGAAGATTATTGTTACTTTAGAAGCCAAAGCGAACGTGAACGTTAAGAAAGGAAGAATCGCATTACGGGGCCAGGTTTTGGAGTCGTAAAAGACACGTGGAAAAGTTGAAAATCGCTGCCACAGGTCCGCCTTGTAATCTCTCGCTGGCAAGACGTGTTTACGCAATAATCGATTCTGGAAGGAAGCGAGGACACCAGGTAAGCCGACTGCGGTTGTTATCGGCGTCCGCCAAGCGAGCGGCAGTTCCTACTTCTGATGCTATTGTCGGCCTTGTTATGCTCAATTTACTCCTGGCCGCCGCCTTACAACTCGCCTGGTATCGCAGATAATACCACCACACGGTCGTCGCCGACTTCCATTCACATCACTTTGAGCCATGCGCGAAATGGTCCCTCTCAGTTTTACCTTCTCTGCTCCTGTGGTTCCAAAACAAGGGGCGCGACACCCTTTATGGACGTGTATGACTTTCACGGTGACACAGGCAAGCTGGGGGATTGGAGACGGAGGAGGGTTTCAGCACTGCGGCTTAGGTTAGGAGGAAGAGATGAGACGAGAGAGTACGTGGGGCGAGCAGATCTAGTTGGCGGCAAGTGGGGCCCCTAACGTTTCCAGATTAAATATCTCCGGCCGTCGCCTCAATGTCCCCTATCCACACGGATAATGCTTAAACACGAAAATTACCCCCAAAGTGATATGTTTTCTTTCTCCATTAAACATCCAGTAGTACAGACTATTGAACCATTGCATTCCGCCCAAATATTTCATATGGAGATATCACCAAAAATAAATCAATTGTAACATGGCTTTCCTCATCCAGTATCGTTCATTTTACTTTCTCTACTACGTATACTAAGTAGGTGAAGTATTGTATTCCAGCAAAAAAATTCGATACCGAGATTTCACCGGAAATACATGCTTTGCGGCCCTATGAATCTCCAAAAAGAATCCCCTTTTTATAAAAACGTCGTTGTGTGTGTCTGTGAACAGCATAAGTAAAACAAAAGTCAGATAAATACTAAACTTGATATTTAGTTCAGTATCCTTCAAAGAAAATCTCCCACCCCAGACTACCCTTTACACGGAACATTTTTCGAAAATATAGATTTTCTCAAAAATATGTCTTGAATTTTATGGGAATATCCCCAAAAGTCCTCTTCATTCTGAATAACTTTGACATAACTGGTAAACAGTAAGAGATAGACAAACCTTAACTACATAAAATATGTAGATTCTGTGAGAACACACAATTTATGTCCTACTCAGTTTTACTTTCTCTACTACGTATAGTAAGTAGGGGAAGTATTGTATTCCACCCAAGAATTCGATACCCAGATTTCACCGGAAATACATGTTTTGAGACACCCTGAATCCAAAAAAAGGGTTTTTGTAAACATGTCCGTGTGTGTGTGTGTCTGTGAACAGCATAACTCAGAAACGATCAGTCAGATAAACACCAAACTTGGTATTTAGGTTCAGTATCTTCCAGAGATGCGACACAAGGTTTTCAAGAAAGTCCCCCCCCCCACCCCAGATTACACTTTACATGGAAAATTTTTAGAAAATTTTTATTATCTCAAAAATGGCTCTAACGATTTTGATTAAAATATCATATGTTTAAGATATTTTCATGACAAATAAAATGTATATCTTGAATTTTCTGGGAATGTCTCCAAAAGTATTCTTCATTGTGAACGACTTTTACATAACTGGTAAACCATAAGAGATAGACAAAATTTTACTACACAAAAAATGTAGATCGCGTTAAAATACACAACTTATGTCATAAACATTTTTTTAAAATGAACCATTTTCGAGATATTGCTTGTTATTCCCTTGAATTTTCCAATACTTTTTCTCAATTGGGAATTCGTTATTAATTTTTTTGTCCTGGACATGCAAAGATAATGGAATACTCCACATTGCAACCAGCTCTTAAAACATTTGACTATCGCTTAAAGCCTACCAATTCTCCTTGCACCTACAAGAAAATTAGCAATAAGATTAACATCTCGATTAACATGAAGCATATGGAGAATAAAGGTTTGTTAAAATAGTTTGTACAAGAGTAGAGAAAGTCATGTGAGTGTAACACATCAGAATTTTTTTCTATCTGCTTCAAGTTAACTGAGATACAGCTCTGCAGAAATAGTTACAATACACATTTCGTTGTAGCTATAAGAAGATAAAGGAATCCGAATCGATAGTCCGATTGCTACATGCTGGCGTTAAAATTCCTTACTCATTCCACTACAACGCGAGAAACAACTGAATAACCACAACACTGTAAAGAATCTTATGTTACATTCACATGACTTTCTCCACCCTCTGTCGTTTATTAGTGGGTATACTAATTATTCTTATGAAAGTTTATTTCTTACCTACTTCATTTTAATCGAGATAAACCTTTGCAGAAACAGCTACATTACACATTTCGTTATAGATGCAAAGTGAAAAACGATAGTCAAATGTTTAACAACTGGACGCTATATGCTGACATTAAATTTCCATACTGTTACCATGACATCGCGAGAAACAACTGAAGATCTAAAGAACTTAAAAATAATGAAAAGTATTTGAACAGTTCAAACCATTAATAAAGGATACCTTGGAAATAGCCTACGACATAAAATATGTATCTGAAATAAATTGTGTGTTTTAAAGGGATCTACATTTTTTGTGTAGTACGCTTTCGTCTTTCGCTTAAAGTTTACAAGTTATGCAGGATAATACAAAATTGCTTCCAAATGAAGAGGACTTCACAGGCTATTCCCAGAAAATTCAAGACATACATTTTATTTGCCTTGTAAAAATCTTTAATATATGATATAAGCAAAATCGTTAGAACACTTTTGAGAAAATTGAACATTTTAAAAAATACATCGCCTTTTCGTTTTTATGATAAGCTGTCCACAAACACACATACACACACGCGAGCCTTTTTCTAAAAATGAATGTTTGAGGTTCGCGGGATCTCAAAACACGTATTTCCGTTGAAATCACGACTCAGAATTTTTGGGTGAAATACAACACTTCCCCTGCTTATTATATGTAGTAGAACTGGCATTCGAGAGATCTGATTTCAATTGCCGGCGACCGCCCCTCTGACTTATGAATTTTTCTAAAGGGGGGGGGGTTACCCTGGGCCATCAGGCGAATGCTGGAGTGATTTCTCTCATCACGCGAATTTCCGGGCACTCCATATCGTTCCATTAATTATTCCATTTCATCCTTTGTCCCGAGGTATGTTTCAGAGTTAGAAGTATCGGTGATGGTGTTTCTGTGCGGCGTGGCATGGAAAAAGGATGTTCTCTGTGGAATTTTAACCGTCCCTCGTCTGATTGCCGGGATATACGGACTGCCCCTTGGGTCGGGGTAGGTGCCTGTGTAGGGCGTGGCGTCTCATCTGGAAACTGATGGGACCCTATCATTGCTGTGTCATCACTCCTGGTTCCGACCGCCCGGTGTCTCCTCTCACCTCAACCCTCCCTCCCGGTGGTGCCACCTCGTGGGGCGTACATACAATATCCTCATTGATTAGATCGCCGCCGAGTACCTTCAAATACACAGTCCATACGTAGTAGAAAAATGCTGATGTGTTACACTCACATGACTTTCTCTACTCTTGTACAAACTATTTTTACAAACTCTTATTCTCCATCTACTTCATGTTAAGCGAGATAAACATTTGCAGACTCTATCTTATTGCTAATTTTCTTGTAGATGTAAGGGGAATATATATTTACAAGGGCAATATAGAAATACAGTAGCCTTTAAGCACATACATATCTCTTAATAGCTGGTTGCTAGGTGCAGCACCATTCCCTTTGCCACAGATTAATACTCTTTGCATATCCAAGACAAAAAAAAATGAATAACGAATTCCCATTTAAGAAAATACGTATTGAAAAATTTAAGGGATTAACATGTAATATCTCGAAAATGGTTCACTCAACAAAAAAAATGTATATGACATAAATTGTGTATTTTAACGCGATCTACATTTGTGTAGTAAAATTTTGTCTATCTCTTATGGTTTACCAGTTATGCAAAAGTCGTTCACAATGAAGAATACTTTTGGAGACATTCCCAGAAAATTCGAGATCATTTCATCATGAAAATATCTTAAACATATGATATTTTAATCAAAATCGTTAGAGCCATTTTTGAGAAAATTAAAATTTTCAAAAAATGCTCCATGTAAAGGGTAATCTGGAGTGTGGGTATTTTCTTGAAAACCTTCGTGTCGCATCTCTGGAAGATACTGAACCTAAATACCAAGTTTGGTGTTTATCCGACTGTTCGTTTCTGAGTTATACTGTTCATAGACACACACACACACGGACATGTTTCCAAAAATGCTTTTTTTGGATTCAGGGGATCTCAAAAAATATATTTCCGGTGAAATCTCGGTATCAATTTTTGGGTGGAATACAATACTTCCCCTACTTACTATACGTAGTAGAGAAAGTAAATACTGTAATATTTTAAGAGATTATGTGAGTGTGGTAAGAAATGTCGTGTGACTGTTACACATAAAGTTTTCGTTAGGTTCCGAAAGTTACTGGCCCTGCCTCTCCCTTTAACGTCCAGATCTTGTTTCGCCGGGTTATCAACATTTACCATCATGTTCTCCCTTCGTTTTGTTTTCTTTCTTATTGTTCCATATCTCTTGCATTTTTGTGATATTAGCAGCCGCTCTACTGATCTTCAAACTTTTGTTCTTTTTCTTGTTCATCTTCCTGTCATTCGTCATTGTCTGCTACATCTTTATGTTCCCAAAACTCCTGACAAATCACCATCATCTCTCTGTTTCAGTACAAGAAACATCCTCACAGAAAAAACGTGTACTAAAATTCTCCCAACATTTGTCAATTTCTCGCTGGTTTTTACTTTTCCTGCCCGGTGCATAAGGTGAAATATTGCAGCCGAGACAAATTCGAAAAACATATTCACATGCCTTTCTCTATCCATTATCCATATTCTACAAACCATTCTTACAAAAGCTTATTACTTTTTCTACTACGTATAGCTAGTAAGTAGGGGAAGTATTGCATTTCACGAAAAATTAGATAACCGAGATTTCAACG